>OX463237.1:22035000-22635000 GCA_949820135.1 Sylvilagus floridanus
GAGGATTAACCAAGTGAGCCATGACGCCGGCCCCAGCCTTGTATTTTTTGTTAAAGATTTATTTTGAAAGGCGGAACAACAGAGAGAGGGAAACACACACACACAGACCGGGAGGTGTGGGGAGGGGAGAGAGATCTTCCATCCCATGGTTCATTCCTCAGATGGCCATAATGGTCAGGACTGGGCGAAGCTGAAACAAAGAGCCGGAACTCCATCCAGGTCTCCCACATGCGTGGCTGGGGCCCGTGCACTTGGGCCATCTTCTGTTGCCCTCCCAGGCACATTAGCAGGGAGCTGGATCAGAAAAGGAGCAGCTGGGACTAGAACAGATGCTGCTATGGAATGCTGGCATCGCAGGTGGCTTAACCAGTTGTGCTGCAACGAGAGCTCCATATATACATATTGAAACCTAGGTTTTCAAGTTTGTGTGTGTGTGCACGTGCGCGTGGCTGTAGATAGGTAACATTTCTCAACGTAGTGGGGAACCTTTGGAACAGCGTAGTCCACTAGAACTTCCTGCACTGGACGTGTTTTGTGTCTGTGCTGATACAGAAGCCAGTAGCCACGAGCACTTGGCATGAGGCTTCTGTGACTGAAGAACCGGATTTTTAGTTTTATTTAACTTGAAATTAACCCCACCAGCCACGTGTGCTCCAGTGGTTTCCCTGTTGACAGCATAGCTTTGGAAGCAACTTTAGGAGAGAGTCATCTAAGGGTGTGTTTTCATTTAGTCATTCTACAAATGCCTAGACTGTGGCAGTCACTGATCAGAAGCGCCCTTGTTCTCAGGGCACTACCTACTTAGTGGAGGCGGCAGGTACCCCTGTGTAGCGACGGGTGCAGGCGCCATTTGGAGCACAGGTTTCAGCTTTGGGTGGGAGGCTGAGGTTGCTCCGGGAGGCTGTCCTCACGAGTCCTAGAGGAGCAGGCCCAGAGCGTGCGTGAGAGTCTGTGGTGAAGCTCACTGCCCGTCTTAAGTGCAGGTGCCACTTCTGCAGCGCCAAGACATGTTTGTCTTTAGTTCTTGCCCAACTAAATCACTGCTATTGACAGAAGTTGGAGGAGTTAAGTAACATAGCCTCACTTTTTTTTTTAAGATTTATTTACTTGTTTGTTTACTTTGAAAGGTAGAGTTACAGAGAGGTAGAGAGAGAGAAGAGTCTTCCATCTGCTGGTTCACTCCCCAAATGGCCGCAATGGCTGGAGCTGGGCCAATTGGAAGCCAGGAGCCAGGAGCTTCCTTTGGGTCTCCCGTGCGGGTGCAGGGGCCCAGGGGTTTGGGCCATCTTCTACTGCTTTCCCAGGCCACAGCAGAGACCTAGATTGGAAGTGGAGCAGCTGGGACTCAAACCAGTTCCCATAGCCTCACTCTTGCCCATTCTTCTGCCCATTGGTAGTCAGACTTATTGTAGACAATGAATGACTTGGCACCTTTTAAAAACTTATTCATGTATTCACTGGTTCACCCCTTAAATGCCCAAAATGGGGGTGGGGGAGGGCTGGGACTGGGCCAGGCTGAAGCCAGAAGTTGGAAGCTCAATCCATTTCTCCCACATGGGTGTCAGGAACCCAATTATTTGAGCCATCACTATTGCCTCCCAGGGTCTACATTAGCAGGAAGCTGGAGTCAGGAGCCAGAGTCGGAATCGAGCCGAGGTCCTCCAGGGTGAGACATGGGCATCTTACCACTAGACTAAGTGCCCATTCCCACCTGACCCCTTTGAGTAGCCCCAGATTCATCCGTGGGCTTACGGATGTTATTGTATGCAGTGAGCCTGTCAGACACAGGAACGAAGTGTCGTTTCTTTTCTGATGGATCAGGGAGCGCCTCTCCAAGGGGCCGAGGCTTCAGGAGAGCTGGAGCAACGTCAGATGTCACTGTTTGTTCCTCTCAGCTGTGGGAGACCAGTTGTCTGAGCATTGTTTTTCTTCCTTCCCTCAGATGGTGTCCTACTCCTCTGTCCTCACGGCTATCAGTAAGGTAGGATCATGGCCACTCCTGAGCTAGGTGGGGGGCAGGGGATGACCGCCAAGCCACACTTCCTTGGCTGCTCTGGTCAGGTGACCTCGCCGAGGCTGGACAGGCAGTGCATGATGCCTCTGGCCGCATTCCTGGCCTTCCCCTGGAAGGGGGACGTCCTGGGAAGTGAGCATGGCATGTAGGAACCGATTCCCAGTGCTGACGGATGCTGTGTCTGGGGGCACAGGAGTCCCTAATGTAACATCTGCGTCCCAGGTAAGGCCCAGGCCAGCATCTCCACTGTTCTTCCCACAGTTTGATGACTTTTCCCGGGACCTGTGTGTCCAGGCTCTGCTGGACATCCTGGACATGTTTTGTGACCGTTTGAGGTAAGGGCAGGGGGCTCAAGGGCCCAGCATTCTCCCAATGCAAAGGAGAGGTTCCCGCCCCATAGACTCAAACCAGCCTGGCAGGGCCCCACCTTTCTTTTTTCACTTGCCCATCCCTACCCATCACCCTCATCCTTCTCTATTTATTCTCTTAGGACAGAATGCCTCTTCTCTACTCGGAATAGCACATTTCAAATCTTGTCTGGGGGCCACCAACTGGATAGATGTCCTCCCTGGGGCTGTGCTATCCTCCCCGCTCTCTTTCCTAGTAGGGGAGTGCCAGGGTCGGATTTCAGCCCTGGGAGCAGAGACAGATTTTGCATCCTTTCCCGGTAGCTGTCATGGCAAAGCCGAGGAGTGTGTTGGGCTGTGCCGAGCCCTCCTCAGCGCCCTCCACTGGCTGCTGCGCTGCACAGCAGCCTCTGCGGAGCGGCTCCAGGAGGGCCTGGAGGCCGGCACAGGCCCTGGAGAGAAGCAGCTTGCCATGTGCCTGCAACGCCTGGAGAAGACCCTCAGCAGCACCAAGAACCGGGCCCTGCTGCACATCGCCAAACTCGAGGAGGCCTGTATGTCCCCCGATTCCTGTGCCCTGTAGCTGGCCCTTTAATTGTTAGGGGAGAGGCAGGCTGACATCCCACTTCTTTCCAGCCGGATCTGAAACCATCCCACTTCCTTTTTTCTCTCCCCATAAGCATTGCATACATCCCAGGGACTTGGGCAGGGTGGCACCCGAGCCAGTCAACCAACAGGTATTTACAGAGCATTGTCGTATCCCAGCGCTATGCCAGGTGCTGGGTGTGGGGGCGGGGGGCTACCAAAGCAGCATGTGGCAGGCCCTGCCCTCAGCAGGCATATGTGCTAGTGGGAGCGAGTCCACTACGCCACACACCTGGAGGAAACTTGAGGACGAGACAGGCACGTCATCTGTTCTTAGGTTTGTCTCCACGTCGCTTCTTGTCTGGAGGCAGATGACTCTTGTCCCTTTAAACATCAGTGCCAGCCTGCGATGCCATACACCTCATGACTCAGGTTCAGATGTTAAATGTTGGACCCTTCGGAGCCAGAGAACAGACAGATCACCTGGTGGAGGGAAAGGCTCTTTCTGGCGATGGGGTCGTAAGGCCACAGTCTTACTTGGGAGCCAAGGCGGCTTGGGGCCACCTAAAGCTGTCTTGTTCCCCGGTAGCAAGAATGCTAAAACGGGTGACACCCAAATCCTCAGGACCTGACTGGGGAGCTTCCTGGAGGAGTAGTGTCTTTATTCTCTAAGTGCAGTTTAGTGTTTGTGAAAAGTCTGAAAAGAGAATCACTATGTAAAGAGGGGCTGTGCTTGACTGCTTCTGGCCTGACTGGAGAATGGATGAGTGCCTGCTGGCTGCAGTGAGTGAGTCCCTGATTCTGATGCATCTCGGGTCTTTTTTTCTTCTCCTTGTGCTACATGGTTAATGGGCTAGTTGGTGCTGTTATTTACCATTTGACCCTCTGGAGTCGTAACTAGGATAAGCGATTTATAATTAAGTGCTAAGTAATATGGTAGAGACCATGAGTGCTGGCCTTTAGAGAGATTAGTGGGTTAGACCAGTTGGGTAAATTGTTAAAGGAACTGAGGCTTGAGCAGGGACTGGAAGGATGGTGGGAGTTGTGTGTGAGGGGCTGTCTTCCCAAAGTGGGGAGCCGAGGGCAGGGCCCAGAGGAGAGGTGGCGGACAGGGATGGCAGTCTGGGAACCAGACGACTTGAGTGGAGAGAGATGGCCATGCCAAGCTGGCTGGCCTTTCAGCTGGGCTGTCTCGTGAGGTGATTTGTGGCTGGCCTCCCTGATCCAGCCGGGGACTCTACACACTGTGTACTGCCCTCTGCTACTGCCCATGTGGTCTCTGCAGTCAGCGGGGGTGTCCCATGGGAGTCAGGCTTTTTGGCGTGGTTTCTAGGGCCTTCAGCCCTCAGTAGCTGTCCCCTTCCACACACAGTGCATGCTGCCCTTAGGCCCCTGGCCTCCATGTCATCCTCGGGGGAAGCCTCCCTGTGTGGTTTTGTGGGCCCAGGGTGCCAAAGACGTGGAGCCAGGCCCTCTGTTGCCTATCATGTTTCTGCATTTCCTGTTCCTCCCCAGCCTCCTGGACTGCCATTGAGCACTCCCTCTTGAAGCTTGGGGAGATCCTGGCCAGTCTCAGCAACCCCCAGCTCCAGAGCCAGGCTGAACAGTGTGGCACACTCATTAGGAGGTAGCCAGCTCCCAGGATGATGGTGGGGAAGGGGGAGGACGTGTCCTGGGCTTGGGTGAGGTTACGATGCCCACTCCTATCCCCTTCGTTCTCACCTTTGTTCCCCAAACACTGTCCCCTCAGCATCCCCACAATGCTCTCTGTGCATTCGGAGCAGCTGCACAAGACTGGCTTCCCCACAGTCCACGCGGTGGTCCTGCTCGAGGGCACTATGAACCTGACAGGCGAGACGCAGCCTCTGGTGGAGCAGCTGATGATGGTGAAACGCATGCAGGTGGGAGGGGCCGGGTGGCCACCCTTACCCGAGGTGGGCGGGCAGGTCAGAGCAGGGGGAGGAGTCTCCTGTGTCTGTGGTGGAAAGGCTCTGCCAATCATGCATGGTTCTGTCTTCTGACCTCCCGGGTTCTCAGCACCAGAGCTGGGGAGCAGCCCTGCCCTGCAGTCTCTGACCCGGCCTAGCCCTGGAGCCTGCGAAGCATGAAGGGGTGCGGGGCACCCTCTTAGGCCTCACTCTTGACTTTCCCACAGCATATCCCCACCCCTCTTTTTGTGCTGGAGATCTGGAAAGCCTGCTTTGTGGGGCTCATTGAGTCCCCTGAGGGCACAGAGGAACTCAAGTGGACAGCTTTCACCTTCCTCAAGGTACCTGGAGCCTGGATGAGTCTCGGGACAAGCAGACACCTGGGCCCTGGCCCTCTCGCCCCTGTCGGCTTCGTGCCGGCCTGCAGGGCCCCCAGCACCAGTTCCCATTGATGATCTCTGAAAGCCCCGGGGCTGTATTTAGTCCACTTGGCAGGACTCTGGCTTCTCAACAAGGGGTGTTGTTTAGCTTGATGCTCAGCCAGCTTGGTGCTGGGCAGTTCCCAGAGCCAGGGAAGTAGGCCCCGGTCGTCCTGGAAGCTGGGCTCCCCCACTTCTGTGCATGGCATTTCCTTGTGGAGCTGGCAGAAGTGGTTCTCTTGTCCTGTGGGTTGAGGGGCATCAGGCCCTTGGGGGCCCCCCAGCTTTCTGACTGGCCTCGAAGGATGTCTTCACTTCCGGTCAGGAGCACTCCTGTCCTGCTGCCCAGAGCAGGGGCCGGAGGGGGACATTTCATAATAGGCGAAACTGATGTTCCTGTTTGTCCCTTACCTTGTGCCCTAGATTCCGCAGGTGTTGGTGAAGCTGAAGAAATACTGTCATGGGGACAAGGTGAGTTGGAGAAATGGGGTGGGGTGTGGAGCAGGTGAGGGCATTTCTACCCTGGAGAACAGGGCCAGGGGAGGCCATTCAGACCCTAGCTGGGCAGTCTGTGCTTATGTTCAGAAGACAGCAAGCATGTGAGAGCATTGGAGCCCTGTGTGTGTCCTGCCATACGTGGCCTGGCTCCCGGCAGCAGGCAAGGTCGCCTGAGGGAAACACCGATGCCCCTTCCTTCTGCGATCCAGTCCTTGGAGTCGGTGGCGGGCAGGACCTGCAGCAGGCCCCTGCATCCAACAGGACGGCCTTGCATGACTGCCTTGTGGGCTGTGGGAGGAGCAGGGGACCCAGAACCCCAGTGGAAGTTTCTGACCCTTTGTAGGACTTCACCGAGGATGTCCACTCTGCTTTTGAGTTCCTGCTGAAGCTCACCCCGCTGTTGGACAAAGCTGACCAGCGCTGCAAGTACGAGCGCCCTGCTCAAGCCCTGCGCTCCTGGAAGGTGTTCCGGGCTCTTAGCTTGCTGGCTGTGCCAGATAAGCCTCTGGGGACACTGTCTCCTTGTTGGCTCCCCTTGGCAGGGGCAGGAGGCAGCAGCCCTGTAGTTGCTGCGAACCGAGATCTCTGTTCCCTTCCCTCCAAATTGTCCTCATCCTCAAAACCCGTCCCTGTAAACTCCCAGCTGTGTGCACTGTTGTCTCATCATCATTTTCCCTCACAGCTGTGATTGTACAAACTTCCTGCTCACAGAATGTAGCAAGCAGGGGCTTCTGTCTGAAGCCAGTGTCAACAGCCTTACAGCTAAGCGGTAAGTGTGAGCTCATGCGGGCTACCCCAAGGGCCCCAGACTTTTCTGTCTCCTGTTGACTGGGCTGCTGCTGCCTCTCCCACTCCTGTCTAAAGTTTGGGTTGCAAGTGACTGGGACCATGCCATGAGGGGACAGGGGACAGGAAGGGACAGACCATACTCAATTCTTTAGCATACAGTTTGGTTCTCTCAGTTGCTTCTTTTTTTTTTTTTTTTTAACATTTATTTATTTATTTGAAAGGCAGAGTTCCAGAGGCAGAGAGAGAAAGAGGTCTTCCATCCGCTGGTTCACTCCCCAGATGGCTGTAACGGCTAGAGCTGGGCCGATTCAGAGCCAGGAGCCAGGAATTCCTTCTGGGTTTCCCATGTGGGTGCAGGGGCCCAAGGACTTGGGCCACCTTCTACTGCTTTCCCAGGCCGTAGCAGAGAGCTGGATGGGAAGTGGAGCAGCTGGGACTTGAACCAGCGCCATATGGGATGCTGGCACTACAGGTGGCAGCTTTACCCTCTACACCACAGTGCCAGCCAGCCCTAGTTGTTACTTTTTAGCCCATACCTTCCAGTGTGATCAAATCAGAATCCTAGATCTTCCGTTAACTTTCAGTAAATTTTCAAAAAAGACTCAGTGGCTAATGACTAACTGAGGCAGTCACAGTACTGAATTGCTTTCTCAAGCTTCACCCCAACCCCGGAGGCTGTTAAAGGTTCCCAGGGGTGGGGCCGACGCTGTGGCGGAGTGGGTGGAGCGGCCGCCTGCGGTGCCGGCTTCCCATATGGGCGCTGGTTTAAGTCCCGGCTGCTTCATTTCTGATCCAGCTCTCTGCTGAGGCCTGGGAGGGCAGTGGAAGATGGCTCAGGTCTTTGGGCCCCTGCACCCGAGTGGGAGACCTGGAGGAGGCTCCTGGCTTCAGATCAGTACAGCTCCGGCCGTTGTGGCCAACTGGGGAGTGAACCAGTGGATGGAAGACCTCTCTCTCTCTGCCTCTCCTTCTCTCTCTCTGTAACTCTTTCAAGTAGATAAATAAAATCTTAAAAAAAAAAAAAAAAAAAAAAAAAAGTTCCTAGGGGTTGCTTCTGCAGTTGGACTAGGGAGTGTCATGAAATCATGAAATTATGTTGCTCTTCCCTTTTCTCGGCCCACTGGTTTGACCACAGCACTGAAGACCGGGAGCAGGCACCTCAGCTGAAGTCAGGAGAAAATGCCAACATCCAACCCAACCCTGGGCTGATCCTGCGGGCAGAGCCCACTGTCACAAACATCCTGAAGGTCAGCGTGCCCCCCTCTTGCCACCAGAGTCTTGTCTTTCCCTTTCCAGTCCCTGTACTTCCATGTAAGTAACCAGGGCTGCAGGGCTCTCTCCTGTCTGGTTTCCTTTTTCTTTTCTCTTCTTCTTTTTTTTTTTTTTAAGATTTTATTTGTTTCTTTGAAAGGTCGAGTTACAGACAGAGAGAGGGAGAGACAGAGAAAGTTCTTCCATCCTCTGGTTCACTCCCCAAATGGCCGCAACAGCTGGAGCTGGACCAATCCAAAGCTAGGAACCAGGAGCTTTCCCCAGATCTCCCACTTCTATTGCTTTCCCAGGCCATAGCAGAGAGCTTAATCGGAAGAGGAACAGCTGGGGCTAGAACTGAACCGACGCCCATGTGAGATGCTGGCGCTGGAGGCAGAGGCTTAGCCTAGTGTGCCGCAGCACCGGCCCCTCTTTTCCGGTTTTCTCACATAGTTTACATTGGAAGTAGAGAGAGGGCGGAAGCGAGCGCAGCTCCCCCTGAAAGCTGACATTTTATTGGGTTTTGCTTGCGGGCCAGGTGCTGTCGTAGGGGCTTTCGCTATTGCCACCTTGTGTGAAAACAGTAGACAAGCTCCCACCCTCATGCCAGTGTGACTAAGAGAGATGGATGAATTTTAGGAGTGATTTTCCAGATGGGGGTCAGAAAGATGGAGTTGAAATTGCAGATTGGGGTGTACCGGTCAGTGGAGATGTGCAGCGAGAGAAAATGTGGCCGCACTGTGTTTGGGGGGTTCCACAGTGTTCTTCAGGACTTGATTTCCTGTCCTGTCCCCAGACGATGGATGCAGACCACTCCAAGTCTCCAGAGGGGCTGCTGGGAGTCCTGGGCCACATGCTGTCTGGGAAGAGTCTGGACCTGCTGCTGGCTGCTGCTGCCGCCACTGGAAAGCTTAAATCCTTCGCCCGGAAATTTATCAAGTGAGGGGACCTGAGCTCCTGACTGGTGGGGAGGCCATGTGTGAGGGAGGAGTTAGCTGATTGGCAGTGAGGCACCTTGGACAGGTCTCCCAGGTCAGAGATGCACTGGCCAGGGTGGGACATCGCAGCTGGAGACCTTGCTGGAACGATCTTGATCCAGAATGCCTTTTTCTCTTGAGCGGAGGGTTAAGTGGAGGTGTGTGATAAGGTGAGGAGGCAGTGAACAGGAGGCACGGTGGATTCTGTGGGTGTCCAGCTGCTAATGAGAGGCTCTCAGTTCTCCTGCTTGTGTTGGTTGACGTGGAATTTGACAGAGATCATTGTCACATTCAGGGAGCCCATCTCTAGGCCTTGGAACTCTTTTAATGATAGGTAAGAGAAAAAAAAAATAGAAATAATTATTTTTTCTGTAGCAGTAATGTTTATTTACAATTTTTTTTTTTTTTTTTTTACAGGCAGAGTGGACAGTGAGAGAGAGAGACAGAGAGAAAGGTCTTCCTTTTGCCGTTGGTTCACCCTCCAATGGCCGCCGTGGCAGGCGCGCTGCAACCGGCGCACCGCGCTCATCCGATGGCAGGAGCCAGGAGCCAGATGCTTTTCCTGGTCTCCCCATGGGGTGCAGGGCCCAAGCACCTGGGCCATCCTCCACTGCACTCCCGGGCCACAGCAGAGGGCTGGCCTGGAAGAGAGGCAACCGGGACAGAATCCGGCGCCCCGACCGGGACTAGAACCCGGTGTGCTGGCGCCGCAAGGTGGAGGATTAGCCTGTTGAGCCACGGCGCCGGCCTATTTACAATTTTTAAAAAAGATTTATTCATTTATTTGAAAGAGTTCCACAGAGAGAGAAGGAGAGGCAAAGAGAAAGGTCTTCTGTCTGCTGGTTCACTCCCCAGATGGCCGCAATGGCTGGAGCTGAGCCGATCTGAAGCCAGGAGCCGGGAGCCTCTTCTGGGTCTCCCATGCGGGCGCAGGTGCCCAAAGACTTGGGCCATCCTCCACTGCACTCCCGGGCCACAGCAGAGAGCTGGATCGGAAGTGGAGCAGCTGGGCCTCGAACCGGCGCCCATATGGGATGCAAGAGCCTCAGCCCAGGGCCTTAACCTGCTGTGCCAAAGCGCTGACCCCTATTTACAAATTTTTAAGAAGTTTTTTTTATTTATTTGAAAGGCAGAGTGAGAGAGAAGGTGAGAGATAAAGAAAGATCTTCCACTCACTGGCTCACTCTCCACATGTCCACAGCAGTTGGGACTGGGCCAGGCTGAAGACAGGAGCTAGGAACTCCATCCGGGTCTCCCATGGGGGACCCAGGTACTTAGGGCGTCATCTGCTGCCCCTCAGGCTTCGTGTTAGCGGGAAGCTGGATCAGAAGCAGAGATGGGCCTGGATCCCAGACACTCCAGTGTAGGGTGTGGGCGTGCCAAGCCGAGGCTTCACCGCTGCCACGCAGTGCCTGCCCTGTTTCAGGCTTCATTGTGATTCCGATTCTAGTGGCCACCTCTCTGAGCGCGTGCAGCCCCTTGTATCTGATGGTTGCTCAGCTCTTCCCTGGTTGATGCCCGATGTCTGCATTCCTTCCGCAGTTTGAACGAGTTGAATGAGTTCACAACGCATGGCAATGGAGAAAGCAGTAAGTCAGCGGCAGATCCCACTGGCACTGGATCTGCCAGTGGAGGGAGAATTCAGGGGAGGGAGGGGCACCTCGGCTCACCCTGGGAAGGCTGTTTCCTCCCAAGCCGTGACTGACTTAGAGAGGGCGGTGTTGGGAAAAATTTCCAAAACTGTCCCTTTGTTGCCTTCCTGCCCATCTTTATGGCTCAGCTGGGCATTCGGGGCAAGTCTTTGACGCCAAGGAAGGAATGATGTCCCTTGAGACTCAAGAAAAGGATTCTGAGCCTTGGCTTTGAAGGAGCCACTCGATCCCTGACCTTCCTTGAGGCAAATCCCGACCTTGCGACTCAGCCAAGGGCTTTGGGCCCTTGCCGTGGGCTGAGGTGTCCGTCTTTTTATCCTCTCACAGCCAAAGCAGCCTCAGTTCGTGCCTTGCTGTTCGATATCTCCTTCCTCATGCTGTGCCACGTGGCTCAGACCTATGGTTCGGAGGTGAGTGGGCAAAGGGGAGGGGGACAACCCATAACCCTGCCATCCCCCACCTCAGTCAGTCTCCCAGGCCTGTTCTGCTGGCCTCAGAAAGCAGGTGCCCACCTTGGGCAAAGCCAGTGGACTCCTCAGTCACATCCGCATCCTACAAGGACCGCTAGGTGGCAGCATAGTCCCGTCTGCCTCCCTCAGACCAGTTGGTCTCTAGTTCTCCAGGGTCGGAAGGGAACTGCAGGTTTCTAAATTTATTTATTTATTTTTTAAGATTTATTTATTTATTTGAAAGGCAGAATTACAGAGAGGTAGAGAGAGAGAGGTCTTCTCTCCGCTGGTTCACTCTCCAGTTGGCTGCAGCAGCTTGAGCTGCACAAATTGAAACCAGGAGCCAGGAGCTTCCTCCAGGTCTTCCTATGCGGGTGCAGGGGCCCAAGGACCTGGGCCATCTTCCGCTGCTTTCCCACGGCAGAGAGCTGGATCAGAAGTGGAGCAGCGGGGACTAGAACCGGCATCCATATGGGATGCCAGCACTGCAGGCAGCAGCTTTACCACAGTGCCGGCCCCGGGAACTACAGTTTGACAGGCAGTTAGATGTAGTCCCTGGCCCAGCTCTGGCAGGCGCCGCACCCTCCACGCTCTGCTCCTCTCTGCCCCTCCCCAGGTGATTCTGTCTGAGTCAAGCCCAGGAGCAGAGGTGCCGTTCTTTGAGACTTGGATGCAGACGTGCATGCCCGAGGAGGGCAAGATCCTGAACCCTGACCACCCCTGCTTCCGACCCGATTCCACCAAAGTGGAGTCGCTGGTGGCCCTGCTCAACAATTCCTCAGAGATGAAGCTGGTGTTAGTGCTGGGCGCCACTGCAAGGAGGGAGGAGGGGCGGGCCAAGCCCTTCTCCCGCAAGCCCATCTGTGCTCCCCACGGTGACTTTTCCCTCCTTCCCACCCTCTGTAGGCAGATGAAGTGGCACGAGGCCTGCCTCAGCATTTCAGCGGCCATCTTGGAAATCCTCAATGCCTGGGAGAATGGGGTGCTGGCCTTTGAGTCCATCCAGGTAGCCCCGCCTTTCTAGCAGCCTCTGTCTTCCCACGACACTAAGCCCGTCACTGTTAGCCTGTCATATTTACCACAAGCAACAAGACCCATGATCCAGGAGCTCCTGTGTGGTGTTGAGCGTCCTGGAATCATAGTGTTAGCCACTGCTTCCCTGGGAAAATCCAACCTGCTGGGGAGAGGTGTGCAGTGTGGGAATGTTGCCTCAGGCCTACCGCCCCCTGCCCCAGCCCGCAGAGGTCCCAGGGAAGGGGAGATGGTAGCCCAGTCACTCTTGTCCCTGCCCCCAGAAAATCACTGATAACATCAAGGGCAAAGTGTGCAGCCTGGCGGTGTGTGCTGTGGCTTGGCTTGTGGCCCATGTCCGGATGCTGGGGCTGGATGAGCGGGAGAAGTCGCTGCAGATGATCCGCCAGCTGGCGGGGCCGCTGTACAGTGAGAACACCCTGCAGTTCTACAATGAGAGGTCAGTACCGCCCCTTCCCCCTCCCCGCAGATGTGTCCCCTCATCTTCCTCAGTACGCTGTTTGCTTGGTCACTTCCTGGCTTGCCCGCTCACTCTCATTTCTTCTGCCACCCATCAGAATCTGAACCAGGCCTGTGCTGCCTAGCTCCTGAGATAAGATGAGTTCAAGGTGTCCAGGGTGGTGTGGCTGCCGCTCAGTGTTGTCGCATGTTCATCCTGTGACTCTGTACCATGTACTGTGTGTCTCTTGTCGTGAGTGTTTATCACCAGCGCTGCTGTGTGCCGGAAACGCAGTATGATTCCTGCCCTCAGAGGTCTCGCATTCCAGGGGACTGGCTCACCAGTGCAAAGGGTCTGTCTGAGAGGCCTTGCTCTCTAGGAACCATGAGCCCATCTGTAGGCCTGTGGGCTGCCCCCAACCCCAGTCGTCCTTTGGTATTTCCTGTCCTGTTCCTGGTGACTTCAGCTGTGTTGAGTTTGATGGTGTTAGTTCATTCACCCAGCCAACAAGTTATTTGTTTTAAAATTCTGGCAAAAGGCGGCTCAATAGGCTAATCCTCTGCCTGTGGCGCCAGCACACTGGGTTCTAGTCCTGGTTGGGGCACTGGATTCTGTCCCAGTTGCCCCTCTTCCAGGCCAGCTCTCTACTGAGGCCCGGGAGTGCAGTGGAGGATGGCACAAGTGCTTGGGCCCTGCACCCGCATGGGAGACCAGGAGAAGCACCTGGCTCCTGGCTTTGGATCAGCGCAGTGCGCTGGCTGCAGTGCGCCACCGGAGCGGCCATTGAGGGGTGAACCAACGGAAAAAGGAAGACCTTTCTCTCTGTTTCTCTCTCTCACTGTCCACTCTACCTGTCAAAAAAATAATAAATAAAAAATAATTAAAAAAAAATTTTGGCAAAAAACACGTAATGTACATCTTCCCCCTCTCTCCGGTGCAGCGCAGTTGTGTTAAGTGTGTTGTTGTGAGACAGCTGCAGAATCTTCTCACCTGACAGGTCTGAAGCTTCCCCTCTTGATCAACAGCACTGTGCGTCTGTCTCTGTAGATCAGACTCCTTTAGATGCCTCCCATCGCTGGAATTAGGCAATATCTGTCTTTTCATGACTGTCTTATTTCGCTGCTCATAATGTCCTCAGAGTTGATCCATGCCGCATGTGACAGGATTTCCTTCCTCCCAAGGCTGACTAATCCTCCACTGTGCACATGTGTCCACACGCACCCGTTCGTCCAGCCGTGGACACTGGGTTTCTTCCATCGCTGCTGTGAAGACTGTGCTAAGAGCACAGATGGTTACCAACACATGAGTTTGTTGGTGAAGACATGAATAAATCTATTTTTAAAATAAAATTTTAAGTAAATTATTTATTTGAAAGGCAGAGTGACAGAGAGAAGGAGAGAGGGAGAGAGAGGCAGAGATATCTTCTATCTATTGGTTGACTCCCCCAGTGTCCCCAACAGCTGGGACTGGGCCAAGCAGAAGCCCGGAACCAGGAGGTCATCTGGGTCTCCCCCGTGGGTGGTAGGGGCCCATCTTTTATTGCCTTCCCAGATCAACAGGAAACTGGATCTGAAGTGGAGCAGCCAGGACCTGAACTGGTCTCCAGTGTGGGGTGCGTCACAATCAGCACTTTAACTTGCTGTACCACAACGCCAGGCCCCCCCCCCCCCCCCCGTCAGTTCTAAGTGATGCCTGGCAGGGTAGCCATCCAGGATATTCTATAAAGGAAAAGTAGCAACGTTTAGCTAAAGTGAGGTTTGAGGAAGGTCTGTAAAATCGCATCTATGGGGCCAATGTTGTGCCCAAGCAGGTTAATTTGCTTCTTGCAATGCTGGCAACCCATATGGGTGCTGGTTCGAGTCCTGGCTGCTCCACTTTCAATTCAGCTCCCTGCTAATGCACCTGGGAAAATCCATTAGCCGAAGATGGCCTAAGTGTTTGGAGCCCTGCACCCATGTGGGAGACCTGGAAGAAGCTCTTGGCTCCTGGCTTTGGCCTGGCCCAGCATTGGCTCTTGCAGCCATTTGGGGAGTGAATCAGTGGGAAGAGCTCTCTGTCTCTCCTCTCTCCAACTCTGCCTTTCAAATAAAAAAAAATCTTTTGTTTTCTCTTTGTCTCCTCCTTTTTTCCTTTCTTCCCTTACTGTCCTCCCAAAAGTAATGGCACTTTGGCTGTGACATAATCGACCCTGAGCACCCAACACCAGTCCCTGACTGGGTGAGGAATAGTGGGAAATCCAGGGCTCCCTGGTACAGGTGGGAGAAGCGGGCCTGGAAGCCCCAGCCGCTTTTCCAGCACCACCCAGCATTCCAGGAACAGTTGGCGCTCAGCCCCAGGTTTGCAGTCACAGTCAGACTCACACAAGAAGATTCCTGGATACACACTGCGATTTGCCCAGCTACCAAGGGCCGGGAAGAATCTCGCGGGGCAGCGCTGGGGCCTCTCCTGGAAGTAACAGTTTGCTTTGGGAGGAGGCCAAGGCTGGGCGGGGACCCCCTCAAGCACTGGGCCCAAGGGGAAGTGATTGTATTTATTTATGTCAGAGGGTTGGCAGCGCCCAGGCCTGGGGGGAGGGGAGGTTGGAGAGGGAGAGGAACAGGACTATAGCGTTGGAGCCACGGAACAAAGGGAAGGCCCTGCACTGGCCCTGTAAGGGCTTCGTGCCCAGCAGGTAGAGCCCTGCCAGCTTTGCTGGGGGTTGTCTCCTGCTGCCCCATTCCCCGTTCCCCAGGAACATTTCCACAACCCAAGTCCAGGGGAAGTCTGGCCTGGGTGTGTCCTCCCCCTCCCACCAAGGCACCTGAACCTCAGGTCCTCCCCTTGCACAGGGTGGTGATCATGAACTCCATCTTGGAGCACATGTGTGCTGACGTGCTGCAGCAGACCGCCACGCAGATCAAGTTCCCGTCCACCGGGGTCGACACGATGCCCTACTGGAACCTGCTGCCCCCCAAGCGACCCATCAAGGAGGTGCTGACAGACATGTTTGCCAAGGTGCTGGAGAAGGGCTGGGTGGACAGCCGCTCCATCCACATCTTTGACACCCTGCTGCACATGGGGGGCGTCTACTGGTTCTGCAACAACCTCATTAAGGTACTTGGCTGGGAGGGCGGGGAGCCAGGAGCGGGGCTGCACAAACAGCTGACCAGGCCAGACTCTGGCCTGGCCCGGGGGCCGCTGTGGGCAGCTTCGTGGGTCCCGGCCTCAAGGAGCTGCCCGTTGGCTGTGAGTTGGGAGGAGCAGGAGCAGCCCCGGAGCCCCGGCCTCTGCCCTGCCCTCCAGGAGCTGCTGAAGGAGACGCGGAAGGAGCACACGCTGCGGGCTGTGGAGCTGCTCTACTCCATCTTCTGCCTGGACATGCAGCAAGTGACCCTGGTCCTGCTGGGCCACATCCTGCCCGGCCTGCTTACCGACTCCTCCAAGTGGCACAGCCTCATGGATCCCCCTGGCACCGCGCTGGCCAAGTAGGACTTTCTCCAGAGCCTGCCGGGCTCCGTCTGCCTGGGGCTCAGGCAGTCCCACCTGGGCCCGCCCCGGGAAGCTGGGCAGATGGGGCCTGATCCGCGTGGACCAGAAACCCCCTTTTGGGCCCCTCTGATTGTTCCACTTTTCCTGGAACCCTTGGCCAGGCTCGCCGTGTGGTGTGCTCTGAGTTCCTACTCTTCCCACAAGGGACAGGCGTCCTCCCGCCAGAAGAAGAGACACCGGGAAGACATCGAGGTAGCGGCCCCTTGCTCGCGCGTTCCCATTTCATCCAGCAGACATTTCCAGGCGTTTGCTGGTGGGAGGCGCCTTCCCTGGCTGGGGGCCTCAGGCAGGGCTCCTGGGCCTGGGTGGGCACAGGCTGGAGGGGCAGCTCATGTGGCCCCCCAGACTGCCCTTAGTAAGAGAAGCTGGTGAGGTCCGCCCCAAGGGGTGAGGGCAGAGGCCCGAGGGCCGTGTGGGCTGTGGGCAGGTGGCTCTTCTCTCTGCATCGAGGCCTCACTGGTAGCCGGAAGTCTGGGGCTCAGGTTGTGAAACAGTGACTCTGCCCCCTCAGGATTACAGCAGCCTCTTCCCCTTGGACGACACGCAGCCATCGAAGCTGATGCGCCTGCTGAGCTCCAACGAGGATGACGCCAATATCCTTTCGAGCCCCAGTGAGTGAGGGAGGGGCCGCCTTTGCTGGGGTCTGCCGGGCCCTGAGAGCCGCGCACGCGCAGATGCAGCCACAGGCTCCGCTGGCTGGTTCTGCCCTGGTCCCTCCCTTTCACCACAGGGTTGAGGGGTGACAAGCCACGCAGGTATGGTCACAGCTGCCTCAGTACAGCCTGTGCCATTGACTCATCGGCTCTGCGCTTCCTTCCTTCCCCCAAAACACGCCCTATGGTCTGGAGCAGGCCCAGCTGGGACTGGGGCTGCTCCCCACTCTTCCTGCCCGAGGAGCACCGGCCCAGCCTGGCTTCCACGCCCCCTTCCCCTAAGGCCTCTTCGGTGCCATTTCATTTTTCCCTCTTTCCTGAGAAGAGAAATTTCTCTGAGGCTTTTTGGGGACTTCGGGGTCCAAGTGCACGTATGAGAGGAGGAGAGATACTGGGTCTGCCGCCTACAAGCCCTGTGACCTCGGCTGGTTGCTTAGCGAGGCTGAGCCCCCGTGTCCTCACCTGCAGATGGGCTGTGCGAATTGAGAGCTGAGTCCTGGTGCAGCCCGGAGGCTGGGCCCCGGCCCCGGCGGTCCTCACCCAGGGATCCTGCTCCCTCCTCGTGGGAATGTCCGTATTCAGAGCTCCTCTGGACTCTGGCCTAAGGGTCTTCTCTGGGCTCTGCAGGGATCAGCTGGTCCCCGAGTAGGGGAGGGGAGCTGCCACTGGCAGAGCCACCAGTGAGTGCAGTGACTGTCTCCTCAGTGTCCCTGTGCTCCTCCCCACAGCTGACCGGTCCATGAGCAGCTCCCTCTCGGCCTCCCAGCTCCACACGGTCAACATGAGGGACCCTCTGAACCGAGTCCTGGGTGAGTCCCCCGCTGCTGCTCCTGGACCTCTCCCTAAGGGAGGCAGGGGCCACGTCCGCTGGAAGAGGCCTCTCGCCTCCCCCACGGCACCTGCTTCCCCGTAGCCAGTGCTCCCGTGTCCACAGGCGCTCGTCTCCCCGTTTTCCTCTACTTTCCCCTGGACATTCCTGCCTGGGGGGTCTCGGCGCCCTCCTCTACTCCCCTGCCTTCCCCTGGAGTCTGATCTCTGCCTCCTCTCGCTCTCCCGTCCTGCACAGCCAACCTGTTCCTGCTCATCTCCTCCATCCTGGGGTCGCGCACCGCCGGCCCGCACACGCAGTTCGTGCAGTGGTTCATGGAGGAGTGTGTGGACTGCCTGGAGCAGGGCAGCCGAGGCAGCATCCTGCAGTTCATGCCTTTCACCACCGTGAGTGCCCTTCGCCCGGGGCCTCCGCCAGGCGGCCGAGGCGTGGCCGTGCCCGCACTGGGGTGGGGCCTCCTTCCTCCTGGGACCCTACACCACCCGAGGAGCCTGGTGAGCAGCTGTTGTTCTGTCTGTCTGTGGCAGGTCTCGGAGCTGGTGAAGGTGTCGGCCATGTCCAGCCCTAAGGTGGTTCTGGCCATCACGGACCTCAGCCTGCCTCTGGGCCGCCAGGTGGCCGCCAAAGCCATTGCTGCCCTCTGAGGGCTTGGAGTGGCTGCAGGAACGGCTGCACCTCAGGAGGGAAGAGAGGAAAGATGAGACGGCGTTGCTCATGGTGTAAGAGCCCTTGGTTGGTCTCCAGAACCTCCCCCCTTCCTGACTTCTAAACAGTTCCTACTTTTTTGTAATTTCTTCTCCCCTCTGCCTGTATCTAAAGAGAAGCAGCAGCCTGGATCCTTGGCCCAGGGCAGGGCCCCTGTGCAGATCGGCCCCCAGGACTTCACAGACGCGAAGGGGGTGTGTGCGTGTGTGAGAGAGAGGGAGAGCGGGCGGGCATGCGCATGTGTGTATGGCCGTGTATTTTTGTAACGTGAGGGGAAGCCCACCTCAGCTCATTTGTAAATAAAGATCCTCACGGATCGCATTGTGAGTGTCCGCACCGTGGGTGTCTGCGCCTGGAGCTGGGGGAGGGGGAGGAGGGAGAGGCTCAGGAGGTAGGGCTCAGGTTCCCGTGTGTGCTCGCTGGGCAGGGGAGCGGGCAGTGAGAGCAGCTTCCTGGGCTCACACCCAAGTGGGGTGACAGCACTGGCCTGCGGCCCACCTGGTGAGCCGTGCCCTGAGGCGGGAGGGGTTCTGGCATGCTGGGGCAGCATGTCCTGTTCTGTGGCTCCCCACCCAGTCTGTCCCCTCCACAGGACAGGGCGAGGGACAGGAACGCTCTTGAACCCTTCCTTGCCTCTCCACACGCTCGGAGCCCCCTCAGCCAGGCAGTTGGGGTCTGGCCTTCTGTCTAAGGCGCTGCGGGGAGGGGATGGGTGACAGGAGCTGAGGATAGGGAGGGCGCCCAAGAGGGTGGGCTGGGTGGTTTGATTGGATCTTTGAGCTGGAGGCTTGCCTGGTGCCTGCGGTGTAGACACCATATCCCCCCGTCAGGCAGGAGAGGGTTCTTTCTGGGCACCGACCTTCCACTGGCTTCTGTCTTCCCCAAGAGCCACGGGGTGGCAGCCACGACCGCCCTTGCTGCTGTGGCCCTCGGCGGAGGGGGCCCGGATACACGAATGCCACAGGATGGCGTGTTGGCTGACCTGGGGGTCCTCCCCTCCCTGTGCCCCTCCTCCTCTCCCACCCTTCAGCACCCCTGCTCCCCACCAGGCACCAGCCAGACTCAAGGAGGAGGAAGGCCATTTCTGGAGACACATTTTATTGCCCTGAAACTTGGTGACAGTGAGAAAGGGGGCAGGGAAGGGGTGACAGCACACTTCCTGTTGCTCCCCCCCATCCCCCCGCAGGAGTCCCCTTGTCTTTTCCCTCTCACATTCCCAAGGCAAATGCCCAGCCAGAAAAGGAGCCAAATCCTGCCACTGCTCGGGACAGCTGGTGATGGCTGCACTGGCCACCCGAGAGCCAGAGGCCTTCACGGGGCCTGGCCTCCCAGCCCTGGCTGCCTCTGTCAGGACTTTACCTAATACGCGTGGTGGGGGGCTGTGAGGGGGCATGGGACCTGGCTGGCCCAGTTGGGGAACACTGCTGTTTAAATATTAAACAGAGCAGTCTTGTCTCCCACATGGACCTCCTGGTGCTCCCCAGGGCCCCGGGGCTCACGGCAGCTCTTCCCAGTGCCCGCGGAGGCTGCCGGGAGCCCTGTCAGGAATAAATACTTGGTATTTACCTATCTCCCTCCCATGCAGGAGAATGAAACTTAGAGAGAGGGAAGGACCTCGAGTCTGGAGTTGTTTCACTCTTCCCTGTCTTTAAATACGAGGCTTAAATAAGCATAAATATTAAATAGAGATAAATACAGTGGGGAGGGGCGCTTTGCTCAGGGCTGGGCCAGGTAGCGCAGGACACGGTAGGCCAGCTCCAGGAAGCTCTGCAGCTGGGAGGCGACCAGGACACTGCCCGCCCGGCGCTGGAAGGCAGAGGTGAGGGCTGGCATGGTGCCCTGGGTGGGCTGCACGGCAGGAGCCAGCCCCAGGTCCTCCATCTGTGGGAGAGGAGATGCGGTTAGGGCCACTGAGCAGGCCTTGGTACCAACGAGGAAGCGCTGGGAGCTGATGGGGCTGGGAGTCCCGTGGTCGAGGGGGTCCAGGCTCGAACGCAGGTCTGTCTCAAGGTCCTGGGATCTGGCTCCTTGTTCTCCAGGGGGACTGGAGGAAGGTCAGTGGGAGGTTCCTGACCTGGGGTGGTGGCTTCAAGTGCCCAGGCCCCGAGAACGTGTCCACCCCAACCCCAGAGCGTCTCGGAGCCCTGGTGAGCATTCAGCCTTGCTGTTCGCCTCCCCCAACAAGGCTCACCTGGTGCCAGATGGTGGTGGCGAAGTCGGCGACGTCCAGCTGTAGCTTGTCCAGGGCTGGCGCTGACGCCGGGGAAGTCCCCGCCAGGGCCTGCAGGAGGCCGCGGTAGAGCAGGAGGCCGCCGTGGAGTTGGCTCAGGCAGCCGGGCTGGGGGCGGAGCAGGAGTTAGGGGAGCTGCTGGGACCCTCAGGGAAGAGAAGTGGGGCGCCCCGTCCCCCCCCCCCACCCTCCCTGGACACTCACCAGCTGCAGGGCCTGGCTGGAGCAGCTGCTCAGGGGAGCCCGCGGGATGCCCAGAGAGTGCCCGAGCAGCAGCAGCTCCTCAGGGTGGCACAGCTTGTGGGTGGCGCACTGCGGGTGGGAGGATGCTGAGTGACACCAGCCGGGGCTGCCCCTCCTTCACCGTCCTGCCAGGCTTCTCAGCCCCTCCCCCAGTGCTCTCGGCCTGGGGCCTCCCCAGCCTGTCCCCAGCAGGGGGTCTCTAACCAAGTTCCTCCCAGCCACCTCTTCTTTCTTCCCTGTCCCCAGGTGTCTCCCTCTCCAGGCGCCTTCCTGATGATGGCTCCCTCCTCCTCTTTCCTCCACAGCCCTCCTGCTGCCCTGCCTCCCCCTTACCAGCTCCTCCAGCAGCATCGAGGTGTCGGCCTGGATCTTCCGCACTTGCTCTGAGCACTTGAGCAGGAAGCCCTGGGGCAGGGAGTCGGCAGGGGCTGGGGGCGCAGCTTCTTGCACTGCCCAGAGTGCACCAAGCCAGAGCAGCAGCTGCAGGGCTAGGAGCAGACGGGGCTCAGAGGATGCTGCCTGCTCCCACCTGGGTCCCTCTTGGGTGCTGGGTGGCCATCACCCAGGCTGGGGATCGGCGCTGGGTGGCCACCACCCAGGCTGGGGATCGCAGCCCCTCTGCCACTTCAGCCTCCCTCCCACACCCAGGCCAGGCAGCCGTCCAGTGCTGGGCTAGGATACTCACCCATTGACTTCGTGGGGCTCTGGGCAGCAAGTTTGGCCTTGGGTCTGTGTTCTGTCAGGGCTCAGCGCCTGAGGGCCTTTATACAGAACCCCATGGAGGCCTGGGAGGAAATTACCTGGGGCCACGACTCAGACTTAGTAATATAATTTCCCAGGATTTATGCAAATGCGGCGTTGAAGACAATGCAGGGGGTTGGAACAAAAAGCTGTTTGCGAAAGTTTTGTGAAATTGTGGAATCTCTGATCCTTTGACATCTAGTCCCCCTCAAACTCCCTTCCTCCCCTCCAGCTCCTCCCAGGCCTACATTGCCCCAGGGGTGTTTGAGCCTAAACAAAAGCGAACTGCTGGTGAAAGCCTCCCAGGCCTTCCCAGCCCTGCGTGGCTCCCAGAGGCTCCTCGGCCTCCCTGGCTGATGGGGAGAGGCCAGGCCCCAGGACGGCCTCCCGCCCTCCTCTGGCAGCCACGCAGGGCAGCCCTCTCTGCCTCTCTCCTTTGGGATTCTCAAGCCACCTGCACCATAGGCCCCCAAATAAGGGAGAAGGCAGTGAGACGGCCCCCATAGGTACCCCCAAGCCCCTGGGGTGCTGGCTCCAGAGGGGCTAGGGCCCGAGACAGGGACATTGGTCCTTGCTTCTGGCCGCCACTCCATACCCCACACTGGGATAGGCACCATCCCAAGTTTCAGGCTGTCTTGTTCCCAGCTGATTAGCTGGGAACTCCCCGATACCCCCCACTCTGACTCATTCCTTTAAGCCCCCGGAATGCGGCAGAGGCCAGAGGAAGCCGGATGCCTGTCCTGAATGAAGCAAGACCATTAAGGCTCTTGCTACCTGACCTTGCCCTTCCACTGTCCCCTCTGCTACCCCTGGTGCACTGCCCGTAAGACAGCAGAGTTCTCCGGGCTTTGGAATTGAGGGGCCGGTTCCTGTGGGTTCCCTGGCCGTTCCCTGCCCCAGGAAAGAGGGCACCAGCCAGCATGTGTTGCCCTCAAGTGGGCATGGGCTGGGGGTGACAAGGAGAAACTGCCCTGTTTTCATATCCCAGAGCCGTGCACTGTTAGTGCTGAACGTGAACTTGTCGTCAGAGCCAGCCACGTGGACTGGGCCTGATAAGGAAGTGCCTGGCCTGCGGTCGTGGGTAGCAGAGTCATGTTACAACCTGGGCCTCTGCCGGGCAGTGGGCCTGTCTGGGCGGTCTGACTGACCGCACCCAGGGCTGTCACTTTCTGAACAGTCTACCGCAAGCGCTCCAAGAAAGACTAAGAAAGACTTCTCGGGGTCAAGAGGGGATGTGGTGGCCTGGGCGGGGCCATCCCTGGGGCTGGGGTGCCCTCTCGCGGCCACAGCTGGCAGAGCCGTCACCTGTTGCGCTCACAGACTGTCATCTGGTCCCCCTGTGCCTCTACGCTGATGAGGTCGGCCTGTGTGCCCAGCAGCTCATGGAGGGCAGGACATCCACATCCTCGAGCCTGCTGACTGGCAGCCCTCAGGTGCCTCTTCTACGTCAGGCCCTTTGCATGATATTCTTCCCATCACCCAACAGGTGTGTGACACACGAGGGCGGGCCTCACAGGTCACAGAGCCCGCAGGATGCGGAGTTCTGTTGGCTTTCCAAGCCAGTGGGACTCCTGTCCCGACAGCCGTCTGGGTAATGGTGCAATCCGCACTTGAGCTCCAGTAGGGCGCTGAAGACCAGGTAGAGAGCAAAGACTCGTTGCCTGCAGCGTGGTGCACAGGCGCTGCACTGACCCGGAAGCTGAGAGCAAAATCTGACAAGGCGCCTGGCTCAAGACCCCCCATTCATCCCTTCAGCTTCCCCCGGGCCCTCCCGGGTGTTCCTTCATGGTCAGAACTGCCTGGCAGCTGGCCCTCCCAATGCCTGCTTCCTTCTGGTGCTCAGCTCGGAGAATCTGTAGCAAGGATCCGAGGACTCGGGTTGCTGCTAAGGACAGTTTGGTGGTATGGAGTAACGTGGCGCGTGTCCTGTGGCCTCAGAGCTGGGGTAGGCAGGTTCGCCTCATTTGTATTTGAAAGGTAGAGCGAGAGAGCTTCCAACTGCTGGTTCACTCCCCAGATGGTTGTAACAGCAGATGGATGATGATTTCTCTGTCTTTCAAATAAATATTTAAGAAATAGTTGTGAAAACAATCAGAATATTCAGTATCATGTAAAAACCATTTGAAATTCAAGTTCCAGTGTCCATGAACCACTCCTTTCCATGTTGCTATGGCTTTTGCATTGGAAAGGCAGAATCGGGGAGTTGTGACGGAGGCCATATGGCCGGCATGCCTAAAAACTGCCTCTGTGGCCCTTTGATTTTGCAAATCATGTAGGCGTTGGTATTGCAAGACCACAGACATGCTCTCTGAGGCGCTGTCTCTGGTGAATCATTTCATGTTTCCAGCGGGGGGAGGGGGAGATGCTAAATAAACTGCAGTCCGCTCACACATCCCGCCTCCCCACCTGCCCAGCCTGAGAACTCCACGAGGAGAGGGACCATTTTATTCAGGAACGTTGTTAGTGCCAGGACGGCATGGGCGTGCCTACCGACACAATCAGCTCTCAGGCAGCAGTGACAGAGCAAGCTCCATGCTGGTAACGTGAACGCGCCTTTTACAAAAACTCAATGCTGGCTGGCGCCGCGGCTCACTAGGCTAATCCTCCGCCTTGTGGTGCTGGCATACCGGGTTCTAGCCCCGGTCGGGGTGCCAGATCCTGTCTCAGTTGCCCCTCGTCCAGTCCAGCTCTCTGCTGTGGCCAGGGAGTGCAGTGGAGGATGGCCCAAGTCTCCATGGGAGACCAGAAGCACCTGGCTCCTGCTTTCAGATCAGCGTGGTGCGCTGGCCACAGCAGCCATTGGAGGGTGAACCAATGGCAAAGGAAGATCTTTCTCTCTGTCTCTCACTGTCCACTCTGCCTGTCAAAAAAAAAAAAAAAAAAAAAAAAGACACCTGGAGACCCCCCAAACCCCCAAGCCAACCGGGTAACAGAATCCCAGACTGAGCATGGGAGAGGCAGCACAGCCTGAGAGAATTTGAGCTGAACTCAGAACCAGACAGGCAGGGCAACTCATGGGAACCTGTGCTTGAATCCCCAAGACACCCAGGCGGTGGCCCACGTTCGCTCCCTTTCCTGGAAGGGAATTAAAGAGCTCTTCAGGGGCTGCTGTGGTGATGTTCTGGGTAAAACCTCAGCCTGCGATGCCAGTGCCCCAGTTGGGCACCAGTTCCTGTCCTGGCTGCTCCACTTCCAATCCAGCTCCCTGCTAATGGCCTGGGAAAAGCAGCGGAAGATGGCCGAGCACCTGGTCCCTCCACCCATGCGGGAGACTCGGATGAAGCTCCTGGCTTGGGCTTGGCCCAGCGCTGGCTATTGTGGCCACCTTGGGAGTGAACTGGCGAATGGAAGACCTCGGGCTCTCCCTCTCTCTTTCAAAGATTTATTTATTTATTTGAAAGGCAGAGCCACAGAGAAGCAGAGGCAGAGAGTTCTTCCAGCCGCTGGTCCACTCCCACAACAGCTAGAGCTGGGCCGATCCGAAGCCAGGAGCCTCTTCCAGGTCTTCCATGCAAGTACGGGGTTCCAGGCCATAACAGAGAGCTGGATCGGAAGTGGAACAGCTGGGACTTGAACCGGCACCCTTATGGGATGCTAGCACTGTGGGCGGCAGATTTACCGACTATCCACAGCATTGGCCCCAAAATAAATCCATCTTAAAAAAATGAATTAGGACACTAGATAACATCTGCCACAGAGTGACGGGAGATCTGGAGAGTAGATGGCAATGCTGTTCCACACAGCCAGCTTCAAGTGCCTGACACGGAGAGGCACAGACGCTTCAAGTGAGCAGCGCTGGATCCCGGCAAGCAGGACTGGGTGGGACCCGGAAACAGCAGCCTGGGACAAAGCCTGGAGCACTCGGTGCAAATACAGATACTGCAGCTGACAGCCACGGAGCCCAGCGTGGGCCACAGACTGACTAGGAAAACAGTTCTCCCCGACCACACCCTACAAAAGCACCTGATGGTGGGAAAGGGCCCTGGCCACCGAGTCTGGGCCTGGAGGACACGTGGAATTCAGCAAAGTGGAGAGGACGCGTGGCCAGAGGCCGAAGGCCACCAGGTGCTTTTCAGATCAGGGCTTGGAGGAGCAGGACTGTGACGTGCCAGGTGCTGGCCAGAGAACAGACTCGGGATGCAGCTGCGGCAGGCCCTCGCGCTGCCCTGGAAACCAGGACTCCAGACCAGGGGGAAAACTCCAGGCCTTTCTATATGGCAGCCACGGGAGCCAAGAATAGTAACTGATGCACAAAGAGCTTTGGAGAACATTTTTATTGTTAAAAATCATAATTGAAGCTTCAAAAAACATAGAATTGAACACATGTCCCAACTCCAGTGCCCTACTCCCTTGAGGAGAGCACGGGGCTGTCCCTCCCTCCTGCTGCCCGCGCCACTAGCCAGGACCCTGTCCTGGGGAGGCCACCTGCTCTCCTGCCACCGTGTGCTAAGTCACCGGGTGGGGAGGGGCCCTGGGATGGGGGGCGGCTCCCAGCACCCCTCACCCTCTGCACCTGGGCAGTCTGTGAGCTGTGTGTGGGACAAGGGGGCCAGTCCCCTGGGCAGGGGGCCTCCGGGGGGAAAGATCAAGAGCCAGTCCCCGCTCACCCACCCCTCCCCAGCCCCCAACTCAAGGGAAGCTGTCGTCGTCATCTTCTGCCATCTCCTTGGCAAACTCTAAGTCTTGCTGCTCCCGTTCGCGTCGCTCCTGGGGGAGGGGCGGGGGGCGGGGGGCAGTGGGTGTCTCACTCCGCCCAGGCCTCTGAGCAGCTGCCCCCTTTCCTTTCTGCATGCAGGTGCCCCCCCCCCCCCCCCCCGCTTCAGGCCTACTCAGAAAGCAGGGAGCTTACCTCTGCCGACTCCAAGTCCTTGTTGTAGGATTTGGGAGGAAACCTCATGGCCTGGAGCACAGTGGGGGGGGGGGGGGAAGCAGTGTTGGCCCACCTGCCAGGCCTTGAGAGGGGATGCTCTCCAGGTCAGCCTAGCAGGGAACTCGGCGTGGACGCAAACTATCACAATACCAGGTGGCAAAGGCCAAACAAGGAGCAAGGAGGACCTGGAGGAACACATGAGCAGTCCCGTGCCAGGCGGAGTTGTGGGGCCGGGGCAGAGCTCACATGTGAGAAGCCCTGCTCTGAGCTTGCTGGCGCTAGGTGGGGGAGCAGCAGTGGGAGTGGGGACGAGACTCAAGGGACCAGACGCAAGGCGCGCGGCTCTCCCAGACTCTGGGAGGAGAGCAGTGAAACCCAGCAGGGAAGTGCTAACAGCAGCCAACTGCCCGCCAGAGGCGAGGGCCCGAGAACCTTTTCTGCAGCGACGTGGTGGCCCTACGTCTTGCTCAACTTAGACCCTGCCGAGTGCCCTAGTGTGGCGGCCTCCTCAGTCCCCCTCGCCTGTGAAGCAGTCACGGTGGCTTCACAGATGGAAAACCAGGCTCCGAGAAGCTAAAGGACCGCGGTCTGGAGCCAGACCGGAGCCCTGCACCCGAATCCCTGCTGACCGCGTCCCTTACGAGCGTAGTCCTCTGACCCTCCAGCGATTTTACGGCTGCTGGAGCTGTCCGAGGAGTCGGGAGGGAGGAAGTGCCCCGCAGCCCTCACCTTGACGGACATGTTGTGGATGTCCAGGCAGAAGGAAATGCGCTGGTGGAAGGCCAGCTGGGGTTCTCGGGTGGAATAGATGTCAATCATCTCCTTGGACTGCACGTAGCCCTTCTCGTGGTTGATGCTGGCCTCAATGACGCCATCCCGGATGGCCTGAGTGTCCCCCAGGGAGGAAAGGTCACCAGCCCATTAGTCCCAGTCCATTCCTCTGCCATCCTTCACACACACACACACACACAGTCAACTGCCTGGCTTTGCGGTGAACAAACGGCAGGTCCCACAGAGACCAGGCCCCTCCTCTGCCTTCCTCCCACTCCCACCCACGGGACAAAAGGGCGATGACCCGAGCCACCGCAGGGAGGTCCTGAACCAGTCCACCTTGGCAACAATGAACTCAGCATCTTCAGGGCTATCCAGCTGCAGCTTCTGGGCGATGTCGGCCAGGGAGATGCGGGAATAGGAGAGGCTGATCATGCGCACACCTGGGGGAGGAAGGGGTTGAGGGGTGGGCAGGGCAGGCACAGGCCCTTCACCTGCTCACAGATACCCCCAGGTGGGGTTGGCCTGTCCCTGGGAGAAGCCCCGTCTGGGTCTCCTCCTTGAACGGAGCTCGATCCACACCTGTCTTAATCACGTTGTGTCGCAGCCGGATAATCAGGGTGTAGGTCCCATCTGCTTGAAACTTCTCTCCAAACTGATCGAGGACCTGGTTGAACTTGGCTAGGTTTCCCGTCCTGACGGCTGCAAGGGCACAGGAGTGGGTCAGATGCTGTGTAGGGGCGCCGGCCTCAGAGGCTGCAGTGGAGGGTCTGGAGGGCACACACGGCTTACCTTGGGTCAGGAGGAAGTAGGGTGTGAGCGAGCGCTTGAGGGAGGGCTGGCGGAACTGCAGGCGGTCTGGGATCTCTCCCAGCAGGAGCTCGACCACGATCAGCAGCTTGTGCACCTGCGGTGCGACAGGGGAACACAGCACTCAGCGAGTCGCTGGGGATGAAGTGGAGCAGGGCTCCAGTTTGGCGAGGCAGCACTGGCTCAGGACCACTGGCGGAAATGCCCGGACAACTGGCTTGCAAAGCTCGCCCCAGGGAGCTACATGCTGGGACTGGCTGACCCTTGAGCTCACAGCGCCTGAAGCCTCACATCATCTGGCCAGGCGGCAGATCATGCTCCGAAATGGCAACACTGTAAGGAAGAAGCCAGGTGCGGGGGTTTCCTGGGTCAGAGGTCCAGAGAATGGGACACGAGCCAGACCAAGAAACAGCAGCACCCTGCTCCTGGAGAGAGGAGGGGGCGGCATGGAGAGCCAGGGCTCAGGGAGTGGGCACAGTGCATGGATGCCAACGCTGCTGTGTGTGCCCACCTGGACTGGGATGGGTGCGGAGGGGCTGAGTTACTGCCGGGCTGCAGGAACAGAAACACACGCTGGCAAAATCACACCAAGTGTCGGGGCAGAGGCGGGGGTGTCACGCCCACAGCGGGGAGATTCCTCACCTCCCCAGACCCCCACAGGGGCGCCCTTAGCTTAATCCACGCGTGAGGGGAAGCCACGGACATGGAAGAATTCAGTAAGTGCCTAAAGGGTTCTGATGAAGCAGAAATGGGAGGGAGGCTCCAGTCAAGGGAGCAGCGGCAGGAGAGCGGGGGGCTCTCAGGAGAGAGGGGCAGGCAGCCGGGGGCCGCGCACCCCGAAGAGGGCGAGGACACTCTTCCTACTGGGCAGGCGGCGGGCAGCCGTGGACGCTCCTGGCAAGAGGAAGGCAGATCTAGGGCTCTGCTCCGAGAGGTGACTGTGCACGCTGCCCAGTGCAGGGGAAGCTTCCGGAAGGGTTAACTGCTGAGCGTGTCAGTGCAGGCGTCAGAGGAGGCCCACACAGAAGACACAGCCACGTGACAGCAAAGGACCAAACCAGGCTTCCCACCTGGACCCCGTGAGCAGGAGGAAGCAACGGCAAGGGGCTTGGGGGGGTCTGTTTGCGACAGGCCACGTTTGATGAGTCGGGGCTATCTGAATGGAGAGGAAGCATCGTGGGCGGAACTGTGTGTGCCCCCAGAATGCTACGTCGCAGACCTAACCCCCCGGCCCCGAAGGTGACTATTTGGGAGTAAGGCCAAAGCTAAGGTAGACTGAGGTCAGGGGGCGGGCTGGGATCAGTGTGAGTGGCGCCCCATGAGAGGAGCCACAGAGGGTGAAAGCAGGAAGCTGGCCGAGCAAGGCAGAGAGGCCCTCGGAACGCGTCGACACCTTGCTGCTCCACTTCTGGTCTCAGAACCGTGACAGAATCGATTTGTACTAAGCCACGAAGTCTGAGGTTCCTGGTCACAGCAGCCTGGGCAGCCTCACCTGCCAGCGATGTGCTTCCAGGAAGCAGCAAAGGCCAGAGCCAAAGCCACCAGAGCCCACAGGGTCACCTGGGGGAGAGTGTGGACTTCACTATGGACAGCTTGACTGTCAAAGTGCTGGCGAGAAGGAGTAGGGAAGGAGAGAGACAGACAGACACACAGACACCTGAGGGAGGAGCTGGGCCAGAGGCCTGCTGCTCGGAGCCAGGAAAGAGATGGCCTGGCTGCCTTAGTGGGAGGAAGCAGGGTGGGGGCGCAGAACTTCCTGCCCAGAGAGACCGAAACAAACAGGTGATGGGCCCTGGGGGACACGGGAAGGGATGGGATCAGGACACAGGAAAGGCAGCTTTGGGTAGACGGGAAAGACATTCAAATTACAGTGGAGAGAAGGCAGCTGCAGAATGAACCCTGGAGCCTTCCTTCAGCCCCAGGTGGCTGGGCCGGAGCTCCCCACGCGGAGCGGGCCGTGGCCGCCTTTAGAACTGCAGACTTTCAGAACTGGCCTCCGCAGATGCTCCTCCACTTGCGATGGGGCTTCATCCCAATAAACCCATGCTAAGTTGAAAATGCATTGAATGAGTGTACCGACCATCCTAGCTTAGCAACAAGGCCCACTGCAGAGCACCAGTGTGTGGCTGCTGACTGAGGGGCTGACTGGGAGCTGCACTCACTGCCACTGCCTGGTGTGGCCAGAGGATGGCACTGCAGAGCGCTAGCCCAGGGAACAATCAACATTCAAAACCTGGGGGCCCGGAGGAGTAAAAGCCTCCCTTGCAGTGCCCGCATCCCATAGGGGGCGCGGGTCCTGGCTGCTCCACTTCTGATGCAGCTCTCTGCTGTGGCCTGGGAAAGCAGTGGAAGATGGCCCAGGTCCTTGGGCCCCTGCACCCACATGGGAGACCCAGAAGTGAAGAAGCTCCTGGCTCCTGGCTTCAGATTGGCCCACCTCCGGCTGTTGTGGCCACTTGGGGAGAGAAAGGAAGACCTTTCTCTCTCTCTCTCTCTGTGTCTGCCTCCCTGTAACTCTTCAAAAAAATTCAAAACTTCCAATACATTTTCTATTGAATGTATATTGCTTTTGCACCTTTGAAAGCCGAAATACCCTAAGTCAAACCAACTTCCGTACTTTGACACAGCCCCAGCGATTCATCTGCTCACTCAGTAAGGCGGTTGGCAAGGGCAGAGCTCCTGAGGGGTCTGTGGCTGCCCTCTCCTAAACACGCATGAAGTGCCCCTTCTGCCCTCTCAGGGCGCCCTCAGCAGCCACACACTCACAGCCCAGCCAGCTGCACCTTCCTGCCCCCCCCGGGTTTCTCCACAGGAAACTCAGAACTTACACACACAGTAAAACCTGGTTTGAAAACTGCTCTAGGGGCAGGCGCTGTGGCACAGCAGGTTAAACCACCACCTGTGAAGCATCCCGTATGAGTGCCGGTTCGAGTCCCGGCTGCTCCATTTCCAATCCAGCTCCCTGCTAATGCACCTGGGAAAGCAGCAGCAGGTGGCCCAAATGCTTGGGTTCCTGCCATCCATGTGGAAAACCCAAAGGAGTTCCAGGCTCCTGGCTTCAGTCTGGCCTGGACCCAGGCCACTGTGGACATCGGGGAGTGAACCACAGAACGGAAGATCTCGCTCTGCCTCTCCCTCTGTCACTTTATTTATTTATTTTTTTTTTGACAGGCAGAGTGGACAGTGAGAGAGAGAGACAGAGAAAGGTCTTCCGTTGCCGTTGGTTCACCCTCCAATGGCTGCTTTGGACGGCGCGCTGCGGCCGGCGCACCGCGCTCATCTGATGGCAGGAGCCAGGTGCTATCACTCTTTCAAATAAATAAATTGTTTAAAAAAATAATTCCCAAATAATTACCAAAAAAAAGAGAGAGAGAGAAAACACTTTACCCTGCAAAACCTCTCTCCTAGCACAACTCAGTCTACGTTATTTGTATTTTTCGTGTTTTTTAAAAAAGGATTTATTCTGAAAGGGTTACAGAGAGAGGGAGACACACAGAGATCAGATCAATCTTCCATCCACTGGTTCACTCCCTTTATGACAACAACGGCCAGCGCTGGGCCAAGCCAAAGCCGGACGCTTCATCTGGGCCTCCTGCATGAGTGGCGGGGCCGGAACACCTAAGTCATCTTCCACTGCTTTCCCCAGGCCATTCGCAAGCAGCGGAATCTGAAGTGGAACAGCCAGGACACGAGCTGGAGCCCCTATGGGATGCCGGCAACACAGATGGTGGTTTAGCCACTATGCCACAATGCTGGCCCTGTTTCTGGTGGTTTTTAAAAAGGCACTTCAGTGTGTCTTATATTGTAAGGAATCTCACATCCTGCTCCTGTATTCCATGAGTCTGAAAAGCAATTCCTTTCTGTAAAAGTTCTACCCAAACTGTTCAAAAACCAATTATTTTTGTTTTTAAGGTATCTTTTTTCTTTCTTTTTTAAAGATTTATTTATTTGAAAGGCAGAGGCAGAGAAGTCTTCCATCAACTGGTTCACTCCCCAAATGGCCACAATGGCCAGAGCTTCGTTGGAGCCAGGAGCTTTTTCCAGGTCTCCAGTCTGGATGCAGGGGCCCAAGGACTTGGCCCATCTCCTACTGCTTTCCCAGGCCACAGGAGAGAGCTGGATCGGAAGTGGAGCAGCCGGGACTCGAACCGGTGCCCATATGGGATGCTGGCACTGCAGGCACTGGCTTTACCAGCTATGCCACAGCGCCGGCCTCAAAAATATCTTTTAATTATCTAACAAAATCCAAATTTGTCTTTCTCTGCACTTCTGACCAGAGAATGAATCTCCTGCTCTGCGACCTCAGTGTCCTGCATGTCCACCCTGCTCCCTGTCCAGGGCGCCCTGGAGCTGGATCCACATAAAGGGGGGCGCACAGGGTGGCATTGGGGAAAACCGGGTCCAAATTCTGGCTGTGCTCCAAGCCTTCACACACTCTCCAGCCGGCCAGAGTGCACTCTCTTGGTTCATGTCTCTGAGAGATAGCATTCCCCATCCCCTCCTATCTCCCCGTGCCTCAACACTTCTTGGTGACTGCGAGCTCTTAGGCGGCCATGGTTTCTCTCTGCAATCAGTGAGCGGCAGGCGGCTCCCTGGCTCCTTGCTCACACACAACACCTGCTGCCAAACGGGCATGGAAGGGGCAGCTCAGAGCCCAGGGTTTAGCAACACAATCCAGGCCAGCATGGCTGTGATGCAGCCACACCCTCGCCCACCTCCCAGAGAGAACACCCTCGTCAGCTGCCAGAGGTGCAGGCTGTGCTTTGTGTGCCCTGCACAGTGGCACCTGAGGATGTGTCCCTGGCCCCTGAACAGGGACCCACAGCTGAAGTGGGTTCAGATGAGGGAGGGGAGGGGGTGGTCCCCGACGCTCACCGTCTGCTTGAAGCCGACAGCTGTGTGCTGAGGGGCCTTGCGAAGGGCATTGGTCATTGTTCTCCGGGCCTCTGAGTACTCCAGCTGGATGGCTTTGATTCGCCCTGGTGTGGAGGAAAGGGCAATGGTGCCACCCAGGCCTCCGGCAAGCCCGAGCGCCGAAGGGGCCTCTTAGAGATCATGCCTCGGGAAAGTCGCCCCAGGCGAGCCCGAGAAGGCCCTCCGCTCACCTGTGTAGTAGAGGTACCTGGCCCACTCATTGTTGTTGGCCTGCTCTGGGAACACGGACTTGGACACCAGCTTCTCGGCCTGGTCGTACAAGCTGTAGTGCAAGTAGTTTCGCAGCAGGAGGTTCAGCAGGGTGGCCTGCCCGTCTGCGTCATGCCGCAGGGTGGCTGTCCGGAGCCGGGCGTGCAAGAAGCTTCACGAAGGAAAGAGAACAAGGCCTCAAATGACAACTGTCAACTTCCTTTAGTCTTCATTTGCTCGCAATGCCTAAAAAAGTGGTATCAACTGCTCTTCTGGTTATTCTGAATATTCAACTAGCAGCCGCCTACGGTGGGAGACACCTCTCTAGGTGTACAAAAGGACAGAGCTCTGCTCTCAGCTCCCCAGTGCGCAGGCTCCAGGAGTTCACTGCGTCTACCGGGCAGCCTCCCGCACAGATCTCCAGACGTGGGGACACTGGGGTGCAGAGGATGAGACACACTGGGAAGGCAATGCCTAGGCCAAGTCTCAAAGAGGAGGGGGAGCGCACTGCTGGCTGAGGGGGGAGCTGGGCGAAGGCTGGCACACACGCAGCAAGGAGGAGGCCAGCGGGGCTGAGAGGAGAGTCGGGAATGGGGAGGAGGGGCAGGAGAGGAGGCCAGGCAGGCTGCGGTGGCTGGGTCACACCAGGCTCTGTAAACTCCTGTGAGGACTCTGAGGGAACGGGGCCACTGTGGATTGAGCAGAGGAGAGCAGGGTTTTCTGTCTGTCTCTCCACTCCCAATCCACCACTCAGCCTCCCTTAGGAGTTGGGGGTAAAAGGAAGCGCCTGGGGAATAGCTCTTAACCTGGGTCCTCATCTACAACCAACCCTCCCCTGGCCCAGGGCATGTCACTCTCCCCTTCCTGCTGGTACCTTACAGCTACAGCTTGTTGCCCTTGGCAAGTCCACAGTTCTGTGGCACTGACTGACCAGGCCCCTAACCCCAAGGCAGCAAGTGAGATCCCTGGTAACGTGTACCTGCGCACCACGTCCAGCTTGTCCAAGAACTCATAGACCCGGGCGTGGTAATAGTAACACTTAGCGGCCACAAGGTCTAGGGCCCGGCGATTCTGGGTACTGATCTTCTGCATCAGGTCATCCGAGATTTTCTGTGCCTGCAGAGGAAGCCCAAAGACAATCAAGTGGTCGTTTCTCAAAAGGTTAAATAGGAATTATCACAGGAGCCAGCAAATCCCCTCCTGGACACACATCCAAGAGAACGGGCAACATTCACGCCCATCTTGCAGACAAATGTTTACAGTATATTAGTCACAATCACCCAAAAGCAGAAACCACTAAGTGCTCGCCAGTGGAGGCATGGAGAAACAAAATGTGGTCTATCCACACAACGGAATAATATGCTCCCATGAAAAGAATGAAATCCTGAGACAGGTTACAAGGATGAACCTTAAAGATATTACGCAAAGTGAAAGCAGCTAGTTACAAGGGCCACATATTGTGTGATACTAGTTATATGAAACACCCAGAACAGGCAAATTCTCCAAAGGACAGAAAGCAAGTTAGTCGCTTGCAGGGGTGGAGCGAGGAGAGAATGGGATGTGATTTTGAATAGGTCTGATCAATCTTTTTGGGATGAAGAAAATGTTTTGGAACTAGCGGTAATGGTTGTGTAACGTTGTGAATATACTAAAAACCAGTAAATCATACACTTTAAAGGTTGAGTTATATCTCAAAAGCAAAGAAAACAGTGGTAAGAAAAGGAAAAACTAAAACTAGGAACCAGGAAGGGGAACCCGTCGTTTCTTGGGCGACTCTCGCAGCTGTGGCTGAGGCCAATGAGGAACACTGTCCTTGCTGGGGAGCGGTGGCAGTGCTCAACTCAAAATGGAGGTGTTTGGTCCCATAATAGTTACCATTTATTCAAATATCATGAGAGCTCATTAAGTGCAGAACACAGTAACAAATACTCTTATTCATTTATTTGAAAGGGAGAGTGACAGTGAGAGAAGGAGAGAAGGGATCTTTCATTTGTTGGTTCACTCCTCAAATGCCTGCAGCAGCTAGGCCTGGGCCAGCAGGCCTAGGCAGCAGTCAGGAAGTCCACCCCGTCTCCTACATGGGTGGCAGGAACCCAAGTACTTGGCCATCATCCAATGCCTCCCAAGGACACTGGCAAGAAGCTAGACAGGAAGCGTGGAGTGGTCAGCACTGGAACCAGGCACTCTGAGATGGGACGCAGCTGTCCCACTAGTAGCTTAAACCTGCTGTGCCACAAAGCCCAGCCTTCAGTATTTTTAAACATAATTTATAAAGTGCTTTAAAGAAGGGTCACACTGGTGATTCTCATTTTACAACTAATTAACTTACTAACACACAGCTAGGGCAGGAACCCAGGTCTATCTTCAAATCTACTTTTGTCAAAAAAAGTTTACTTTGCTGGTCTTGTGCCACTGACGGGTAGACACCGCCAGCCCTGCCCACAGTGCCCGGAGCAGGGCCAAGCACATGCTCCATGGGGGAACGCTCTGAGGGATGTTCTTAGCGAGCCCAGGGGTCACCTCCGTGTCTCCACGAGGGACGACCCCACCCACCCCTCACCCTGCCCAGGCTCGTCAGCGGCTCTCACGCGTCCTGGGTACCTCTTTGTATCGCTTGCTGTTCATGAGGAAGATGACAGTGAGGAGCTGGAGATAGGCTTCCACTTCAGGCAGGAGGGGCGCTGCCGCGGCTTTGCCTGTGCGGGGACGGAACTGGAGATCGGCTTCGGTGTCCATGGGCTGGGGGAGGACAGGAGGCAGCAGGTCAACCACGATCGGGTGGAGCCCCCACTATGCCTTTCTACATGGCCTCAGTAAGTGTCTACCATGTGCCAAGATTTTGCAGGGATACGAAAACAAGGATGCGCTGTTTCTTTCCCAGCAACGCTACACGTCTAATCCAGGGCTGCAGGGAATCACAGGCTCCGGAACAGAACACAGAGGACGACAGCAGGAAGCTCCAGAGTGCCCACCTCCAGGCAGAGGGAAGACACCACCACCGCCGAGCACTGCAACCCTGTCGGACAGGGTTTCATGAAACTGAGGATGGGCTCATGAGACTAAAAACCGGGTTTTTGTGGGAACAAAGACAATCTGTGGAAAATGGACCTACACACAGCGCCTATCTTCAGATCAGTCACTGAAATGGACAGAAACAATGCCTGACGGTCCCCAAGGTGGGACAAACTCTTCACTGTTCTGCTTCCAACATTTTCTGAGCCTCCACTTGTACGGCACAGATTGGACTACACAGGAATCTGGGAGATGCAGGCGCTCAGGGCGAATGAGGTCTGAGAAGGCTGAAACCTGGTGTCATGAGTGATGACAGAGGAAGCCTCCCCTGGCACGGAGACCAACCATCGCCACCAGAGTGCCGTCGTCAGCACTCCCGTGTGCCAGGCTCTGCTCTGAGTGCTCTCCCCACAGCTAATCCAGTCGTCACACGGAACCCAAGGAGAAAAGAGGCGCACTGAGCCCAGGTCGCTTGCTCGATGCCACACATACTAACTGGTAGAATCTGGACTCAAACTCAACTGCCCCCAAAGCCAATGCTCTCAATCACTGTTCTAGACTCTCTGTTGTTTCACAGGCCAGGAAGCAGCCTCTTGGCTCCTGTGACAATGAGACGTCGCCCAGTCCAGGGAGAGTGCATGCTGGGAAGTGGGAAGTGAGTCTGGATGGGAAGGGCCGAGTCCCCCACCTGGAAGAACGAATGAGGGCTCCCACGCTCCTGGGCAGATGGCTACTGATGGCGGCTCTGGCTTCACTCCTGCCACAGCCGCTAACGAGACAGGTTCTCAGGAAGGGAAGCGACTACATCCCAGGCTCTGGCTTCAAGCCTCCCTCCACCAAGCTGGCCTGACCCGCTCACCTCCTCCAGGAAGGACAGCAAGAAGTCTCGCGTGGTGTTATTCGAGGTGAAGAAGCCGTGCACAGCCTTGTACAGGACATAGTGGTTGAGACGGCGTGACGTGGAAGGCAGCATCCGTAGGGCTCTCAGGACGAACCTGGGCTCCTTGCCCGAGACGGCCTTCTCCAGCTGCTTCACGTGCTCCTTGATGTCTGCGGAGGACAGGGGAGAAACGTCACTCCACTCCTCCACCCCAGCAAGCAGGGCAGGAGACGGCCAATCACCTCTTGTGTCCTAAAGTGTTAAGCAGTACTAGGGATTCCATACACTGATGTTTAGGATAAAAAAAAATAAAAGATCAGAAACAACGTGACTGAAACACGTGGAGGGGCTGGCAATGTGCTGCGGTGGGAGGCTGCAGCTTGTGACACCAGCACCCCAGAGGGGAGTGCGGGCTTTAGCATGGCCGCTCTGCTTCTGATCCCACCTCCTGCTGGGCCTGGGAAGGCAGTGTGGATGACAGACTAAACACCTGGGCCCCGCCACCCCTGTGGGAGACCAGAATGGAGTTCCCGGCTCCTGCCTTCAGCCTGGGTCAGCCCTGGCTATTGCAACCATTCGGGGAGTGAATCAGCAGATGGAAGAGTTCTGTCTCTCCCTCTCTTTCCAACTCTGCCTTTCAAATAAACAAAAGGGAAACACATGGAAATTTATCAGATCTCAGTATAGGAAAAAACTAACTATAAACAATGAGAGAAATCTCTCTCACACACAGATACACAATTGAGGAATCTAACATTGTAGAAATGTTTTGTGTAAACGTGTAAAAAAATCTGCAACAAATGTGATCAGATTCCTATTTTATTTTACAAAGAGCTGTATAAATGGTTGAGAAACTATATTGCCAGTTTCCAAGTAAAAAGATACCAACACAAACACAGAAGACAAACAGCTAACAGATTTGAAGAACATATTTTACTAGTATTCAAATAACTGCAAGTAAACATTTTTAAAGTACCAAACTAGTAATATATTAAAAATCATAACAAACGACTACAGTAAAAAGGGTATTTTTGCTAACATAATGTAAATTAGCACAGTTTTTCTGGACAGTGTCCAACACAAACCTTAAAAATGTCCACCTTTTGGCCGGCGCCGTGGCTCAACAGGCTAATCCTCCGCCTTGCGGCGCCGGCACACCGGGTTCTAGTCCCGGTCGGGGTGCCGGATTCTGTCCCGGTTGCCCCTCTTCCAGGCCAGCCCTCTGCTGTGGCCCGGGAGTGCAGTGGAGGATGGCCCAGGTGCTTGGGCCCTGCACCCCATTGGGAGACCAGGAAAAGCACCTGGCTCCTGGCTCCTGCCATCAGACGAGCACGGTGCGCCGGCCGCAGTGCGCCGTCTGCGGCGGCCATTGGAGGGTGAACCAACGGCAAAAGGAAGACCTTTCTCTCTGTCTCTCTCTCTCTCACTGTCCACTCTGCCTGTCAAAAAAAAAAAAAAAAAGTCCACCTTTTTTCTAACATTAAAAAAAATGAAAAGCAGAGCAGCAGAGAGAGGGAGAGACGGAGAGACAGACAGATCTTCCATCCACTAGTTGACTCCCCAAATGCCTGCAACGGTCAGGGCTGGGCCAGGCTGAAGCCAAGAACCAGGAACTCTATGGGGCCCAAGCACTTGAGTGGGCTCTCTCCCTCCAGGATGCACTGGCAGGAAGCTGGATCAGAAGCAGAGTAGCCAGGACTTGGACTGACACTGACACAGGACGTGGGTGTCCCAAGTGGCAGTTTAACCTGCTGCGCCACAATACCTGCCCCTCATTCACCCCTCTGGACTTAGGCATTTAGATTCTGGGAATTTATACTCAAGAAATGATCAGATAAGTGGATTAGAGGGCTGGGTGTTTGCTGCAGTGTTAACAGAGTGCCTGGTTCCCATCCGGGCTCTGCTTCTGATCCAGCTTCCTGCTAGTGCACTCTTTGGGAAGGCAGAGATGATGGCTCGAGTACTGGGGTCCCCGCCACCCATGTGGAAGACCTGCACTGATGCACTGAGTCCTGAGCCACCAGATGTGGCCTGGTCCAGCACTGAGCGGGGTAGGGCGTGGGGCGGGGAGTGTATCTGGTGCTGAAGCCGCAGACCAAGACCTCAGTGTTTCTGCCTTTCAAATAAAATGAAATACGGAGAAAAACAAAATTTTAAGTGGATTAAAAAACTTGGGTATGGGGGCAGGCATTTGGCTTGGTGGGCAAGATACCCACTGGAGTGCCTGGGCTCCATACTCGCTCCGGGCTCCCGATTCCAGCTTCCTGCGATGGTTCAATAACTGGCTTCTTCCCACCCCTTTATAGGAGACCTGGATTGAGTTTGTGGGCCCTGGCTTTGGCTGCTGTGGGTATCTGGGGACCAAATCAGTAGAAGTGAGCTCTCTGTGTCTCTCAGATAAAACAACACTTATGAACCAAGTTGATCATGCAAGGTTTTTTGTAACAGAAACTATCAAATGTAAAGCAATAAGGGAATACAATCAATTAGCAGGGTGTTCCGTCACTTTTGCATGATTAGCACTTAGCACAGGGTGCCTGGACCATACAGATGATACAGTAACAATATTTATGGAAGGTTTACCAAGTGTTTACCAGGTGTTAAGCAGAGTCCTAAGTATTTTGGAGTTCACAATCCAATGAAGTAGGTACAATTAATGTCACTTATACACATGGGGAAACTAATTCTAGAGCTCTAGTTATAACCTCCATACTACGTATGCAATAAATGCTTCTGGAACAAACTGAATATTGACTATGATAAATGAAAAATCCAAAATCATCTGTATTTATTCACAGATCTAATAAACTGGATATACGACCTCAACTGACCTCAACTGTGGGAGAGCAGCTTGAAAATTCATAGGATAAAAGGTTAACCACGGCTGATTCTTCTCACCTGCTACTTTAGACATCTCAGACTTTCCAAAACCCATACAATCAACGTGAACCACTTAATCAGAAAATGAAGTATTCACACTACACACACACATATACCCAGTAGGTGAGTGGCGCCTCAGCCGCAGTCTATCATCACTTTAGGTGAAAGGATCTTTATTAGACACTGATCCTGGATCAGGCAGGAGCTGGTCCAGCCAACGCTCTGGAGTCCTTAAAACCCCTACCCAGGAGTGTAACTCTGCTCATCTGTGTTTAGGGCTAGTTTCTCATGCAGGCAAGTGAAAAGCAGTGGGGTGGGGGTTACAGAGGGAAGCTCTCACTCTACCCACTCCAAAGTGGGCAGAATGCTGGGGGAGGGGGGGCACAGAATGAGTGAGTGGGCTTGAGACACCTGCACCTCCCCCCACACAGGAGGGCCTGGCTGGGCCTGAGTCCTGGCTCTGCTGCCATTCCAGTTTCCTGTCCCTGAGCACTCTGGGAGGCAGCAAGTGATGGCTGAAGTACTTGTGTCCTTGCCACACGTGTGGGAGGCCTGGGTTGAGTTTGGGCTGCCTGCTTCGGCCCAGCCCGGCCCAGCTGTTGTAGGCATCTGGGGGAGTGAACCAGTGCATGCAAGACCCGGTTGTCTCTCTCTGCTTTCCAAGAAAATCCAATGAAAAATAAATAAATGAATGAATGAATGCAACAGGCAGGAAACTGCGAACAAGCACTTAGGATAAAAGGAATTGGGGGCTGGTATACAGAATTTAGACTGTGAGTTAAAAGTGTGCGTATGTGTTTAAACCCACTGGGAGTGAGCTCCGGAAGGCAGAGGGAAGGAGCAATGAATGGGCAGTTGGGGCGCTTCAATTAGAGAAACAAGGAAGCGAGCTAATAGAAATGGATCTTTTCGGGGAGCTTGCTAAAGGCAACCAGGGCAGCGAAAACCGTTCGCACACCTTAAAACTCAGGGGTCGGTATTCTGTTACCCTGGTTCCCTTTACCCGCAAACTCGGGTTTCTAGAGGGATCAATCCACTCCTACTGCTGGGGACGCCTGATTGCTGGGTGGGATTTAAATCCAACAGCTCGGGGGAGGGCTTACGAGGCCCGATGCGACCTAAACTTAGATGCAATCCCAGGAAAGGACGCAGGCAGTGGTCCCCGGCCTGGAGAGGTCCAGTCACTGGGGCAGGGGTCCTAGGTGACAAGGCGGGGAGGGGGCAGGCACTTGGGCGCGATCGCAAAGAACCAGCGGTGGTGGGGGCTGCGCTGGACCTCCCGGGAGAAGCCCAATCGCTGGGGCCGCTGTCACCCGTGCCCGCAGCACTTTCCCGACCCGGGTTCCCGTACCCTCCAAGGTGACGGTGTCCAGCTCTCGCTGGGAGTGCTCAGCCGCCGCCGCCGCCGTCTTGCCGTCTGCCTCCCCCGCTGACCCGGCACCCGCCGCCGCCTCCTCTTTCATCTCCACATCCTGGGGAGCCGGGGGCGGTGGTGGGTCCTGTTCCCCTCCGCCGGGCGGCGGCTTCGCTTTGTCCGCACCGCGGCGCCGCGCCGAGCCCTCCTGCTTCATGGCGCCCGGGGTCGCGGCCTAGTCCGGGCACCGAGGCCGGGGCCTCGCGTAAAGCCTCGCACCACGGACCAGGAACCGAGCCTGGCCTGCACACGAGCGCGGGCTAGCGTCGGGCCGCACGATGACGGAGCAGCTGCAAACCCCTTCCCGGCGCTGGGCCTTCTGGGAAGCGCCAGGCTCGGCGGGCCGATAGCCGAGTCGACAAAGGGAAAAGAAATCAACCGCCGAGGTGCAGGATGGAGGCGGATGTTCGAGGAAGCGGCGGGGAGGAGCCTGTACGGGTTTGCGCGGCTTGCTTCGGCGTGCTTAACTGTTGATTTTCTGTTCCTCTCGAGTGCGTTTCTGCGAATGTCCACGAGAGGTCCCCTCAGCCTCCGACCTCCGCCAGTCAGTGTGGAGTGGGTAGGGCCTCTCCGAAGGCAGGGCGAGAAGACGTCACGGGTGCCGGGCGGGTTTTGCAGCCAAGGTGGCTCAGTTTCCCCGAGCCAGGGTGCCCTGGGAGAGCCGGCGGCTTTGCGCTCAACGGCCGCCGGGTGCGTCCTGCGCGAGGGAACAGGCGGGTCGTGGAGCCGGGCTGTTGGGGTTAAAGCGGGATTGCAGCGTCTGAAGAACCCCGTGATTTCAGTTCAGCCAGGAAATCTCCAGGCTGGGAGCGGGGAGAGCGCTTCCGGAGACTCACTGGAGTTGAATGAAGATAGGGGTCCACTGTGTACTGCCCAGGACCAGCACAGAATGCGTCTGGGGCGGCGTTTTGTGCACTTCCAGCCCTCTACTGCTGCACACCCTGGGAGGCGGCAGGTCATAGCTCAGGTAGCTGAGCCCTGACACCCACGGGAGGATGTGGAATGAGTTCGTGGCTCTGCGCTCTGCCTGGACCAGCCTGGGCTGTTGGGGATGCTTGAGAGATGAACCAGCCAGATGCATGTTTTGTCCATCTGACTCTCTGCCTCCTCTCTTGAAAGGTTAATCTGTTCCAAGAATGGAATTCCTGGGTTTTGGGGCTTGGACAGATCTTACACAGGGTGCTAGCCCTATAGTGGGGACTATGTTCTGGCCACATCCATTTTATACTTGTAGAGTGTATCTGCATAGCCCTTTTCATACTAAAGCAGTCAATAGTTCCTTGCCTTCGACAGTCATTTGTTAGATGGAAAACCGCGTGCTGCAGTTTTCTGGAACATTCCCCGACCCATTCTTCCCTCACCGTCCTCTCACCCCCAGAGCTGGGGGATGGGTAACAACACTTTTACACCGTCAGTGGAATAAACTCCTTGAGGATCTTCTTCATAACACGGTGTCTGTGGTTGACGGTGGACGCGGATGAAATGCAGATGGGAGAAAACAGAGGCGCTTTGTTGTTCCTTCCCACAATCAAAGGAGTTACCCTGCGGGATGGCTGGGATGTGAGCTCACCTCTCTATTAAGTTTGCTTCACAAGAGAAAAACAATCAAGTCAGCAGATAACCAGCCAGTGTGGCCACGAGCAATCCAGGGAGGCTGGATGGGGAGGATGACTTAGCACAAAGCTTTTGGCTTTGTGAATCGTGGTAAGTGAGCAGCCTAGCCTGGACTGGGGCAGCCAAGACAAGGGAGAGTCTGATTATTCCTTTGAAAGGCAGAGTTACAGAGAGAGAGGGAAGGAGAGACAGAGAGAAACTGTCCATCCCCTGGTTCACTCCCCGAATGACTGTAATGGCTGGGGCAGAGCTGGGGCAGGGCCGGCCGAAGCCAGGAGCCAGGAGCTTCATCCAGTCTCCCACATGCATGCAGGGACCTAAGCACTTGGCCATCTTTGCTGCTTTCCCAGGCACATTAACAGAGAGAACTGGATCTGAAGTGGAGCAGCCGGGACTTGAACCAGTGCCCATATGGGATGCTGGTGTTGCAGGTTCCAGCTTAAACCACTGTGCCACAGCGCCGGCCCCCAAGTGCACAACTCAACTGCTGCACCAAATGCCCACTTCTAAAACTGCTTCCAAAGAGGTTGGTGGAAGATATTCAAACCCCACTTTAGGCAGAAGAGGATGTAAAATCAGTATTTGATGAAATTGATATATATTAGAAGACCCATACACCAAACCTATCTACTTCCCATAATCACTCTAAATTGAGGGCAGAAATAAAAAGTCCAAAGACATCACAGTTTACTTTTTTTTAAATATTCATTTATTTGAAAGGCAGAGTGGGGGCGGGGAGACAGAGAGTTTCTATCCGCTGGTTCACTCCCCAGATGGCTGCAACAGCCAGGGCTGGGCCAGGCCAAAGCCAGGAGCCAGGAGCTTCTTGTGGGTCTCCCATGTGGGTGCAGGGGCCCAAGTACTCGGGCCATCTTGTGCTGCTTTCTCAGGTGCACTAGCAGGGAGCTGGAAGGGAACTGGCACCCATGTGGGATGCTGACATCGTAGGTGGTGGCTTAACCTGCTGTGCCACAGCGCTGGCTCCTACACAGTTTACTTTTGAAAGTTTTTATCAGTCCTATTCTTGGGCCCCATTTTTTAAAGACCCATCGACATTTTCTATTCACTTGAATCTTGTCTCATTTTTGTCTGGGGCTTGCATCATATACCTCTAGATCTTCCCTTTCCCCAATCCCTCCACCCAGGGCTAAGGACCCCAAATATTCTTCTTTGAAGAGAAGCTGCTCTGATGATCTCCCACATTCTGTGTATACATATTTCTTTTGAGTACTTTTCAGCTGGCTTGAGGACAATGCAGAGCTGTAATCATGTATAGGTGATGTATAGATAAATAACCATTATCATACTAACACAAATTAAATTATTTGAGAGGCAGAGAGGCAGAGAAAGAGAGTGAGAGAGGACAAGTGAGCAAGTATTCCAGTCTACTGGTTCACTCCCCAAATGCCTGTAATGGCTAGGAGGCTGAAGCCAGGAACCAGGAATTGGAGTCTCCTGTGTGGGTGGCAGGGATTCAACTAATTGAGCTGTCATCCTCCCTGCCTCCCAGGGTGCACATTAGAAGGAAGTTGGAATCAGGAGCTGGAACTGGGAATCATACTGTGATGTCAGATGCAGCCATCCTAATGGCTAGGGCAAAGAACCCCTCTCCTTCTGATAAATTCTTTTTTTAAAAAGATTTATTTATGTTTTTGAAAGGCAGAGTTACAGAGAGGCAAAGGGAGATGGAGAAGGAGGGGGAAAAGAGAGAAAGAGAGAGAATGAGAAGTCTTCCATCCGCTGGTTCACTCCCCAGATGGCCACAAAGGCCAGAGCTATGCCAATCCGAAGCCAGGAGCCAGGAGCTTCTTCCAGGTCTCCCAGGTGGATGCAGGGGTCCAAGGACTTGGGCCATCTTATACTGCTTTCCCAGGCCATAGCAGAGAGCTGGATCAGAAGTGGAGCAGCTGGGATTCAAACCGGCGCCCATATGGGATGCAGGCACTGCAGGTGGCAGCTTTACCCACCATGCCCCAGTGGCAGTCCCAATAAATTCATTAAAGAAACACACCAAAACACATTTCATACTAAGATTGACGTAATATTTTCCATTAATTCCAATAAAGCTTTTTTTGGAGAAAGAACAAGTGAGAATTAGGACAGGAGGTTTTCTTTCTTTTTTTCTTTTCTTTTTTTTTTTTAATTTGGAAGGCAGAGTGACAGAGAAGGAAAGACAGAGAGAGGGAGAGCTTCCATCTGCTGGTTCACTTCCCAAATGGCCATGATAGCCAGGGTTGGACCAGGGACTCCACCCTGGTTGGTAGGGGCCCTAGTACTTGTGCAATCTTCTGCTGCTTTTCCAGGCATCTGAGCAGGGAGCTGGATTGGAAGCAGAGTAGCTGGGACTTGAATCGGCACTCTGATGTGGGATGCTTGTGTTGAAATGACTCACAGTTAAAAAGTCTAAGTGCTTCCACTTCTACAGGATTTCAGCATCAAAAGATGGGCTTAGCAGGTTGTGGCGCTGCAGGGCACAATGTAGAAATGGCTAATTGTGGGTGACCGGAAGCTATTTTAGTCATCTTCAGCCTGGCGGCACAGCATACTGAGGTTGGGAAGGCATTAGGGAAGCCGGAAACAGAAGGCAGGCAAGTTAGGAGGCCTTGGTCAGCAGCTGAAGGAGGGAGAGGCCAGCATACAGGGCACAGAGGTGGGGGAGGGTGTCTGGATCCCACATGTATTGGGGGCCCGACCTCTGCACTTCTAGGCCGCTCAGCCCCACAAGGGCCTCCGTGAGGGTCAGTTCCTCTTCCCCAAGGGAGGAAAGCAATTCGGGTCGCAGGGGGAAAACACCCTCTTTGTCCTGTAGGAAGTTCTGTTCCATTGCGCTCTCCACCTGGCGGGAACCAAGACAGAGTGAACAGGGAAAACTAGAAACCTCTTCTTTTCTCCGAACTCACAAGAATCCCAAAAAAAGCTGCGCTCCTTGTTGTAACTCCTACAATGCCTTGCAACTCCATCTGGGCCTTCTCGCGGCCTCTGTAGCGGCCAGCACATTTATTTCTAGCCCTGTTGCACAGAGGAGGACCTTGAGACAGACCCAGACGGTAAACGATTTACTCACACCAAGCAAAGTCAAGGTTTTCTGTCTCTTCTCCCAAGAGAAGCCTGGTAAACCCAGAGCATTGTCCGGCAATTCTCTCTTCTGCCTCTCGTTGGGATAGAACAAACAGGAAGTCAGGAGAGGAACGAGAAGTGTGCATGAGCACCTCGGCCAAGACAGGGGCTCTCAGGGGTGCGTCTGTCCTTAGGCTAAATCTGCTGCTCCTCTTAGTCCTAGCTAGTCCCTCCCGACTCTCTGGGGAAAAGGCCATGTGTTGCTTTGTTTTGTTTTCTCTCCTTACCAGCTTTAGCTGCACGGGTAGGATCTTTCTCTCCATGGACTTTACTAGCAGTTTCTGTTGGGCTTCGCTTAGCACTGGAGAAAAAAAGTAGAGGAAAAGATGTGAGTTGCTGGTGCTGAGGGGACTGCAGACTCCACATGGGTGCATTTCCGGAATTCCAGCATTGAATTCATTCATTCATTCATTCATTCATTCATTTCTGTTGTGTGCCTGCTCTGTCAGGCACCTTTTCTGGGTGTTAGCCAGCAACTGCACTCCCCCTTTAAGGAACTGACAAAGTGACATGTAATTAGAGTCCAGTTGTCAGGGAGCCATCAAAGGGAGTGTGCTTTGCTCTTGTCACCTGAGGAAGGGCAGGCTTCCTAAGGGAACAAAAATCTCAGTTTGTATCTGAAGAGTTGCTTAAGTGGGGTCAGTGCAGAGGCAACCAGAAAAGGTAGGGTCAAGATCAGAAGATGTTACTCTCTGAAACTAAAGCGAACAGGTGTTACCATGGGTGTTGAGCTTAGCTCTATACAGAAGGGTGAAACATGTGGCCAGTAAAATTAGGGTTATTTCCCACCTCTATTAGCAAGACTAGGCTGTCTCCTCAGGCCCTCAAAGGGGCCCGGATGAATCCTTAGGAATGAAACTAAGTTTTTATTTTTTTATTTTTATTTATTTCTTATTTTTTTTATTGCAGGCAGAGTGGATAGTGAGAGAGAGAGAGACAGAGAGAAAGGTCTTCCTTTTTGCCGTTGGTTCACCCTCCAGTGGCTGTCACGGGCGGGGTGCTGCAGCTGGCGCACCGTGCTGATCCGAAGGCAGGAGCCAGGTGCTTCTCCTGGTCTCCCATGGGGTGCAGGGCCCAAGCACTTGGGCCATCCTCCACTGCACTCCCGGGCCACAGCAGAGAGCTGGCCTGGAACAGGGGTAACTGGGACAGAATCCGGCGCCCCAACCGGGACTAGAACCTGGTGTGCCAGCGCTGCTAGGTGGAGGATTAGCCTATTGAGCCGCAGCGCCGGCCGAAACTAAGTTTTTAAAATATAGATAAAAGGGTGGGAGCTTGGCACAGTGGTTAGGCAGCTGCTTGGGATGCCTGAAGCCTGCAGCCCAAATTGGAGGGCTGGCTCTGCTGCAGTTCCAGCTCCCTGCTAATGGAAAGGAGCAGGGAGTGCCGGCTCCAACTGTTGGGTCCCTGCCACCCACGTGGGAGATGCAGGTTAAATTCTGGGCGCCTGGCCTCGGCCTGGCCCAGCACTGGCTAGTGGGCATTTTGGGAGTAAACTGATGGATGGAAGATCTCTGTCTTTCTGTCTCTCTCTCTCTTTTTCTCTCTCTCTTTTTTTTTTTTTTTTTTTGGACAGGCAGAGTTAGACAGTGAGAGAGAGAGACAGAGAGAAAGGTCTTCCTTCTGTTGGTTCACCCCCCAAATGGCCACTACAGCTGGTGTGCTACCTCGATCCAAAGCCAGGAGCCAGGTGCTTCCTCCTGGTCTCCTGTGCAGGTGCAGGGCCCAAGGACTTGGGCCATCCTCCACTGCCTTCCTGGGCTGCAGCAGAGAGCTGGATTGGAAGAGGAGCAACCGGGACAGAACCAGTGCCCCAACTGGACTAGAACCCGGGGTGCCGGCGTCACAGGCGTAGGATTAGCCTAGTGAGCCGCAGCGCCGGCTGTCTCTCTTTCAAATAAAATTATTTTTAAAAATATAGATACGGTAGTGGGGGGTTGAGCTAGCAGTTAAGCTACGGTTAGTGTGTCCACATTCCACATCAGGGGACCTGGGCTCACTCCCTAGCTCCAGCTTCTGCTTCCAACTCCCTAATAATGTGGACCCCAGGAGGCAGCAGTGATGGCTCGAGGAGCTGGGTCCCCACCACCCATGTGGGAGACCTGGACTGAGCTCCTGGCTCCAAGCTTCAGCCACCCTCCCCAGGTGTTACAAGTATTTGGGGAGTGAACCAGAGGAAGGGAGCTATCCCTCTGTTTTTCAAATAAACAAATAACAATTAAAAATGTTATTGATATAGAGAACTTGACTGTGGCATGATTTGCCTGGCATTCCTTCATTTGGGAGTTCATTCCAGTGATTCATTCCTGTCACTCACCAGGTCTGTAAGTGTAGATCTTCCTGCCTTACCTGTTAGGGCTCCAAGAAAATACAGGACAGCACCCATAGCCTCCTTTGAGAGTAGGACATCTTTTGGGAGTGCCTCTAGGGTCACTTCGTGTCCCTTGTCTAGAGCCCCTTCAAGCTGTGGGAAAAGGCGGGTGACTATTTAGGATGACACTGTGCCCAGAACCTAATAATCCCTAGACACGAGTGACCCCTGTTGCGTTTTCCTATCCCTTTTCCAAGGTACCAAGTCTTGAAAAGTACTGGACTCTTGGTGCCCTGGCCTCTGGGTTTTGGACTCTGGAAAGGGAAGTTTCCTGCCTGTCCACCCAGAGGGCCCTCTGGCCTGCTGCCTGCCCCCTGTCCTTGTGAGGGAGCCGGTGCCTTGGGGGCATCGTCGCTGTTTACTCTTTCCCAGGGGACAAGGGTGGCACTTGGCAAGCCTGGGGGAAGCTATCCACTTCTATCGGCCCCTGGCCGCCTTCCCCATGGTCATACCCTCCACCCTCACCCCTACCCCACAGCTTTCTTCTCCCACACTCCCCGGCTTTCCTGAGGCCTCACCGTGAGCTCAAGGTCTTGCAGCTCCTTTTTCTTCCCTAGAAGTTTGCTGAGGGAGCTGAGCAGGGAGCTTTGCCCTCTTCGGCTCAGCTTCTCCACTTCGTGGGTCTCTCTTTGAACCTCTTCTTTCAGGGTCCTGAAGTCCTCATGTGCCTCCCCTATGAGATGGTAAGTGTGGCCACCGGCCAGCCACCCTCCCTGCCAGCTGGCATCCTCCCTGTGGGGCTCCTCTGTGCCCTGCTCCCAGCTTGAGCCAAGGAGCGTGGTTATGAAGTTGTCCTCTAGCCCTGATGCGAAGGTTGGGGCGAGGAGGCAGGCCAGGCCCCCCAGTATCCTGGAACCCAACGTTAATCTTCCCTGCTATCCCAGGCCCCAGCGCGCAGTAGTACACCGTTAACTTCCTGTTCTCTGATTCCAGCTGAAAGTGGGAAGATCTAGTTCCCCTACAGGAGAATGACTATGGCAGCTGAATGGATGGGGCAGCCAGGATGGGGCTGTGCTGGAGGGAAGGGGGTCTATGTCTGGGTTGTGGGTAGCTCAGGGACAGCTGGAACTGTAGCCCGGCTCCCTAGGGGCCTGGCATCTCAGGGCTATGTCCAGCCTGCTTTGGAGACGGTGGGTGCCTGGACGTGGCTTCAATCCCCAGGACCTGGGACTCAGCCCCCGGCTTCCTCTCCCTCCACCCAAATCCTTCCCTTGCCATCTTCAAGCCAAAGCCTCGAGAGAAACTCAGAACATTCCTTACCAACATCAGATGCCTGGATAACTGAGAGAACAAGAAAAACAACCGCGTTAAGGATGGAATCCTGCAGCAGGCAGCCATCCCCAGGGGAGGAGACACTAATGAGGACGCCGAGTGCATCCTGCCTGTCTCCTGGGGGAGCCCGGCTATCTGGATTCTCCTGCTCCATCCTGGGAGGTACGGAAAGATCAGGAAAGGAGCTACTGCGATATGGAGACGGGCTCCAGGAATGTGCTGGCACCGCGGTGACTCAGCAGCTCCCACCCTAGTTGCTGGGGAGCAGGGCTGCAGCCGTGGGTGGAACCCCCAGAGGGCTGCCAAGGCCTTGAGAACAAAGGTATGAGGCCTCAAACCACCTGGGCTTCTTGTCCAAAAACCTCCCCCTTCCACAACTTCTTCTGAAGCTGCTGGAACTTCTGCCACGTTTCGGGTACAGCAGTGGCTAAGACCAGCTCCGCCATCTTCCCTTGTCAATCCCGTGCAGAAGGGAAGAAAAAGCTTGGGGTTTCTGAGTCAAGAAAGCATCATCGGATGAAAGGGAGCACTTACGTGTGAACTTCTCTTCTGGTTTTTCTAAAGACAGAAACAATGCACACCTGTCAGCATAAAACTCACTCTGCCTTTTTATCTCAGGCAGTTGTCAAGGGAACTCTATCTGTGCTCGTTAGAAAACCCCATGGAGCCTCTGTCAGCTCTGCCACCCTTGCAATTTGGGAGCACACTCTGCCTCCAAGCCTTACTCTGCTCTGGTCTCTGTACTTCTCTGTCCCTCTGGGGTAGCGTTTGTATGCTCTATCTATCTTTCTGGAAGTTGGTATTGATAAATAGTCTTAGGGGACTTGGGAAGCAAAAACAGGGCTCCTTGAGGGGTCCCAGTATGCGCTGTTGGGGGCAGAGGAGGCAAGGGCAGGGCAGGGATGCAGGGAGCCGGCCAGCACCTGAACTTACCTCCGGGAGGGAAGGTCTGCATGGTGTCACTGCAGATGTGCGGGATGTCTGTGACGGGCAGGGGAGGGAGGGCAGGGGCACACTCAGCAGCCGTTCCACCCTTCCTTCTGCAACCCCGAGCCCGAGGGCTCTGTAGGAGCTGGACCTCGTCCCTGAAATGCCTCAGCCAATTCCTTGCTCCCCCTCCATTGCAGGAAGTTGTAAATTCTCTCCTAGGATAGTAACTATTTCCTGCTTTGCATTCTAGTACTGATGCCCGTTTCCACCTCCCTGGGGGCTTCAGAGAAGCTGTGCTTGTTCAGTTTTACACCCACTCACCCAACTAACCATGGCTGCCTAGCGCCAAGTAGATGCTCAGAACCCCCAACCTCTTCACCCGTCGTGAGCAGCCCCTGGGGCCAGGTTCCCAGCAGGATCCAGCACATTCCTCCATGCATTCCCTTCCATGGCCACCAGAGGGGGCCAGAATGCCTTGGGATTGGTGTTGGGGAGAAGGTGCGGGTCTCTGCTCACCCCACTCATCTTTGCCGTTGACCATCAGCTGTCTCACTCGGAAGGCCAGGACACAGCCCTTGGGGATGGTTACAGCCTCCTTGTGGTTTACAGATCCCTAGGATTAGAAGGTGAAGATTTGTGAACCCTAAGTATGAGAAATTGGGGGTCGGGGACAGGATCAGGGCCAGGGCTGCGGGCCCCTGGGGAGTTAAGAAACACCTTCAGCGGTGTTTCTGATGAGCTTTCTACCTGTCTGGACTCAGTGGGTGGGTGGGTGGGGGGTCAAAGCGCTTCCGCTCCTCTCCTGTGACATCCCTCCAACCATCTCTGTCTGTTCTTGGTTCAGACACGGGAAGGGACGTGGGTACCCCTGCTCCTCTCACCTGCCTGTGTGGCCCTCTGACCCAGGCAGGCTCTGGTTCCTTCCTCTGCTTCTTCTGTCCCATGCTCACCTGGTGCAGGAAGCCTCCATGACTTAACCCTTTCTCCCAGCTCCCAATCCATACTCAGTAGAGATAGGTGGGTGGAGCATCACTTATTCCCGCTGAGTCTTCCAAGCCTGCGCTCTCTGGACTTCAGCCCCTGCATCTGCTCTGCTTCATGAGCCTGAGAGCACTCTACGAGCAAGGACTTCCTGGGCCCCTGTTGCTTCCTTCTCCTCCCTCCCCTCGCTGCTCATCCCTTCTGGGGTCCGTTCTCTCCACCTCGTTCCCCCTCTCTTGCTTTAACAGCGGGTGCTTTCACTGCGTGCTCCTTCGGTTTGCTTCCATGGTGTGCACATCTCCCTGATCCCAGAAAACCCATTTCTTTGATCTTGCAACTCTCTCGAGTTACCATCCTATTCTTTCCTTCACTTCATTGGCAAATTTCTCAAAGATCCTGCTCATCCCCTCTGTCTACTTCCTCACTGTCCACTCCTCACTTCTTCATTCATTTGGCTTCTATTTTCAAGGCCTTCTCTCGAGATGGAGAGCACCGTGAGGGCGAACCCGTGAGTGTGAGTTTCCCCTTCCCCGATGTGTCCCCGTGGCATCTGGCTCAGAGGTTGGCCCACACTGCGTGTCACTGATCAGAGAGCATGACTGACTCCGGCCAGCTCTGGGTTGGGTCTTGAAGAGCAGGGAGAAGGAAAGAGTCCTTTTCAATATCTTGGGTGGGGCACACACCAGGCAAAATTAATGAGACCTCTGAGAAGGGGCTGTGTGTGCATGACTGTGTGAGCATGAGTGTGTGACAGCATGCATGTGTGGCTGTGTGAGCATGCATGTGTGCGATTGTGGAAGCATGCATGCATGTGACTGAGCACATTCATGTGTGTTACTGTGTGAGCATGTGAGTGTGACCATTGCGTGACTGAGTATATGTGTGTGTGACTGTGTGAGCATGCCTATGTGTGAGCATGTGTGTGAACATGTATGTATGTGTGAGCGCGTGTGTCTGAGCATATGTGTTGCTGAGCATGTGTGTTACTGTGTTAACGTGTGTGTGACTGTGTTAACATGGTGTGAGTGTGTGTGAGCATGTGTGTGTGTGTGACTGTGTGAACGTGTGTGTGAGAGAGAGTGCACCCTGAGTTTGGACCAAACCTGGAGCCCCAGTGGGGCGAAGAAGGGGAGGGAGAAGCAGCCCTCTGCCTTGCCGGCTCTCTCGAGAGTGACTTCCTGTACAGTCTCCACCACCTCCATCACCACGTACAGGTTCTCCCCCCGCTCACGCATCTCCTTCAGGAACGGGTGATCTGCTGCCAGCTTCCTGCGGTGGGGGAAACAGAGGGGAGCGCTCGGAGCCTCTCCCCACACGGCCGTGCCTTCTTCTCTTCTGTGCTGTGGTGTTGGGGAAGGAGCGGGGTGGGGGGGCTCTGGGGTAAGACTGGGGCTGAGACCCAGAGCTGCTGCTGGCCGGTAGGGCGGCTTATCCGAGTCGGAGTTGCCTCATCTAGAACATGAGTGTACTGACGCAGCCGCCAGGGTTGTCGAGATAAACGGCCGTCGCCTGGCGCAGCGCCTGCCCAACAGGGCCTCCTGTGCGCCTCTCTCCATCTCGTCTGCAATTTGTTCTCTCCACCTCTTTCCTCCTCTCTCGCCCTGAACGCCAGTTCCTCCTCACTACTTGCTGCTTCTCCCTGCCCCCACGATACGCACATCTCCCTGGTCCTGGAAAAGTCATTTCTTTGGTCTTGCTACTCCCTCAAGTTACCACCCTCAGTTTTCCTTCACTTCATTGGCAAACATCTCAAAAAACATGCCCATCCCCACTGTCTGCTTCCTCACCGCCCACCCCTAGATTTCCACTCCTCAGTGGGCACCACAGTGCTTCCTTCCCGTCACACCTGCCCCTGGGCTGCACTGATCCTGCTGTCCAAAACCCCATGGCACACTGCCTTCCGCTGGCTTCCAGTCGCACTGTAGGATCCTGGTTCCTCTCCTGGCTGTCTGGTTCTAAGTTTTATCCATTCTGTCTGTGTCCATTTTCTGCTTGACCCGGCTTGCTAAAATGTGATGTTCTCCAAGATTCTGTTCCCTCCCCTGTGCTCTCTGCATTCCGTGCAACAGTTCCCGCTTCCTGGAGTGTCAGTCTTTGTGTTGCCAATCGCCACACGTGTGTGTTCGCCTTGACTTCTCAGCACCTGTCAAACATCCTCAGGGCAGTGACAGACTCAGAAGAGACCCACAATCCTCCTGTCCAGTGCCCCTCTCGCTCTGTCTTCCTGTTACCTGTCACGTCACCGTGCTTGTCCTGCGGTGTCACACCTGGATCACCTCTCAGCACCAGCGTTGCCAGAGCCTCTGCCTACCCCTGTGCTCAGGTCTGAGTCCAGCATGCTGCTGCCTTTCACGGCAGGCCCTGCCTCAGTTCCCCGTCTTTGGTCTGACTGCTTTCTCCCTGGATTACATCTCTGACGCACAGTGGGACAGTGCTCCGTCTGCCTGCTTCAAACCCCTGTCCCTATCTGAAAGGCTTCCTCCACGTGGCCGGATTAGTCAGGAGATGCGTCAGAGCATTGTCAGGTCTCTCTGGTGCCTACAGAATACAGGATCTCAATCACCTTGATCTGGCACCTGGCTCTTCTGTGGTCCGCTCCAGGTTGCGTCTCCCACTTTTTGCACTCGCGTCTCTTCTGCTCCTGCCAAAGTGGCTATTCATGGTCCCTTATTGATTTTTTTAATTTTTAAAAATGTATTTGAAAGGCAGAGGGGAAGAGAATCAGCCAGAGACAAATAGAGATCCTCCATCTGTTGTTCACTCCCCAAATGCCTGCAACAGTTGGGCTAGGCCAGGACAAAACCAAGAAACCGGAATTCCATCCAGGTCTCCCACATGGGGGGCAGGGACCCACGGACTTGAGTCATCACCTGCTGCCTCCCAGGATGCACAGTAACAGGAAGTTGGAATCAGGAGCGGAGCTGGGACTCAGATCCAAGCCCCCAACATGGGATGCGGTTGTCCCAAGTGGTGGCTTAATCGTTGCACCAAATGCCCATCCCCTATCCTCCCTGGGCCCCTCACCCCCATTTGTTTTGAGAGTTCTCAATTCTGAGCCTCTGTAATGTCCTTCTACCAGCCCTGCATGTCAGATTTCTACTGCCCTTTCAAGGCCTAGGTCATGGGCCACCACCTCTGTGAGTTCTTTCCTCGTTTTCCCAGTCAGAAGTCCCTCGGATCTGCCCCAAGACTCAGATCACTTAGACTTCATGCCTTGGATCATGTTCGCACTTGTGCATTTTTTTCACTCCTGGGTTACAAGCAGATACGAATGTTCTAGATGCGCCCCAGCATGCTCTAGGGTGCTTTGCACACCACAAAGCTCTTAGGTGTTTTCTGATGGCTTCTGGAACACCTCAGCCCTTCCTTCCGGCCTCCCCAGCGCTCACCTTCTTTCAACCACTACTTAACTACGTAAAAGCCAGTTCCCCTGTCAGGCCAAACATCCGGAGCACCGGGCATCACCACTGCATCTGCCACACCCCAGTGCTCCTGGGACGGGCGTGCCAGGTGTGTGTGTCATGCTGGGTAGCAAGCCTCACTTATGGGAGCAGATGCAGCACTCAGCTGCGGTGGGGAGCAGTCCCGACCAGCTCTGCCTTTCTAGGAAAGTTCATAGCTTTAACGTTGGAAGGAGCCAAAGCGGTGATCCTTGGGCCCCGTCATTTTGCAGGAAAGAAAACTGAGCTCTTAAGAGAAAACTTTTCCAGAGTCCCAGCCCAGATGCACAGACATTCTAGAAGGCTCCCCACAGGTGACTGGATTGGCACCCGCCAGCGTGAGGGCCCCACCCTTCTACACCCTGCCCACCCCGTCCGGCAGCCCCCTCTCACCTCTCCTCATGCAAGGTCTCCAGGGCCTTGGGAGCCACACTGAGCGTCTGGACCTCCAGAGTGCTGTTCCGGGAGAGCCCTGCGGTCCCCGTCACCTTCACCGTCTTCGGCACATCCACCTCTCCTTCCACTCGAGCGTCTAGCATATTCTTAAAGCCAAAGTTCCCAGAGTCTGTTGGATCTGCAGGAGGGAGAAGACAAAATGGGCTGGGCCGAGAGGCACCCTTGTCCCTCCTGCTGCCTGAGCTCCCAGTGGGAGCCCTGGGCTTGAGGACATCAACCACATCTGGGCGGAGGGGCCTCGGGGGACAGGAGGCCCTGTCCTCCGCAGGCCCCCGGCTCACCCGAAGGGGCGCTGCCAGGCTCCAGCAGGTCCAGGAGGGTGTAGTCCGTGCGGACGTATCGGGCACCCCAGAAGAGCGTGCTCTTCCTCTTCCTTAGCACCAAGCAGAAGGGGTGGAAGCGCTTGAAGTCGATGAGGCTGTCAAGGGGCGTCAGGTCCCCGCGAGGGTTTAGCTGTCTGGCCAGGGCCCGGGTGACGTTTTCAAACATGGTCATTGTCTCTGGGAGGGAGAGGCAGGGGAGATGGGAGAGGTCACGATGGCTTTCAGGGGACCAGGACTCGGGGCCCTAACGAGATGCCTGGGTCTCTGGACCTCCGAGCTGGAAGGAGCCCAAGGAGCCGTCTTTTTGTGGAGGGAGGAAGCTGGGGCTCAGGAGCGCACACCGGTTTGGGGGAGCCAGACTGCTCCTTTCTTTGTCAAGGGGACAAGAGTGTTCTCTTCTCGCTCTCGCTCTCTTCGCAGACTGGAACATTTTACCTGCGATGGAAGGGATGCTTCCTCTCCCATCAGAGAACAGCCATGGGGAAGGGAAGCTGCCACTCCTGGGGCCGAGAGCCTGGTCGGGCAGAGCTGGGCACCTGCCCCAGACATCCTTTCCCGCTGCAGTGCCCTGTCCCTCCCGTGCCCACCTCCCAGCTCTTGGGCCAGAGGAGACCACTTACCTGCAGCTGGTACCCCAACAGTCAAGCAGTCTGATGCTGCTTGCTTTTGCCCCCTCTGCTTCCCAACCCCCTCCCCCCATCTGCAGAGTCTCTGTTCACCTTTCAAGGCTCAGCTTGGGTCACCTGCTCCAGACCCCTTCCCACATTCCTTTAAGCAGCTGCTGACTCCGCCCGTGTTCCCAGAACACTTTGCACATCCCCTTCTGAAACACATGCCACTTCCTGTGATCCATTCACCTGCCCTTCTCGCCCACTTGACCGTGACCTCCCTGAAGGCAGGACCTGGGTCTCAGTCACATCTCTGGCATCAGGGCTGGAGCTTGGCGTATGTGTGTGGAAATAACAAGCCACTGGGTGATTGTGGCCCTGGGGTGAGAGGCCCCAGAAGTGTGGGGGCTAGCATAGCCCAAGGTTTGCCACCGTAGCTCTGCATCTTTGAAGTGCGAGTCCAGGTGCCCTGGCTGGGTGGCCAAGCGGCACACCCAAATTATATCCCTGTGGGTGGCAGAAGACACACCAGCTGTTCTGGACATGCCTCACCTTTCCTGTGGATGCCTCCCAGAAGGTGGAGGAGTGGGAGGCACAGGCGCACATGCAGGGAGCCATTCTGCCAGTTCCCAGTGCCTGCTTCGGTCCTCATCCCTGGGAGGGCCAGCTTGCTGGACCAGTCGGTACTGGGAAGGACTTGAGTGCCTGCAGTCTTCTCCTCCCCAGAGGGGGCTCACAGGGACCCTGCCCCCTGCTCTCCCTGATGCCAATCTCCCAGTGCCCTTCTGGTCCCGCCCATCTTCCTGTGTCCCTGGAACAGCCCTGCCCCTTCTTACCGGGAGAGATGCTGGGTCCGTCTGTCAGCTGCGCGTGGGGGGAGGGCTCAGGTCTCCCTTGGTCTGTAGGTTGAACGAATGACTGTCGCCTGCCTGGGCGGGCTGCTTTATGCCTCTGTGGAGGCTGGGATGGAGGTTTCTAAGGACCCACCCCCAGCCTGGTCCATTTCCGGGAGAACAGCATCAACCTGTTCCACGTGTGCCCTGCCCCAGGCCCTGGGCCCTGGCCTCCTGAGGGCTGAGGGGGTGGGTGGGAAGCTGCCAGGCAGGTGCCAGCGTGGGTGTGGGCAGCTGGGGCTGTGAGAGAGGTGGCAACTCAAGGCAGGCTTGTAGACACCATGGAGTGGGGAGCTGCAGAGAGAGGCAGTGGGAGGTGTGTGTGCAAGTGTGAGTGTGTGCTGTGTGTGAGTGTGTGAGTGATGAGGGAGAGCATCTTAGCTGTGTCCTTGTCATGGTCATCTGGAAGCAGCTGGGACTCCTGATGAGGCCTTGCAGGTGCAAGTGTGATACGGGGATAAGAAGCCCTGTGTTGTCCAGAGTCCAGCCAGAGCCGGCCTTTCGAAATCTGCCTTCCACTCTTCTGCTCAGGATGTGTGTTGGCACCTCCCTCCCTTTGTTTTAGCTCAGGGACAGATCCAGGGTGCCCCTAGACACATGGGTCTGAGAAGGCAGAGGTGGGGCGAGACCAGTGCTTTTCTGTTGCTTAGTGTTCTGTGCACTGCCTCCCATGGCACAGTGTGTACCATACATAACAGAGCAGGGCGTGGGGCACGGCGAGACACCTGTACCTTATTTCGGAGTGGCTGGTTCGAGTCCCCACCAATTCCCCCGCTTGCTTCCAATCCAACTCCCTGCTGATGTGCCTGGGAGGTAGTGGGTGACGCCCAAGTGCTTGGATTCCTGCCACCCACATGGGAGACACATATGGAGTTCTGGCTTCTGTCTGACACAGCTCTGCCTGTTTTGGGCATTTGGGGAGCTAATCAGCAGATACAGATCTCTTTCTCCTCTCTTTGTCACTCTGCCTTTAAAATAAACAAATTTTGATAAAACAAAACAAAGCAAAGCAAACCCTGGCGGCTGCCTCTCTGGTCCCCACCCCTGGCCATTTTGCTCATCTTCTTTCCCAGTCATGCCCTCCTTGTGTTGATCTCTAACACTCCTCCCTCTTCCGCAGGCAGTCTAGTAGCACAGTCAAGGTCCCTCTGCCTTGGGGGAGGCAGAGGCGGGCCGGGGTGTGGGGAGGCTGTCAGGCTCATTGGGTCCATGCCTGCGATGCACAGGGATGCAGACAGGTGTTGTGTTCCTTCACCGGCAGTGCTGGTTCTCCTGGTTCTTCCCGCACTTCTCTTTCTTCCTCTCCATCTCACAGAATCACTATGTTGATTTGACACCTGCAATCCAGCTGCAAGGCCCCGGGCTGCGCCATCTCTGTCCTTTCATCAGCTCCAGGGAAGGCGATCAGCACTTGCCCCATCATCAGTCCACCCTGCCTTGGTGCCTTGGTCACACTTTTGCGACTTTCATTCTTTTAGATTTATTTATTTATTTATCTATTTGAAAGAGAGAGAGAGATCATCCATCTGCTGGTTTATTCCCCAAGTGGCCACAACAGCCAGGGCTGGGCCAGGCTGAAGTCAGGGACCAAGAGCTTCATCCACGTCTCTCTCGTGGGCGGCAGGGGCCCAGGCATTTGGGCCATCTTCTGTTGCTTTCACAGGTGTATGAGTAGGGAGCTAGATTGGAAATGGAGCAGCCAGGGCACGAACCAGTGCCCGTGAGATGCAGGCGTCATAGGCAGTGGCTTACCTTGCTGTGCCACAACGCTGGTCCCTGGGAGTTTCTTCCTAGAGTCTGCCCTCCCCCCGTTGGCAGTAGGCCAGTGTTTCTGGTCTAGCTCATCCTCCCAGGATCTGGAGAAGAGTGACTTCACAAAGTCACACACTTATCTGCTCTCCTTGAGAACCCCAAAACGTCTGTCTAGCCAGCTCACCCTCCTCTGACCCACTGGTCTTGTTCCTTTCACTTCTCTTGTTCCTTCATCCACTGTGACCCCAGAGCACTCCGCCAGCCTCCCTCAGTCTCCTTTCCTGCCGCCTTCCTGCCTTCCCCCTCCTGCCCCATTTACCCTAACTGTCTAATGGTGCTCCAAGCAGGGGGCTTTGAGAGTCTCAAAGCCGCAAGGAGACGTGGCTTGTGGAGCCAGCTTGCGGGGTGGAGGGCTTGTGCTTTTGTAACAACACCCATATTCACGCCTGTTCCTTGCTCCTCCCTCCCATCCCAGAGGCCCTGTCTTTTTTTTCTTTTTTTAACTGCCTATACCCATAGTCTTATGGATGGGCCAGAGTCCCTTTAGGATCCAGTCTCTGCTTCAGTGTCCTGGTATATGGTCATGATAATGTGGAATAGAATTTACACTGCACTGGAAGGCATTTAAGTTTGACTAACGCGTAAGAACTCCCTAGCTCAATTAAAGGAACTGAATGTTGAAAAGGAGGGTGGGTGCATGGGACTTAGGCAAGGTGGCAGGCTTTGCTCTCTACCTCCCTCTGGTGGTCACTCGGGGTAGGTGTGAGGGTGCTGGCGCGAGGAGACCAGAAACGAGAATTCAGCTGGGGAAGAAGCCTGACTACTTGCTCTCTGGGAAACTCAATATCTCTCCGTCACACAAAGCGCACTGCAGTCAATAGCTGTTGGGACAGTGCACTATTTTCTTACTCATATTTTTAAAGATTTATTTATTTATTTGGAAGTCAGAGATACTGACTAGAGAGGGAGAGACAAATCTTCTACCCTCCGGTTCACCCTCAAGTTGGCTGTAACTGCTGAGGCTGGGCCAGACCAAAGCCAGGAGCCAGAAGCTTCATCTGGGTCTCCCATTTGGCAGGGGCCAAGCACTTGGGCCATCCTCAGCTGCCTTCCCAGGTGCATTAGCAGGGAGCTGGATCAGAAGTGCAATAGCTGGGACTCGAACAAGTGTCCATGAGGGATACCGGCACTGCAGGTGGAGGCTTAACCCGCTGTGCCATAGTGCTGGCCCTATGAGCTAAACTTTCATAAATTATCCTTTCTAAACAGAGTAAAATGCTCAGTCTTTTCTTATTCTCTAAAAATCTTTGAGGGGCCGGTGCTGTGGTGCAGCAGGTTACAACCCTGGCCTGTAGTTGCCGGCATCCCATATGGGCGCCAGTTCAAGTCCTGGCTGCTTCTCTCTCTCTCTCTTTTTTTTTTTTTTGACAGGCAGAGTGGACAGTGTGAGAGAGAGACAGAGAGAAAGGTCTTCCTTTCGCCATTGGTTCACCCTCCAATGGCCGCCGTGGCTGGCGCACCGCGCTGATCCGATGGCAGGAGCCAGGTGCTTCTCCTGTTCTCCCATGGGGTGCAGGGCCCAAGCACTTGGGCCATCCTCCACTGCACTCCCGGGCCACAGCAGAGAGCTGGCCTGGAAGAGGGGCAACCGGGACAGAATCCGGCGCTCCGACCGGGACTAGAACCCGGTGTGCCGGCGCCGCAAGGCGGAGGATTAGCCTAGTCAGCCGCAGTGCCGGCCTAAATGGTTTCAGAGGTGCTGGGGTCGGGCAGTGGGCGGCTGCTGGGGCTCAGTCTTGGTGCTCATGGCCACGGTGGTGGTGATTCGGGCTGGCTGCCGCAGCTGTGGCTCCTCCAGGGGTGTGATGGTAACTGGGCCAGCGTCCAGGGCTCTCTAGGGTTCCCTCTCTGCTCTTGCTGCTGATCAAACCTGTAATTCTAAAATTATTTTGCCATTTGAGAGAGAGAGAGAGAGAAAAAAAAAAACTCTCATCTACCTTTTGGCTTACTCTCCAAATGTCTGCAATAGTTTTAACTGGCCTGACGCAAGCTGAAGCCAAGAACTCCATCCAGGTCTCCCACATGGGTGACAGGGACCCAAGTATGTGAGCCATTTCCTGCTGCCTCCTGCGGTCTGCATAAACCGAGTCACCAGCAGGAGCCTAACTGGTGGCTTAACTGCTAGGCCAGGTGCCTGCCGCTTGAATAATTCTTAAAAAAATTTTTTTTAACATGCATCCTTGCATTTTTGTTTTGCACCAGCCCTCATCAGTTGCATGGCAGATCCTCTTGCTACCTACCTTCAGGCTCCAGCTAGTAGGCCCGGCACAGCACACACGTGACTGCACTCAACTCACTCCTTGCTGAGTCCCAGCAACAGGAGGATGCTGCTAGCCATGTTTGCTCATGTTCCGGCCTCCTTACTCCAAACTGGCTTGTTAAGACCAGGCCTGGGGCCAGTGCTGTGGCGAAGCAGGTGAGGCTACCACCTGCAGTGCTGGCATCCCACATGGGCACCAGTTCGAGTCCTGGCTGCTCCACTTCTGATCCAGCTGTCTGCTGTGGCCCGGGAGTGCAGTGGAGGATGGCCCAGGTGTTTGGGCCCCTGCACCCGCATGGGAGACCAGGAGGAAGCACCTGGCTCCTGGCTTTGGATCGACCTAGCTCAGGCCATTGCGGCCATTTGGGGAGTGAACCAGCGGAGGGAGGACCTTTCTCTCTCTCTCTCTCTCACTGTCTGTAACTCTGCCTGTCAAATAAATAAATTAAAAAAAAAAAAGCTTTTTTTTAAAAGAAGCCTCCTCAGATTCCTCACAAGACAAGCAGCCCATAACCCCGCCTCCGTGACGCAGCTCCGCCCACATGCCTTAGGCCCCGCCTCGCGCCCCACAACTCTACCGCTCTCACGCAGCCCAGCCCCTGAGCACCGTCACCGCCTGGGCGGGCTCTGCCAAGCCGCCCTCCACCCCGCCCACTCCGCTCCAGCCCCGCCCCGGGCGCCCCAGCCCCGCCCCCTCTCGCCCCAAGTCCCGACTCGCACCGCGCAGTTCCGGCGTCCTCCTTAGCCCCGCCCCTGCGCGCCCCTGCGCGCCCCTGCGCGCCCCGCCCCGCCCCGCCCCGCCCCGCCCCGCCCCTGCGCGCCCCGCCCCGCCCCGCCCCTGCGCCTGCCGCCGCGCCCCGCCCCGCCCCGCCCCTGCGCCTGCCGCCTCGCCGTGCTCTCCCGCGCTCAGATCTGCGGCGCTGGGGGTTTTTTCCTCGGGCTGGGCGCTACCCGGGGCGAGCCATTCTGCCCAGCCACTGGTGCTTTCCCTCAGCCTACAGCGCCCGACACCCCGTGCTCCGGGGGCCCGTTTCAGGGCGGGACTGAGGTTTGGGTACGGGACGGTGGTGACCCGACCCTACCCCTCTCCACCCCTCTCTCTGCGCGTCCCGCTGCTCCCAGGCACCTGCTCCCTCCCTCGGACACCACAGGCCCGGGAAGGGGGATCCGGGCAGGGTCGGGTGTGGCGTGTGCTCGCAGCTCGCTCCTTGCAGTGTTTTCGGTGGGCACTGAGGACCCTGGAGAGGGAGAGGGACACCCGCTGTCACCATGGGCCACTGCCTTAGACGATGGTGAGCCAGGAACCCTCATGCCCCGCGGTGCTGCCCCGCGTGGGTTTGGGGCGTGGTGGGGCTGGCGGGGCGAGGGTTCACGGGAAGGAACGCCTGCATCCCCCCGAAGTCAGCCCCGTGCCCCAAGTCTGGGCAATGTCTTTATTCAATCAGGCTCAGAATTCCCTAAGGAAAAAGACATTGTTTTCCATTAACCTGGGAGAGCGAGGTTCCTGTCACCCCACTCACACTGGGGACTCTGAGGGCACCGCCTGCTTTCCCTGCTGCTCCGGGTCTCGGCTTCATGGGGTGGGAAGAAGCTGGTGCTCGAAGGGCTGCGGGGACCCTCTTCCTTCCCACCTGTAACAGCCTGCCGGCCCCGGGATGCCGCCTTGGATGACAAGCTGGGGCCTGCACCAGGCTGCCTGGGTTCTTGCCTCAGAACTGGGCTCTCTTGGTACGTGGCAGCTTTGTTCTGGGCTCCTCCACAGCTCAGTGGAAGAGGAGGATCCTGATAGAGTGCTGGCCCCAGGAGAATGCACCCTTTAGTCCACGCCAAGTGGAAACACGCGGCAGCTGTGAGGCTGCCCAGCCTCCTCCCCACGGCCCAGTGGCATCTCGGAGCCTGGGCCCTGTGATCCCAGTCCGTGACAGAGATGAGTATGGAGGTTGTGTTAGAACATCTGCTGCTGCTAAGACAACATGCCAGCGACGCAGTGACTTCTAAAGAAAAGAGGTTTATTTAGCTCATAGTTTTAGAGGTGGAAATCAGGACAGCCCACAGTCCAGAGAAGCCTCTTGCAAAGGCCCCAAGGTACAGTCCATCATGGCAGGTGGCATCGTGGCAGGAGCATGCGTGAGAGGGGAGAGCCCCTGGTGGGACAGGAAGTCAGGGGGAGAGTGGGAAGGGGCTGTCCTTGCTCTTGCAGAACAGCTCTGTTGGGCAAGAACCACTTAATCCTCCAGGAGGATTCACCGGGGCACCTCCTAAAGGTTCTCCCGCCCCTCACATCGCCCAGCTGGAGACTAAGCCTCCAACACGTGAACCCTTGGGGGACACGCCACTTCCAAGCCAGGGTGCTGAGGGAAGGGCCTCGGGGTTCAGAGACTCTTGTTCCAGGCAGGGGCCTCTATATCCAGGCTCCTGTGTTGGATGGGCTGAGCAGACGCTATAGCTTCTTTTGAAAAGATGGATTTGTTTATTTGAAAGTCAGTTGAGATAGAGATAGAGAGAGAGAGATCTTCCATATGCTGGTTCATTCTCCAATTGGCCACAACTGGCATTACTAACTGGGTTAGGCTGAAGCCAAGGGCCAGGAGTTTCATCCAGGTCTCTCATCTGGGTGGCAAGGGTCCAGGCACTTGGGGGCCAACTTTTGCTGCTTTTCCCAGGCCATTAGCAGGGAGCTGGATCTGGAGTGGAGTGGCCAGATACAAAATGATGCCCATATGGGTGACAGCAGGTGGTGGCTTTATCTGCTATGCTATAATGCTGGCTCCAAGCTACAGCTTCTGATATCCTCATGCCAGGAAGTTTTAACTTAGGGACCCCAGCGGGCTAGGATGATAGGTCTCTTCATGAAGAGAGGAGCCAGTGAAGTATTCCCAGCTACCTCCCGACCCTCCTCTCTGCCCTCTTGTCCTCCCTCTGCTGCTCCTCCTCTCCTACCCCTAGCAGGGGCACTGATCTGAGCTGGGCAGTAATTGGTGGGGCACTGATTACCTAGGGGTCAGGAATACCTGGCTCCAGGTACCCCCTGAGCAGGGGTACAAGCAAAACTCCTTTCCTGAATCCTGTCCTGCACTGAGCTCTCCTCTGACAACCGGGGTAAGCTGTCAGGGTTGGAGGAGGTGGCCCTCTGCTCGGGACAGCAGAGGGTTGAATGAGGAACGGGCACAGGTGATGGAGGCATAGGATCCCATTGTTGCCACTCTTGTATCCCTGCTGTTCTACACGATCTGCAAGAACCCAGTGAGCTGTGTCCTAGTCTGATTCCTGTAGGGGGTGGGGCAACAGATCAAGACATGCTCTGAGGATGACAGGGGAGAGAGGCTGATGGGCTTAATGGGGAAGGGGCCAGGATTCTCAGGCCCAGGCCAGCTGCGGCTGGGATGGATGGTCAGAGAGAACCAGGCATCCCTGGAGCTGTGGAGGCTCAGGCTGCCTGAGAAAAGATGATGGGTGGAAGTTTTTCTGAGCTGAATCAAGTTGGGGCTTCCTGGATGATGCCAGGGAGCTCAGACTTGGAGTGGTCGTTGTGTGTGTGTTGTAGGAGCCTCAGTGATTAAGAGAGGAGGGGGAGAAGAAGGTGCTAGAAAAGACAGGGAAGTCAGGATGGGGCAGAGGGCCCGGGGGAATCAATGGATTCCCTGTGCACTCCTTGAGTGACTACACACCTGGCTTCAGTGACTGCCCCAAGCTGGCTGGAACCCGGGTTCAATGGTTTTTATTTTCAGTTGCTGTGTGGGCTCCCATCAGCAGGTCTTCTCCATGAAGGCCATGTGGGTTGGTCCTGCTGAATGGCCCACAGGGTATGAGGACCCTTAGGGTTCTTGACAAGCCTCTTTGGTAATAGGTCACACGGCCTCCTGTGTCTCCCCTACCCCCACCAAGTTCTTTTGTTGACTTTGTGTGCACTTCTGTACATATCTGTTACCCTATGCAGACGCTCGTGTGTGAGAGAAAAGACAGATTCCTTGGAAGGAACAGCCATGGCCTTGGACTCCAGGAAGGCTGCCTGGGCCGGCAGATTGGAGACTGCCCACTGATAGCTGCTGCCTGGACGCTGCCTTCTCTCCCTCCTCCCTGTATGTCCTCTCTCAAGGCTTCCTCTCATCCTCTGCCCCTCCAGTTCCATCGTCGTCAATCCTAGGCCCTGGCTTCCCTGGCACACACACTCTGGTGTCTGGAGCTGGGAGGGAGGGCAGGCAGGGAAAGGGAGCTGGCACTCAGCCCAGCCTCCAGAGGGAGGTGGAGGTGGTGGGGAAGAGCTCAGCCCCTCTGGCCCTTCGCACCACCTGCCCACACATGTCCAATAAATGAACAATCATGGGGGCTTTATTGTGTAGCTCAGTGAGTTCTGGAGTCTTCCTTCTGTCTCGAGATCTCCAGTCATTCCCAGCTCAGCGTAGAGGCCACTTTTCCCCAAGAGAAGGGGTTCAAGGAATCCTTCAGTGTATAGAGAGGGCAGAGAGATAAGGAGTCTCTGGAAAAGGTAGAGGGGGCCTTCAGTCAGGGGTTTCCCAGTACAGGGCACTGGGAGAAAGCCTGGGGACAGGAGAGAGGTAAAAAGCAAGAGGAAGTTCTCGGTAGGGGCAGAGGGAGAAGAGAAGAAGGCTACAAGGTCCTTCCCAATCTGGCTGCATCCCAACCTTTCTTTTTTAAAGACTCATTTATTTATTAGAAAGGCAGAGCAAGGTAGGTGGGGGGAGAAGAGGGAGAGGGAAAGGTGGGTGGGGGGAGAGATCTTCTACCCACTGCAACCCAAATGGCTATAATGGCCAGAGTTGGCCTAGGCCAAAGCCAGGAGCCTGGAACTCCATCCAGGTCTCCCTGCCATCCTCCACCTGCCTCTCCAGGTTCATTATCAGGGAGCTGGATCAGAAGTGGAACAGACAGGACTTGAACCAGTGCTTGGATATGGGAGGCTGGCACTGCAGGGGCTGATTTAACCTGAGCCACATGCTGGCCCCGGTGCCCCAACTTCCTCATCACCCCTCACCCCTCTCTGCATCCTTTCTAGCAGTACTGAGGGCCTGGTCCTGCTCTGGTGTTCTCAGTTTTATATTTTCCTTGTCTTTGTACACAGCCTTTCATCTAGGATCCCTCCCTCTTTTCTTCCCAAATTCCCTCTCTGTCTTTAAATGTCAGTCCAAACATGTCTGCAGAGGAGGCCTTGAGACACCCGCTCCGAGGGACTGACTCCTGCTCAGTGCTCCCACGGCTGCTGCTATGTTGGCACACAGACCACCTGTTGTCGTCCTCTGTTCTCTCATCCCCCACCACCATGAACCCAGGAGCGTTGGGTTCTGAGTCTAGCACAATCCAGGCAAAGAGTAGGCTCCCCGAAATCCAGGCATCAAAGATGGTGTTGGGAGAAAGAGAAAGATCAGGTTTTTAGGGGAGACAGAGGCGAGATGGGTGGGGTTGCAGGAGAGGCAGAGGGAGTCAGAGGCTCACAGTGGGAGTGTGGGGCCCCCCATCATCAGACCACTGTGCTGAGGGTGGAGGAGTCTTCGGAGCGCATAGGTACCACTGGGGCCCGCTTGAGAGGGCGCCGGGTCTCATCCCGGTTCTGCCACACGTAGTGGACCAGATAAGCCACCACCAGTGTCAGCCAGCCCCCCATGGTGACCAACAGGGCCACATCAGTGCTCCGCCGGGCCCCACCACGTCCTGTCCCACACAGTTCTTCCTCGCCGGCCAGCAGCAGGAACTCCTGCCCAACGAGGTCCGGTCGGGCTCCTGGGCCGCACACGATGCCCGTCCCGGTGCCTGGCGCCAGCCTCACCTGCCTGAGCACTTCCTGGAGGGCACAGTCACAGCGCCACGGGTTGGCAGACAGGTTCACTTGGATCTGCAGTCCCACGAAGGCCTCCACGGGCACCGAGGCCAGCTGGTTGGCAGAGAGGTCAAGGAGGCGCAGAGTGCCCGCCAGGCCCTGGAAAGCGGCCCCTGAGAGGTGCTCAAGGGCATTATGGGACAGGTCGAGCTCCTCCAGGACAGGCAAGTGCTGGAAGGCCCCTGCTGGCACCGATATCAGCTTGTTGGCATCCAGGTAGAGCTTGCGGGTGTCGTTGGGGATGCCGGTGGGCATAGCACTCAGGCCTGCCTGGCTGCAGCGGAACGTCCGCTCACCGGCTTCCTCTGCCACATAGCAGCCCTGAGGAGGTACCTGGGGGCTGGGCACAGTAGCCCCTGCACATGTCAGCAGCACGAGGGACAGGAGACAACTGGTTGATGGGAGCATGGGCACAGATTGGCATAGTCCTGGAGCGGACTGGGACCTAGGGGAGAAAAGACCAGGTAAAGGAAAAGCAAACACTCCATTCCAAGAGAACCCCATTCCCCACTGCCAGCTCTCTCCTGCAGGCCCTCTGGGGGTCTCTTGGGGCTGGGCCCCTCCTCCGGGGACTGAATCAGGTGTGGGGTAATTTCTTATTTCCTCTGGTGGGTCTCTTGATCTAGGGTTTCTCAGTAGAGTGTTTTGAGTAAAGGATCCCCCAGGCTTGGGACTCTTTAGGGCATAATGATTCTAGATGGTTAACTTCCAGGGTTTTTTGGTCCAATGCCCCATTGCTCATTCCTGTCTTGGGGTCTCTAAGTATCTGTCTCTGTCCATGTATTGTTTTCCCTCACTGAAATGAAGTATTTTCCTTCCTACCTACCTACCTGGGTGGTGTCCAGCTGGGCCAGGGGGGCACCTGAGGGTCTGGCTCGTACTATTAAGAAGACAAGGAAGACAGATCAGCCATAGGACTTTGAGGCATCCATCTAGACCAGATGCCTGGGTAAGAGGTACCTCTGGCCCCACCTGCTAAGCCCATCAACCCCTTCCTAGTAGCACCCACCCTTCTGCCTGTCCCAGCTCTGTCCTCTTTGCCCTGTGGGCCTCTCCCCCCCCCCCCACTTCTCCCTCCTCTTCCCAGTCTCTCACCCCTGTTGCTGGCAGAGCCTTCTGAGTTGTTGCCCTCTCCCCAGAAGTAGCCGCCCTGCCGCTTAGCTCTGGAGACCCCCTTCCTCTTCCAGAAGCCCTGTTTGTTCGTAGTTGCTGATGTTGGGGGCTGGGGCCAGAGAGTGTTGGGTTTCCTGGCATGTGACTCTGGGCCCCAGGTGTCGGATACCTGAGCCATGGCTGACCAGGTGATGCCAAGAGAGGGCAGATCCTGGACCCTGATAAACTCTGCCACCGGGAGATCAGACCCCAACTCCATTCCCTGCCTTTGAGCTCCCCTCCCAAGACTTCATGTTGCCATCTTCCATCACCTCTCACCCAGCAAGGCTGAGACTCTGTCTCCGAGAAGCTCTCTTTCTGGCCCAGAGCCTGGCTGGGCAGTAGGATCCCTGCTTGGCAGGCCTAGTGGGCAGAACTGGGTGGGCCCCATCTCACATCCATTGCCTCCAGAAACATGTATCCCTCAACACCATCTCTCCCCCTGCTCTCCTCTGTCCTGCCTCCATGTCCTGTGACACCCTCTTCCCTTGTGAGAAAACTTCCCCCAGCCTTTTTCTTCGAACATTTTCTTCTGTAGAGAGCCTTATCTCCTGGCTCCTCAGTGCCCAGCGCGCTGGCCTGCCAGGGGGCGCTGTGGTTCAATTTTGGTTTGTATTCTGTGTGGTTGGTGGATGGTGACTCTAGGAGTTGAAAGGACTTCTTTAAAAGACTGACAAAACCCTGAGTCTTTTTCTGTTGATTTTTTTGTTCTGGATCAGGACAGACCCTGATTCTCTCTCAGTTTTGGGGGCCCTGGGCTTCCAGGTAGGCGCTTGGAACTCCTCTTCATGCCTTGGAACCGAAGAGGGCTTGGATGAGTTATTTCTCAGGGCCTCATTTGCAGCCCATGCCACCTCAACACACCATCCTCTCCTAATGCCCACTGTGTGGTGGGAAGAAGGGTTTGAAGCCAGAAGCCCCATTTTAAAAATATTTATTTATTTTGAAAGGCAGAGCAATAGGGGGGGTAGTGATAAAGAACAAGAGAGAGGGAGAGAGAGAGAGAGAGAGATGAGAGAGATGCTGGTTCACTCCCCAAATGGCTGCCTGCAAAGGCCAGGGCTGGGCCAGGCAGAAACCAGGAGCCAGAAACTCCATCAGGGTCTCCATATGGGCGGTAGGGACCCAAGAACTTTGGCTATCTTCTGCTGCTTTCCCAGGTGCACTAGTAGGGAGACTGATCGGAAGCAGAGCAGCGAGGACTCGAATTGATGTTAGGCTGTGGAATGCCAGCATTGCAAGCAGCAGCTCAACCTGCTGGGCCACAGTCCAGTCCTCCATGTTCTGTGTGTGGCTTTGGGCACATCACCTCACCCCTCTGAGCCCTGTGGCTGCCTTTGGACATGAGAACACTGCTGCAGGGCGCAGAGGGTCTGCTAGGGTTGGGCGAATGTGAAGGTCCTTTGTGGGGTGCTCGGCAAATACTAGTTGTTACTGCATTACTATCTTCCAGAACACGGCCTTCCTACGTGATTTTAGCACCCAGGTCAGGGTTTTCCCACCTACTTCATCTCCTGTGATGGCAGGGGCATGGGTGATGAGGGTCACTGTTGTGATGAGGTCATTTCATGTTCAGGGATAGGGAATCTTTTTACTGTCAAGGACCATTTAGATATTTAGAACATTATTCATGGGCTATACAAAATTATCAGCTTAAAAAAATTAGCCCTCTATAGATTTACTGAAATTGAAACCAGTCTGTGGTCGCCTTGGCGGGGCCAGATCAAATAATTCTACAGGCCTTCTACGTCCTGCAGGCCAGACATTCCCCTTCCCCAGTAGCTGGTCCTCTGTAAGTCCCTTGACTCGCAGGTCTACACATCAGCTGCCTTGGCCACCCCACAGCTTTTCCATTATCCCCATACCATCTCCAGTTTGCTCTCGGATTTAGAGCCTCAGCTGGTGACAGAGCTCCAGGGACTGGACCATCCAGTTTGATCCTCTTAAATTATAGGCAGATAAACTAGGGCTAAGAGTGTGAGCAGAGTTACACAGTGGATCAGTGGCCCAGTTTTCTGATTCCTTCTCCAACCACCTCCCATTCCCATTTGCAGCTCTCTTGCCCCTATGCCACCCCCGAGTCCTTGCCTATAACCTCCAACAATGTCCACGGCCGCGTGTGGACCCCCTGGGTCACTCCTCCTAGGTCAGGTGGGTGGGAGAGAACCGCAGAGACTGGGGAGGAGAGATCTGCTTGCAGGAAGACTAGGTCAGGTGCTATGCAGGCCTTTCTGAGAAGAAAATCCTGGCTGGATTTTGTACGAGATTATAGGCTAGCAGGACTGGACATGTAATTGCTAGGCCCAGTGCAAAAGAAAATGCGGGGCCTTTTGTGCAAAAACTGTTAAGAATTTCAAGGCAGTGCTAGCACAGGGCCCTCGTGATCAGGGGGCTGGGGCCCAGGGTGAGCGCACAGCTGTGCGCTTGTGAAGCCTGGCCTGTCGGTTACCTTTGAACAAGCAGTTTCAGAAGCACATGGTAAGGGGACCAGATGATATCAGCTCTGGGCATGTACTCACCCCTGACTCATTCCTCTGATGTCAGCAGGGGCATTTCTCAGACTCACATTTGTCCAAAGAATCAGATAAGATTCATTTTCTACATGTGGGCAGGAGAAGCAAAAATTTTCTCTGTGCATTGCTAATTAGTTAGGCCAGGCACTCTGCCGCTGCATGCTTGGGTGTCCATTTTAGGGTGATGGTGGGCTGTGGGGGCGGAAGGCTTGGGACGTCTCTACCTCCTGATGTTCTTCTCTCACACTGGTCAGGCGGTTTAGCTGAGGCCCATGGGCTGAGCCTGGCTATCGCGAGAGAGTTATCTCCTTCCCAGCCTAGGGCAGCTGCCAGCGAAGAGTGGGACTGGGCTATTCAGCCCAGCAGCTGGAGAAGCAGGCAGTGTGGGCACACGGGAGAGTCCAGCTAGGCTGCAGATGTGGGTAACCAACAGAAGTTACGTGCAGGGCTCGGTAAAGAAGCGAGATTTGAAGAAGGGAAGGACCACAGCTAGGACAGTACACACCTCACTCTTTGCCATTCGTCCATTCGGTAGGGATTCCTGCCAGCTCTAGAGAGTACTTCTAAAAGTTCACAGAAGAATGGAACTAGAGGGTAGGTTTGTGAGGTGGAGGTTTAACTTAGAGGTTGAGGTATTGGTTACGCTGCCCATGTCCCACACCAAAATACCTGGGTTCAATTCCTGGCTCTGGAACCTGATTCTGGCCTCCTGCTAATGTGATCCCTGAGAGGCAGCTGTGATGGCTCATGTTCCTGCCACCCTCGTGGAGGCCTGGGTTGTGCTGCTGACTCCTGGCTTTGTCCCTGCCCAACCCTGGACATTTTTGGCAATTGAGGAATGAACCAGCACATGGGAACCCTCTTTCTGTCTCTCTGTCACCTCTCAAATAAAAAAAATTAAAAGATAAGTTTATTTTGGTGCAAAAACATTTTTAAGAGGTTTGTTTGTTTGTTTGTTTGTTTATTTATTTTCGAAAGGCAGAGTGCCAGAGAGACAGAGGGAAACAGAGCGATCCGTCTGCTGGTTCACTCAAATGCCCACTATAGCTAGGGCTTGGCTGGGCCAAAGCCAGGAGCCGGAAACTCCATCTGGGTCTCCCTCAAGGGTGGCGGGAACCCACGTACTTGGGCTATCATCTCTTGTTTCCCAGGGGCATTAGCAGGACGCTGGATCAGAAGTGAAGGAGCCAGGACTTGAACTGGCACTCTAATACAGATTGTGGGCATCTGGAGAATCGGTTTAACCACACTGCACCACAACCCCTCCCTGAGGGGTTCTTAAGGCACTGGATGTGAAGCAGTGGTCTCCAAAACTCAGCCTGCACATTAGAATCACTTGGGGAGCTTTTAAAAAATTAGTTATGCTGGGACTTCATTTGGACCAATTAAATTAAAATCACTGTGGATGAGCTCGAGGCACTTTTATCTTTCTAGAGCTCCCTAGGTATTTGTAATGTGCAGCCAGAGATGAGAACTGTCAGTGCAGAGGGAAACACAGGCATGTCTCCACATGTCCCCACAATGCATTAATGTGGTGTCTACCATAGCTGGAGTGCGTACAAGCAGCTATGACGCACCCAGCATATACATATATAAGGTGGCAGAACCTGCTGGCTGCCTGCTCGAAAGCACACAGCAGTTTGGGAGTAACAATGTATTCAGCCCCTGAGGACTGAGCCTGATTCATCCTTCAACCCATAAAATATCGTGGTGCCCACTTGTCCAGCCTCCTCTGCAGCTGGAGGTGGCCCAGGTGTGATGTGACGGCTGAGTGGGACTCTGCTGCTGAGGTTTCTGGGACAGTCTGATTTTTGTCATGAGAGGATGGGGCTGGGCTCTGCTCTTTTCTCTCCCACTTTCTTCCTGCTTTGGACACAGTGAACTCCAGCTTTCTTGTGATAATGAGGCAGAAAAGCAGAAAAGAAGATCAAGAGTATCGCTAAGTGTCAGGCATTTGGCACAGCATTTAGGATGCTGCCTACCATGCTGGGGGGCCTGGGTTTGAGTCCCAGCTCTGCTCCCAGTTCCAGCTTCCCGCTGGTGTGCATCTTGGAAGGTAGTAGGTTGTGACTCAAGTGGTTGGGTCCCTGCCATGCACTTTGGATTCAGTTCCTGGCTCACCGACCTGTGGGGGATGAACCAGTGGGTAGGAGCTCTCTCTGTCACTCTGCCTCCCAAATAAGGAGAGTAAATGGAAGTTTTAAAAAGTATCACGGAGATGTTGGCCTGGTCGTCTCTGATCTATTCGACCAACACTAGCAAGCGCCCACCTCTGGGTTCATTAGGTAAGAAAGACAAACCCCTGCTTCTGTGCTCTCCCCTCGGCTGCACATTAGATTACAGGAGGCTTTGAAACTCCTGGTGCCTGGGCTCACCCGCAGAGATTCTGATTGCGTTGATCTGGCATGCGTCCAGGGACGGGGATTTTGAAAAGCTCCTTAGGTGATTCTAATGGCAACCCAGTGTCAGAATCATTACTTGGGTTTTCTGTTGCTTTCAGCTGAGAGCATTCTTCACTGGTGTGCCAACTCACCGGGGCTGAGAGAGAAGGCTTCGCTAAGAAGTGTCATTTCAAGGCCTCTAAGGCTGGGTTCCTCAGGTGAGGAGGCAGTGTGTGTACAGGAGCAGGTGGCATGCAAAGCGTGGCTTCCCGACCACTGAGAGGATGGAGGGGGAAACTCTTCCTCCCTGGTGCTGGAAACCCGCACGTTCAGCCTGGACAGGGGCCAACTGAGAGAAAGGAGGAGGGGTAGGTCATCTGGGGGCCCATCTAACGCCAGGCTACTGGGCAGTTTAGGGAGGAGGGACAGCAAAGGCCTCTGCTTTGTCGTCCTTTGTGGAAAAGGACAAAGCGTGTATGCATCTTGCATTCCCATGCTTGGACATGCTCTGTGGTTTGTTCAACATACACCTGAGCTCGGGGATGCAGAGAATTAAACATTCTGCCCACAGGGGAGAAGGGCTAGTGTGCCCACAGACACAGCCACCGGCGGCGAGCACAGGGGTGGGCTCCTGCACAGTTGTCAGTGAAGCCCAGAGGATAAAGCAGTGGTCACTGCCCAGATACTGGAGATAGGATTTGGGGTGAATAGGAGTCCACCACGTGGATAAGGGGAGGGGGGAAAACGCTGTAGACTGAGATAAGAGCAAGACAGAGCAAGTTGGCCGGCGCCGTGGCTCAACAGGCTAATCCTCCGCCTTGCGGCGCCGGCACACCGGGTTCTAGTCCCGGTCGGGGCTCGGGATTCTGTCCCGGTTGCCCCTCTTCCAGGCCAGCCCTCTGCTGTGGCCCAGGAGTGCAGTGGAGGATGGCCCAAGTGCTTGGGCCCTGCACCCCATGGGAGACCAGGGAAAAGCACCTAGCACCTGGCTCCTGCCATCGGATGGGCGCGGTGCGCCGGCCGCAGCGCGCCATCCGCGGCAGCCATTGGAGGGTGAACCAACGGCAAAAGGAAGACCTTTCTCTCTGTCTCTCTCTCTCACTGTCCACTCTGCCTGTCACAAAAAAAAAAAAAAAAAAAAAGAGCAAGTTGTTTTCCGGCAAAGGTGAGAAGCTCCGTGTGGCTGTAGTCCGGAAGACCGGCTTCAGTTACACACTCCAGCTCATATTTGTTGGGAATCCACTCAGTGCTGGAGATGCAAAGGTGGATAAGACATGGAACAGGCTGGCGCCGTGGCTCTACAGGCTAATCCTCCACCTTGCGGCACCGGCACACGGGGTTCTAGTCCTGGTTGGGGCGCCGGATTCTGTCCCGGTTGCCCCTCTTCCAGGCCAGCTCTCTGCTGTGGCCAGGGAGTACAGTGGAGGATGGCCCAAGTGCTTGGGCCCTGCACCCCATGGGAGACCAGGAGAAGTACCTGGCTCCTGCCTTCGGATCAGCGAAGTGCGCCAGCCACAGTGCGCCGGCCGCGGCAGCCATTGGAGGGTGAACCAATGGCAAAGGAAGACCTTTCTCTCTGTCTCTCTCTCACTGTCCATGTCAAAAAAAAAAAAAAAAAAGACATGGAACAAGCCCCTAGTGGGGGAGTTTATACACATAAACCCTGGAATAGAGCAAACAATACCATTTGCTGTGATTGCTCTTAAGGAGGAACTGGCCCTACACAGGGGAAGAAGGTGACCACTGGGGGTAGTAGCCACTTCACATTTCTAGATGGGAGGGGCCTACTGAAGTAAGAACTCAACTGTGCAGCTGACATGGTGCAGTCAGTTAAGCTGCCAGTTGAAAAGCTCTAATCCAGCTCCCATTACTGTACCTGGGAGGGCAGCAGATGGCCTGAGTGTGTGAGACCCTGCCACCCACGTAGGAAACCCAGAAGGAACTCTGGGTTCTTTGCTTCAGCTTGGACCAGACCTGGCTGTTGTGGGCATTTGGGGAGTGAATCAATCGATGGAAGATTCTCTTTTTCTCTCTCTCTCTCTGTTGCTTTGCCTTTCAAATAAATAAATAAATCCTTAAAAAAACCCTCAATTGGAAGAGTATTAGGGGTTTTGTCTTGAAGCTACTGGTTTTATATCCATTTCCCTTAAATTTACTTATTTTTAACTTACTACTTTGTAGACAGGGAGAGAGAGCGAGAATCTCCTATCTACAGGTTCACTACTGAAATGCCTGCAACAGATGGAGCTGAGGCAGGCTGAAGCCAGAACTGGGACTCTGGCCACCCTACTATCCAGATAGGTAATAGGGTCCCAACTACTTGAGCCATCGCCTACTGTCTCCCAGGGTGAGCATTAGCAGGAAGCTGGAATGGGAAACACAGCCAGCTCTGGGATGTTGATGTCTTTTGTTTATTTATTTGAAAGGTAGAGTTATAGAGAGGCAGAAGCAGAGAGAGAGAGAGAGAGAGAGAGAGAGAGAGATCTTTCATCCGCTGATTCACTCCCCAAATGGCTGCAATGGTTGGAGCTGGGCTGATCTGAAGCCAGGAGCCAGGAGCTTCTTCTGTGTCTCCCACGCGGGTGCAGGGGTCCAAGGACTTGGGCCATTATCAGGAACCCTCGCCAGCAAGGGTCCGACCCACGGATTCACGCACGACACGACCGCTGTTTGATCGGTTCTCAAAGAACTTTTATTTTTAGAGATAGAAGAAGGAAAGGATAGAAAGAAAGAGAAGAGAGAGAAAGAGAGAAAGACTGAAGAGGCTGCCCCGTGTTCCTGCCCCTAACATGGTCTTTTATCCATTCTCAGTCCCCTAGGGCTAGGGCGAGTAGTCCATTGATCAGATCAAAGGGCATGCATATCCTCAGGTTGAAGGTGTATCTCTTGCATGTCTTGCGGTCAGTACTTCCTTGACTTTGTTATGCTCAGCAGGATGAGGCAGTGCAATGAGGAGGTCCCCACAGGTGGCCGGCCTGTGGGTCCCCACAGGCCATCTTCTACTGCTTTCCCAGGCCATAGCAGGGAGCTGGATCAGAAGTGGAGCAGCCAGGTCTCAAACCGGTGCCCATATGGATGCCAGCCCTGCAGGCAATGGCTCTACCCACTACGCCACAGTGCTGGCTCCTGGAGCAGTGTCTGAACAGCTGCACCAGACACCTGTCCCTCCATTACCCTTTCGCCCTGTGGGATTATTCACGGGAGAGAATGTTAATTGTGCACATCAAAGAATATGAGATTGAGGGGTTCCTAAAAGCCAGTTCTGCCCTTGGTTCCCAGAGGGAGTTTCCAGTTCCCAGGTGCTGGTTTGGCACGCTGGCCAGCTCAGCCCTTTCCCTTTGCAGCCCAAAAGAGCCAGTGGCCAGCTGGGCGAGGTTGGCTGGCCAGAGTGCCCAGGGGATGCTCCTGGCTCTCCCTGCTCTGGGGTTCTCTGGAGGTCCCCTCAGTGCTCCTTTGGTTTCACCCTTGCCCCACCCAAACAGAACACCCCAACTGTCAATGCAATAAACGGCTCTTTCTTCCCTTCTGGAAGCTGGGGTGAGTGATGGGTCAGGAGGGCTAGTGGGAGTGGGGCTGTGGCACTCTCGCCCCCAGGGGCCAGGGCAAGGTCTCTGTTTCTGATGTGCTGCCGTGATCCGGGGAGTGTGTTCCCTGTTTATCATCCTGCTATCTGGGCCTGTGTGGGTGTGTGTCTGGACACGCCCCTGGCAGGGGAATGTGGCTGCCTCAGCAGACCCAGGACACCCAGAGGGCAAGGAGAACCTGTGGCAGTGGCTCACTCCACTCCAAACACACCTTTCATAAAAAATTTAGAAGTAATATCGCATCACACAAAGTTTGAAACTTGAGAAGGAAAGAGATCACCCTGAGTTCCCCTCTATCCCAATACAAGATCTTTTTTTATTTTGCTGAATTTCCATAGCCTAGTAGAGGCTCAGATATTCAAATGTGGAATTAATTGATAAGACACCACACATATGAGCATTCGTGTGCCAGGTGTTATTCAGAGTGGTTCACATTTACCCGATCAATCCGAAGTGATATTATCCTGATCACCACTTCCTCTGCTTGGAAATGAGGTTGCTGATGCACAGAGAGCCTCAGTGACCTGGCTGAGGTCACACAGCTGTAACTAAAGGAGCTGGGCAATACGGTGCCAGGATCTTATTGGTGCTGCTCCATTTTTGCTTCTCTTAATCATTAATGCATATGTGGGTTTAGAAAGACTTTCTTTTAAAAAAGATTTATTTATTTGAAAGGCAGAGTTACAGAGAGAGAAGGAGAAACAGAGAGAGATCTTCCATTCACTGGTTCACTCCCCAAATGGCCCTCAATGACCAGGGCTGGGCCACGCTGAAACTAGGAGCCAGGAGCTTCCTCTGGGTTTCCCACATGGGTACAGGAGCTCAAGAGCTTGGGCTGCTTTCCTAGGTGTATTAGCAGGGAACAAATGCGAAGTGGAACAGCTGGGTCTCGAACCAGCACCCATATAGGGTGCTGGCATTGCAGGCGGCAGCTTAACCTGCTACGCCACAGTGCTGGCCCCTAGGAAAACATTTTTTAAAAATTTATTTTATCTATTTGAAAGGCAGTGTGATACAGAGAGGGACAGACAGAGATCTATTCCCCAAATGGCCACAATGGCCAAGGTTGGGCCAGGCTGAGCTGGGAGCCTGGAACACCATCTAGGTCTCCCCCATGGGTAGCAGAGGCCCAAACACTTGGGCCATCTTCCACTGTCTCCCAGACACATCACCAGGAAGCTGGATCAGAAGCAGAAAAGCTGGCACTCACCGGGGCTCCGATATTGGATACTAGAATCACACACAATGGCTTAACCCACTGTGCCACAACCTTGGCCCCCAGAAAAACTTATTAGAGACAATTTCACACATAAAAACATGGAGAAAATAATATAAGGAACCAGGGCGCCGGCCTCGGCTGCTCCACTTCCAATCCAGCTCTCTGCTATGGCTTGGGAAAGCAGTAGAAGATGGCCCAAGTCCTTGGGCTCCTGCACCCGTGTGGGAGACCAGGAGGAAACTCCCGGCTCCTGGCTTCCTATTGGCGCAGCTCTGGCTGGTGCGGCCATTTGGGCAGTGAACCAGCAGACGGAAGACCTATCTCTGTCTCTCCTTCTCACTGGCTGTAACTCTTTCAAAAAAAATAATAAAATCTTTTTTTTTTTTTTTTTAAACGAGTGCTGTCACTCATTCTGAACAGTGCTCTGGCCTATTCACAGCTGAAGGATGCTTGGTGAAGACATGACGATTTTAAGAGCCAAAAGTTAGGGCAGGAGGAAGATGACAACAGGGACTCTGGCTAAGTAAAGCGCAAAGTGATCTACAATTTACCGCAAACCCAGGATGAGTCAGAGCTCTGTTCACTCCCGTTGTGGAAAACAAACCAACGAACTAACCTTTATAACAGGAGTTATTAATAGAGTTGACATGTCTGGTGATCTTTCTGTTGGAACCTGCACTAGGCTGAACCCTAGTGACCAATCGGTGTCACAGAGATGTAAGGAAACTGGCAAAGATCCAGACAACTCCAGCAACCCAAAGGATGAAGGAGAATCCCAGAGAAAAGTCAAAGGAGACAACAGACATCTCTTTTGCCAAGGAGGTTTCTGCGAAAAGGGCTACACTCAGTACTTGCTTTTGTTTGCAGAAGGTGATCCTGAGGACCGGGGCCTGTACAACCCCAGTGACACTTGTGGAGGATACCAGGCTGGACCTCTTCAGTTTCTGGGGTGGTTAGTTAGGTCCTGGTGTACGTGCTCTTGAGTCATTGGCCCTGGGGATTTTTGAGAAGCTGCCTGTTCTGCTCCGGGGGATTCAGACACCTACTTTCCTGTCCACGAGGTGCCCCTGGGGGTCTCACTCTAGCTGTGTGACTACTGTTTCCAGGAAGTCCCCCAAGGACAGCTGGGGTCCGAGGGAAAATGCTCCTCAGCTTGTCGGGGTCTGCCTTGTCCTTCTCGGTCAGGGTAGGCGGGTGGGGGTGGGGGGTGTCCTGGCAGTGGGGTTGGCATGCCGTGACATCATCTGATCCTGCTGTGCTAGAGTGGATCTAGAAAGGTGGGCGGGGGAGCGGAAACTACCCAAGGAAGGCCCTCTTGCGAACACGGAGACTGGGAGACCAGGTCACAAGAACCACTTAAGCTTCCTGCAACACATTCTTTTGAATGGGAGATAGGGTTTTCCAGGTGCGGAACTGGAGATTAAGACGAGTTAACTTGCCTAGGGTCACTGCCGGTAAAGGAGTGCCTACGCAGTGTCTTCCCTCCTGGCCTTTAGCGTCTGCAGACTGCTGACCAGCGCCTCCCACCCAAAGCCACATGAACCGACCTGAGACAGAAAGTCAAGCTGCTAACTAGTTATCAAGGAATCTCTCTATGACATGGGTCCGTTCTGACGTCTGATGCAGGAGACTCAGGATGCGGCCCAGCGAGTCCGCTGCTGGAGCAGCCAGCATGGGGCCAGGGCGGAGACAGCGAAGCTCTAGTGGAAAAACCCTGCGCTTGGGGTCCGACTATCTGACTTCCGGTGCAAGCGGGGGCCGCAAGTTACTTAAAACTCCGAAGTTTCTTCATCTGCAAAACCCGGGCACGGGTAAACCACACTGCGCAGACGCAGAAGCCGAAACTGCTACGCACCAAAGGAATACTGTCGAATCTTCCTGTCACGTCACAGTAAGACCCTCGCCCCGCAAGCCCCACGCCAGGCCCGGCCCAGAGCCGAGCAGAAACTACGACTCCCAGGAGGCGCCGGGATAACACGTACAGAGGCAGGGAGAGAAACTACAGTTCCCAGGAGGCACCGGGCGGGCCGGCGCGGGCCGGTGACGTCGCGGGGGCCGGCGCGGGGAGCTGATTTGGCTGGAGCTACCAGCAGGGTGGCCGCCGCCGCGGGTTGTTACAGCTGCTGGAGTAGCAGCGGCCCCCGCCCCCGGGCAACTCTCCCGGGCTCTCGACCTCCGACCCCGCGCGGTGAGTCCCAAGCGGACGGCCTCGGAGTGGCGGAACCAGGAGGCCCCGGGGCTAGAGGAGGGGCGAGAGGGAAGGTGGGGGCTGCAGGGTTGGCGTCCCAGGCTAGAGGAGCCCCGAGCGGGGGTGATTGGATCGGTGGGCGGTGCATCGGCCGAGGAGGTGCCTAGAAAGGAAAGTGGGAGTGGGAGGCCGGGCGGGGGACGTCGGGAGGAGCGGGAGGCTGGGGTTGGGGGGCGGGGAGCGGCTGAGCCTCGGGGATAAAAGGTTTGGCTACTTCGAGGCTGGTTGAACGCGTGGAGATGGGGGTGGGGCCTTGGGCTTGCTGTGAGTTCCCAGGCCGGGGAGCCGAGCGGAGGCCGTCCCGGCCCTGAGGTCCCACTCAGAAAACCCCAACAACAATGGTCAGGACTCCGCCTCCTCGCTCCTCCCTCCCTCTGGCTGGGTTAGCGAGGGTTTGCCTTGGTATTCGCTTCTTTCCACTCCCACCGCCCTCGCGAGTGCGGGAGGCTGGGCCAGAGCTGAGGTGAGCAGCTGTGGCCCTGTAGGTCGGAGGGGTGGGCCGAATGGGAGCGGCGCCGGGCCGTGCTGCCACGGACGCCAGATTGGGGTCCTCAGGGTACAGGCCTGGGTGTTCCGTGATCCTCACTCAAAAGGCAGGAGGTTCGCTCTTTAAAAGGCTGCCCTTACTTGGGGGAGCGGGGGGGGGGGGCACACCTGATGGCCGCCCTGGGGCGCACTCTGTTCGGCCTTGGCTCGGGTGTCTGACAGACTGGCTGGGCTGGGGTGTTTGTGTTGGGAGCCAAGGGGGAGGGGAGGGAAGGAACGAGCCTCCAGCAGAAAAGTGGTTAACAGAACAAAGTTGCTGCCGGCTCTGGTTTGAAGCAGGTTATGAAAGCGCACCAGGGCTGGGGCTGGCAGCCACCTGCCAGCCGTGGCCGCAGAACTTTCCAGCCTGGGCTGCTGTGGACCTGCTCTGCCCCTGCCAGCCCCTTCTCCCGGCGTCTCCACTTCTTGCTGGTGGAAGTGACATGTGCCCGTAGTCACAGGAAGATCCCGAGAGTGCTTCCTGGCTGCCAGTCTTTTTCTTAACTTGTTGACTTTTTCCGTCTTTTGGTGAGTCTCCCTGGGTTTTCTGCTGCAGGGGCTCAGGTTTCCCGTCCCCCAGGTGTCAGCGAGGACCTAGGTTTAGGCCTCTCATCAGGCTTTTCTGGGCTGGAGGTTTTCCTACACCTGTAGCTCAGTAGGTCTGGTTACGGTGAAGGGAGGGGCAGCAGTTTCTGGTCAGACTTGGGGAGCTCTTTCCCTCTCCTCAGTCTGTGCTTCAGAGCACCCCGCAGGTGCAGGCTTCCTGCAGTAGGTGTCCAGGAGCTGTGCTAGGGTCACTGAAGCCCCGAGGCTCGGGGAAGGTGCATCGCTGAACCAGCTCTGGTTTTCTGGTTTCTCGGGTTTCTGTTAGGCCCAGTTATCCCACCTAATGGGCTGGGTCGATGGCCCCAGGAGCATCTTGCAAGCAGGCTGTACCTAGGCTGGCTCAGGTCTGTTTGCTGGGAAGGCGTGCTGTGGGCCAGGTTTCCCCTGAGCTCTCTGCGCTCATAGCTGTCTGAGAAGAGGAAACTCGCTTCCATTCTCCTGGAAGCTAGGAACTGATTGCTGAGCATTCTGGCCTGTGTGGGAGCTTGGCTAGGATCCTGGCCAGACAGGTAACATCGAGTTGGAGGTGGCCACAGTGGGAGGAGGCAGTCTTCTGGGCCCTTCTGGAATATCTCTACCTGGGACCTGGGACCCCCTCCTGCATTCTCAGGAAAGGGGGGAACTGCGACCCTGGTGATGACCTCAGGGTTGTTAGCAGGCAGGATCCTGCCTCAGGTGGGGTGGTGAGCCGATACACAGGCCACAGGGCCCTCAGTGGTATGGGGCCACCAGGCTCTGCCCAAGGGGCACATCATTACCCTCGCTCCCATCTCTAACTTGGCTCCTCCTGCTGCAGAGCGTCCAGCATCAGAGCTGAGCAGGGGAGGGCAGGCCGCTGGGCAGGAGTGAGGCCACAGGTGCTAGTCTGTGTCCTCGGAAGAGGGGTGTTGCTGTGAGTTCCAGCTGCCTGGGGGCGGTAGATGGTGGCCATGCCCTCTGTCCTCAGCTCCCTTCTCTGGTAGGGAAAAGGGCCTTGGTGGTTTGGCAACAGAGTGGATGGCATCACAACAGTGAGCCCAAGGGGCTGCCAAATGGATAAAGGTGTTTTGGAGAGAGAGCCGTCCAGGTCTGGGCAAAGGGTGTCCTATCTCTTGTTTTCACCTTTCTTCCTCCTCCTCTCTTTCTGCCCTTTCCGCCTTCCTGGACTGGGGCTGGGAGCGATCCAGGATTGGAGAATTGAGGGAGGTGGGTGGAAGCAGAAACCCCCAAATATTTCAGCCATGGTGGCCTGTGCCCACAGGCCTCACCTACTTTTGCCCCTTATGGAAAGGGCTTAAGGGTGAGACCCTTAAGGGCCCTGGGTAAGACAGGGCACAGCAGGGGTTATGCTCTGTGAGAATTCTGGGGGGGCTTTCTCATTTGCCCACCGCTGTGTAGAAAGAGGACCCTTCTGGGAATGCCACGGGGAGTGAGACTGGGGGACAGGCGCTCACTTGACTGCGCTGGGCTGGAGGCCTCTCGATGACTTGTCTTCCCAGGCCCTGCTGGGTGGGACACAGTCCTCCTGGGATGCTGCATCGGGCAGCCTGGTGTTTACCCCAGCCCGGCAGCGGGCAGTGAGTAGCACTAAGGCCACATGGACTTTCTTCAGCTTCGCTGGAGAGTGAAAAGAGTGAACGGGTGGCATAGAGTTGTCGAGAAGGGCGAGCCTGCCTGTGGGATGTGGAGGGAGAGAGGGGCAGGGAAAGTGGTGTGACCTGTCTCACCGGCGCTGCCTGTTTGCAGGGCCTCGGAGGAGAGGGGCGGCACGATGAACGTGGGCACAGCACACAGCGAGGTGAACCCCAACACGCGGGTGATGAATAGCCGCGGCATCTGGCTCTCCTACGTGCTGGCCATCGGGCTCCTGCACGTCGTGCTGCTGAGCATCCCCTTCGTGAGCGTCCCTGTCGTCTGGACCCTCACCAACCTCATCCACAACATGGTGAGGGCCTGCCCTTGGCCACGCGTGGGCTGCTCCCTGGCAGGGCCGCGTGGAGGAGGAGCCTGCTGGTCAGGGGCCAGATGTCAGGCTGATACACTTACGACATCTGTTGCCAGAGCCCAGGCCTGGCTCTTATCTCCCTGCCCCACTCCCCCTGCTGAGCTGGGTTCCAGCTGTGCACATCAATAAGAAGAATCAAATTAGCAGATTTGTCCGCGTCTCCAGGGTAGGGTGGCTTGTGGGCCTGGAAGAGGGGCTGTTGAGGGCTGAAGCCGGGGCTCCAGGGTGGCCTCAGGACACGGAGTGTGGCGTCTAGCCAGGTGCAGAAGTGCCCCTTTCTCCTTTACTCCCTTTCCCAACGTGGGTCTCAGATCAGTCCCACTCTGCGTTGCCCTGTGCCCTCACCACCTGCTGCCTGTACTCTTGGGCACATGGGGGTCTGTACCCTTCCGTCAGCTTGCTCCCAGGGGCGCGGGGGCCAGTCCGGGCTGGAGGGGCAGCATTTCCGTGTCTGTCCTGTGGCTGACTCCTCCCCCGACATGCTTTCCTCGTGCCAGGCCTGCCCTCTCCCCCGGGGTCCCACTTCCTTATCCAGGCTCCTAGCTGCTTCATCCTGGCCTTCAGCCCACATCCCCCTGCCCAGCGGGCGGAGGTTCCCCGTCCGTGTGACTGACGTGTGTGGATGGAGGAACTGAGCCAGCCTTTCCCCTGCAGGGCATGTACATCTTCCTGCACACGGTGAAGGGGACACCCTTCGAGACTCCGGACCAGGGCAAGGCGAGGTTGCTGACCCACTGGGAGCAGATGGACTACGGGGTCCAGTTCACAGCCTCTCGGAAGTTCTTGACCATCACACCCATTGTGCTGTGAGTGCCTTGGCTGGAGGAGGACCTCGCAGGCAGGGCAGGGCTGGGGGAGCCCGGAGCCCAGTCAGCCTTAACCCCTCCCCAACGTCAACCTCTGGCATACGGAGGAGCAGAGGACGGACAGTTGGGAGCTCTGGGGCCCTAGGCTCTGGGCTTGGCTGAGCCTTGGGCATCTGTGGTCCTGTCTCCCCAGCAGGAGCTTCCTCCCTGCTGGTGAGATGGGCGCACAGTCCTGGGTGACACAGAGGGGCCTCTTCAGCCTGGGAGATCCTGGCGTCCCACGTCTGGTTCTGGGACCCTCTCCTGTAATCCTCAGCTGTCAGGTCGTCCAACCAGGCGGGAGGAAGAGGCCGGGACAGTCTTGACCTCTCTCCAATCTTCCCCTCCCAGGTACTTCCTCACCAGCTTCTACACCAAATACGACCACATCCATTTCATCCTCAACACCGTGTCCCTGATGAGTGTGCTCATCCCCAAGCTGCCCCAGCTCCACGGAGTCCGCATTTTCGGAATCAATAAGTACTGAGGGTGCAGCGCCTTCCCCTGCCCAGGCTGGCTGGGGAGGGCTGAGGGCCTGTGCTCGATCCTGAAGCCAGAAGGAGCCTCTGGACGCTGCCAGAGATGGGGGCCGAGCCTCTTGGCCTGGTTCCCCCCTGCTTCCCCCAGTAGCCGACTTGGAGTAGCTTGTAGTGGGGTTGGGGTAGGCCTCCCGGGCTCTGACCCCTTCTGATTTTTTTTGATCTTTTCCTTTTGCCTTTTGAATAAAAAGACTCCATGGGGGTGGTCATAGAATGGGCTGGGCTCCTGGGCTGAACCTGGGCCTGCGAGTTTGGGACAAGAGGTCAGGGACAAACCTCTGTCACTTGTTGACCCTCAAGTAGCCAAAGCACTTTAGCCCCTGCCAGGGGAGCCGAGGGACGGTACTTTCACCCTTAGGTCTGCAGGGGGCCGCTCAGTGGGTGCTGGGCTGCACGAACGCAGGCGTGTGCGGTGCCTTGAGAGCTGCCTCACGCCAGTCTCAGTAGCCGGCCTGGGTGCTGGGTGGGTGGGAGGAGGGTTTGCAGAGGGAGGCGGGGTGGGTGCAGTTGGCCTGGTCCTGGAGGAGAGGTGGGGGCTGCTGTGTCTCCGGCCCTGGCGTACAAGTGCGGGGGAGGAGCTGAGGCCTAGAGGACGGGGCTGCACAGCGGCAGGGGGGTGGGGGGTGGGGCTGTCCGGAGCGAGGGCTGCAGGCTTGGAGAGGGCGTTTACCCAGCCTGGGGTGGTACTAGGGAAGGGAGGCTGCTGTGGGTTTAAAGCTCTGGGGCTGGCGTCGCGGCTGGACACGGGTGGAAGAGGCCTGTCAGTCACAGGCAGCTCCTGCAGTGCTGGGAGGGCTGTGGGGAACCCGTGACAGAGATGGTGGGTGGGGGCCCTTCTGCAGCCCCTCACCTGGTAACCTCCTCGTGCAGACGCGCTGGCCGGGGCTCCCGGGTGGCAGACCCTACCCAGGGCCAGTGGACTGCGGAGTCCTGTGGGATCCGCGCTAGGACAGGGCAGTGTGGGGGACTGAAGGGGCCTGTAAGCGCTGCCTCCTGGGGCCTGAAGAGAGACAGGTGGGCGGAGCCTCGGCGGCTCCCCTGTCGCCTAGGGGTGGTGTTGCTTTAGAGAAGGTCTGGGCCCTGTGCCCTCTCTCAGAGGCCCGAGGGAGGAGGGAGGTCACTGGCCCCGTGTTCTGCCTCCCGGCCCTCCATCCCCCACCCCAGGGATCATAGGGAACTTTCACCTCAAAATCTTTCTAAGCAAAGTGTGAATAGGATTTTTACTCCCTTTGTACAGTATTCTGAGAAACGCAAATAAACGGCATCGTGTTCCTGTTTCTGCCTTGGTTGACCTCTGCTTCCTGGAGGGCCCTGGGGCAGGCGGCGGGGTGAGGGCAGCAGTTCCTGCGGGCGGTGGTGGGGACGTGGGTCTGCCCGCTGACAGGGTGGTAGGGTGGATTCTGGAACACAGCAGAGGAGGCCTGCGGGGGTGCTGAGGCAGCTGGCAGAGAGCAGGCGTCTGCTGCTGCTGCCTTTGCTTGGCTGTTCCTCTGATGGGCCTCGTGCCTGGGCCTTCGCAGCCCGGAGTGGCCTGTGCCTCGGCCAGGCAGGCTCTGTTCAGCCAGGGTTTTACAGATGGGGCTGGGGTCCGACTCCCGTGTCCCAGGTCCAGTTTCTCATTCTCACTGCAAGGCCTTCTGGCAGTGGCTTCTGCCCTGGGAGGGCTGCACTTCTGGCCCTTCCCAGAGGGACTTCCACTGGGAACACAAGCTGGAGGGTGTCCGGAGGCTCACAGGGCAGGCGAGGGAGGAGTCCTGTAGCAGAGGGATCCTTATCTCCTGAAGGCGCCATCCTTGCAGGGAGTTCTGTGTGGTATCATCTGTTCCCATGACAGGTACAAAGTCCTAGCTGGGACGGAGGAATGTCCCCAGCCACCTGCGCCCCCCTCTGGCCCTGGTCTAGCATTACAACATCCTGGCATGGGGGGGGTGGTCAAGGGGAGGGTGGGGTCTGTGCCCACATCCAGTCACCAGCTCCCTTCCTGGGGGTGTCCCACACTGCACTGGGAGGGGAAGTGCAGCCTCTGGGCTCAGTCCTGAAAGATAGAGTGTGGCCATAGCGCAGGGCAAGGTGCCTGGGCACACCAGCAACGATCTGGCTTCAGATCCCCCCTCTGCTGCTTGCTACCTGTGTGGCCATACCCCCTCCCAGCCTCAGCTCCTGTTGTACAAGGATAATGACACCTCCTAGGGAGGTTGTGTTAGCACAGCGCTGCCGGCACCTAGTCAATGCTGAGTACATGGTTGCCGTATTATTATTACGCTGTTACCATCATTGTTTCCAGAAAGGTTCTTCCAGAGCTGAGGGATGCACAGGCCAGAAGACAGAGCGGGTACACCCCGGTGGTAATCTCTGAGGGAGGACCCAGGGGTGTGGCCGGGGAGGTGGGTGAAGAGACTAGGTGTCTCAAATAAGGAGGGGCATGGGAGTTGGTGGGGAGGGGGCCCCAGTGCACTGTGTTGGCCCTGCCTATTCCCCTGCAGGTGTTCTCATTTGGGTCTTCATTTGTGCTCGCTGTAGTATGAGCTGGTTCCGGTTGGTTCACTCTGCTCATATCTCTGGCACAGCCATGGCTATTGCCTGCTGGCCACTGGTGGATGGTCACCAAATCCCATTCCAAGCCCTCTGAGCTGCCCAGCCCAGGGCTCCTGCCTCTGCCATTCTTTGGCCCAAACTTGCTGAGAGTATTAAGGATCTTCCACCCATGCCTTGGTCCCAAGAGGGAGGAAGGGGTTCTGGCCTTCTCTGCCTCCTGTCCAGCCATAATGGGGCACCTGGCCCCACCAGCCTTCCAAGAGCTTCCAAATCCCTTGTTACAGCTTCCTGAGACTCAGAGGAACTGCAGAGATCTGACAGAGGAGCTTCCTACAGTCTCCATTTCTGGTGAGTAGCTGAGGAGAGAGGAGGTGGGTGTCCCCGATGAGGGCCTGTGGGCCTGTCTTTCCAGACAGCTAGAAGAATTGCCAGGTGCGAGAGAGTGGAGTCATGGCGACCACGCTGGGGTCAGGAACAGAGAAGCGGGTAGTGGCTGGTGAGGTGTGGGCCAGGCTGAAGGGATTGAGGGGAGGTGGGCAGTGACAGGATGGGAAAATGGAAGCCAGCAGTCTTTTGTTTGCCTCAGGCCAAGGGACCGTGGTCTCTCTGGGGAATAGTTGGCAAGAGAGGCACTCATCCAGCTGCCTGGCAGAACACAGGGAGGGAGGGAGGCCTGGGGATCAGAGCCCGGGGAAAAACCGAGGTGGTTGGTGCTGTGATGTGAGGCTTGGCAGCATGCCCCTCGCCCCTTCCCTCTTAACTCTGATTGCATTGGTAGGGCCTGGCTGGGGAATGTGGGGCTGCTTTCCCACCCCTCATGCCCTGCAGAACAAGATGGCAGCTCTGCTGTGGGAGAGGCAGAAAACGGTTTGCATTTGTCCTATTTGGGGCAGTCACTGCCCCACCATTCCTGCAGATGAGTTCCCCAAAGGGCAGTGGTGAATCTGGGACCTGTGTCACTCCTCTTCTTCCTGTGTTACTGCTGTGCAAACCACCTGGGACCTGCTTGTCCTGGACCCTTTGGCTCTTCCTTGGTCCCAGGCTGCCAGAGCCAGAAGACAGCAAGCCTGAACCAGTATCCTCTCCTCCCCGCCAAACTGAAATTAGCTTCCTTTTCCCTGTTGGTCCAGGCACAAGGCCCAGCGTATTGGAGCACATCGCAGAGTTGTGGTCCAAGAGGTGGATGCTGGAAGGGGTAGGACTGCTGTGAGAAGCATCCCTGACGTTGACAGACTCCACTGCTTCTTTGTGGTGAGGCCAGGGAGGTTTCTGGGGATGCCGGTCCTGTGGGAGGCATCTCACCCTCAGGACATCCTGGAGAGAGGAGGGTGGAGGGCTTTTTGGTGAGCTGGATTCTGGCTCCAAGGTCAGTATGCAGAGGGTGAGCGATGGGCAGCCAGGAGGCCTTGCCCATGTCTACTTCATCCCATTCTCTACTAATTGCCATCAACCATGCCAACCAACCAGTTTGTGTAGATGTGTGTATTCCTAAGTTTAAGATACACACAGAAGGGCTGCTTGGGAGGAGGGGAGAAAGGAGAGAATTGTTAATACTGAGTACTATTCCTCTATAGTCTTCTGTTCCCATTTTTTTTTTTTTTTAAGATTTTACTTATTTATTTGAGAGGCAGTTATAAACAGAGAAAGGGAGAGTCAGAGAGCGGTCTTCCATCCACTTGTTCACTCCCCAGATGGCTGCAACAGCTGTAGCTGGGCCGATCTGAAGCCAGGAGCCAGGAGCTTCCTCCAGGTCTCCTATGTGGGTGCAGGAGCCCAAGGACTTAGGCCATTCTCTACTGTTTTCCTAGGTGATAGCAGAGAGCTGGATTGGAAGAGAAGCAGCCGGGACTCGAACAGGCATGCATATAGGATTCTAGTACGGCAGGTGGAGGCTTAGCCTACTGTGCCACAGCGCCAGCCCTATAATTTTTTGTTTTAAAGATTTATTTATTTGAAAGAGTTGCAGAGAGAGGCAGAGAGGCAGAGAGAGAGAGAGAGAGAGAGAGAGAGAGAGAACGAGAATGAATCTTCTATCTGCTGGTTCACTCCTCAGATGGCCACAACAACCGGAGCTAGGCCCATCTGAAGCCAGGAGCCAGGAGCTTCTTCTGGGTCTCCCACGCAGGTGCAGGGGCCAAGGACCTGGGCCATTTTCTGCTTTCCCAGGCCACAGCAGTAAGCTGGATCAGAAATAGAGCAGCTGGGACTCAAACTGGTGCCCAAATGGGATGTGGCACTGCAGGCGGCAGCTTTACCTGCTACGCCTATAATTTGGTTTTTAAAAAATTTTTAAGAGCTTATTTGTGAGGCAGATAGAGAAATAGAGAGCGTGCTCCTCCCTGTTGGCTCACTCCCCAGATGCCCTCCAAGGCCGGCCCCCTTGTGGGAGGCAGGCACGCATGTGACTGACGGGCACAATCCCTGGAGCCATCACCGCTGCCTTCCAGGGTGTGCAGTGCCAGGAAGCTGGGTCAGGAGCCAAGGTGGGGCTCTAACGCAGGGACACACGGTCTTTTCTTCTCCCCCTCTTTATTTGAAAGGCAGAGAGTCAGAGACAGAGAGAGATCTTCCATTTACTGGTTCATTTCCCCAAATGCCCACAATAATCAGGGCTTGGCCGGGCCAGGGTAGGCTGAAACCACGAGCTAGAATGTCAACTGGGTCTCCCACATGGTGGCAGGGACCCTAACTACTCAAGCCTTCATCTGCTGTACACACGCAGGAGACTAGATCAGAAGCTGAGTAGCCAGGACTTCACGGCCCACACAGCGATGACTTAAGCCTCGCCAAATGCCAGCTCCCACAGGATTTTCAACCAGCATCGGAGTGGCTAAACTCCTGCCCCTGCAATTTGCTTTGAAATTGGCTGAGCTCTTTATCGTTTACGGGGCTAAGGAAACGGAGGCAGTTTGCTTAGAGGTTAGGGAAGGCTGCAGGCTTTAGAGCTGGAGCTGCCTGTTTGGAGTCTGGCCCGCTGCTTACCAGCTGGGTGACCTCTGGGCACGTTGCTTCATCACTCTGTGTCAGTTTTCTCATCTGTCAGCTCCACGGGCCTGTTATAAGAATCCAGGGAGAATCACATAAATCGTTTACCACAGTGCCTGGCACGGTGGGAGCCCTCTTAAAGGTGGTGCCACTCGTTCTGCCGTGGGTGTTACTGCTCTCTCTCATCCTGTCTTGTGTCCTGGTATCGTGACTGAACTGAAAGTGGCTGGTGAGCAGAAATCCCCAAGGGCTTGAAGGCATTGTAGAGGTGGCAGAATGATCCTGTTCCCCTGCCTCTAAGCCCAGTCTTGCTGGAGTTTCCTGAGTTTCGGAAGCCCCAGGGTACGTGTCGTTGAACCCTCACTTGGAGACCTGTTGCAGAGTCTCGCCCTGAAATATGGTGAGGAGTTCACACCACATTTCACAATATGAAGTGGCAAGATGCTGTGCGGCTCAGGCTGTTTCTTCTTTGCTCTCTTACCCACAGATGGAAGGATTTCTCACAACACCGCGGAAGAGTTTTGAGCACCTGCCCTGTGCAAGGCACTGTTGTACTGCGGTGGCGAGCAGTGCCTGCTGGCTCAGGAGTGGCCTTTCCACGAGTAAAGCGAGTCTAGCACAAACTCGAGGTTAGTGTTTTTCAAAGACTGGGTTGTTTCCCTGAAAAGCAAATTTTTCCAAAGAGCCAATTGCCAAGAGCAAATTTACTAAAAGCCAGTTCTCAAAACACCAGTCTGGGGCAGGTGTTGTGGTACAGCGAGTTAAGCCATATATCCCAGTCCTGTATCAGAGTGCCTGGGACCCAGTCCCTTCTCCGCTTCTGCTTCAGCTTCCTGCTAATGTGCCTGAGAGGCAGCAGATGATGATCAAGTGCTTGGGTTCCTGCCATCCATATGGGAGACCAGGGTGGGGTTCCTGAGTCCTGGCTTCGGCCTGGCCAGCCCCAGCCCCAGCTGTTGCAGCCCTTTGTGGAGTGAACCAGCAGGGTCCCAAATTCCGAGCCATCTTTCTCTGCTTTCCCAGACATATTAGCAGAGAGCTGGATCAGAAGTGGAGCTGCTGGGCCTCCAACCAGTTTTGGATCAGCGCTTTGGATCCCATATGAGATGCCAGTGCTGCAGGCGGCAGCTTTACCTACCACACTGGAAGTTTCACTTATTTTTTCTTTTAAGGATTTATTTATTTATTTTAAAGTCAGAGTTACACAGAGAGAGGAGAGGCAGAGAGAGAGAGAGGTCTTCTGTCCGCTGGTTCTCTCTCCAGTTGGCTGCAACAGCTGGAGCTATGCCATTCTGAAGCCAGGATCCAGGAGCTTTTTTCCAGGTCTCCCATGCGGGTAAAGGGCCCGCATGCTGCTTTCTCAGGCCATAGCAGAGAGATGTATCAGAAGTGGAGCAGCTGGGACTTGAACCAGTGCCCATATAGCCCCTGTTTTTTTTTTTTTTTTAAATTAATATCCATACTTTATTAGGATTACCTTAGCTTTAGTTGAGTGCCCTGTTTCTGTTCCCGGATCCTGCATTAATTTAGTTGTCCCGTCTGCTTGGGCTCCTCCCCGGGATCCTGAACTCTCATTCCCCCCAGTCAGTTCACACGATGTGGGATCTCACCGTGGCACGGGTGGTGGAAACTGGAGATGGCACAGGAGGGAACCCTGAAAAGCGAAGGGCGATGCAGATTTTGGAGCCAGATCTCTCCGGGCCATCTCAACCATGAACACAGGTCAGGATCTGGGGGGCCAAGGATGGTGGCGCCCCAGCCTCGGGCAGAGCGCTGCGGGTCAAGGGGATGACAGCCCAGACCCCGGGCTCTCCAGTTTTCCTTCAGACTGCCCTGGGCCCTTGGCCTTCCTGACCAAGAAAGGGTGTGTGGCATCGCCAAGTCTCCCCACCTCCCCTCACCCTAGCCACGCCTTCTGCTTTCTGCAGAGCGCTCCCCAGGCTCATCACCACACAGGGGTTTGTTTTGCTTGGTCACTGTCTGCCTTCCTTTCTAGGAGACAGTGCCTGGAACAAAGCAGGACCTGAGGAAGTGTTTGCTGAATGAACAGTGGTGTGTAGGAAAGAATAAACAGACTTTCCTTGGCTTCTCACAGCAAGCGACAGAGACTTCCGTGAGTGTGAAGGTTTGCCGATTCCTTCTCGCCCGAAAGCGAGCAGTCGGTTCTGCCGTGGAGGCCAGCTGGACGGCCTCCTGTTGAATTCTGTGCTCTCTGCCTGGTAGATCCCATGGGTGGGGGGCTCAGTCCCCAGACCTGCCCGCCCCCCTGTGGGTCAGCTGCAAGCCTCAGTGGTTCTGCTGGCCTTCTGAGCCCTCCTTGGGATCTACTGATTGCTCGGGCAGCTCTCACAACTCGGGAACACGGCACCTAGATTATTACAAAGGATCTTATAAAGGGTACAGTTGAGGAGATGCAGAGGGGAGGTGTGTGAGAAGGGGGGCAGAGCTTTGTGCCTTCTCTGGGTGTGGCACCTTCCTGGGGTCTCTACAGTTTTCTGGAAGCTCTTGAACCCTTTTTTTTGGAGTTTTTATGGCGTTTTCACTGCGTAGGCCTAGTTGCTAGCAGCTAGGCCTGACTGTGTGTCCAGATTCTTGGCTTCTCTGTGCAAAATTCATTCCTTCCTTGCAGGTTTGTGGCAAGGCTCCTCTATGGGGGTTTTATGGTCTGCTCTCAGACAAGGTAGGGCAGGGGGTCCCTTACGGCCAGCTCCAAGAACGAGAGGTGGGGACAGATTAGGGTTTCTAAGACCCGCCTTGAGGAAGGGCAGTTCTGGTTTCAGCCACTTGCTTTGGGGAAGGAGCCATGAACCAGGAACTGTGGATGAAAACAAACGGACATAGACACCATGATTTTCCAAGTGGAAACAACAGGAGTTTGGTGTCAGACGTGGGTTCAGATTTCAGCTCTATCATCGTACGACTTGTGAAGTGGAGATGTCTGCCTCCCAGGAGCGTTTGGGAGACTACTAAAGGTTTCATGAATCACCTAGGGATCTATCAATGTGAACTCCTTTCCCCTGGCACCAAAGGAAAGTGACCATCTCTTCCAGGGCCTGGACATCTACTCCAGCAGCTCGTCTTCCCAGCAATGAGAGGATGAGTGAGCAAGGCCCCGTGGGAGCAGGGTGCAGGGCCCTGAACATGAGTGGGCTGAGGATGGGTTGAGCCAGGATCTGTGTCAGCCTGGAGGTGGGGGGCGGGCTCATTCCACAATGGGAAGAAGGCTCTGACCTGGGATAGCTAACCCAGCATTTGCAACAAACAACAATCCTTCCCTAGGGGTTCAAACTCCCACCTGTCTCCCAGGAGTTGTTTTTTGGGGGTAGGGTATGGGGGAGGTTTTGGGGATTGAGAGCAACTGGAAAGGGAGAACTTACACAAATAATTGGTAATGTTTTTTAAGATTTATTTATTTGAAAGGTAGAGTTACAGAGAGAGATCCTCCATCTGCTGGTTCACTCCCTAAATGGCCGCAACTGCTGGGGCTGGGCCAGGCCAAAGCCCTGAGCCTGGAACTCCATCCAGCTCTCCCATGTGGGTAGAAGGGCCCAAGCACTTGGGCCATATTCTGCTGCTTTCTCAGGCGTGTTAGCTGAGAGCTGGATCGGAAGTGGAGCAGCTGGGCTGCAAACCAGTGCTCATGCGGGATGCAGGTGTCACAGGTGGCGGCTTCACCCACTGCAGCACAATGAGAAGTGGTATTTCTGATAAGTGGTTGCTCTCTTTCTCTCTTTGGTGCTAGCGTAGATGTTTTGCTTCTCAGAAAGCAAGTGAGCAACGGGGCTTCCTGATCATCCTTTCAGAATGGGCAAGAATATTATTTTGAAAAGAGGGCACCCAGCAGCCTGGAATTCTGGAGTTGTTAGGGCTGAGAATGTCACGGGTGAACCCGGAGGTGGGAACCGTAAGGAGAGAAGTCTGCCTGTCAGAGGAGCGGTCTGGACTGAATGTCGGCCGAGGGTGTCCCGGCTTCTCCCGGACAGCTCCGCCTTGCTTTGTGCCAGGCTGTGTGCTGGATCCTGGGCTCACCACCCTCGCTGAAACCCCTGGCCGGTTCTTGCGGGACAGCACCGGTGTGAAGAGAGCACTGGGCTGGAGTCTGGGTCTGATCCTGCCACTCTGCTATTCACTAACTCCATAACCTCCCAAGAAGAGGTTAGACACAAGGTCCTTGCGGTTTTGAATGTGGGATCCTCTGGAATTTCTCTGGCTTCCTCTGGATCCTAAGAGGCCTTGGGAAGGGATAGAGAGCTTGATCCAGATTTGCTGGGTGACTATGGGTGCATTGCACCCTCTGTGCCTTGGTTTCTTCTTTGGTCATCCAGGCATGATCATGTGACCGACTCTCTCCAAGGACATGGGAAGGGACCTGCACATACAGGGCTTTGCCATCTACACTGATGTCCCCTGGCCTGTGCAGTGAGGGCACAGAGTCCAGGGATGAATACTTCTGTGACTAGGGGCTGGAGATGATCTGAAGACGTTGGAAGGGTCAAGACTGTCCCTGAGGAGTCAGCTGAGTGGGTATGTTGAGGGGGAGGTCAGTGCCTAACAGGTTTTAACTTTAGTCTGAAGGTTGCTTCTGTCTTCTCTAAATACAGCGGCTCTCACTGGTTGTGCACACTGAAGTTGCCCGGGGGGACTTTACAACCTGTGATCTCTGAGCGCTAGGCTCTGGAAATCCCAGCTTGATTGATGTGAGGCGTGGCCTCCACATCAGGATTGACAGTGAGTGCCCACATGATTCTCATGCATGCTCAAGGTTGAGAGCCACTGTTTAATGTTCTCGAAATCCTCACTACTGCTAGTAGTGCGTTTTGAATGGCAGGAGCTAAATGACCAACTTTTGATTTCCTGGAAGTAGAGAACTTGGGATTGGGACTGGGGATAAGCTGGGTGAGTGAGAGGCAATGTGGGTGTCTGGGAAGGATGCTTCATTTTCACAGGCAGACAGGAAGACACAGAGGTGTGTGTGCAGAAGAAAGGTAGCTCCCATCTGCTGGTTCACTTCCCAAATGCTTCCTGACTGGGCCAAAGCTGACAGCCAGGAGCTCCATCCAGGTCTCCCATGTGGGTGGCAGAGACCCAACTATTTGAGCCATCACTGCTCCTCCCAGGGTCTGCACTCAGGAAGCTGGATTCAGCGACTGGAGCCAGGAGCTGAACTCAGGCACTCAGCTGTGGGATGCAGGCATCTTACCTGCTGAGCCAAGCACCCGCTTCCTGGGTCAGGTCCTTAATTAGTGCCTCTGCGGGAACGTCCTTGAGTTGGATTCCGGAAGCATGAAGGAGAATGTGCAAGACATGGTAAGAGGCCTCCAGGACCCGACAGAGGAATAATGAAAAGATGCTGGGCTCCCCACAAAGTGCCTGAGCAGGGACGGGCATCTGCTGGGTCTACAGCAAAGGGACCCAACAAGGAGCTGGGGCAGAGAGGACTCAGCAGGGAGGGCCGCTGGCACAGGGAGGACAGTCTGGTGCTTGTCGCCCTCCTCTGGCCCCAGGTGTGTGATCGTCAGTAGGCTGCAGGTGGAGGGCCCAGCAGGTGCTCTCATAAACAGCATCATTAATGCTGCTGGGGTCTTGGCGGAGGCAGAAGCCATTCTGGATCACCTGGGTGCCTTGACAGCTGAGGAAGGTTCTGGCTGTCTGCTCAGGTGGAAGAAATGCTGAGCAGAGGCCTGTAGGGAACAAAATCTTGGGTGGAGGGGGATGCACACTGCCCTGTGACCACCTTCCCATTTCAGACTAGCAGTCCTCCCCAGACGAGGGACAGATGGGCTGTCTCCTCTCCCCCTCTGGTGTGGTCTGTGACTCCTGCAGGCCAAGAGGGAAGCAGAAGCCGCGGCAGGAGCCCATTTACAGTAGTGCCCATCTAGCACTCCCAGGGGTACTCTTGAGCCTCCTTCCGATGCATATTCTGGCCTGATCAGTCACAGAAGCCAGTCCCACCCTGTGCCTCTGTTCTGCCAACAGCCTTTTGTTGCCCATAGAGCTGTCAGAGGAGCAGCAACTGTGGCTAAGGCCCTGCAGAAGGGGGCCTTGCCCTTGCTGAAGAACCAGGTGAGAGCCTGGGCTGCGGCCAGGGTCACAGTGCAGGTGAGTGCCAAGTGTTTTTGAGGGACCCAGATGTCCCAGGATACAGTCTTCTCTAGTCTCTGGTTCTCTGCCGGCTCACATCCATGCAGCAGGTTTGTGACAATTCCCTTGATACACAGTTGCCACGACAATTTAGGATGGGCTCTTTGGGCTCTGTTCCTTGTGTATGGGCCAGAGGGGTGGAAAATGGTAGTCCCAGGATGGCACTGGGGACTGTCCTTAGTGCCAGCACTGACTGGCAGTGCCTGCCGCTGTATTGAGAGAGTATGAGGCTCTCCAGGCTCTGCAGGGAAGGGAGCCATGATGGATTACCCTGTCTGCCCGTGGACACAGGATTAAGGAGTGTGGCCAAGTATTTGCCATTTCTGGTATATTTCATTGTTCAGCTTTTGCAGCCTGGTGGCTTTTCTTCCAGGTGGGGGTTCATCCTGGAGCATAGCTGGGATGAGGAGGCCTGCCATCCCCATGACTTGTGCTGCGACCCCCATCCTGCTGCAGCTCGGGGAGCCCACCTCTGGCTCTTCCTAACTAGAAAAGTCCTTTACCCATTTCTTCCATAAGCCTTTGGGCTCTCCTTTCCCCAGTTCTTCCTCCCGGCCATGGCCATCACCATCCAGGTACCAGTAGCAGCTGGCCATATTTCAGTACATTTCATGTTAATATCCAAAATGAGCCTGGCTTTTATGATTTTTTTATGATTTTATTATTATTATTATTGACAGGCAGAGTGGACAGTGAGAGAGAGAGAGAAAAGTCTTCCTTTATCATTGGTTCACCCTCCAATGGCTGCTTTGGCTGGTGCGCTGTGCTGATCTGAAGGCAGGAGCCAGGTGCTTCTCCTGGTCTCCCATGGGGTGCAGGGCCCAAGCACTTGGGCCATCCTCCACTGTGCTCCTGGGCCACAGCAGAGAGCTGGCCTGGAAGAGGGGCAACCAGGACAGAATCCAGCGCCCCAACTGGGACTAGAACCCGGTGTGCTGGTGCCGCAGGTGGAGATTAGCCTATTGAGCCGCGGCACCAGCCTTTTATGACTTTAATGGACTTCAGATTCAAAGTGGCAAATCTGTATTATCTTCACACCTCTGAAGCTGCAGATGTGGGGCTGAGAGGTAGAGAGGAGTACAGGGAGATCTGTTTTCATTATAAGTCTTTTAGTTTGATATTTTTAAAGAAAGTGTCTAGTTAAAGAAATACATGCCTGTTATAAAGCATTTCTCAAACATAAAGTAGAAAGTAAAGGTACTTCATAACCTCCCGTGTCTTTCCGGTCACCCAGAGTTAAGTGAAGTATCAGAATACTAATTTTGACCCAGGTGAGGGGGGATTCATATTTGCAAATCCAGGCAATGTGGGGCTTCTGTTTGGTGAACCTCACAGGTTAGTGGTTCCAGGAGTCAAGGTCAAGGGCCTACCTACTCAACGCAGGCAGTCTAATAAAAGGAGACCCTCCTTATATTAAACTAATCTTAAAGGACTCCATCATCAGGGTAAGGTTGAGTTGGCAGTAAACCCACAGCTCTTATCCCATCCCCAGGGGTCTGCAGGGAAGACTCACTGGGCACTGTTAAGAAGTTAACACAGGGGGGCCAGCACTGTAGCATAGTGGGCTAAGCCTCTGCCTACCAGTGCTGGCATCCCATATGGGTACTGGTTTGAGTCCTGGCTGCTCCTCTTCTGATCCAGCTCTCTGCTATGGCCTGGGAAAGCAGTAGAAGATGGCCCAAGTGCTTGGACCCCTGTACCTGCGTGGGAGACCCGGAAGAAGCTCCTGGCTCCAGAGCCCAGCTCTGGCCATTCCAGCCATTTGGGGAGTGAACCAGTGGATGGAAGACCTCTCTCTCTCTACCTCTGCCTTTCAAATAAATAAATAAATCTTTTTTTTTTAAGTTAATAAAAGAAATTATGCCCATAGCCCCGTCTCTTCACAGAACTTGGCCTGAATTTCCATCATCTGAGCATTTCAGGGAATCATGAATTGGGAACTTGGCTTTAGGGGTTCTTAGGTTGTACCCCCAGAAGCTTGTCAGAATCAAAGATAAATCAGCTCTATAGCAAATCATTCCCACAAGTTTTAAAGGACAATGAATGGTGGTTCGTAGTAAAAAAATAATAATAAACCAAAACAAACCCTCAAGGCCCATTCAAGAATATACACCATAAGAGATAATGATTAGAAACAAACGATCGAAGAATGAGACACGAAGACATCAAATTTTGAATTATTAGACTAAGTTACAAAAACATGCTTATTAAAGTTTTAGAGAAATTTTAAAATGAGCTGAAAAATACCATTAGCAACAGAAAACTATAAAAATGTGACCAGATATGACAAAGAACTAAATAATATTCTTAGAAATTACATAGCTAGGCCGGCGCCGTGGCTCAACAGGCTAATCCTCCGCCTTGCGGCGCCGGCACACCGGGTTCTAGTCCCGGTCGGGGCGCTGGATTCTGTCCCGGTTGCCCCTCTTCCAGGCCAGCCCTCTGCTGTGGCCCAGGAGTGCAGTGGAGGATGGCCCAGGTGCTTGGGCCCTGCACCCAATGGGAGACCAGGTAAAAGCACCTAGCACCTGGCTCCTGCCATCGGAGGAGCGCGGTGCGCTGGCTGCAGCGCGCCGACCGCGGCAGCCATTGGAGGGTGAACCAACGGCAAAGGAAGACCTTTCTCTCTGTCTCTCTCTCTCACTGTCCACTCTGCCTGTCAAAAAAAAAAAAAAAAAGAAAAAGAAATTACATAGCTAAACAGTTAGTGAAACAGAAACCAGAAAAAATAACTAAAAAAAAGGACAGAGGGACAAAAAGACCTATTGAGATCTGGAGACCCAGAGGATGGTGTGACAAGGTCCAAAATACACTCAGAGTCCAGAGGAGGAAGAGAGAGAGTAAAGTCTCAGCGATATTTGAAGAGAAAATCATTGCGAATTTTTTATAGCTAATTAAGCCACCAGTTTAGGAAACTCAGTGACTCTGAAGCAGGAAACACAAAAAGCCACATCTAGACAAATCATAGTCAAATTTCACAAGAAAGATGAGCTTTGGTGCCAGTGCTGTGGCATAGTGGGTAAAGCCGACACTGCAGGCTTTCCCATATGGGCTCCGGTTCGAGACCTGGCTGCTCCACTTCAGATCCAGCTCTCTGCTGAGGCCTGGGAAAAGAGAAAATGGCCCAAGGCTTGCACCCCTGCACCCGCATGAGAGATGTGGAAGACGCTCCTGGCTTCAGATCGGCTCAGCTCTGGCCGTTCTGATCATTTGAGGAGTGAATCAGCAGATGGAAGACCTTTCTCTAACTGCCTCTCAAATAAGTCTTAAAAAATAGCCGGCCATGGCGGCCATTTGGGGAGTGAACCAACAGAAGGAGGACCTTCTCTCTGTCTCTCTCTCTCACTGTCTATAACTCTACCTGTAAAAAAAAATAAAAAAATAAAAAAAAGATTTTGGAAGCAGCCAGAGACATAGTCTACTGTATTATTATTTTTTAGTACATCACAGGTATGAAATAAGACTGAGCCACAGGAGAATTGAGGCAGCCTACTTTCAAAGGAGCTGTGGTTAGACTGAAAAGTGACTTTAAGGGAAAGCCATTTGATGATGAAATTATAACTTCCTATACATTGAATGAAGACTACAACCATGAGCAAAACTACCTTTTAAAAATGAAAGCAAATAAAGTTCTTTTAGGATAGTTTAGAAAGTTTTCCAACAGCAGATCTTCACTAAAGGAATTCAGACTAAAGGAAAGAAATCCCAACCAGAAGAGTTGAGATGGAAGTAGTGAAAAACCATCATAAAAGGTGGTAAACACAGGGTTAAATCATAGTGAAAGTAATTGTACATAAAAGCCAGTATGAACAGTTTCCTGGAGGGTTAACTACATGGCAACAATAACAAAACAATGTAATGCATTTAAAGTGTCTTAAGGATTATATTTTAACCTGGTAAGAGGGAAGCTGTTGCTTAAATACAGACACTGATGATTTAGTATTCATGCTGAAATTTTTTAAGGTAGCCGCTAAAAAAAGGGAACAAACTAGTGAAGGGGAAAAAGGAATGATAAAAAATTCTCAATAAGAGATAAGAAAAGAGAAAAAGAAGACTAGAACAGGACTAACAAGTAGTATAAAAGAAAACAGTGAATTGAATCCAGATGCATTAGAAATTACATTAATGTACCTGGTTAAATGCAAGCATGGTCAGACTAGATAAATATCTACTTGCTGTTAAGAAGACGTACCTAAAACATAAGGATACAATACGTTGAAAACAGGATAGAAAAGGTCTGTGCATGGAAATAGTAGCCAAAAGCAGACTGGTATGGTTATATTAATATTAGGCAAAATAAACTTCAAGGCATAAAGCATTATTTGTGTCCACAATTCACCAGGAAGATGTAACAATTAAAATTACCATGTATATAATAATATAGCCTCAAAATATGTAAGGCAAACATTGACAGAATCACAAGGATACACAGATACACAATCATAGTGATTATTTTTAACACACTTTTCTCAGTAATTGATAGAATATGCAGCCAAAAATGTCAGTAAGAATATAGATGATTTGAACAACATGATTAGCAAATTTGACCTAACGGATTACATTTAGAAAACTATACCTAGTAACTGTAGAACCTACAAATGAGAGACTTTTTTTTTTAATTTTTATTTATTTTTGACAGGCAGAGTGGACAGTGAGAGAGAGAGAGAGAGAGAGACAGAGAGAAAGGTCTTCCTTTGCCGTTGGTTCACCCTCCAATGGCTGCTGTGGCCAGTGCGCTGCTGCCGGCACACCGCGCTGATCCGAAGCCAGGAGCCAGGTGCTTCTCCTGGTCTCCCATGGGATGCAGGGCCCAAGCACTTGGGCCATCCTCCACTGCACTCCTGGGCCACAGCAGAGAGCTGGCCTGGAAGAGGGGCAACCAGGACAGAATCCAGCGCCCCAACCGGGACTAGAACCCTGTGTGCTGGCGCCGCAAGGCGGAAGATTAGCCTGTTGAGCCACGGCACAGGCCGAGAGACATTTATAAACATTGTCCATATGTTAGGTATAGTAAGTTTTTTTTTTTTTTTTTTTTTTTTTTTTACAGGCAGAGTGGACAGTGAGAGAGACAGAGAGAAAGGTCTTCCTTTTGCCGTTGGTTCACCCTCCAATGGCCGCCGCGGCCGGCGCGCTGCGGCCGGCGCACCGCGCTCGTCCGATGGCAGGAGCCAGGAGCCAGGTGCTTTTCCTGGTCTCCCCATGGGGTGCAGGGCCCAAGCACCTGGGCCATCCTCCACTGCACTCCCGGGCCACAGCAGAGGGCTGGCCTGGAAGAGGGGCAACCGGGACAGAATCCGGTGCCCCGACCGGGACTAGAACCCGGTGTGCCGGCGCCGCAAGGCGGAGGATTAGCCTGTTGAGCCACGGCGCCGGCCCTTTTTTTTTTTTTTTTTTTTTGTTTTTTTTAAGTTTTAGCATATTCTAAAGGGCTGAAATTATACATAGCATCTTCTGTGACCATGATAAAATTAAGCTATAAATCATATTAAAATTACCAGACTATCACCATATATTAGGAAGTAAGGCACATCATTTTAAGCAACTCACAAGTCAAGGAAGGAATTCTAGTGTAAATTGGGCTTTTTAAGTATTTAATGATAATAAAAATACACATATCAAACTTTTTGGATTAAGATAAAGCCACTTTTAGAGAAAAAAAGTATCACCTTAAATGATTATGTTAGAAAAGAAGAAAGCCTTGTGCTCGCTTTGGTAGCACATAGACTAAAATTGGAACAATACAGAGAAGATTAGAATGGCCCCTGCGCAAGGATGACACGCAAATTTGTGAAGTGTTCCATATTTAAAAAAAAAGAAAAAAGAAAAAAAAAGAAGAAAGCCTTAAAAAATACCACCGCTATTGTACTCTCTATTTCTTTTTTTTTTTTTTAAGGTTTATTTATTTACTTGAAAGGCAGAGTTAGAGAGGCAGAGGCAGAGAGAGAGAGAGAGGAGAGGAGAGGAGAGGAGAGGAGAGGAGAGGAGAGAGAGAAAGAGAGAGAGAGAGAGAGAGAGAGAGAGAGAGAAGGGGGAGAGGGGAGAGGGGAGAGGAGTGAGGGGAGAGAGGAGAGGGGAGAGACTTTTGTCCACTGGTTCACTTCCCAAATGGCTGCAGCAGGCAGAGCTGTGCTGATCCAAAGCCAGGAGCCAGGAGCTTCTTCCAGGTCTCCCATGTGGGTGCAGGGGCCCAAGGACATGGGCCATCTTCTACTGCTTTCCCAGGCTATAGCAGAGAGCTGGACTGGAAGAGAAGCAGCCAGGACTTGGACCGGTGCCCATATGGCTTGCTGGCACTGTAAGCGGGGGCTTTACCCACTATGCCACAGCGCTGGCCCCTCTACTCTATGAGGTCAATTTTTCTGATCCCACAAATGAATTTGTTTTTCTATACCTATCTATTTCACTTAACATAATGTTCTTCTGGTTCAATCATGTTGTTGCAAATTTTATGGCTCAATAGTGCTCCATAATAGATCAGCAACAGGCTGAAGACAGGAGCCAGGAACTCCATCTGGGTCTCCTACAGGACTCAAATACTTGAGCCCTCACCTGCTGCCTACCAGTTTGTGCAATAGCATGGAAGTTAGAATGGGTGACAGAGGTGCAACTTTAACCCAGCACTCTGATATGGAATGTGATGTCCCAAGTGGCATGTTAACTGCGACGCCAAGCACCTGCCTTGTATTATATATTTCAAAAACAATAGAAGGATTTTAAATAGTTTCACCACAAAAAAGTGATATTTGGAATGATTGCTAAATACCTTGATTTGATCATTACACAATGATACATATATTGAAGCATTATATTGTACTCCATAAATGTACAATTATTTGTAAATTAAAATAACATGATTGTTTCTATACGAAAAAAAGTTAATAAAATTCAATATCCACTCATGATGAAAAATCCTAGAAAATTTGATGGGAAAGATACCCAGCAATTTCAGAGTAGTGTCTGTTTCTTGGGAGGAGGGAGAAAAATGGTGACAGAGAAGTGTAAGGAGTCTTTGAATGAACCCATAATGTTTTATTTTTAAAAATCTGAATTCAGGGCTGACTCTGTGGCATAGCAGGTAAAGTCACTGCCTGCAGCGCTGGCATCCCATATGGGCACCGGTTCAAGCCCTGGCTGTTCCACTTCCAATCCAGCTCTCTGCTATGGCCTGGGAAAGCAGGAGAGATGGCCCAACTCCTTGGGCCCCTCAACCTGCATGGGAGACCTGGAGGAAGCTCCTGGCTCCTGGCTTTGGATCTGCACAGCTCTGGCCATTGCAGCCAATTGGGGAGTGAACTTGTGGATGGAAGTCTCTCTCTCTCTCTCTCTCTGCCTCTCCTCTCTCTGTGTAATTCTGACTTTCAAATAAACAAATCTTAAAAAAAAATCTGAAGTCAATAAAAAGTCTATAATATGCAGGTGAAACAATTCAGCAGAAAAAAGGACAACTTACATTAGGTTTGAACACTTGTTCTGGATATGCTGAGTAGGTTTACACACAGTTAACATAAGTAGACACATTTTAGTAAGGATTTTAATAGTTTATCTTGTATTTGAATAAGAAAGCCTAAGATGCTGCGATATGTTGAAAGTCAGCTCTCGACACAAAGGTTTGTAAAAAAAAAAAAAGCCTAAGGAAGATCAAAGTATTTATAGATTTTTTAAAAAATAATTCTCTTTTTAAAAAGATTTATTCTATTTATTTGATAGAGTTGCAGAGAGAGAGGAACAGTTTACTCCCCAAATGGCTGCAATGGCCAGCCCAAAGCCAGGAGCCTAGAACTCTATCTGGGTATCCAATATGGGTGGCAGGGACCCAAGCACTTGGGCCATCTGCTGCTTTCCCAGGAGCATTAGTAGGGAGTTGGATCAGAAGTGGAGCAGGTTGGACTCAAACTGGCGCTCATATGCGATGTTGGTGTCACAGGCAGAGGCTTAACCTGCTGTATCACATTGCCAGCCTCTAGATTCTTTTTTTTTTTTTTTTAAGATTTTATTTATTTGAGAGGAAGAGTTACAGACAGTGAGAGGGAGAGACACAGAGAGAGAGGTCTTCCTTCCGTTGGTTCACTCCCCAGATGGCCACATTGGCTGGAGCTGCACCGATCTGAAGCCAGGAGTCAGGAGCTTCTTCTGGGTCTCCCACATGGGTGCAGGGGCCCAAGGACCTGGGTCATCTTCTACTGCTTTCCCAGGCCATAGCAGAGAGCTGGACTGGAAGAGAAGCAGCCAGGACTCGAACCGGTGCCCATATGGGATGCCGGTGCCACAGGCAGAGGATTAACCTGTGCCACAGTGCTGGCCCTAACCCCTAGATTCTTATAAAAGATTTATCACTGATTGGAAAGGTACATAAGCTATAAGTCTTTGGTTCCCAAATAATTCTAATAAACTTGCTAATAAGTTCACAGATAGTAAATGCTATGAAATTGTGTTCTTGGGGCCGGTGCGGTGGCGCACTAGGTTAATCCTCTGCCTGCAGCGCCAGCCTCCCATGGGGGTGCCGGGTTCGAGTCCCAGTTGCTCCTCTTCCAGTCCAGATCTCTGCTGTGGCCTGGGAAAGCAGTGCTTGGACTCCTGCACCCACATGGAAGATCAGGAAGAAGCTTCTGGCTCCTGGCTTCGGATCAGCACAGCTCCGGCCATTGTGGCCATTTGGGGAGTGAACTAGCGGATGGAAGACCTCTCTCTCTCACTGTCTGTAACTCTGTCAAATAAATAAATAAAAATCTTAAAAAAGAAATTGTGTTTTTGAAAGTTTATATGATCAGAGGTTCCCCTTCCTTACCTCTTTCCTTTCCTTCCCCTCCCTACCTCCCTCCCATCTTTCCTTTTTCCTTCTTTCACTCCCTCCCTCTCTCCCTTCCTCCCTCCTTACCTATTTGAAGGACAGAAAATAGAGACAGAGACATTCAGAGATATTCCGTCTGCTGGTTAACTCTCCAAATGTATCCAGGGCTACACCAGCCCAAAGCCAGGAGGCAGAACTCGGTTCAGGCTTCTTTTGTGGCTGGTAGGGACTCAAGCAGTTGAACCATCATCTGTTGCCATTCAGGGCTGCATTAGCAGGATGCTGGATCAGAAGTAGAGCTGGGACTAGAACCCAGGCACTCTAATACGGGGCACAGGCATCCCAAGTAGCATCTTAACCCGCTGTGCCACAATGTGCTCCCTAGGTCAGAGACTGTCTTAAACTGCAATAAACTAATGCTTTCACATATGACCGGGAAATTTGACTAAATTATTTTAACTAAATCAATTAATGCTTTTAATGCTTTAAATAGAAGCATACACAACACATGAAGATACGGCATCTACAATGCAAAGCATAATGCTGTTAAAATCACATACACACCAAAACGGTTGCTAAACCAAGCAAATGGGAAACCAAAAGTTCTTTAGTTTATTGCTAATAATACACCAGTTTTGGAAAATACTCTTGAAGCAGTATGAAGCACAGAATCCTATTCAGTAGTGACTCTTGGTAGATACAGTTAGATGAAATGTGACTTCCAAATACTACAAATGTACATTCAGAGAATCAAGATGAAGAGAGGGGTACTGTGGGATTGTTCAACAACAAATCACAGGGATGTGATGACCCCTTCTGTTCCTATTGAATAAAGCAGAAGATACAATTTTGTTGCCATTTTGGGGACTTACTTCTGTGTTAATGAATAGAGATCACATTTATTATTATTATTATTATTATTATTACTACTACTACAAGATTTATTTATTTATTTGAAAGGCAGAGTTGGAGAGAGGCAGAGGCAGAGAGGGAGAGAGAAGTCTTCCATCCGCTGGTTCATTCCCCAGATGACCGCAATGGCCGGAGCTGTGCTGCTCCGAAGGCGGGAGCCAGGATCTTCTTCCGGGACCCCCACATAGGTGCAGGGGCTCAAGAACTTTGGCCATCTTCCACTGCCTTCCCAGGCCACACCAGGGAGCTGGATCAGAAGTGGAGCAGCCGGGACTCAAACTGGTGCCTATATGGGATGCTGGCACTGTAGGCAGTGGCTTTATCTGCTACCCACAGCACTGGCCCCAACATTTAATTAATGATGGGCTTACCATTTATAAAATATTAACAAAAACACTTATTCTGCTGATAGAATATTTTATTTGGCTTACCTTGGATTAGGATTAGGTGATAGGAAAAAAGTGAATCAATGTAATGGGGACAAACATTTCAACATTTAAAATAAATAGCAAAAATGGTGCAACTCAGTGTTTTCCCTGTGAAGACAGAGTCTAATCACTTCAATTAATTATTGTAGCTATTTGTGCATAGCAGTGTGGGGAGACCCGAAGCAGGACGAGGAACTTCATGCTCATAAGCAGTTTATTATCCAACGGGGAAGGAAAGGGAAAAGGTCATAGAACATAGAAAAGACATTAAACATGAGGCTGGTGCTGTGGTGCTGCGGGTAAACACCCTGGCCTGAAGTGCCGGCATCCCATATGGGTGCTGGTTCGAGACCCAGCTGCTCCACTTCCGATCCAGCTCTCTGCTACGGCCTGGGAAAGCAGTAGAAGATGGCTCAAGTCCTTGGGCCCCTGCACCCATGTGGGAGACCTGGAAGAAGCTCCTAGCTTCGGATCGACGCATCTCTGGCCATTGTGGCCCACTGGGGGGGTGAACCATCAGATGGAAGACACCCCTCTCTCTCTGTCTCTCCTCTCTCTGTGTAACTCTTTCAAATAAAAATTTTTTTTTTAAAGACATTAAACCTAGATTCAGTACTGGAAGACATATTATGAACATGTGATAATCCTGTAATTTTAAAAATAAGGCTTAAAAATAATCGATAGGGGTGGGCACTGTGGCATAGTGGGTTAAGCAGCTGCTTGGCATAGCTGCTATCACATATGGGAATGTTTGGACTGAGTCCTGCCTCTGCTTCTGATCCAGCTTCCTGCTAATGTGCACACTGGCAGGCAGCAGGTGAGGGCTCAAGTGGTTGGGTTCCTGACACTCACGTGAGAGGCCGGATGTAGTTCCTAGCTCCTAGCTGAAGCCTGGCTCAGGCCTGGTTTTATGGGCATTCTATTGTTCTGCTTTTCTTTTATTATTATTATTATTATTATTATTATTATTATTTTGACAGGCAGAGTGGACAGTGAGAGAGAGAGACAGAGAGAAAGGTCTTCCTTTTGCCATTGGTTCACCCTCCAATGGCGCACGGCGCTGATCCGATGGCAGGAGCCAGGTGCTTCTCCTGGTCTCCCATGGGGTGCAGGGCCCAAGCACTTGGGCCATCCTTCACTGCACTCCTGGGCCACAGCAGAGAGCTGGCCTGGAAGAGGGGCAACTGGGACAGAATCCGGCGCCCCAACCGGGACTAGAACCCGGTGTGCTGGCGCCACAAGGTGGAGGATTAGCCTAGTGAGCCGTGGCGCCAGCCATATTGTTCTGCTTTTCAAGTAAAAACAAAAATAAATAAAAATTAATGAAAAGTAAATAGAACAAAAAAGAGAGAGAGAAAAAAAAACAATCCTACACCCAACTTTTCTTGATACAAGCTTTTGTTTTTCTGGTCTTGATCTGAGGGCTCAGTAAGTAGGAACAAAAAAGAAAAGTCTCTCATCTTTTGTAGATATTTCTTTTGGGTCAGAAAAGATTAATACTTGCTTTTCAAAATAATATCATGGTTCAGCAGGCAAACCAAAGTGACCAGCAGAAATCTTTGCAGGAGCTGATGCTGTAGCACCGTGGGTTAAGTTGCCTTCTGTGGGGCTGGCATCGCATATTGGCACCAGTTTGAGTTCTGGCTGGTCTACTTCAATCCAACTCCCTACTAATATGCCTGGGAAAACAGAGGAATATGGCCCACGTGCTTGGGCCTCTGCACCCATGTAGGAGACCCCAGGGAAGTTCCCGGTTCCTGGGTTCAGCCTGACCCAGCCCTAGTCATTGCAGTCATTTGGGGAGTGAACCAGCTGACGGAAGCTATCTCTCTGTAACTCTGCCTTTCAAATAAATAAATAGGGGGCCAGCACTGTGGCACAGTGAGCAAAGCCGCAGATTGAGTCCTGGCTGCTCTACTTCCTGTTCAGCGCCCTGCTGATGGCCTGGGAAAGCAGTAGAAGAAAGCCCAAGTGCTTGGGCCCCTGCACCTGTGTGCAAGACCCAGAAGAAGCTCCTGGCTCTTGGATTCGGATCCTTCCAGCTCCGGCCATTACAGCCATTTGGGGAGTGAACCAGCTGATGGAAGACATCTCTGACTTTCCCTCTCTGTAACTCTGTCTCTCAAGTAAATAAATAAATCTTGAAAAAATTATATCTAGGGGCTGGTGTTGTGGTATAGAGAGTAAAGCTGCCACTTATAATGGTGGCATCCCATATGGATGCTGGTTCAAGTCCTGGCTGCTCCACTTTTGATCCAGTTCTCTGCTAATGTACTTGCGAAAGCAATGGAAGATGGCCCAAGTCTTCAGGGCCCTACACCCATGTGGGAAACCCAGCTGAAGCTTCTGGCTCCTAGTTTTGATCTGTCCCAGCCCTAGCCATTGCAGCCATTGGGGAATGAACCCAGCAGATGGGAGAGCTTTCTCTGTAACTCTGCCTTCAAATCAATAAAAAACAAATCTTTAAAAAATTATATCTAAGGCCGGCGCCGAGGCTCAACAGGCTAATCCTCCGCCTTGCGGCGCCGGCACACCGGGTTCTAGTCCCGGTCGGGGCACCGGATTCTGTCCCGGTTGCCCCTCTTCCAGGCCAGCCCTCTGCTGTGGCCCAGGAGTGCAGTGGAGGATGGCCCAGGTGCTTGGGCCCTGCACCCCATGGGGAGACCAGGAAAAGCACCTGGCTCCTGGCTCCTGCCATCGGACGAGCGCAGTGCGCCGGCCACAGCGCACTGGCCGCGGCGGCCATTGGAGGGTGAACCAACGGCAAAAAGGAAGACCTTTCTCTCTGTCTCTCTCTCTCACTGTCCACTCTGCCTGTTAAAAAAAAAAAAAATTATATCTAAAAGTAGTATCAACATGTCACAAGAAGTAAAATCTCTACGCTAGAATAAAAGCACCTCATTCAAGAGCCAAACTATAAATACATAATACACTTGGAAACTGCTGAAAGAGGGGCTGGCACTGTGATATAGTAGGTTAAGTCTTTACTTTTGGCACCAGCATCCCATATGGGTACCCATTCAAGTTCTGGCTGCTCTACTTCCGATCCAGCTTCCTACTACTAATGGCCTGGAAGTGGAAGGTGGCCCAAGTGTTTGTACTCCTGAACCCACTTGGGAGACCTGGAAGAAGCTCCAGGTCCAGGCTCCTGACTTCGGATCGGCCCAGCTCCGATTGTGGCTTTTTGGAGAGTGAACCAGTAGATGGAAGATCTCTCAGTCTCTGTCTCTCTTTCTTTGTAACTGTGTCTTTCAAATAAAATAAATAAATCTTAAAAAGAGAAATGACTGTAAGATGCCTATGCAGTACTGATAAAATTTAGACCCCAAAATGGGACAGATGGGGTGGATGTTGTGGATGGTTGTGGCACAGCAGGTTAAGGTGCCACTTGGGACACCTGCATCCCATATTGGAGTGCCTGTTTCTAGTCCTGGCTACTATGCTTCCTATTAAGCTTCCTGCTAATAAGCCTGGGAGGAGGCAGATGATGGCTCAAGTACATGGGCTGCTGTCATTCATGTGGGAGAACTGAATGGAGTTCCTGGCTTCTAGCTTTGGTGTGGGCTAGCCTTGGCTGTTGTGGGCATTTGGGGAGTGATCCATAGATGGAACAACTCTCTCTCTCTCCCTCCTTCTCTTTCTCTGTCACTTTGCCTTTCAAATAAATAAATAAATCTTTTTAAAAATTTATTTTGATTTAGAAAGATATAGTGATTGGAGGAAGTAATCAAACATAATTATCAATACTACTTAGCAATGTTATAGTTATACAGGGAGTGAGTTCATAAAGAAAATATATCAAAGTATCACCACCTTGCTAGAAGTCCTCATTCAGAAAAGCTGATTTTGCAGCAACTGTGTATCATTTTAGGTTGAAGTAAAAAGAAGAGAATGGTATACCATGGTAACATAAAGGAAAACTGGATTAGCTACATTTATTTCATACAAAGCAGGCTTCTGAACAAGGAAAATTAACAGGGATAAAGAGCAGTATTACATAATGATAAAGGGATTCATTCTCCAGGAAGATGTAACAAGGCTTATTAACATGTAAGCAAATAAAACACGTGAGGCAAAACGTAATATAACTGCAAGGAAAAATAGATGAGCCCACTCTTACACTTGGAGATTTCAACACTCTTCTATTAGTAATGGACAGATCCAGCAGCTAGAAAAGTTAGTAAAGATAGTCGAAATTTGGACAGGCAAGTCGTACAGGCACTGCTTGGTATGCCCCTATCACATATCAGAGCGCCTGAGTCTCCACTCTGCTTCCCATCTAGCTTCCTGCTAATGTATACCCTGGGAAAACAACAGGTGACAGCTCAAGTACTTGGTTTCCTGACACCCATGTGGGAGATCCAGATAGAGTTCTGGGCTCTCGGCTTAGCCTTGGCCCACCTCCAGCTGTTGTAGACATTTGGGGAAGTGAACCAACAAATGGAAGCTCTCTCTCCATGTCTCTCTTTATCTCTCTCTCTGTTGCTCTGCTTTCAAATAAATAAAACTTAAAAAAACCTGAAAATCAATAAAACTAAAATAAACTAAAAATCAATAATGATAGTTCAGAGATTCTAAAATATTTAGAGGTTGACACACTTCTAAATAACATATGGCTCAAAGAAGCCTCAAGAGAAATGTTGAAATATTTTAGGGGTTGGCATTTGGCCTAGTGGTTAGTCCCCATTAGGACTCCTGTTTCACACTGGAGTATGTGGGTTCACTTCCTGGCTCAGGTTGCTGAGATACAAATTACAAATATCCATCTGGGAGATTTGGATATAGTTCCCAGCTCCCAGGTTCAGCAACCAACACCTGGCTGTTGCAGGGGATTGAGCCAGCAGATGAGAGAGATCTCTTTGTTTCTGCCTCTCAAATAAACAATAATTTAAATTTTTTAAAATAAAAATTTAAATATAAGCTTAAAATACTTTTAACTAAGTAAAATACAATTTATAAAAATTTGTGGGATTCAGCAGATACAGAGTTCAGAGGGAAATTTATAGCTTTGAATATACATATCAGAAAATAAGAAAGATCTAAAATCAGTAATTAAGCTTCCTGCATAGGAAAGAGGAGAAAGAAGAGCAATAGTACAAAGTAAACACAAATCAATGAATAAAAAACAGGAAATCATAGAAAATCAATGAATCCAAAAGTTGATTCTTTGAAAAGAGCAATAAAATTGATAAAACTTTAGCCAGTCTAAAAAGGAAAAAAGGAGAGAAGATAGATACAAATTATAAATATCAGAAATGAAAAAGGGGTCAGCACTAATGATCCCATGGACATGTAAACTACAGTAAAAGAATATTACGAACAACTTCATATCCACAACTTTGATAACCTAAATGAAATGGATCAATTCCTTGAAAGACAAAATCTACCAAAACTCACACAAGGAGAAATAGATGATCTGAACAGGTCTAGATATATTAAAGAACTTGAATCAATAATTAATAACAAAGAGTAACAGGTCCAGATAGTTTTAACAATGAATTCCACCAAACATTTAAGAAAGAAATGATACCAATTCTCTACTATCACATCCAAAAACAAGTAGAAACAAGAGATATTTAAACCAATCATGTGAGGTCAGTATTACTCTAACACTACATCCAGATACAGATATTACAATAAGTAAAACTATAGACCAATAAGCCTCATGAACAAAAATGCAAAAATTCTCAATAGAATAACAAAGTATATCTAATACTCTGTAAAAATATTTAAACAAATGACCAAGGAAAAGTTATTCCAAATCTTCAAGCTGACTCAGCATTTGAAATTAATAAATATAATCCATCACATTAACAGACTAAAGAAAAATCATATGATCCTGTTGGGGCTGGCACTGTGGCACAGCAGGTTAAGCCCCTGCCTTCGGTGCCGGCATCCCAAATGGGTGGCGGTTTGTGTCCCGGCTGCTCCTCTTCTGACCCAGTTGTCTGCTTATGGCCTGGGAAAGCAGTAGAAGATGGCCCAAGTGGTTGGGCCCCTGCACCCACAAGGGTGGTCTGGAGGGAGCTCCTGGCTCCCAGCTTCAGATCAGCCTAGCTCCAGCCATTACAGCCATTTGAGGAGTGAACCAGTGGATAGAAGACTCTCAGTGTTTCCCTCTCTCTATCTGTAACTCTACCACTCAATTAATTAATTAAATTTTAAAAATCATGTGACCCTATCAACAAATGTAGAAAAAGCATTTGGCAAAATACACTGCTCATTCATGATAAATATTCTCAGCAAACTAGGAATAAAGGAGATTCCTCAACTTGACAAAAAGAAAGTCTACAAAAAGCATACAAAATCATTCTTATTGGTGAGAAACTGGATGCTTTCCCTCTAAGATTGGTAACTAGGCAAGGATGTCCTCTCTAATCATTCCTATTTAACATTGCATGGAGGCTGGCGCTGCGGCTCAATAGGCTAATCCTCTGCCTTGTGGCGCCGGCACTCCAGGGTTCTAGCCCTGGTCGGGGCGCCGGATTCTGTCCTAGTTGCCCCTCTTCTAGGCCAGCTCTCTGCTGTGGCCAGGGAGTGCAGTGGAGGATGGCCCAAGTGCTTGGGCCCTGCTCCCCATGGGAGACCAGGAGAAGCACCTGGCTCCTGCCATCGGATCAGCGCCGTGCACCACTGGAGGGTGAACCAACAGCAAAAGGAAGACCTTTCTCTCTGTCTCTCTCTCTGTCCACTCTGCCTGTCAAAACAAACAAACAAACAAAAAAACAAAAAACATTGCATGGGAGTCCTAGCTGATGCAATAAGAAAAGAAAAATGAAAGTATACAGATTGGGAAGGAAGAAATAAAACTGTTTACAGATGGCACGACTGTTCATGTAGAAAATTTCCAAGTATATGACAAAAAATTCCTGGAACTAAAAAGTGATCAGTAAGGTCACAGGATATAAAATTAATATCTATATAAGCCAGGGGCTGGCACTGTGGCATAGTGGGTAAAGCTGCTGCCTCGCAGAGCTAGAGCATCCTATATGGGCGCCGGTTGGTGTCCCAGCTGCTCCACTTCCGATCCAGCTCTGTGCTGTGGCCTGGGAAAGCAGTAGAAGATGACCCAGGTCCTTGGGCCCCTGCACCCATATTGGAGACCCAGAAGAAGCTCCTGGCTCCTGGCTTCGGATCAGCACAGCTCTGGCCAGTTGTAGCCATTTTGGGAGTGAACCAGTGGATAGAAGACTCTCTCTACCTCTCTCTCTAACTCTGTCTTTCTAATTAAATAAAATAAATCTTTTTAAAAAAGTGATTTCAAACAAATTATTATATGGAAAATATAAAATTTTTATTATACTTTGCTACTCTTCTTGGCCTTAATATAGTCTTAGGTACAGAGCAACAGATTCAGTTTGTAAATAACAAAACACATTTCATTAAAATCATCCACTAATAAAGTTTCCTTGGTACAATGGAGATAGTCCATTCATAACTTCTTAGAAATGCCATGTCAACTTTTTCCCTAAAGTTTCTAAAATGTATATTTTCTAATTTTTTTGGTCTTACTGATGATCTTAATGGAACTCTCAATGATGTTCTGGGATGTGAACAAATCATCTTAGGTACCCCATCTCCACAAGCATGCAAGTGATAATGCCTTCACCTCTAATCTTCACAATGCTGATTTCTGTTTGGAGTTTATGGGCAGGATTTAGCTCCGTAGACATGGACAGAAACGCAGGTCTGACAAGTAACATCAACATCAGGACTGTAAGTGCCAGGACTACAAACCACTGCAGAGGAAAACACATGGAATAGATTATTATAATTTAGATGTATTTGATACCCATAATATCAACATCACATTGTTTCTATAGTTATATTTTCTGAGTAATATTCAGCCAATTAAGTTTTGGAAGATTATGAGTTTCAAACTTTGTAGTTTGATAATCTTAAAGATAGGAGAAAGCTAGAATTCTAATTATTTTTTCTGTTAGTAACAGCATTTATAGTATCTTCTGCTATGCCCCATTTATGAGTTTCTATTTCTTAGTTCTCTGTGTTCTGTGTAGGATTATTCTGTTTCCCTCATAATATAGTAGTCTAAACCACAATACTATTGAAATATTCTGTAATATAAGAGGGTACATTAGAAAGAATATACATTCAAATAATTATATATAGAAACATGGGTTTTGAATTTTTTAATTTCCCTTTCACTAAATGTATTTTTGCTAATATAATCAGTATAAATATTCAAGGATCCTGAATTATTCATCTATTCTTCTGACTATACATTTAAATATTTATATTTTTAATAATTACCACAACAGCTAGCGCAATTACTGTGTAGACCTTCATTTTTTCCAAAGCCTGGTCGACAGCTATCCAAACGTACTACTTGAAAACTGTGGTCCACAAAATGCATAGCTGGTAGAGTTTCATTAAAGTGGTGATAGAAAATATATGCTTGACTTCGAAAAAATTCTTCTATCCGATCTCTTGCCTGAGATTTAAAAAACCAGAGAGAAGCACAATTATTAAACCATGAACCAAATTTCTCCTGATCAGAAGCAATGAAATGTAGTATAAGCAGCCATGCTTTATACAAATAGATGGATTCCTGAAAACTTGTGTTAATATTATTGAAATTATTGTAGTCTTGACTTTATCAACTACTGTCAACTCACATGTACAATGATAAAACAAAAAACAAAAAACAACAACAACTCCATCTGGGTCCCCCACATGAATGGCAGGGGCTCAAGTATTTGCACAATCATCTACAGCTTCGCAGGTGCATTAGCAGGGAGCTGGAATGAGAAGCAGAGGAGCTGGGACTTGAAATGGCACTCTCACACGGGACACAGGTGTCCCAAGTGGAAGCTTAACTTGTTGTGCTACAAGACCTGCCCCTTTAATTTAGAGGCAGAGTGTGGGAGAGAGTGAGAACATAATTCCCCATCTATGGAAATTCCCCAAATGCCTGCAATAGCTGCTGAGGGGGCAGCTGCACCAGGTCCAAGCAGAAAGCCAGGAACTCAGTCCACGTCCCTCATGCGGGTAACAGAAACCACATCACTAGAGCTGTCACTGCTGCTTCTCAGGTTCCGCATCAGCAGGAAGCTGGAATCGGAGCCAGAATCAGGTACTGACTGGGACACTTGGATATGGGACATGGGTATCTTAGCAGCTAGGCTGGAATGCTCACTCATTTCTAATTCTATATGATCATCAAGAAAAAAAGAGAGTCAAGCAAAATGAAAAGCAAGAGATTTCTCTAATCAGCATTACAATTTTTTTTGGACAGGCAGAGTTAGACAGTGAGAGAGTAACAGAGTGAGAGAGAGAGAGAAAGGCCTTCCTTTTTCCCTTGGTTCACCCCCGAGGTGGCTGCTATGGCTGGCGCGCTGCGCTGATCTGAAGCCAGGAGCCAGGTGCTTCCTCCTGGTCTTCCATGCGGGCGCAGGGCCCAAGGACCTGGGCCATCCTCCACTGCCTTCCCAGGCCATAGCAGAGAGCTGGACTGGAAGAGGAGCAACCGGGACAGAATTCGGCACCCCAACTGGGACTAGAACCTGGGGTACTGGCGCTGCAGGTGGAGGATTAGCCTATTGAGCCGTGGCGCCGGCCAGCATTACAATTTGATGTAATTTTTAAAAAAGACATACTTATTTAAAGGCAGAATGACAGAGAAAGAGGGAGAGACAGAGAGAAAGAAATCTTCCATCTGCTGGTTCATTCTCCACAATGGCTGAGACTGGGCCAGGACAAAGGAGCTAGGAACTCCATCTGGGTCTCCAACATAGGTGGTGGGGTCCCAAGTACTTGGGCCATCTGCTGCTGCTTTTCCAGGCATGTTAGCAGGGAGCTGGATCAGAAGCAGAGCTGCTGGGATGCCAGTTGGTGCTTGGATATGGGATATTGGTGGCATAGGTGGTGACTTAACCCACTGTGCCACAATGCTGGCCCTGTTTTATTTTTTGAGCACAGAGTCTAATAATAACATTAACTGAGTTTCCCGTAAGTCATGTACAACACTAAAGGTATGGATTCAAGAACTATATCAGGAGAGTGAAGAGATTTTTTAGGACTATGTCCTTAGTTTCTGAAGGACGGCAGAGGAGAAAGCCATTATGATGATCAGTGTAGACATAATTTTGGAAGAACCATTGGTTTAACCTAGGATGGCATGATGATGAGGTTGTCTTCAAGTTACTTCATCATCATTTGGGAAACAAGACCAGAGATCCATCCTTCTGTTATGGGTAAAATGCATAACAGTAACCCGAGGAACTCTATAATACTGCAGATGTTCTACTCCAAAGTAACACATCTTCAAATAGCCAAGAATATCACAATGTTTGTTTAAATTACCACAACAAAAAAAAATCAGTGATACTTTGATAGAAAGTTTAACAAATAAATGTATTCCTTAGAAATGTTTTTACTGATATATATTTACAACATGAATAGATTTTGAAAGAAATTTTAGCTTTTCTTTTTCCTCCCTGCCTCGATCCCCTTGCTGTCCTGTGCCTTAAGCATGCGTGGCCCTCAGCGGATCCATGCTTTCCGGCCTGCATGCTCCTCCATGCTGCTGGCTCCTGGCCTGCTCTCTGCTCCATATGAGTCTAGACTTCCCTTTCTCTTTTAGACAGAGCCCTCACTCTCCTATGCATTTCCCTCACTGAATAAAAAGCTTAAAAACTTACCATGCTGCCTGGTTTATTTGAGCCAGTATTCAGAATTCTTCTCTGAATAAATAGCAAGAGCCCACATGGCTTATTAATATGAGGAATATTAATAAGCAAATTAGTATCATTCTGGCGACCCAGATGGGACTTTTAATACCAAAGAGATTCCCCAATATTTATTAAAAGGAAAAAAAAGGCAGCATATTTTAATTAAAAGAAAAAATAAGAAAGAAAAGAAAAAGAAATTTTAGAAATTTAAAAAGATAGGTTTTCTAAAGATGAAATATTTGCAAACCATTTTAAATAGCTTTATTGACTATTTAAGTACTTTCCCTTTAAAATGGAATTCTTACCCGGAGGATATTATGATTAGTGATATCTTCACAGTCAGCAGATGCATTACATGCACTTCTCCAACCTGGTGCAAAAGGATTAACTGGAGAGGAAAAAATGAGAGGCTCATAAAAGGATTAAAAAAGGATTTTAAAAAGTTTCAAATAATTCAATAAAGCTCCAAATGCTAAATTTAGTATATGTGCATGCATGTGTTTCATCTAGCTATCTAGTCCCAATAACAAAGTCAGGTGCACAATTTAAATAATTTGTGCATTATGACTTTACTCCATCTGGGGGCTAATGAAAGTAACTACAAGGTTTTAAAATTAATGTAGATACAGTAAATTTGGTTTAGTTACTTCCTTTTATTCAGTTCTCAAAAATCCAATTTGAAATTCTATAATAAGTTAGAAGTGGAATATTAGCTGTTTAAAATCTATATTAATAAAATATATATCCCTGGAGGGATTCCAAACATGACTTTTAAGTTATAAGCAACAATATGACATATTTGAAGGTAAATAATTAGTATGTTATTTTTATTATTATTAGTGTGTTAATTTTTAAAACCACAACCAGGCTAAGACTAATAATATAGTTTAGTGCTTAACAAACACTTAAGATCTATTATTTATATCTCATATTAATATACTAATTTTATAATCTATTATGGCTCAGGGCTAAATCCATAAAATTGAAAAATACAACAATTTTTTTTTTACCTTGAAAGGCTATAAATAGCTCATGTACGAGACCATGTTCTGGAATTTTAACCAAATGGCACTTATATGATGGTTCTATGACATGACATGACAAATCAGAGATTAAATTATCCAAGATTTTCTTCAGCACTCTAAAGAGCAGGTCATTATATCTTCCTATACAAGACTTGGTAGTGAAACGTACAGCCATCTGATATGAATAATCAGGTTCCCGATAGGCTTTAAAAAAAGATGAGAATAAAAACAACTGTCCCTATCATTAATTTCCTCTACCAAACAATTTTCAAATAACATGTAATACTAAATCCTACCAACTTTTCCAATCAGCATGGAAATTTCACTTAGCTAATAAAATGGTTTTCAGTTTGTCTTTACAAAAACACACAAAACTAGTAACTTGAATGAAAACATATTATTTTCACCTGATATATTTATCTACCTAGTGCAGGGATGGGGAATGTTTTTTTCCTGCCAAGGGCCATTTAGATATTTAGAATATCATTTGCCAGCCATACAACATGATCAATTTAAAAATTAGTTTGCTATAGATTCACTGAATTTTGAGTCCAGCCTACAGTTGCTTTGGTAGGACCAGACCAAGTGAGTTTGCAGGCCTTTTACAACAGGCCTAACATTCTCCAGCCCTGACCTCGTTTAACATGAGAAATGGATTACATGGGTTGGCTAACAGGTAACACTATCAAGAAAAAAAAGGATTGCTTAATTTGCAGAAAGTGTCACACTGCTGTCAGAACTGTTCTAGTGCAGAGGTCATTAATTTGCTTTTAGAGAGTTAAACACCAGTCTTTAAAGTACCTGGCAAAATAGTGATAAAGAAGATTGTGCTTGCTACCAAGACAGTGGAAAATGTCGAGTTAGGAGAATTATTTAGGGCAGACTATCCTGGTGTCAGGGCCAGCCCTGTGGTATAGCTGATAGGTTCAAGTCCCAGCTGCTCCTCTTTCGATCCAGCTCTCTGCTAATGGCTGGGGAAAGCAGCAGAAGATGGCCCAACTTGGGTCCCTGCACCCACATGGGAGACCTGGAAAAAGCTTCTGGCTCCTAACTTGGGCCTGGTGCAGCAACAGCCATTGCGGCCATTTGGGGAGTGAACGAACCAGTGGACAGAAAATCTCTCTCCCTCTCCCTCTGTAACTGCCTTTCAAATAAATAAACAACTCTTTTTAAAAAAGTTTGATTAGCCAAATACAAAAATACTCTAACAATTATCTCTCACAGATCCATTTTCACTAAATAAGAAACCTTATGCTTAATTCTGATCCAAACTAAATGTATAAAATGTATTTAAATTCTTACCAAAGATCATGAAATCATATCTATTCTTTATTACAGTTTCTTCTTGGGTTTCTGCTTTAACAGTCTTATAAGAAAGAGTACATGAGTAAAGTCCAGACAAAGTCTCCATAAAATCAATCACCATCAATTTTCCCGTTGTTGTTATAATCATTCTATTATTCCCTAAACAGAAATAGGCAATTATTTGGTTATTTAACATTTGATTCAAATATTATTTAATAAACTTGAGGTTATAAATAGACACAAAAATTTTAAAAAGTAATGTACTAATTAAACTTCAAGAATCCAAGAAAATGTTGATTCTGTGATATAATATAGTAACCCACATAAATACAGTTTTGGAATACATCCTTTTTTTAAATTCATTTTTTGGTATCTAGTTTTGATTGGTTCATGCCAGTATTCAGTAAACAAGATTGTATGGCCCTGCATTACCATATCTCTTCATAAAACAAAATTAATGATGCTTCTACTCCAAGGCACTCTTGTAACATCACGAAAAATTATACATTAAGTATTTCATCTCATATTACTGGTGCTACAAGGATAAATTGTATGTTTTACAAAGGCTTTTGAACTAATACATCTAATACATACAGTTTTGGGAAGCAGTGTACAAAACTGCTGCTTCAGTTTTTGCATGAGAAAATAAGACACAGACCAAGATATAACAAATCATTTAAGTATGGAGTAAGTAAAACTGCAGTTACATTTAAATTTGTTCTTTCCAATAAATGACAGTGCCTTCCTTAAAAAAAATTCACATATTTAAAAAGGATATATTAAAATCAAATATTTTACCTGTTAATGTCTTTTCATTTGGCCCAATCCATAAATAGGTGGGATCCACTGTTTCTTTTCTAGAACGTACAAAATCCATACAGATAAGGACTGGGCTATTTTGATGTAATTTTACATATATTTTCACTGTGACAAAACAAAATGTTTAAGTTCATTAAACAGCAAATTAAATGAAGACTTACACTCCTACCGTTTTGTCCCAATGATATTAATTAGTTCTTTTTGGATTTCACTAATTCAAAATCATATATTACTATAACACTCAGAATGTTTATCCAAAGTCCTTCTTGCTTCTCATAGTAAGTTTGAAAACTTGTAGGCTGCTAATCATTTTTTCTGTGCTATTATAGTTTTCTTTTTTATTTTTAAAGATTTATTTATTTATTTGAAAGTCAGAGTTACAAAGAGAGGAGAGGCAGAGAGAGAGAGAGAGGTCTTCCATCCGCTGGTTCACTCCCCAACTGGCCACAACCCCAACTGGCCGCAATGGCCAGAGCTGCACTGATCTGAAGCCAAGAGCCAGGAGCCCCTTCCGGGTCTTCCAGACGGGTGCGGGTGCCCAAGCCCTTGAGCCATCTTGTACTGCTTTCCCAGGCCATAGCAGAGAGCTGGATCATAAGTGGAGCAGCCAGGTCTTGAACCAGCACCCATGTAGGATGCCAGCACTGCAGGCAGTGGCTCTACCTGCTACACCACAGAGTCAGCCCCTATAGTTTTCTTTATCAAAATGTATGTAATACATTCTAATGTACAGATTCAGAACTCAAATCAGAATTTTTGAAGGGTTGGAATAATCAATTTAAAGTTCAGAAGAGGACTTGATTTTGGTTGCAAAACTACAGTATTTTAAAGATGATGATGTGGCGTGGAGGGTAAAGCCACTGCCTGTAGTGCTGACACTCCATATGGACACCAGTTCGAGACCTGGCTGCTCCACTTCTGATCCAGCTCTCTGCTGTGGCCTGGGAAAGCAGCAGAAAATGGCCCAAGTCCTTGGGTTCCTGCACCCAAGTGACTCCACGTGGGGGACCCGGAAGAAGCTCCAGGCTCCTGGCTTCCGCTCGGCCCAGCTCCATCCATTGCAACAATCTGGGGAGTGAACCAGCGAGTGGAAGACCTCTCTTTCTCTCTCTGCTGCTCTGTGGCTCTGCCTTTCAAATAAATAAATAATTTTTTAAAAAAAAATCAATCTCTCTTTAAAAAAAGATGATGATGGTCCTCACAAGGGAAACTTCGTATTTCACGGTACATTTCCTCTGTCGGGAGTAATAACTAATCCTATACAGTGTGTGCCAGTTCACTGTTCCGCAGTGGCCGTTCTTTCAGATTTGGTGACAGCAGTGATCGTATGCTTGGGCTCAACGCAGTGCCACGAGACATTACAGTTTACCGAAAGGCGGGTTCTGAGCACACAAAGCCCCTGTCCTACAATTTGGCGGTGATGGGGAGGAAAGGATCCAAACATGGAGGGGTCCCAAACACGCCAGGTGCTATAGACTGGCTTGAGGTTATCTAACGATAGCTGTGGGGCTGATTTTCCTCGGAGGCTGGGAAGACGGCAGCTGAGCAGGAGTTCCAGTTACGCAGGCCTTACAAACCAGAGAGGGGCTCCTGGAAGTGAGGTGACAGGAGGCAAGCATCCTCGCTCCTTCCGGCCGGGCGGCGGGAGGCAGGGTGATTCAGCTAAGGCCAAGGTCGCTGTGAGGACAGGCAACCTTCGCGGGGGCCCAGCACACAGTAGGCGCTCAAGAAACGCGGGAAGAACCGTAGCAGACCCCCGGCACCCCGGCTCTGCGGGACGGCCCTGCGTGCGGGGCGGGCCTTGTTACCTGGGTGTCCCGGCTTGCCATAGATGAAGCCTTTCTTACTGAGTAAGGAAGAACGCGGCCATCCAACTGCGGGGGGATAGAAACCACCGAGTTTTGAGTGAGGGGAGGAGCCAGGGGCAGGGCGGGGAGGAGCCACGCCCCGGGCAGAGGGGACAGGCCTGGGCCCTTCGAGAGGAGCCGCACCTCCTGTGAGGTACCAGAGCACCGCGGAGAGAAGGACCCACGCTAGCATCACGACTCAGGAGCTCCCGTCGAGGGCTGGGCGCCTTCCTACCTCAGCCCCAGCCCAACCCCTCCCCATCGCGCCTCCACAGGAGCAGCAAACCGCCGGGGGTCGCCTCCCCTACCGGTCTGTCGCTGCTGCGGGAGAGCGCATGCGTGCCTCGAGTCCGCGCGCGCGCGGGGCGGGGCCAGAGCTCCCCCCCCCCCCAGCCCACGCGCTTCGCGCCTCGCGCCATTTTCCCCTGCTGTTGGCGGCCTGGTTGTCTGAAAGACCCTCCAGGGAAGAAGAGCCAAGGGCAAAGGAGGCCAAGGCTTCGAGTGCCGAGACTTCAGTCCAGGGACTCGAGGAACTGAGGAGCACACACAACGCCCGCGATGGGGGCTGGAGGCTACAGGGCGCGGCCAGAGAACCTGAAGGAGGGAAAAGCTTGAGAGGATTTCTCGCGCGAAGTGGAGAGCCCCGCGCGGGAATTGCCGTCGCCTTTCTTCCATGACCTCTGTGTGGAAACCGTGTGGTTAATCTCTTTGAAATTCTGACCGCCTAATTTTTTACCTAACTGCATTAATCTTCCCATAAAACCAGGCCCTGAAGCACCTCCAGGCTCCCTCGTCCCCCTGAGGAGTTCTGGATTATCATTTTCAACTTCACCGCAGATTTATCTGAGAATGTGAAGTAACCTTACTTTAGAAAGTGAACTCAACTGAAAGGCAAGAGCCCACGATTGCTGTTCCCTGGGGATGGATGACTAGTCAGCAACAGCTCCCGGAGGCAGGAGCGTGTCTGCGCCTTTCGTGGTTCCTTCTTGGCTACTTGTTGGGTGGCCCACAACTTTTTTTAAAAAAAAGATGTATATATTTATTTGAAAGGCAGAGTTACAGAAAGGCAGAGGGAGAGAGAGCTAGAGAGACATGGCTTTCATCTGCTGGGTCACTCCCTAGATGACTGCAAGGGCCACGCCTATCTGAAGCCGGAAGCCGGGAGCTTCTTCCGGGTCTCCCGCATGGGTGCAGGAGCCCAAGGACCTGGGCCATCTTCTGCTGCTTTCTCAGGCCACAGCAGAGAGCTGGATCGGAAGTGGAGCAGCTGGGATTCTAACCGGTGCCTACATGGGATGCTGGCACTGCAGGTGGCAGCTTTACCCTCTATGCCACCGCTCTGGCCCCGGCCCCAACATTTCTTGTGTTGTCTGTTTCTTAGCAGTGGGACACCACCCGCAGTTCAGTAGTGGTTTTGAGTAGGTTGGAACACAGAGAGCCCAAGGTTCAGACAGGGTGCAGAATGGTTATTTAGGGTGTGATCAAGAGTTTTCAGTTTTAATTTCCTTTGAGCCGAGTCAGTACTTGGACTATCTTAAATGGTCCAGGAGCAACCTTTGTCAGTAATTTCATTTTTAGTCACTGTTAATTTTACCTATATAGCAAAAACCATAAAATGATTCAGTGACTCAGATCCAGCCATTGGCAGTTACCATGTCTAGATTTCATGGTTTAGCCTTAACTGTTCCCCTTCTTGAAGTGATGATAATGAAGACAAATTTAGGCTTTATCTTCAATTCCCTAGAAGCTTGTCATTCCAGTTTTAGTCAAAGTATATTTTAAGTCCACAGCATGTTTTTGGGCTTCCTAGTTATAAGTACTTAATTCTTACAAGTCTTACATGATCAACTTGGAATCCCACAAGAAGAGACTTAAACAAATGAGTTGTAGTCATCTATTCAAAGTATGTGTCCATTCTTTTAAAAATAATTCTTTAATTTTAGACATTTTAAATTATAGGAAAATTGCAGAGTTCACCTATACTCCCACTTTTCCCTATAATTGACACATTAATATTATATTTCTCACAAATAGCCAATATTGATACATACTATTTAGTTAAAGGCTATGCTTTGATAAGATTTCTTCAGCTTTTAGCTAATGTCCATTTTCTGGTTTCATCCAGGATCCCATATTATTTTTATTTGTAGTATCTCCTCAGATCCCTTTTGAGCGTGACAATTACTCAGACTTTTCTTGTTTATGGTGACATTGACCTGGCCTCAAGTGATCAGGTATTTTGTAGACTGCCTCTCTACTGGAATTTGATGTTTTTCTCATTATTAAACTAGGGTTGTGGGTTTGGGGGAGGAAGCTCACAGAGATAAAGTGACATTTGCATCACATATTGAGCACAAACCGTCAGAGTGCTTTATCACTGCTGATAATCTTGATCACCTGGCTGAGGTAGTGGTTGTCCACTATAAAGCAACTCCCCCCCCCCCCCGAACTGTACTCTTTGGAAGAAAGTTACTATGTGTAGCCTACAAAGTAGGGATTTTATGTTTCACCTTTTTGAGGACAGAGTAGTTAAATTAGATTTTTTTACCCATCTACTTTTTAATCTGTCCCCTCAGGTGTCACTCTGGAGTCTGAAATGCTCACCATTGAACTATTTGCAGAGTAAGTATAAAGGCTATTGTGATGGAAGATAAAGTTTATTTATAGCTTTTTAATAACCAAATAACTATTTATCCCTGCACCATCCCTGTGAAAGTTTACAGTTCCTCTTCTGCTTCTTTTGATGTGCTATTTTTGCTTTCAGAAACTAACAAGCAACAAATTTCCCCTTTCAGATCTAAAATTAAATCTAGTATTTAGAGTATTTCTTTGAAATTGATATTATCCTGTGGGACTCTAGCTAACACAGCTATGGAGATGCTGTTTCGATGCTGTGATCTTAAAGCCAGTATAAGTTATATACTCATTAAAATTAAATGCAGTACATAAGAGTATATTATGTAGACTGGTTATACCAAGATACTCATTAAAATAAATTCATACAATTGAAGCATGCATTCTTTAACTCAGAAGCATGTCTTCTGATGTGGTCAGCTGATGCACAAACTCTCAGTCTTAAGTCTGAAATATATTTGTATACACTAACTATAATTTTACATTTTACATTTTATTTATATTAAATTTCTATAAAATGTGATTTCCTAACAAAAATGGCAGTGGAATCATTGATATATTGTAACACTGGGTATCTTGCAGACTCTCTTAAACCTCCATGTAAAGAAAAATTGTGCTTTGAAAAACTGTTTTGTGGTCATTTTCTTTTCCCTATAATTGTATTTGTGCTTTACCTCTATAAAGTGGGGAGGATGTTGGGTAAAGACGTTGACTGGTGATTTATGTGTACTGACATCGTACAATCAATTTTACTCTTACTGCCCCTGCTCCCTTGACTCTACTTTCTTTCTTTACGTTCTGGATACGTAGTTTATGTGTTGTTTTAAGGTGTCCTGTTTGGAAGAGGGCAGAATAGCAGAAAAATAAACACGCATAGATAGAGCAGTATTTTGTGAGTAGTGGCAAGTAAACCAAACAGTTGCCAGAAGGGAAAACAAACGTGAGAGAATTGGTTCCAAAAATTAAAAGATTGAGTTGATGAAAGTGCCAAAATCTTTTTGAATTTTTTGAAAAAAAAAAAAAAGATCAAGAATTTTTTATCCTATGAAATGAAAAACTAAGGAAAAAGAAATACCGTAAACAATACATGGAATGAAATGAATTCTCATTGATGGTTTTCATGGCTGTCTTTCTTGAATCTAGACAAAAAGTTTCAGATTTTGTTTAATCTGCAAAGAAAGCAATGCGGCACCTCCCCCACCAGCCCCTACACCCCGTGATACTACTCTCCCATACATTATCCTTCTAAAACATTCTAAAAGAATCTACTGATGCGCCATTTCCATCCTATTGGGGTCCCTCCAGTTTGACATTCAAAAGTAGGGGCTGAAGGCGCGGAACCTGCGGCGATCCGCCGTGAGCGTCCTTTAAAGCAGCCGCCAGCCAGTGCCGCTGTAACCCCGCGCACCGCTAGGTCGCCGGCTCCTGCCCCTTTCAGTCTGCGCCGACGCAGCAGCCGGATCCCGGGGACTCCCCACGCCGGGAATCTCCCGCCAGCTGCGCCTGTGTCCCGACGACGGCAGGAGCACGTGGAGCGGCGGGGCAGCCAGAGCGGCAGCTCCAGCCCAGCCTATCCCGGCGGCGGTATGGAAGGTGAGCCTCCAGCGCATTTCTTTCCTAAGGGGTCTTTGAGAAGCTCTACCGGCCCGCGCAGCAGAGTTCTTCTGAATCTCGGTTTTGCTTCTATTTATTTCTTTTGTCAAAAGTAAATAGGTATTTCAGAGGGCCGAGCTTGTTGGTTCTCATTTGTCCTCCCTCCCCACGCCAAACTTTGAAAAGTGATAACTTCTCCCAAATATTACTTCTTAGGGATTGTCAGACATGAAGGGTCAACCCTAAGTCTGCAGAGGAAGAGCATGAATGGGTCATCCCTGAAGGGGCAGCAGACCTGGGGTGGAATAACTAATCCTCTGGGATTTTTTTGGTTCATGGCCTTAGTGTCCTTTGGAATTAGGCTAATCTGAGTGACCTGTTTTGAGCGAAAGGTGACTACTTTTTTCTTCTGAGGATAAATGCTGTCAAACAGGAAAAGTATATTTTAAAGAGGTTATCACTTGCAGATCCCTTGGAACTTGATCTTTTAAGGAGCCTTCTTTACTCAAAGCAAAAATCAGGATCCCATTAAGAGTTTCATTTGAATTAATTTTTGAGAGTTATAAACTTAGCTTTCTCAAAAGATTTCAATAGGTACTTCCTTGTGATAACTAAAACTTCCATTGCTACAGTAAACTGCAAGTCTTTTTTAACAAGTCTTTCTAAAACTTTGAAAATGGCAGAAACATCTCAACTTGGCAGAGGAAGTGGCATTTGGAAAATAAAAACTAGTGAGAAACATATTCCTTCTACTAAAGATGAGATACTGATGCCTAATTAAAATGTTAATTTGATGAAGATCATGGGAGGTTTTCTCCATAATAATCAAAGGATCTTCACTGACAATGAACCTTGATCTTTGGCAGCTCTAAAAGTTCTAGAGTAGATGAAATTATCAAAATATGATTAAATACTTTGGTACACAGATATATGTGGTAAAACTTTTGTTTCACAGTACAACTGAGTGCAGTAATGCTGTCTAAATCTTCAATTTGTACATGAATATGCTTGTAAAAAATTTTTCATGTCTTGACCAATATGAACATTTCTAAGTAAAATACCAAATGATAAGTCAATGAATAATATGTTTATTAAATAGAAACATGGTCAATATTGAATAGTGCTTCATATATTTTCTCATATAAAAACTATGCTTTAATTTTTTAATCAAGTAACTTTTAAAAACTTTATACTTTGAACATTGAAATACTAGTTTATGAAGTGTTACTTTTAACATGTAAGGGTATCTTGGCCAATAACAGAAAAAATTACTTTTTTAAAAAGATTTATTTATTCTACTTAAAAGAGAGAGCTGGTGCCATGGCTCACTTGGCTAATCTCTACCTGCAGCACCAGCACCCTGGGTTCTAGTCCCGGTCGGGGCGCCAGATTCTGTCCTGGTTGCTCCTCTTCCAGTCCAGCTCTCTGCTGTTGCCCAGGAAAGGAGTAGAGGATGGCCCAGGTGCTTGGGCCGTGCACCCGCATGGGAGACCAGGAGGAAGCACCTGGCTCCTGGCTTTGGATCAGCACAATGCGCCGGCCGTAGTGACTATCCTTTGGGTGAACCAACGGAAGGAAGACCTTTCTCTCTGTCTCTCTCTCTCTCATGTCTAACTCTGCCTGTCCAAAAAAAAAAAAAAAAAAAAAAGTCAGAAAGAAGGAGAGGCAGAGAGAGAGAGAGAGAGAGGTCTTTCATCCCCTGGTTCACTCTCCAAGTGGCCACAATGGCTGGAGCTGTGCTGATGTGAAGGCAGGAACCAGGAGCTTCCTCTAAGTCTCCTACGTGGGTGCAGGGGCCCAAGGACTTGGGCCATCCTCTGCTGCTTTCCCAGGACATAGCTGGATTGGAAGTGGAGCAGCTGGGTCTTGAACCGGCACCCATATGGGATGCCTGCACTGGTGGTGGCTTTACCTGCTATGCTACAGTGCTGGCCCCAGAAAAAATAATTCTAAAAAGTTTTCATGTTTTAATTATTACAGATTGTTAATGTATTTTTGCTGAAATTTTAAATATCCCAATACTATGTTTTCCTAGTTTTAACCATATCATATATCAAAAATAACATATAGAATTTTGTTAATTCATAGAAACTGGAGTATTTCTCTGTAAATGCTAATGCTAGACAAAATAAACCAAATGCATCTTTTAGGATATTAGTGTCCTAACAAAGATTTTTAGGTAAGTCTGGGTGAAGGCATTCTGAAGAAGAAAGGAATGAAAACTTGCATAGAATTTCATTCAGAATGTATGAGTATAGATTATAAATGGAAAGGAAATGTGGATCAGTGATTTTAAAAGCTGTGAGTTTAGATGACTAGGTTAAATACATAGGTCCATAAAAATAAATGTTATATACTATATTTAGTGCAAAAATGTAAACATATAAGTTAAAAAAAAAGGTTAATAATGTGAGTTTGGTTATTCTAACATCAGGTGCTTGAAGACAGAGTGTTTGATGTAATGAAATATCTAGTTCATTATAATCACCCATGATTGACTAATATGGCTCATGATTTTGGCATTTAGATTAAAGTATTCTTCTATCATCTTGATATTTTGATCTCTTGGCAATGTAAGAAAGTAGAATACTTTATGGAATACCTTGATTTTCTGCCTAATATGAAGGTTAGGTTAACACACTGTAGGTTTTTGTAAAATGTGAGATAGTGTAGTTGGGATCTATTATTCCTTTAGCATGTAAAATAACTTTTCATAATTTATCGACATTTATTAAAATGTTCTCTGTGTGAAGATGTCAGATGAAATAAGCTTTTGTAATAGAAATCTTGTCATATAAAAATGAAGTCAATAAATGATAAATATAATCATAAATCGTAAGTTAGAAAATTTCCCTACAGTCTATAACCCTAAGTATTTTCTATCCAAAGACTTTATGTATTGCTAAATTTTTGTTATTTGTGCTGTAAGAACATCTCTTCTGTCTGGTATGATTGGGAAGTAAAGTAGTTTACCAAAACGAGTTTCAGAGGTAATGGTAGGTTTCTCATTTAATATAAATCCTTTTTATTTTAGTAATATTGGAAAAAGATTTTTCTAAATGTATTTAATATACAATCTCCTCTGCTTTATAAACAGATTACATAAGAGATGATTTTATCTTGGTTAATATTTTGCTTATCAGATAATGTATTGTTCTGTAGTATCTTCTCACAGGGAGTTTTAAACTGGGAACTAAATGCTCCTACCTGAATATTCCCAGGTTATTTTGCAGTTTTTATGTTTTTAATGTCAGCTTCTGCTTCTCACCACGTGGATTTTGTGGTAGCCATTTTTTATTTTCACGTCCCTTTCCATGTTCTGGATGGTTGAATTAACAGAGAAATAACCTCCAGATGGTGTTTACTTGCTCTCCATTATGAGAAGAGGAAGGTTGAGATGGTAAAATTTTGAGGAACAAAAGCCACAAAAGGACCTTAGGATCCTGATAAAATACAAGTTTTTAAAATTCCTGTTTGTGCTCTTATAATCCAATTTACTATTTCACACTTCCACATGTCCACTAACATTTTTACCCCATTGTCTACCTGGTTATGGCTACTTACCTTCTAAGACTCTGCTCAGGTGTCATCATGAAGGTTCTAAGGAAGACTTGCCATCTGATGACCACCTCCTTCTAGTGCCTTCTGAAGTTCACCCCTTCCCAGTTGGCTACCTTCCTATGCATAGGCTGAGGGACCCTACTTTCTGTGTATACTTCTATCACATTGAATTGAAATTATTTATGGATTTAGGTGTTTATTCTCCCTCTGGTCTTTACACTTCTGGTGATCACAGACTATGTCTTATTTTTGTATGTTCTGTGCTAGGGAAAAGTTCCTAGTTCGTATAAGGCCCTAAGAGTTTAGGAAATAATGGCCAAAAAGTTCTCTTCATTATGATTATTATGATACATTTTATTTAAAATTTTTTGAGAGTAGGAGATTTGTGCTAACAATTCTTTAATAAAGCTTAATGATTTTTCAAAAGTATTTAAATGATATAACTGAAAAAGAAACTTGGAAAATAAAAGTTTTACTGAATTTTTTTGCTAGATTGTCATTTAAAACCAAACCTTATCTATTATCAGGGTCATAGATTAGTCCTTTAAAATATGCATCGAATATGAAGAATTTGTTCATACTCAATAAATAATCAGTAAGATAAGATGGTGATATAAAATTAGTATTAACTTTTCCAGTGCTACTTTTTAAATACATTATGGATTGAGCATCTCTAATTTGAAAATCTGAAATCCCAAATGCTCCAAAATCAAAACTTTTTGAGTGCCAACATGATGCCCTGAGTGGAAAGTTCCACTTAAGTTTGTGTGGCAGGTCTCAGTTAAAACCCAGGGGTTGGTGTTGTGGCATAGTGGATTAAGCTGCTGCCTGCAAGGATGCCAGCATCTCATAGGCACCGGGTTGAGAACTGGCTGCTCCACTTCCTATCTAACTCCTTGCTAATGCACCTGGGAAAGCAGCGGAAAATGGCCCAAGTTCTTGGGCCCCTACATCCATGTGGGAAACCCGGAAGAAGCTCTGGGCTTCTGGCTTCGGCCTGACACAGCCCTTGCTGTTGTGGCCATTTGGGGAGTGAACCAGTGATAGAAGATCTCTCTCCATCTCTTCCCTCTCTAACTCTGCCTTTCAAATAAATAAAAAATAAACCTTAAAAAAATTGCCTTCAGTCTGTACATATGAGGTGTTCATGAAACAGAAATGAATTTATATTTGGACTTGGGTTCCATTACCAAGATATCTCATTTATATTAAAATATTTCAAAAACTAAAAACAAAATCTGAAACCCAAAGCATTTCTGATCTCAAGAATTTTAGATAGGGATTTTCAACCTGCAGTAATGTTTAAACTGGTTAATTTTGCTGGTTAACTTGTCAGAGGTACTGTCAGAAATTCAGTAAAAAATATTGGAGGGGTGGGTGTTGATGAAGTGGTTAAGACGCTGCTTGGGATGCCCACATCCCATACTGGAGTGCCTGGGTTTGAGTTCTGGCTCCACTCCCAGTTCAGACTCCCTGCTAATGCATGCCGTGGAAGACAGCAGATGATGGCTCAAGTATGTGGGTCCCTGCCACCCACATAGAAGACTCTGATGGAGTTCCAGGCTCCTGGCTTTGGCCTGGCCCAACCTGAGATGTTGGGAGCATCTTGGGGAGCATGGGGGTTGGGAGAGAACCAGCAAGTGGGAGCTCACTCTTTGTCTGGCTCTCCCTCTCTCTGCTTTTCAAATAAATAAAATATTGTAGTGTTAACTAAATACAATGTGATACATACTGCCTCTTTTTCAGTTTATTATTGGCTCTGCTCTATAAAAAAAATACATGGCCTTCTAACTTTTAGGTTTGTTTTAAAAAATGGTACTTTTTTATTTTGGTGCTCACTATAATTTCCACAATAAACTATTTCCTCATAGCACATTTTGATTCTTAAAGTTACTGAGGAAAATTTGTTTCAGTTGATTTCTTTATCATAGCATATCAGTTCATTTGAGAAATATTGTATGTTTGAGAGACTATCAAATTGTCATGATGTTTGGCTCATCAGAAGTTTCCTGTAGTAGTACCAAATGGAATCTGTGGATATGAAAAAAAAATCATTCTCATCTATAAACATTGATGGACAATAAGTCTGGTCTGAAAACTGTAAGTAAGTAATTAGGAAGATTTTTAAAAATTTTTTATTATTTATTTGAGAGGCATCTGTCTTCTCCCTCCCCAGCTGCCCCCAGTGACTGGCTGGACTGAAACTGGAAGCCTGGAACTCAATTCAGATCTCCCACATACGTGCCAGGGTCTGCACTAATAAGAAACTGGAGTCAAGAACCAGAATAGGCCATTGAACCCAGGGACTCTGACATGGGACATGAGTGTCTTACTGCTAAACCAAGTGCTCTTCCTCTAATTTTTACAATATTTAATGATAATAATTTTTTTCTACATAAACCTTTAAGAAATCACTTCATTTTAGCTTATAGCACTCATTAATCATTGATTATATGCTTACATACAGTGTAAACAGTTTCACGGATTTCTTTCAAGGCCTAATAATTTGAATTTCATTTGAACATCATGTGAATTTCCAATGTTTAATGCATTTAAGAATATTAATATATAAATTTATTGTCTGATTGCAAAATAAGACTTTTTGCTGACTGTTACAGTTGTATAAATGTGACTTGAGTAAGATTTTGATTCTGTACTGAATTTTTTTCTCTTGTGTATATTTGCCATCTAAAATTGAGTATCAATATTGTTAACTCTCCTATTCTGTGCTTAATTTAGTGCCTAAAAAGGCTGAGATTTAGGTGCTTGGGACACACTTTTGTAACACTTTAGTAACCATCTCACCAACAAAGTAAGTAACATGTTACCTTGTGATCATGTGTTACCAATCTTTTAAATACATTCTAAGATTGTCTGATTTTTATATTCAGAATTTAAAAGTATGAATACTGAAAATCTATAGTGATTCATCTTAGAAACAAAGATGACTTACTGTCCTTTTTTCAAGTATCTGGATGTAGTTCAGTTAAACACTATTCTGAGATAATAAGATGAAACACTTTCAAATGGTCATAGTTTTTTATATGAATACATCTTCAGTGTTTTTCCATATTGACAAAAACCAAAATGCAGAGAGAATTAATGTTTTGAAACTGATAAAGTTGCAATTTTCATCCATAACTGTAGGTTTCTAGCTTTTGTTTATTAAAAATAACCTTATTCTCACTGGTTGACTTTTTAGTAAATATTATATATTTCAGAGTATTACAGTTATACATTACTGAGATACCCTTTATCTAATATTAATCCATTCAGGTTTTGGGTGAAATATCTCTTTTAGCAAAAATTTAAAAACAGTATAGAAATAGATGCTTTTCTACTAAGTAGCCAGTCTCTGGAAGCCAATATTGTCTAAAATTCAGCAAGTTTTGCAGAGATTGTAAATGTCTGAAAATAAACCCATGGTCCCCAGGGCTAAGCAACTTCCTTTGCAACACAGAGCTTCCTAATTCCATTTTGGTACCATTTTATGTTTTCTGTACCATTAAGACTTTGAGAAATAGATGGACCAATAGCTTACAAACTGATGTGTACCAATGAATTCAAAAGGCCAAGTGAGATAAATTATCTGTAACTGGTATGCTCTTTACTTGTTTTGGTTTGTGAATCATTTCAGTAAGACAAAAAGTCTTGGAGACCATCCTAACCAACATGCTTCTGCCTGCTATTGTAAAAACAAAGTCTCCTAGAATTAATGAGAATATTTCTGTGAATGAGTGAAAGAATTTCAATCACATACAACTTAAAATTTTTTATGCATTCCAGAAATAAAAGTGTTAACTTACTTGGCTATTGAGAATTCAGTATAAAGCCAACCTTTGACATTTATGAATGTAACCTACTGTTTTGACTCTGTGAAGGACCCTGAAAGAACTTAATACTACATGGTGATTCGTAAATGTTAATAGCTTCTGAAAAGAATTAAAATTTTTATTTAATTTTCATTTTTTGAAAGAGACACAGACACACAGAGAGACAGACAGAAAGTGATCCTCCATCCCCTCTCCAAATGCCTGAAACAACTGGGACTGGACTAGGCTGAAGGCAGGTGCCTAGAACTCAATCAGAGTCTCTCACATGGATGGGAGGAACCCAAGTACTTGAGCCATTACCTGCTGCCTCCCAGAGTGCATATTATCAGGAAGCTGGAATCAGAAGTGGAAACAGGGCTCTAACAGAGGCACTCACATAAGGGATGCAGGTATCCCAAGTGGTGTCTTAACCGCTGACTCAAATGCCCACCCCCGATTTAAATAGAATATATAAAATTCCTGTTCAAATTGAAATCAGTATGTCTTGGAGACCAGAGTGCATAAGCAAGTACATAGCTTCTATATATGTCAAGCCAACAACGTAGCATGCTAATCTCAATAAAAGGAGTTTCTCAAAGGACTCCACAGATAGCCATTTTAAACATCAGGGACCTAATGGGATTTGAGTTGTCCCACATCTAAACAACTAGAAAATTTTTAGAGGTAATCTAATTGAGGGAGGGTGGTAAAATGCTTATAATAGGACACATAATGATTAAACAAGTTGAAATTAAGAATTCATATCATGCTTATAGATCTTCCCAAAATACCAAATTGCACCTCTACTCAAAAACCATTTTAAATATTTCTTAGTCCAAAAAAATGAACTCATTCTCTCCAACCCAAATAAACTTTTCCTGAATTCCCTGCACTGTTAATAGCATCATGAACATTGCAGCTGAAATTCTCAATCCATTATTATCTATCTCCTTTAGCTGTTGTTGCAGGAGGAATCTCTTCCTTTTCTGGAACTTATGACTTGGTGTCTTTATAATGACTTCTGGATTCTACCTCCATTTTATGTTTAAATGTAAAATATTTTTGTGAGGTTTCAATACACTCTATATTGTGTAAGATTGCAAATATCGTGTAAGTTGAGGAGGGGTGATTTTGTTGTCAGTTCAGAACCTGTACTCTTACTGTTATGGATGCAGCTTGTATCCTCTGCATTTAGGTGTCTCACGCGTGGTGATTCTACAAATACATCTCATTATCATATTCTGCCTTCTAGAATAATTGTGCTGGTGCATTTATACCTTGAAATATAGAGTACACATTTTATTAGCATTTATTTAATTTATATTACAGTTAGGGCTTTATGTTTGAAAAAATGTGGATTAGGCTATATTTAATTCTGACAGTGAAAAATGTAGGTTATATTTAATTTATGGATTATAAAAAAGGTATATTTATAAAATTATTTTTCTAAAAGAGAACACTAGGTCTTTTTTATTTTTTATTTGACAGGTAGAGTTACAGACAGTGAGAGAGAAAGACAGAGAGAAAGGTCTTCCTTCCGGTGGTTCACCTTCCAAATGGTCGCCACGGCCGGAGCTACGCCAATCTGAAACCAGGAGCCAGGTGCTTCCTCCTGGTCTCCCATGTGGGTGCAGGGCCCAAGCACTTGGGCCATCCTCCACTTCCCTCCCAGGCTACAGCAAAGAGTTGGACTGGAAAAAGAGCAAGCGGGACTAGAACCCGGTGCCCATATGGGATGCTGGCACCACAGGTGGAGGATTAGCCAAGTGAGCCAAGGCGCCGGCCCCAACACTAAATCTTGATAAAGATGAGAACAACTCTTCCAGATAAACAGGAGCTTGCTATAATGTAAGTACAAGATAGCAGCCATAGCTTAAATAAGATAATATGTATGAGGATCTGGCGCTGTGGTGTAGCGGGTAAAGCCTCCGCCCGCAGTGTCAGCATCCCATATGGGCACTGGTTTGAGTTCCGGCTGCTCCACTTCTGATCTAGCTCTCTGCTGTGGCCTGGGAATAATGGAAGATGGCCCAAGTCCTTGGGCCCCTGCACCCGTGCGGGAGACCTGGAAGATGCTCCTGGCTCCTGGCTTCGGATTGGCCTAGCTCTGGCTGTTGGGGCCATCTGGGGAATGAACCAGCAAATGGAAGACCTCTCTCTTTCTCTCTCTCTCTGCCTCTGCCTCTCTATTAACTCTGCCTTTCAAATAAATAAATAAATCTTAAAAAATATGTAGCCTATAAAAATATGTATGAAATCACCTTGTATAACACTGGACACAAACTACATGTTCATGTAGTTCACAAGACATTTACATAGATCATTCTTAAATTCCTCACTAATCTAAGTATGGTCTGGGGACCAGCAATATTAGCATCAATTATAACATTGAAAATAGTTACAAATGCAGAATCTCTGGCATGACTGACAAAATCAGAATCTGGGTTTTCACAATATCCCTCAGGGAATTTTTGTACCCATTAAAAAAATTTTTTTTTGGACAGGCAGAGTGGACAGTGAGAGAGAGAGACAGAGAAAAAGGTCTTCCTTCTGTTGGTTCACCCCCCAAATGGCTGCTAAGGCCGGTACACCACGCTGATCCGAAGCCAGGAGCCAGGTGCTTCCTCCTGGTCTCCCATGCGGGTGCAGGGCCCAAGCACTTGGGCCATCCTCCACTGCACTCCTGGGCCACAGCAGAGAGCTGGCCTGGAAGAGGAGCAACCAGGACAGAATCTGGCGCCCTGACCAGGACTGGAACCCAGGGTGCTGGCGCCACAGGCAGAGGATTAGCCTAGTGAGCCGCGGTGCTGGCTCATTAAATTTTTTTAAAAAAAGATTTATTATTTGTTTTTATTAAAAGATTTATTTATTTAAGAGGCAGAGTTAGAGAGAGGCAGAGGCAGAGGCAAAGAGAAAGATAAATGTCTTCCAACCACTGGTTCACTCCCCAAGTAGCTGCAATGTCTGGATCCAGGCCTACCTGAAGCCAGGAGCCAGGAGCTTCCTCTAGGTCTCCCACGTGGGTGAAGGGTCCCAAGGGGACTTGGGACATACTCTACTGTTTCCCAGGCCATAGCAGAGAGTTGGATCGGAAGTAGAGCAGCCAGGACTGAATTGGTGCCCATATAGGATGCCAGCACTGCAGACTGTGGCTTTACCTGCTGTGCTACAGTGCTAGCCCCCCATATTAAAATTTGACAACCTTGCCTACAGTCTGAACAGCATCAGGGGAACCTAATGTAACTCTTAAAGCACATATAGTATCAGTGGTGGGTCATCTTCATCTTCATATATTTGTTTTAGCACATATTTTTTATTGTTTAAATGCTTTTTTTTTTTTTTTTTGACAGGCAGAGTGGATAGTGAGAGAGAGACAGAGAGAAAGGTCTTCCTTTGCCATTGGTTCGTTGGTTCACCCTCCAATGGCTGCCGCGGCCGGCGCACCGCGCTGATCCGAAGCCAGGAGCCAGGTGCTTCTTCTGGTCTCCCATGGGGTGCAGAGCCCAAGCACTTGGGCCATCCTCCACTGCACTCCCTGGCCACAGCAGAGAGCTGGCCTGGAAGAGGGGCAACCGGGACAGAATCCGGTGCCCTGACCAGGACTGGAACCCGGTGTGCTGGCACCACAAGGCAGAGGATTAGCCTAGTGAGCCGCAGTGCCGGCCTAAATGCTTATTTTAAAAGAGAGTTGAGGGGCGGCACCGTGGTTCACTTGGCTAATCCTCCACCTGTGGTGCTGGCATCCCATATGGGCGCCGGGTTCTAGTCCCAGCTGCTCCTCTTCCAGTCCAGCTCTCTGCTGTGGCCCGGGAGGGCAGTGGAGGATGGCCCAAATGCTTGGACCCCTGCACCCGCATGGGAGACCAGGAGGAAGCACCTGGCTCCTGGCTTCAGATCAGCACAGCATGCTGGCTGTAGTGGCCATTTGGGGGGTGAACCAACGGAAGGAAGACCTTTCTCTCTGTCTCTCTCTCTCACCGTCTATCTGTCAAATAATAATAAAAAAAAGAGTTGAAGGGCCGGTGCTGTGGCACAGTAGGTTAATCCTCTGCCTGTGGCACTGTCATCCCATATGGGTGCTGGTTCTGGTCCTGGCTGCTCCACTTCCAATGCAGCTCTCTGCATTGGCCTGAGGGACCAGTGGAAGATGGCCCAAGCACTTGGTCCCCTGCACCAGTGTGGAAGACCTAGAAGAAGCTCCTGGCTCCTGGCTTTGGATCAGTACAGCTCCAGCTGTTGTGGCCATTTGGGGAGTGAGCTAGTGGATGGAAGACTTTTCTCTCTCTCTCTCCCTCTCACTGTCTGTAACTCTACCTCTCAAAGAAATAAAATCTTTTTAAAAAAGAGATTTATGTATATATATATATATATATATATATATATTTTTTTTTTTTTTTTGACAGAGAGAGAGACAGAGAGAAAGGTCTTCCTTTGCTGTTGGTTCACCCTCCAATGGCTGCTGCGGACGGCGCGCTGCAGCCAGCGCACCGCGATTGTCCGATGGCAGGAGCCAGGAGCCAGGTGCTTTTCCTGGTCTCCCCATGGGGTGCAGGGCCCAAGCACTTGGGCCATCCTCCACTGCACTCCCTGGCCACAGCAGAGGGCTGGCCTGGAAGAGGGGCAACCGGGACAGAATCCGGCGCCCCGACCGGGACTAGAACCCGGTGTGCCGGCGCCGCAAGGTGGAGGATTAGCCTGTTGAGCCACGGTGCCGGCCGATTTATATATTTATTTGAAAGAGAGTTACAGAGAGGCAGGCCACAGCTTTTAACCTGCTACACCATAGTGTCAGCCCCATAATTTTGACTAATCTTGCAATGCATTTAATACGTGCTATAATTTTTTAAGTCAGAGATCTCCATTCTTTATTCAGAGAATATTTATTAAATGCCTGTTATGTGCCATGCATGCTCAACATTAGCAATATATTGATGAACAAGACAGGGCTTTGGCACTCATGGTATTTAGTCAATTAAGGAAGACTAACCAAAAAACAAGTAATAAAATTGAAATAATGGTAAGTGCCATGAAATAAATAAAAGGGCTAATATGGGAATAATTTTAGGGGGATAAGAACAGTAGCTTTACCTCTAAAGAAGAGGTCTGACTAGAGATAGGAAATTGGTCAACCTTCATACAAAAATGATATTTAAAGGCAAGGGAATGAGTATGATCAACTAAATAGAGATTATGCTAAGAGAAGGGAGCCAAGGCCGGCGCTGCAGCTCACTAGGCTAATCCTCTGCCTGTGGTGCTGGCACCCTGGGTTCTAGTCCTGGTTGGGGCGCTAGATTCTGTGCCGGTTGCTCCTCTTCCAGTCCAGCTCTCTGCTGTGGCCCGGGAGTGCAGTGGAGGATGGCCCAAGTGTTTGGGCCCCTGCACCCGCATGGGAGACCAGGAGGAAGCACCTGGCTCCTGGCTTCGGATTGGAGCAGCACACTGGCTGTAGTGGCCATTTGGGGGGTGAACCAATGTCTCTCTCTCTGTCTCTCTCTCTCTTTCACTATCTAACTCTGCCTATCAGAAAAGAGGGAGAGGGAGAGAGAGAGAGGGAGAGAGAGAGAGAGATTGAGAGAGAGAGAAAGGGAGCCCAAAATAGAATCCCTGAGAAATAACTTATTTGGTTAGGTAGAGGAAGATGAATGGCAAATGAGAAAGCAGCTAGCAAAACAGGAGGAAACCCAGCAGAGTGTGATGTAATGGAATTCAAGAAAGGATATTATTTCATGAAGGACTGAGTGATCAACTGTCCTGAATGTGACTGAAAAATCAAGCAAATGAAGACAGAAAGTGTAGGTTTGTTTTTGGCAGCACAAAATTTGCAAATGACCTTGACAAAAGTGGTTTCTGTGGAGTGGTGGGGATGGAAATTAATCAAATTGGTTTGATTTGGAATAGGAAAAGAGAAAGAAATATTGACAACAGACCTTTTTTCCCCAGAAGTTTAGCTGTCTAGTGAAGAAGAGAAATCAGTGGGCTATTGGTGAAGGGAAATATGGATCAAGAAAGGTTTTCTGTTTCTTTTGTTTTCCAAAGATGCATGACATTTACATTATCCATAAGAGATTTAGAAATTGCAATTCTCATGAAAGTTTGGGGAATTAGCTATCATTGAAATTATCTTCATGTTCATTTGGCACATGATATGTAAATCGATTTCTTCACCATAAGAAATTTTAAGCTATATGGAGCCCATTCAGTAAATAGTTGATACAGATATAATAAAGATTGTATAGCAGAATCATGAAAAACCCTTAAAATTCTGTATTTTTTCAGAAGTGGGAAAATACTGCTACAATTGCATTTCTCAGTTTAGGATTTTAGATATTTGAGGATGTTTGTGTTTTGCGGGGATTTTTAAATTAAGGAATAATATATACAATAAAATGCACATCTTAAATATATAGCTTGATTATTTTTTTTTTTTTTACCATCATACAACCTTCCAGCTCAAGATACAGAACATTTGTCTCACCTCAGAAGGTTTCCTTGTGCCCATTAACAGTTAATTTCCCCTTGCCCCAGGATAAATGCTATTCAGACTTCTGTTAACATTGACTAGTTTTTCTGTGCTTGACTTCCATGTAAATAAGATTATACTGTATGTGTTTTTTGTGTGTCTGGCTTCTTTTCCTAAATAGATTTTTCAGACTCCTCCATGTTTTTATATTTATTAGTAGTTCATTCTCTTACTGCTGAGTAATGTGAATATACCATAATATATTCATTCTGATGGACCTTTGATCATTTGTAGTGTTTGCTTATATTACAAGCACTTTCATATGTCTCTTGAAACATACACCTAACAGACAAGGTGTATGTTTATTTATTTATTTTTTAAAAAGATTTATTTATTTATTTGAAAGTTAGAGTTACACAGAGAGAGGAGAGGCGGGGGTGAGGGAGAGGTCTTCCAGCCACTGGTTCACTCCTCAATTGGCTGCAGCAGCTGGAGCTATGCTGATCCAAAGCCAGGAGCCAGGAGCTTCTTCTGGGTCCCCCACAAGGGTGCAGGGGCCCAAGCACTTGGACCATCTTCTACTGCTTTCCCAGGCCATACAAGAGAGCTGGATCAGAAGTGGAGCACCTGGGACTCAAACTGGCACCCATATGGGATGCTGGGACTGTAGGCAATGGCTTTCCATGCTATGCCACCCACACTGCTGACCCCCTAGGTGTATGTTTAGCTTTGATACGGGCTGCAAGCAGTTTCCTTAAGTGGTTGGACCAGTTTATCCTCCCACTAGCAATGCTTTTAGTCACATATTGTCAATGCTTGCTATTGTCAGTTTATAATTATAGCCATTCTGGTGAGTGGTTAGGAGTATTTGTTTGTGGCTTTAATTTGCGTTTTCCTGATAAGTAATGATGTTGAGTACTTTTTCTTACATTTATTGTTTATTTGCCATTTGAATGTCCACTTTCCCAAAGTGCCCAAAATCTTCTTGTTATTTGAGTTTTTCTCTTTGTTTTATTATTATTATTTTTTTTTGACAGGCAGAGTGGACAGTGAGAGAGAGAGAGACAGAGAGAAAGGTCTTCCTTTGCCGTTGGTTCACCCTCCAGTGGCTGCCACGGCCGGCGCGCTGCGGCCGGCGCACCGCGCTCATCCGATGGCAGGAGCCAGGTGCTAGGTGCTTTTTCCTGGTCTTCCATGGGGTGCAGGGCCCAAGCACTTGGGCCATCCTCCACTGCACTCCCTGGCCACAGCAGAGGGCTGGCCTGGAAGAGGGGCAACCGGGACAGAATCTGGCGCCCCGACCGGGACTAGAACCCCGTGTGCCGGCGCCGCAAGGCGGAGGATTAGCCTGTTGAGCCACGGCGCCGGCCTTTGTTTTATTTTTTTAATTGGGTTGTTTTTTTTTAAATTAATTTTGTAAGCATTTTAATATTTTGAAAATGTGGGGTTTTTTTTTTTTTTGAAAATCTCTGTTTTATCAGATGTGTATTGCAAGTATTTTCTCCTGGTCTATACTTGCTTATTTTCTTAACCTGTTTATTGAATAGAATTTTTAATTTTAACAAAGATTAATTATCAATTATGTTTCATCTTTTGTAATAAGAATTATCTAATCTTTTAAAAATATTTATTTACTTATTTGAAAGGCAGCATTACAGAGAGAGAGAGAGACAGAGAATCTTCCATTCGCTGGTTTACTCTCCAAATGGTGGCAACAGCTGGAGTTGGGCCGATCTGAAGCCAAGAGCCAGGAGCTTTTTCCGGGTCTCCCATTTGGTTCAGGGGCCCAAGCACTTGGGCCATCTTCTCCTACTTTCCTAGGTGTATTAGCAGGGAGCTGGATCAGAAGCAGAGCAGCCAGGATTCAAACTGTTCTATATGGGATGCCAGCACTGCAGGTGGTGGCTTTACCCACTATGCCACAGTGCCGGCCCCCGGTTGTTATTTTTCTTGTAATTAAATGTTCTTTAAGTTGTGTTTAAGACACCTTTGCTTACTCTAAGATCATGAAAGCATTCTCATTTTGCTTTCCCCCAGAAGTTTACATATAACTTTTTTTTTTTTTTTTGGACAGTCAGAGTTAGACATGAGAGAGAGAGACAGAGAGAAAGGAAGCTTTTTGGTTGGTTCACCCAATGGATGGTCACTGCGGCTGGCACACTGCACTGATCCAAAGCCTGGATCCAGGTGCTTCCTCCTGGTCTCCCATGCGGGTGCAGGGCCCAAGCACTTGGGCCATTCTCCACTGCACTCCTGGGCCACAGCAGAGAGCTGGACTGGAAGAGGAGCAACTAGGACAGAATCTGGCGCCCTGACCAGGACTAGAACCTGGGGTGCTGGTGCTGCAGGTGGAGGATTAGCCTAGTGAGCCGTGGCACTGGCCTACATATAGCTTTTACACTAAGGCCTATTACTTGCTTCAAATTAAAGATTCTGTTTCTGGCCTTAGTTATTTAAGAAAAACTAGTCATTTGGCAGTTATAAAATGAAAATCTTAATTTGATATGTTGGATTCAGTCATTTTAGCATAAACTTAAAAATTTTTTATTTATTTTTATTTTGTTTGAAATGCAGAGGGACAGATTCAGACAAATAGAGATCTTCTATCTGCTGATTCACTACCCAGATGCCTGAAACTGCTAAGGCTGGGCCAGGCCAAAGCCAGGGCCAGGAACTCCATCCAGTTCTCTCACCTGGGTGTCAGGGACTTAACTACTTGAACTATCCTTACTGTCTCCCGAGGTATGCATTAGAAGGAAGCTGAAATCGGAAGGACAGTGGGAACTCAAACCCGGTACTCTGGTTTGGGATGTAGGAGGCATCCCAAGCAGTATCTTAACCAATGGCCAAATGCATGCCCTGAACTGAGTGGTGGCATCCAAGTAATCACTTAACCTGTATGTTTCCAGAGAGCTAAACTAAGGACTTAAAAATAACATTTCAGTAAATCTGTGTTCTGTGACACTTAAGAAAGAAACTTTTTTTCAACCATTGGCATTCCTCCAAAATTGAAAGGGATAACTTCTGTATTATTGGATATGTCTATATACAGTAGAGGGGCCAGTGCCGCGGCTCACTAGGCTAATCCTCCCCCTGCAGTGCCAGCACCGCAGGTTCTTGTCCCGGTTGGGGCGCCAGATTCTGTCCTGGTTGCTCTTCTTCCAGTCCAGCTCTCTGCTGTGGCCCGGGAAGGCAGAGGAGGATGGCCCAAGTGCTTGGGCCCTGCACCTGCTTGGGAGACCAGGAGGAAGCACCTGGCTCCTGGCTTCAGATCAGCGCAGCGCGCCGGCTGTCGTGGCCATTTGGGGGGTGAACCAACCGAAAAGGAAGACCTTTATCTCTCTCTCTCTCTGTCGAACTCTGCCTGTCAACATAAATAAATAAATAAATACAGTCTGCTCTACTCCCGATCCAGCTGATGAAAGATCTCTCTCTTTTTCTTTTTCTGCCTCTCTGTAACTCTGCCTTTCAAATAAATAAATAAATCTTCAAAGAAAAAATAAAAAGAGGGACCAGCGCCATGGCATAAGCAGGTAAAGCTGCTGCCTGCAGTGCCGGCATCTCATATGGGCGCTGGTTCTAGTCCTGGCTGCTCTACTTCTGATCCAGCTCTCTGGTATGGCCTGGGAAAGCAGTAGAAGATGGCCCAAGTGCTTGGGCCCCTGCACCCTTGTGGGAGACCTGGAAGAAGCTCTGGCTCCTGGCTTCGGATCCGCTCAACTCTAGCCATTGTGGCCATCTGGGGAGTGAACCAATGAATGGAAGACTCTCTCTCTCTCTTTCTCTCTGCCTCTACCTCTAAAATAAGTAAATAAATCTTTAAAAATAAATAAATAAAAAGCTAGCCACTTAAGATTACAGTAAGATATCCACTTATATACCTAGTAGATTTCATTGGTTATAGTGATCACTTTATAAAAAAAGGATTTATTTATTTGAAAGGCTGAATGAAAGGGATAGACAGAAGAGAGAGCTTCCATTTGCTGGTTTACTCCCAAAATGTCAGCAATAGCCAGGTCTGGGCAAGCTGAAGCCAGGTGCCATAAATTCCATCCAGGTCTCCAGTGTGGGTTAGTGGAATCCAAGTACTGGGGCCATCATCTTCTCCTTTTTAGATGCATTGGCAAGAAGCTAGATCAGAAGTGTGGAGTAGTCAGGCCTTCAACCATCTGATAAGGAATGCAGGTATCCCAAGTGGCAGCTTAACCACTGTGCCACAGTGCCTGCCCCTAGGGGATAAGTTTTATTATTTTTTTTAATTTATAAAATAAATGTTTCTTTAAACACTCACACATTTTAGTTTTTTGCTTTCTGTATATAAGTAATAATGTGATTTTTTAAAAAAAGGTTTATTTATACATTTATTTAAAAAGCAGAGTTACAGAGAGGCAGAGACTGAGAGAGAGAGAGAGAGATCTTCCATCCTCTGGTTCACTCCCCAAATAGCCACAACCACCAGAGCTGGGCCAATCTGAAGCCAGGAGCCAGGAGCTTCTTCTGGGTCTCCCACGTGAGTGCAGGAGCCCAAGCACTTGGGCCATCTTCTACTGCTTTCCCAGGCCACAGCAGAGAGCTGGATCAGAAGTGGAGCAGCCGGGTCTCGAATTGACATCCATATGGGATGCCAGCACTACAGGTGGCAGCTTTAACTGCTGTGTCATAGCACTGACCCAAGATATAAGTTTTAATACAGAGCTATTCCTGTAATAGAATCTTAGGAATGACTGTATGTGGTAGTAATAAAAAGAACTGGTAAAGTGGCCAGCGTTGTGGCATAGCGGGTTAAGCCACTGTCTGCAGTGCCAGTATCCCATATGGGGACTGGTTTGAGTCCCAGCTGCTCTACTTCCAATCCAGCTTCCTGCTAATGAGCCTGAGAAAGCAGCAGAGGATGGCTCAAATGCTTGGACCTCTGCCCTAACATAGGATACCTGGAAGAAGCTCCTGGCCCTTGACTTCGGACTGGCCGAGCTCTGGCTGTTGCAGCCATGTGGGGAGTAAATCAGTGGATGGAAGATATCTCTTTCTCTCTCTCCAACTCTGCCTTTCAAATAAATAAAATAATTCTTAATATACAAAACTGGTAAAGGACTTTTCAGAAACGTCAGCTAATACTTTTCTGCCATGTGTATATATAGCCTCAAATGTTAATTTGAAAACATTTTGTAATCATTATCTCAATTTCCAAAGCCTTTGGTTAAAAAGTAAAAGTAGACATTTTAGATAAGCTATTTTATAAGAAGATGAATGAGGAGAAGGAATTCAATTTACTGTTACAAAGAGAGAAAGGCTTTCTCGTGTCTGCCAGGCATTGGAGCTGTAGGCAGCTGGCAAATTCAGGACAGAATTCTTTCTGAGATTTGACATTTTGCTGTCCTTTGGTTCCTATACTTCCTACTGGGTAAACAGACCAGCAAGTGGAAATCTGATCTCTAAAGCTAACAGGAGAATTTTGTTAGCTAGCATTCTTAATTGAGTGACAATTTTTTTTTTTTTAAAGATTTATTTATGGGGCCAGTGATGTGGCATAGCGGGTAAAGCCACTGCCTGCAGTGCCGGCATCCCGTCTGGGCACTGACTCAAATCCTGACTGCTCTACTCCCAATCCAACTCCCTGCTAATGCTTCTGGGAAAGCAGTAGAAGATGGCCCAAGTGCTTGGGCTCCTGCATCCACATGGGAGACGTCAAAGAAGCTCCTGGGTTCTGATTGGCCCAGCTCCAGTGGTTGCATCCATTTGGGGAGTGAACCAGAAGATGGAAAATCTCTCTCTCTCTTTCTGCCTTTCAAATTAATAAGTAAACAGTGACACAGAGAGGGAGAGACAGAGAATGAAAGAGAGAGAGATCTTCTGTTTGTTGTTACACTCTCAAAATGACTGTGACGGTCAGGGTTGGGGCAGGCCAAAGCCAGAAGCCAAGAACTCCATCTGAGTCTCCCATGCGGGTGGCAGGGGCCCACACACTTGAGCCATCATCTGCTGCTTTCCCAGATGCTTTAAAGTGGAGCAGCTGGAACTTGAACTGGTTTTCCACTGTGGGATGGCCAGCATTGCAGGTGGCAGCTTAACCCACTGTGCCATAATGCTGGCCCAAATGAAATTATTATTAGAAAAAAAAAGAAATAAATTAAATGTTATTAAAAATAAAGGCAAGTTTTTAAAAATATTTGTTTATTTATTTGAAAGGCAGAGTTGCAGAGAGAGAGAGAGAGAGAGAGAGTCTTCCATCCGCTGGTTTACTCCCCAAAATGGCTGCAATGGCCAGAGCTGCGCCCATCTGAAGCCAGAAGCCAGGAGCTTCTTCTGGATCTCCCACGTGGGTGCAGGGGCCCAAGGACTTGGGCCATCTTCCACTGCTTTCCCAAGCCATAGCAGAAAGCTGGATCAGAAGTGGAGTAGCTGGACTTGAACTGTCTCCCATATGGGATGCCAGCACTACAGGCAGTGGCTTTACCTGCTATGCCACAGTGCCAGCCCCTAAAGGCAAATTTATAACCATTTTAGTTAAAAACATAGTTACAAATTTAATGCTAATGTAAATACTTAATTTTCTTCACAGATAATTTTTATTATTAGAAGTGATATAAAACATTCACATGTGAACTTTGGAGAAATCTCAGATAACAAGATTACTGCCATTTCTAAGTTTAAATTTTATTTGTAATGTACCCTCTTTCATTGTTGCAGCACATGAAATGCTACTATCTCTGAGAAAAATCTTGGTATCTTAACAAGAATTCCAACTACTGAAAATTTTTATATGGCATCTTTGTCCATGAGAAACCTTTCAATTTGAAATTGTCATTGCTTAGAAAGTATGGAGGCAAAGCCGCCACCACCTGCAGCGCTGGAATCCCATGCAGGCTCTGGTTTGAGTCCCGGCTGCTCTGATTCCGATCCAGCTCTCTGCTATCACCTGGGAAAGCAGTAGAATACTGCCCAAGTCCTGGGCCGCTGCACCTGTGTGGGAGTCCTGGAAGAAGCTCCTGACTCTTGGCTTCGGATGGGTGCAGTTCTGGCCATTGCAGCCAATTGGGGAGTGAACCAGTGGATGCAAGACCTCTCTTTCTTTCTTCCTTTCCTTCTCTCTTTCTGTACCTCTGCCTTTCAAATAAATAAATAAATCTTAAAAAAAAAGTGTGTGATGAAGGCATTTTCAAGACTGGGTAGAAAATATTTGAGATTGCTAGTACAACCATGAATAATAAAGTTCCATGGAGAGCTAGAAAAGAGATAGCCTTGAACTTATACAGTCCAATATATTTGTCAGTTATCGGTAATAGATTAGTTATTTTCATTTTTCAGGATTTGTTATTTAAGAGGTAAGGTGTTCATGAAAAGTGCTTATGATTTAATTCAATCATAAAACATATCAGGAGATAGGTTATTTAGTTGTGGGCAGGGCAGAAGCACAAATGATATGAAAGTGTTAACCAGATTTTTCTGCTAGATTACAATTTGGCTTTTAAATTATATGATAAATGGTTTTATCTAATGATACAAAAAATTTTTGAAGAAAGTATGATGTTATACATATATTTGTGTGTATTTAAAATATTTAAATATTTATTTGAAAGGCAGAGAGGGAGAGGGAGATCTTCCATCCCATGGTTTACTCATCAAATAGCCACAACAGCTGGGACTGGGCCAGGCCAAAGCTGGTAGCCAGGGATTCCAGCCCAGTCTCCCTGTATTCTGCTATGTTCCCTAGCCAGCTGCTTAGTAAGAAGCTGGATCAGAAGTAGAGTAGCTAGGAATTGAAGCAGCACTCTGATAAGGGATGTTGGCGTCATAAGTGGACATCTTAACCTACTGTGCCACAACACCAGTCCTTAACTGAAATTTTGTACTCTGACCAATATCTCCTCATTTCCTCTTTGTGCTCCTACCCCCCCTCCACTTCTCAGCCTTTGAAAACCACTATTCTGGGGTCACTGTTGTGGCACAGAGAGTTAAGCTGCCACCTGAAATGTCAGCATCCCATATTGCCGATGGTTCAAGTCCTGACTGCTCCATTTATGAACCAGCTCTCTGCTAATACACCTGAGAAAGCAGTGGAGAGGTTGCCTCAATGCTTGGTTCCCTGCACCTATATGGGAGACCCAGATGAAGCTCCTGGTTTCCACTCAGCCCAGAACTGGATGTTGTGGCCATATGGGGAGTGAACCAGCATATGGAAGATTCTCTCTCTCTCTCTCTCTCCCCCGCTGTGTAACTCTCCCTGTCAAATAAATAAATAAATAAATAAATCTTTAAAGAAAGAAAGAAAAGTACTATTCTATTCTTTGCTTCTGTGCGATCAATTGCTTTAGATTCTACATGTAAGTGAGACCATGTGGTATTTGCCTTTCTGTGCCTGGCTCATTTCACTTAACATCCTTCGGGTTCATCCATGTTTTCACAAAAAACACAGAATTTCCTTCTTTTTAAAGGCTGAATAGTATTATAGTATTCCATTGTGTACATATACCATATTTACTTTAGCCATTCTTCCACTGATGGACACTCAGGTTAACTTTATGTCTTGGCTATCATGAATAGTGTTGCATTGATCAAGATTTTTAATACTTTTAAAAAAAAATAACAGCTTTGCAGTGGTATTCCAAATATCATTTAGAGATTCAGAATCTAGAGAAGTGATGTTCAGTAGAACTTTGCAGTGATGGGATGTTATTTTTATGCTTTGAACAATACAGTAGCCACTAGCGATATGTTCTGTTGAGTACATGAAGTGTGACTGGTGTGACTAAGCAATAAACTTAAAACTTACATAATCACATGTGACTAGTGGCTACTGTATTGGATAATACAGTATTTGTATTAACCTATAGTATAGGACATGGCTCCACAAAATTTTTTTTTAGTGGACAAGATAGTGAATACTTTAGGCTTTGAGAGTCACATAGTCCCTTTGCCCCTATAGTACAAAAGAAGCGATAAATAGTGCATAAATGGGCTTGGTTATATTCTAATAAAACTTTATTGATGGACACTGAAATGTGAATTTCATGTAATTTTTCTTTTTTAAAAAATATTTGTTTATTTTATTTGAAAGGCAGAGTTACAGAGAGAGGGAGAGACAAGAGACCGAGAGAGAGATCTATCTATCTGCTGGCTCACTCCTCAGATGGCTACAATAGCCAGGGCTGGGCCAGGCCAAAGCTAGGAGCCAGGAGCTTCATCTGGGTCTTCCTCGTGGTTGGCAGGGGCTCAAGTACTTGGGCCATCTTCTTTTTTTTAATTTTATTTATTTTGATAGGCAGCGTTACAGAGAGGGAGAGACAGAGAGAGGTCTTCCATCTGCTGGTTCACTCCCCAAATGGAAACAATGGCCAGGGCTAGGCCAGGCTGAAAGCAGGAGCCAGGAGCTTCTTTGGGGTCTTCCATGTGGGTGCAGAGGCCCAATCACTTGGATCATCTTCCACTGCTTTCCCAGGAGCGTTAGCAGAGGGCTGGATTGGAAGTGCAGCAGCCAGGACTAAAACCGGTGCTCATATGGGATGCAGGCTATGCCGCAACGACAGCCCCTAGTGCCTTCCCAGGTGCATCTGCAGGGAGCTGGATCAGATGTGAAGTAGCTGGGACTCGAACTGGCACCCAATTGCTGCATTGCAGGCAGCATCTTAACCCACTATGCCACAATGCCAGCTCTCATGTAATTTTCAAGTGTCATGAAACAGTAGTGTTATTTTTTTTCAACAACTAAAAAATCTAAAAGCCATTCTTAGTTCACAGGCCAGACAAAAGCAGGTGGTGAGCCATAATTTGCCAAATCCTGATCTTCAGTTCAGAGGGCTCAGCAACAGATATGTAAAAATATGTGTGTTTAATAACTATTTATTGAGTGTTCACCATGAGCAGGCGTTCTTTGAGGGACTGAAGGCATAGCAGAACAAAACAGACACCATCCTTGTGCTCAAAGAGCTTACCTTACGGTGGGGAGAGAGACAAAAAATGTGAACAACAGTGATAATGACATTTTATGAAGAAAATCCAGATACGAGGAGGAAGAGTGACCAATGGAGGCTGAGATTTTATATAGAGTAGTTAAAGCTTACTTGATAAGGTTACTTTTGAGCAGACACATGAATGAGGAGAGGAAGTGAGCCAGGTGGCCTGCGGGAAGGGTAAATGCAAGGCCCTCACGCAGAAGCCGTCTTTACCTGTTCAGGTAACAGGAGAGATGTAGAAAAGGAAAGAGACTTACATTTCAACAAAATCAACACTCTCCAAGGTTCTTTCATCATTTGTACCAGGTATCTAAACATCAGTATAGGAAACTATGTTTCTTTCCTTCCTTTTTTTCTTCCTTTCTTCCTTCTTTATATATGAGAGAGAGAGAGAAGAGAGAAGATAGAAGAAGCATTCCCATCCCCATCCACTGATTTGCTCCCCAAATACCCACAACAGCTGGAGCTGGAACAAAGCTGGGCCAGGGCCAAAGCCAGGAGCTGGGAACTGAATTCAGGTCTCCCACATGGGTGGCAGGGACCCAGTTACTTGAGTCATCACTGCTGCTTTCCAGGGTTTGCATTAGCTGGAAGCTGAATCAAGAGCCAGAGGTTGGTGTTGAACCCAAACACTGTGATAATGGGAAACAGGTATATTAATCAGGGTCTTAACCACTAGTCCATACACCTGCCTTAGGAAACTATATTTCTATCAGAGGAAATACAGAGACCCTTCGTACTTAGCTAGAGCGTTCTTTTGGAAAATATTTTAAAATTGTATTGACTACCTACACATTAAAAAGACCCCAGTAGATGCCATCAAATGGAAACTTTTTTTTGGGGGGGGGGGTATGCCAAAGTATGGAGAAATTCCAAAATGATTAAAAGCGCAAAGGTTTTTGCTGTACTTAGAAATGTTTAAAAACCTTGGTCTTTACTTGGGAATTCTGGCACCATCTGTCCCATACCACCTCTATGGGCTTCATGTTCTTATAATGACCTTTAAGTTTAGGCAGGAAATGTACTTCAGCTCATTTTGTTCCTGTATTTTAAGTATTTTTTAGTACCTAAGTAAAACATCCATGTTACCTGGTTATAGATGGTTTTAATGTCTCTTAAGGTGTTAGTTACAGTACACAGAGGGTACTTGAAAAAATATTATTGGGGCTGGCAATGTGGCTAGCTGGTTCGAGTCCAGCTGCTCCACTTCCTATCCACTCTCTGCTTTGGCTGGGAAAGCAATAGAAGATGGCCCAACTGCTTGAGCCCTGAACGCACATGGGAGACCCAGAAGAAGCTCCTGGCTCCTGCCTTGAGATCTGCATAGCTCCAGCCATTCTGACCCATTGAGGAGTGAAGCAGTGGATGGAAGACCTCTCTCACTCTTCCTCTCCTTCTCTCTCTGTGTAACTCTGACTTTCAAATCAATCAATCTATCTTTTAAAAAAAGAGAAGAAAAATACCACTAAAGCTATTTAAATGTCACTTTCAGGTTTATAAGGACCTTTTGGCTTTAGGTCACCACAATCAAAAGGCGTGGTGCTGTTCAGTGACTAAAGGATATTCCCACATGAAGGTTGCTCATGTGAAACCTTTATACTGATGCTCTTTCTTTTTTTTCTGTTAAGAATTCTTTCAGTGTGCAGTTGAAAGTTGCATAGTTAGCTTTTTCATTTTCAATTAAAAACACTAAATAACTTGCAGAAAAGTTGATACAGTACAAAAAACTATCTTCTCGGGAAATTTTGAGAGTAAACTGCTGACATGATGCTCTATCACTGTCTAATACATCAGTATGTCTCTCCTCCTTTCTAAAAAAACACGATACACCTATCAAACCCAGGAAATTAATGCTGTTACATTACTGTTTACGCCTCAGCCCCCTTCCATTTTTCTCCAATTATTTCTATAATGATCTTTGCTGCACAATAGAATTCAGGTCAGACTTACACATTGCATTTAATTGTCACATCTCCATTGTTCTTCAGTTTAGCTTTCATGACTTTAACTCTTTTGGGAATTATAAGCCAGTTGCTTTAACTCATTCAACTAGAGTGAGTTTGTTATGGGTCTGTATTTGGAAGGGATATCACAAAAGCAATTCTGTGTTCTTTTCATTATCAGGCAGCATATGTGTGTCCCACTAAAATGATGATAATCAATGTAACTTTGCTCAGTTGCAGCAGTATCAGCCAACCTTCTCACCATATAGTTGCTTTTTCATCTTGTAATGAGTAAGTACTTTTTTGAGAAGCACTTTTAGCAATATAAATATCCCATTTGTCATCACTTTTAATTTATTCACTTATTGAGGTTTGAATGCTCTCATGAATTTCTTTTTTTTCCCAATGAGTTACAAACCAATACTATTAATATTTTGATGCTCCCTTGTCCCAAAGTTGGCCAGTGGAAACCCCTTCAAAATACCTTCCTTATTCTTTTACGTTATCCTCTCCAATTTGTACACAACAAAATATTATAGACTCATCTTGTACTTTCCCTGCCTCAACCCTGGAATCAGTCATTTCTCCAAGAAACCTGAGTCTTTTTAGTGGAAAATGACATTTCAAAGTTAATACCTGGGTGCTATGAAGCCCTAGTAGTGACACTACTCCCAGTAGACAAGACTAGGGATTGTATACATGTAAACTCCTATACATTAACTTATATCTATGTTTTATTTCTGTTTATATATTGTAGACACTATGAATTCATGCCAGTGCTTCTAATTCCAGTACAGTTGTACAGGTTTCCATATTTGCAATACTCTTCTCTGACAAACTTAGCTGTCCTTATCCTTGTAATATTCACTTATTTGGTCAGTCATCCTTTATATAACCAGCTGTCCATTGCCACTGGCGTTTCCTTCTCAAGCCAGATGCTCTCCTTGCCTCCCTGGGGACTAACATCCCCTACGGTGACCTCTGCTCTGTGAGTACTCTTTTCAACTGCTTGGGCTCTGACACCCCCACGCAAGACTGCCCCTAAAATGTGGATGCCCTTCTCGCCCAACTCAAGTTCTGACACTTGGCACTGGACCACTTCTGCAGGCTTCATGCTGACAGACCCCATTCTCCTGAGGTGGGTGTCTTGTTCACCCTGTTTTGGTTCTGAGACTCCATCCCCATGGATGCTTAGCTGTCTTCACCATGCTTAGGCTCTAGCTCCCCAAGGGAGGCTGCTCCTGAGCTTGGGTGTCTTCTTCATTCCTCTCAATGCTAAAATTCCAAGTCAGGCCATCTCCCCTGCCTGAAAGCCCTCCTTAGGTTCTGATTTGCCATGCTGCCTGTCCCTCTCTGTGGAACCCCACTCACATCATTCATGCTTCCCATCCAACATGGACACATTCTTGCTGGTTGGACCACAGCAGTCCATCCTGGGCTGCTGCCTTTCCTCGTATAGACATTCTTCCCTCAACCACCTTGGGTTTTGACACCCAGGCCAATCTTGTTATTTTAAAAATGTGTTCATAGGTGAACTACTTTTCTTTTCAAGTTTTTGTGTATTTATTTGAAAGGTGGGGAGGGGATGAGAGAAGAGGAGGAAAGGAGAACAGAGGAGAGAGTGCCCCTTCACTGCTTCACTTCTTATATGTCCAAAGTCATTGGCAAGGGCTGGCTGGGGCCAAACCATGAACCTGTAACTCAATTCAGATCTCCCATGTGGGTGCCAGTAACCCAAATACTGAGCCATCACTTGCTGATTCCCAGGGTACCCATTAGCAGGAAGCTGGAATCAGGAGTGGAGCCAGGGGGCCAGCATTGTAGCGCAGAGGGTTAAGCTGCCACCTGTGACATGAGCGTCCTATATGAGTGCTGGTTTGAGTCCTGGCTGTTCCACTTCCCATCCAACTCCCTGCTGATGTTCCTGGAATAGAAATAGAAGATGGTCTAAGTACTTGGGCCCATGCCACCCATATGGGAGACTGGAATGGAATTTCAGGCTCCTGACTTCAGCCTGGCCCAGCCCTGGTACTTATAGCCATTTGGAGAGTGAACCATAAAATAAAATAACTCTTTCTCCATGTTTTTCACTCTTTCTCACTGTAACTCTCTGCCTTTGAAATGAATACATAAATCTTAACAACAACAAAAAGGAATGGAACCAGGACCCAAACTCAGGCATTCTGTATGGGATGTGGATATTCCAAGTGGTATCTTTTGTTTTTTTATTTTATTTTTATTTTATTTGAAAGAGTGACACAGAGAGGGAGATAGACAGGGATCTTCCATCACTGGTTCACTCCTCAAATGGCTGTACCCACCAGGGCTGGACCAGACTGAAGCCGGTAGCCAGGAACTCCATCCAGCTCTATCTCCCGTGTAAGTGACAGGGGCCCAAGTACTTGAGCCATCTTCCGCTGCTTTTCCATGTGAGCTTTTCCAGGGAGCTGGATTGGAAGTGGAGCATCCAGAACTCTAACTGGCACTCCAGTATGGGATGCTGGCTTTGCATCCCATATTGCACAATACCAGCACTCCACTCCTGAGCCAGCTTGTGTCTTGAGTGCTATATCAAGTGCCTGCCCTTGCTTATTTTTTAAATATGTGTGTTTCCCATGCCTTTATGCTTTGTGGCTAACATCTTGTTTTAAATTGGGACAGAGTATATATACAGTGACTCTATTTTTCAAATAAAAAGCTGATATGTGACCTCATAGTATAGACATTTTGAAATCAGTACTATCCTGAACAGTTTTTGTAAGTGATCATCATTGAAATAAATAAAAAAGGAACCTTCTAACTTCTAGTAATGGAAGAGTTGCTCCTATTGAACCAACCTTCCCATACATGGATAACAATTATAGATTGTACACAAATATTTTAAAATCTGTCACCTGAAGGCATTGGGAAAATGACCCAAAGAAGCCTGTTTTATGTCTTTTTGCTCAGGGCCAAATATGAGTTCTCATTTTAGCCTCAGGGCCTTTAAAACTTAGATAAAAAAAAAAACTACAGTTTTACTAGCTTTAAAAAGCCGTATCAGGGCCAGTGCTGTGGCACAGCAGGTTAATGCCCTGGCCTGAAGTGCCAGCATCCCATATGGATGTCAATTCGAGACCCGGCTGCTCCACTTCTGATCCAGCTCTCTGCTGTGGCCTGGGAAAGCAGTAGAAGATGGCCCAAGTGCTTGGGCTCCTGCACTCACGTGGGAGACCCAGAAGAAGCTCCTGGCTCCTGGCTTCAGATTAGTGCAGCTCCAGCTGTTGCAGCCAATTGGGGAGTGAACCAGTGGATGGAAGACCTCTCTCTCTCTCTCTGTCTCTCTCTGTCTCTCTGTCTCTCTCTCTCTATCTCTCTATCTCTCTCCCTCCCTCTCTCTGTGTAACTCTGACTTTCAAATAAATAAATAAATCTTAAAATAAAAAAAAAAAAGCCGTATCAACCACAGCTGAAAAGTGAAGAGGGAAAACCTGGAATGGAGAAAGCTTGAGAGGGCTTTTCTGTGTATAAATTCTCTGGCTGATCCTTGAACAAAACATATCTAGGGTAATGTACTAAGTGGCACATCTGAGGCTAAAATAACAGAGATTTATGCTTCTGTAAGAATAACCAACTCATTCCAGTTCTCTGTTCAGGGAATCCCATCAGTACAGACATACTGGGCATTTGGTCACCCTACCTCCTGTCATCACAGTTGAAATAGAATTTGAGTTTGATCTCAGGCAAGTTAACTGCATACTTTAAAAAATAAAGCAAGTGGGGCTGTCACTGTGGCGCAGTACATTAATCCTTTGCCTGTGGCACCAGCATCCCCCATGGACACCAGTTCTAGTCCCAGCTGCTCTTCCGATCCAGCTCTCTGCTGTGGCCTGGGAAAGCAGTGGAAGATGCACAAGTGCCTGGGCCCCTGCACCCACGTGGGAGAACCTGAAGAAGCTCCTGACTCTGGATGGACCCAGCTCTGGCCCGTGCTGCCATCTGGGGAGTGAACCAGTGGATGGAAGACCTTTCTCTCTGTCTATTCCTCTCATAGTCTGTAACTCTACCTCTCAAATAATAAACAGATAAATAAATATTTATTAAAAATAAAGCAAATAAAATTCCTGTATACTTCAGAGGAACATAGCAGAATTTAGAATTTCTATAACATATCATTCTCAATATTCAGGATGCAATCCAAAGTTATTAGGTAATTTTAAGAATCAAGAGACTGTGGTACATACTCAAGAGAAAAGGAAATCAGTGGCTACTGACCCCAAGATCAGATAGATATTAGAATTGGTAGACAAGAATTTTAAATAGCTATAAGATGACAGAAGAACAAGTGTGACAACTTGAAGATATAACAATAAAAATTACTCAATCTGAATAACAGAAAAGACATTAGAGGGAAAAACATAGCCTCAGAGAACTGTGGGAAGATATGAAAGGTCTGACATACAATTGAAGTTAAATAAGGAAATGGGTGAGAGAAGGGAGCAGAAATAACAGCTGCAGAAGAAATAACAGCTGCAGATTTCCCACGTTTGGTGGAAAACATAATTTTACAGTGTTAAGAAGTTCAGTGCATCAAGGTAAGATAGATATAGGTAAAACCAGACATAGGTATATAAAAATAACACTTTTGAACACCAAAAGTAAAGAGAAAATCTTGCAAGTATTCAGAGAAAGGAACATTGAGTATAGAAAAGAAATGATATCACTGACTTCTCATCAGAAACAATAGAGGCAAGAAGACAATGGAATGCAATCTTTTTTTTTTTTTTTTTTTTTACAGGCAGAGTGCACAGTGAGAGAGAGAGACAGAGAGAAAGGTCTTTCTTTGCCGTTGGTTCACCCTCCAGTGGCTGCCACGGCCGGCGCGCTGCGGCCGGCGCACCGCGCTCATCCGATGGCAGGAGCCAGGTGCTAGGTGCTTTTTCCTGGTCTCCCATGGGGTGCAGGGCCCAAGCACTTGGGCCATCCTCCACTGCACTCCACGGCGCCGGCCGGAATGCAATCTTTAAAGAGCTGGAGGGTGGCCGGCACCGAGGCTCAATAGGCTAATCCTCCACCTTGCGGCGCCGGCACACCGGGTTCTAGTCCCGGTTGGGGCGCGGGATTCTGTCCCAGTTGCTCCTCTTCCAGGCCAGCCCTCTGCTGTGGCCAGGGAGTGCAGTGCAGGATGGCCCAAGTCCTTGGGCCCTGCACCCACATGGGAGACCAGGAGAGGCACCTGGCTCCTGGCTCAGATCGGCGCGATGCGCCGGCCGCGGCAGCCATTGGAGGGTGAACCAACAGCAAAAAGGAAGACCTTTCTCTCTGTTGCTCTCTCTCTCTCACTGTCCACTCTGCCTGTCAAAAATACAAAAAATAAAATAAAGAGCTGGAGGGTGAAAATACTATCTATTCAAAATTTTGTATCTAATAAAAATATGCTATAAGATTAAAATAAAATAAAGACATTTTCAAATAAATGAAAAGAGAGAAGCTGTTGCTCACCCAGTTGTGTTACTAGGACTGCTAAAGAAAGTTCTTTAGGGTGAAAGGAAATGATACAAGGTAGAACTTGGGTTGTCATGGAAAAAATGAAGAGCATCAGAAAACATTAAGTGTGTGGATAGAGTGCTACTAATTTTTCATCCTAATTACTCCCTCCCTTCCTCTCTTCTTTCCTCCTACTCTTTTCTCTTTCTTTTTATTATTAAGAAGTAGAGAGATAGAGACAGACACAGAGAGACAGAGACAGAGGAGGCGAGAGCTCCCATTTACTTGCTTACTCCCTAGATGCCCACGATGTCCAGGGCTGGGCTAGACCAAAGCCAGGAGCCAGAAGCCCCATCCAAGTCTCTCCGCATGGGTGGAAGGGAATCAAGTACTTGAGCTATCACCTGCTGCCTCTTGGGGTGTACATTATCAGGAAGCTAGAATCAGGAGTGCAGCCAGGACTTGAACCCAGGCACTTTGATATGGAATGCAGGTGTCCTAAGGAGCATCTTAACATTAGGCCAAACTCTGCCTCTTAGTTTTTTTTAATATTTATTTTTTTAATATTTATTTTTTAATATTTATTTATTTATTTGAAAGTCAGAGTTACACAGAAATAGAAGAAGAGACACAGAGAGAGAGAGAGAGAGAGAGAGAGAGAGAGAGGTCTTCCATCTGCTGGTTCAATTGGCAGCAATGGCCGGAGCTGCGCCGATCTGTAGCCAGGAACCAGGAGCTTCTTCCAGGTCTCCCACATGAGTGCAGGGGTCCAAGGAGTTGGGACATCTTCTACTGCTTTTCCAGGCTATAGCAGAGAGCTGGATCAGAAGTGGAGCAGCCAGGACCTGAACCGGTGCCCATTTGGGATGCTGGTGCTGCAGGCTGCAGCTTAATCTGCTATGCCACAGTGCTGGCCCCTGCCTCTTAGTTTCTTTAAAATATAGTGTGATTCTTTAATTACAAAATGAATAACATTGTATTGTGGAGTTCATAGTGTATGTACATGTGATACATCTGAGAACTACATTATGACAGTTGGAGGATGGGAAATAGGCCTAACTATATAGGTTGCAAACTTCTCACATGTCATATGAAGTAAAGTAAATTTTACTCTAAGGAGACTATGGAAAATTATAGATTCATATTATAGATTCTAGAACAAGGAGAAATAGACAAACCAATAGTCATATATGGATTTTTTATTTGACAGGTAGAGTTAGACAGTGAGAGAGAGACAGAGAGAAAGGTCTTCCTTCCATTGGTTCACCCCCCAAATGGCTGCCACAGCCAGCACGCTGCGCCCATCTGAAGCCAGGAGCCAGGTGCCCCCTCCTGGTCTCCAACACGGGTGCAGGCGCCCAAGTGCTTGGGCCATCCTCCACTGCCCTCCCAGGCCACAGCAGAGAGCTGTACTGGAAGAGAAGCAGCCGGGATCAGAACCTGGGGCACACATGAGATGCCGGTGCCTCAGGTGGAGGGTTAGCTAATAGCAAGCCACGGTGCCGGCTCCATATTTGGAGATTTTTTTTCTTTTTTTTTATTTTTGACAGGCAGAGTGGACAGTGATAGAGAGAGACAGAGAGAAAGGTCTTCCTTTATGCCATTGGTTCACCCTCCAATGGCCGCCGCGGCCAGTGCGCTGTGGCTGGCGCATTGCGCTGATCCGAAGCCAGGAGCCAGGTGCTTCTGGTCTCCCATGGGGTGCAGGGCCCAAGCACCTGGGCCATCCTCCACTGCACTCCCTGGTCACAGCAGAGAGCTGGCCTGGAAGAGGGGCAACCGGGACAGAATCTGGCGCCCCGACCAGGACTAGAACCCGGTGTGCCGGCGCCACAAGGCGGAGGATTAGCCTGTTGAGCCACAGAGCCGGGTCATATTTGGAGATTTTAACACTCCTTTTTACAACAACTAGACAGTTGGCCAAAAATTAGTAAAGCCATAGAAGATTTTTTTTTTTTTTTTGGACAGGCAGAGTGGACAGAGAGAGAGAGAGAGAGAGAAAGGTCTTCCTTTTTTGCCGTTGGTTCACCCCCCAATGGCTGCTGCGGACGGTGCATCGCGCCGATCTGAGCCAGGAGCCAGGTGCCTCTCCTGGTCTCCCATGTGGGTGCAGGGCCCAAGGACTTGGGCCATCCTCCGCTGTACTCCCAGGCCACAGCAGAGAGCTGGACTGGAAGAGGAGCAACCGGGACAGAATCCAGCGCCCCAACCGGGACTAGAACCTGGGGCGCTGGTGCCGCAGGCAGAGGATTAGCCTATTGGGCCATGGTGCCGGCCGCCATAGATCTTAACAGAGCTGTTGCTTGTGGCTCTGGAATCCCATATGGGTGCCAGTTTGAGTCCCAGCTAGTCCACTTCTTTTTTTTTTTTTTTCTCCACTTCTGATCCAGCTACCTGCTAATGCACCTGGAAAAGCAGCAGAAGGATGGCCCAAGTGCTTGGGACCCTGCACCCATGTAGAGACCTGGAGGAAGCTCCTGGCTTCTGCCTGGCACAACTCTAACTGTTGTGACCGTTTGGGAAGTGAACTAGCAGATGGAGGATCTCTCTCTCTCTCTCTCTCTCTCTCTCTCTCTCTCTCTCTGTCTTTCCCTCTCTCTCTCTCTAACTCTGCCTTTCAAATAGAATAAATAAATCTTAAAAAAAAAAAGATCTTAACAACATTATCAAAGACCTTGACCTCATTGACATTTGTCAAACAATAGACTCAACAGCAGGATGTATGAATATATATGTGTATCTATCCAAATACAGTTGGCACACTCATGAAGAAAATGAGTCTTAATCAATTCAAAAGGACTGAAATCCCTCAGATTATGCTGTCTGAATATAGTGGAATGGAACTAGAAATCATTAACAGTAAAATAACCAGAGAATCTGCTAATTCCCCTAAATATATAGAAATTAAACACAAATAACCAATGGATCAAAAAAGTCACAAGGAAAGTTATAACTGAATTATAATGAAAATAAATCATCAAAATTTATGAGATGTATCTAAAGCAGTACTGAGAGGAAAATTTATAGATTTAAAAACTTATATCTTTAGAAAAGGAGAAAGGAATAAAATCAGTTACTTTAAATTTCACCATAAAAGGGGAAAGGGAAAAAAATGGCAAGTTAAACCCAATATAAGTAGAAGGAAGAAAAAGACAAGAGATGAATAAAATTGAAAACTAGAAACAGAAAATTAACCAAACCAGAAATTCATTCTTTGAAAATTTTTTTTTTTTTTGACAGGCAGAGTGGACAGTGAGAGAGAGACAGAGAGAAAGGTCTTCCTTTTGCCGTTGGTTCACCCTCCAATGGCTGCTGCGGCCAGCGCACTGCGCTCATCCGATGGCAGGAGCCAGGTGCTAGGTGCTTTTTCCTGGTCTCCCATGGGGTGCAGGGCCCAAGCACCTGGGCCATCCTCCACTGCACTCCTGGGCCACAGCAGAGGGCTGGCCTGGAAGAGGGGCAACCGGGACAGAATCCGGCGCCCCAACCGGGACTAGAACCCGGTGTGCCGGCGCCACAAGGCGGAGGATTAGCCTGTTGAGCCACGGCGCCAGCCGAAAATATTTTTTTTGACAGGCAGAGTGGACAGTGAGAGAGAGAGACAAAGACAAAGGTCTTCCTTTTCTGTTGGTTCACCCTCCAATGGCCGCTGTGGCAGGTGCGCTGCGGCTGGCGCACTGCGCTGATCCGAAGCCAGGAGCCAGGTGCTTCCTCCTGGTCTCCCATGCGGGTGCAGGTGCAGGGCCCCAGGACCTGGGCCATCCTCCACTGCCTTCCCGGGCCACAGCAGAGAGCTGGACTGGAAGGGGAGCAACCGGGACAGAATCTGGCACCCCGACCGGGACTAGAACCTGGGGTGCTGGCGCCGCAGGCAGAGGATTAACCTATTGAGCCATGGCGCCTGCCTGAAAAGATTTTTTTTTTTTTTAATCAATAAGTCCCTGGCTAGACTAACCAAGAAAAAGAATACAAATTATCAGTATAGAAAATGATAAGAGGGCCGGCGCCGTGGCCCTGCACCCCATGGGAGACCAGGAAAAAGCACCTAGCACCTGGCTCCTGCCATCGGATGAGCACGGTGCGCCGGCCGCAGCGCGCCATCCGCAGCAGCCATTGGAGGGTGAACCAATGGCAAAGGAAGACCTTTCTCTCTGTGTCTCTCTCTCACTGTCTACTCTGCCTGTCAAAAAAAAAAAAAATGAAAAGAAAATATGTCTATGGATCCTACAGATATTATGCAGATAGAAATGTTATAAACAATTTTTGCCAATAAATTTAACAACTTAGTTCTTTTTTTTTTTTTTTTTTTTTTGACAGGCAGAGTTAGACAGTGAGAGAGAGAGACAGAGAGAAAAGTCTTCCTTCCATTGGTTCACTCCCCAAATGGCCGCTAAGGCTGGCGCACTGCGTCAATCCAAAGCCAGGAGCCAGGTGCTTCCTCCTGGTCTCCCATGCGGGTTCAGGGCCCAAGCACTTGGGCCATCCTCCACTGCCTTCCCGGGCCACAGCAGAGAGCTGGACTGGAATAGGAGCAACTGGGACAGAATTCGGCACCCCAACCGGGACTAGAACCTGGGGTGCCGGTGCCACAGACCAAATTTAACAACTTAGAACAGATGCCTTAAGAAGTACAGCTTGCTGATACTAATTGGAAATGGAGTTTAAAAATCTGACTGGACTTGTATCTGTTAAAGAAATTGGAATTGTTATCAAAATAAAACTCCAGACCCAATTGTGTAACAGGATCAAACATTTAAGCAGAAAATAGTCTTACACAATTCTTTCATAAAGTAGAGGGGGAGGGAATTCTACCAAACTCTGATACCAAAATCTATTGAAGACATTAAAGAAAAAGAAAACCACAGGCCCCAAATTATTTGCAAACATAGATACATAAATCGTTAATAAACTATAGCAGCTAAATACAGTAGTACATGGAACAGAAACTATGTCATGGCCAAGCAGGGGTTTATCCTAGAAACTCAAGGGGTGCAATCTCACAAACTTATTCTAGGTTTATCTCAGAAGTAAGATCAATGATTTACCAAATTAGTAGAATAAAGGAGGAAAAGTATAAAATTTCAAATATAGAAGAAGTACTTAACAAATTTATACATTCATTCATGATAAAATGAATAAACAAAAACCCTCTCAGCAAATTAGAAGTACCAGGGAATTCTTGAGTTCTGTAGACAACCTACAATTAAAACTATACTTTTTTTTTTTAAAAAAAGATATTTATTTATTTATTTGAAAGGCAGAAACACAGAGAGAGGCAGAGTTTTCCATCCACTGATTCACTCTCCAAATGGCCACAACAGCCAAGACTGGGCCAGTTTGAAGCCAGGAGCCAGGATGGCCTTGTACAAAGAGAGCAGGGGCCCAAGTACTTGGACTTCTGCTGCTGTCCCAGGAGCATTAGCAGGGAGCCAGATTGGAAGTGGAGCAGCCAGGACTCAAACATGTGCCCATATGGAATGTTGGCATCATAGGTGGCAGCTTAACGTGCTGCACCACAACAGTGGTCCCTAAAACTGTAATTTATGATAAAATATTTAATGTTCCCCCTATAACAAAAGTTCTTTTTAATACATAAATTATTTTATTTCAAAATTTATATAAGAATGCAAAGGTGCTAAAATAGCTAAAGTAACATGAAAAAGGAAGCAATATTGGAAAGTTTACACAATCTGACATCACAGCTTTGCTATGAAGCATCAAAACATTATGGTATTGACATAATAAGAGGCAGTGTTTCCCTAAAGTAGAGTAAGAGCTAAAATACGAGCCACAGTCTTTTTTTTTTTTTTTTTTTGACAGGCAGAATGGACAGTGAGACAGAGAGAAAGGTCTTCCTTTTCCATTGGTTCACTCCCCAGTGGCTGCTGTGGCCAGCACACCGCACTGATCCAAAGCCAGGAGCCAGGTGCTTCTCTTGGTCTCCCATGCAGGTGCAGGGCCCAAGCATTTAGGCTATCCTCCACTGCACTCCTGGGCCACAGAAGAGGAGCAACCGGGACAGAATCCAGCGCCCCAACCAGGACTAGGGTACCAGTGCCGCAGGCGGAGGATTAGCCTATTGAGCCACGGCAACGACCACAAGCCATAGTCTTAAAGTTATTTGATTTGTGGCAAAAGCACCCAAAACAATCCAATGGAGAAAGAAAAGTCTTTTCAACAAGTGATGTTGGAACAGCTGAAAAACCACAGAAAACGAAGAATCTCAACTTCTACCTTATACTTACTTGAAAATTAACTCAGTGCGAAGCATGGACTGAAACATAAAAACCAAAACTATGAAGCTTATAGAAGAAACCAAGAGGAAATCTTCTCAACTTGGAGACAACAGGCTTTTCTTAAACAAGAAGCAGCAATATCCACTTAACAATGGATATATATTAGGGGGCAGTGCTGTGGCATAGCAGGTAAAGCTGCAGCCTGCAGTGCCAGCATCTCATAAGGGCACCGGTTCGAGTCTCAGCTGCTCCACTTCCAATCCAGTTCTCTGATATAGCCTGGGAAAACAGTGGAAGATGGTCCAGGTCCTAGGGCCCCTGTACCCATGTGAGAAACCTGGAGGAAGCTCCTGGCTCAGCTCCAGCTGTCGCAGCCATCTGGGGAGTAAACTAGAAGGTGGAAGACCTCTCTCTCTCTCTCTCTCTGCCTCTGCCTCTCTTACTCTGCCTTTCAAATAAATAAATAATCTTTAAAAATAAAGAAAATGAATAAGGTGAGTTGGTGGATAAATTGATGAATAGGTGGGAAGTTACAAGATACAGCAAAAGCAAATGTTAACTATAGAATCTAGTTGGTAGGTAACAGGTTCACTGTATAAATCTTCTAAACTTTTTCTTTCCGTGTATTTGAAAGTGTTCATAATAAAATATTGGAGGAGAAAATATTAAGGATATCTGAGATTCTCTCTATTGGGACCCATTGTTTTTTTTTTTTTTCATTGTTCTTGGCATAAGTTGACATAAAATTCTTAGAGTAACATTTGCTGTGACAATAATTCATTTCCTTTCTCCTTCAGACACTTAGGGAGAGTATAGAGGAGGAGTAGTCCTGCTCTGAAAGAATTCTACTCCTCAGGGTCCAAAATGATATCCTTTTTAAATTTGGAATGCTCAAGTCTAGAATTATATCCTAAGTACCTAATATTTTTTAACTCATTTTTTTCAGATACCCAAGCAAATGCAGAACTGCAAAGCACTCAGGAGCAGGCTGTGCCCACAGGTAACGTCATCTTTGTAGAAATACATCTTTACTGAAAATATAAAAAAAGAGGAATGTTATTCTGACTTCAGTAAAAATGCTATGAAAATGTGTGTGTATGTATATGTGTCTTAAGATTTTATTTATTTATTTGAAAGGCAGAAACCACAGGGAGAAACAGAGAGAGGGAGGGGTGTGGGGAAAGAAAGAGAGAGAGAAATATCTCCCATCTATTGGTTTACTCCCCAAATGGCTGCAAGAGCCAGGGCTGGGTCAGGCCAAGCCAGGAACCAGGAAGTCCATCCTGGTCTCCCACATGGGTGGCAGGGACCCAAGTACTTGGACCATCTTTCGCTGCTTTTCTAGGTGCATTAGCAGGGAGCTGGATCAGAAGTGGAGTAGCCAGAACTTGAACCAGCACCCTGATATGGGATGTGGGCGTTGCAAGTGACAGCTTAATCTACTGTGCCATACCTGCCTTGGAAATGCATTTCTTTTTATTAAAAATATGATTTTTCCTTGCTGATAAAAAATAACTCACTAATTTAGATCTTATAAGATTAAACCATACTATATAATGTTGATCACGGGACTCTTTTTCGTTTTAAAATTTTAACCTTGATTTGGATAAAGACAATTTTTGTTGAATAATATAGGGGCTTGTCTTTGTATGACTTATGTGTTTCACTCTAAAATAGTGGTCAGCAAAGTTCTTTGCAAAGGGCCAGAAGGTAAATGTTTTAAACTTTGCAGACCATATGTGGTCTCTGTCATATATTCTTTGATTTTCTTCACAATCCTTTAAAAATGTGAAAGAAATACTTCCCTCCTGGGCCCATATGGAAACAGGCCATAGTCAAAGTTGGCCCTTGGGCTATAATTGAATGGGCCTTGCTCTGGGATAAGCTATAAATAATTAAAATAGATTGTTTCCTAAAAATAATTCCTGTGCTTTTTCCATCAATTCACTTGCTTTGCTTGAATCAAAGCTTATGTTAAGTTAAAAAATTTATTACCTAAGTGCCTTTTTGTGTTACTGTGAGTTGTGTGTAATGCCATATTTAATTGAACCTGAAGCTCATATTGATTATTCAGGTATGAATTGTGTTTTGGTCATTTAAGCTTGAGAAAAGTGAACCATTCTTTAGAACAATATCATAGAATACATGTTATAATACAAAGAAATTAGAAGCCTTAGGAATTCATAAATCAAAAACTGAGTCCATATGATAACATTTTCAGGGTTATTAGCTATAGATTTTATGAAATGTGTTCCATTTTAGTCCTCCAGTAAATGCCCTTTTCCATGTGTTTGCTCATAACTGCAGAAGAAAGAAACACTACTATAGAGTTTCTAGTCACCTCTCCACTTTAGCCCAGCTTAAATGCCACAGGAGCCAGTATCTTATTATTTCATATTTTATTGAACACTGGGAAGGAGTTTGATAGAAAATGGTAACTTTTCATTTCATTTCTTCTGCTGTCACCTTTTCGTTAAGTTACTATGCTTTATACGTGAAAATAATTCCAGTCACACTGTTCCTTTTTCTTCTAGTGTTATCAATATTTATTGTACAAAGCTATATTTTCCTTAAATCTGATTTTTAACAAATTTGCTGCTTATTTATTTTATATATACATATATTTAAATTTATTTGTAAGACAAAGTTACAGAGAGAAGTAGAGACAGACAGGAGTCTTCCACCTGCTGGTTCACTCCCCAAATGGCCACAAAGGCTGGAGCTAAGCTGCTTCAAAGCCAGGAGCCAGGAGCTTCTTCCAGGTCTCCCACATGGATGCAGGGGCCCAAGGACCTGGGATATCCTCTGCTGCTTTCCCAGGCTCATTAACAGGGAGCTGGATCAAAAGTGGAGCAACCGGGACTTGAATTGGCATCCATGTGGGATGCTACTGCTGCAGGCTAATGCTTTAACCCTTGTGCCACAGCAGCAGCCCTATTTGCTGGTTATTTAAACATGCTTCTATTATATCTGCTCCCTTTTACTTATGAACTCCCAAAATACTTTGCATTTTATTCAGTCCTTTTCTAAGTCTACCTTGCATTGTGATTGTGGGCTTCTCTTACTTATAGCTGCTAAATGTAAGCTCCTTGAGAACAGGCATAATAACTAATATATATAGCCTTGCTAGCATTTAGTAAATGTTCGAATAAATAAAGGAACTTGAACTTGGCACCCAATAATGTTTTTTACAGAGTTGCATTTCTGATGTGAACAGAGGGAAAAATAGGATTTCTTTAAAAAAAAAGATTTACTCATTTTTATCTGAAAAAAGTTACAGAGACAGACACACAGAGAGATCTTCCACCTGTTGGTTTACTCCCCAGATGGCTGTGATGGCCAGGGCTGGGCCAGGCTGAAGCCAGGAGCCAGGAACTTCGTCGAGGTCTCCTACTTGGGTGCAGGGGCCACTTGGGCCATCTTCTGCTGCTTTCCCAGGCACATTAGCAGAGAGTTAGGTCAGAAGTGGAGCAGCTGGGAATATAACTCGTGCCCATAAGCGATGCCAGAATTGGTGGTGGTATCTTAACCCTCTACGCCACAATGCCAGCCCCAGGGAAAATAGGATTTCAAATACAGAAGCTTACTGGCTTCCTCTTAGAAAAACATTCTTCCCAAATTGAATTATGCCAGTGTTTTCAGGCATAACATTTCTCATGATTACATATTAATTATATTTCTCAGACATAAATAATAGTAGCATCCTACTAAGTATTGTGAGTTATACCAATGGAGGCAGAGTTTCTATCCAGAAAGAATGTACATGTATTTTTTAAAAAATTTATTTTCGGCCGGCGCCGTGGCTCAACAGGCTAATCCTCCGCCTTGCGGCGCCGGCACACCGGGGCGCCGGATTCTGTCCCGGTTGCCCTTCTTCCAGGCCAGCCCTCCGCTGTGGCCCGGAGTGCAGTGGAGGATGGCCCAAGTGCTTGGGCCCTGCACCCCAATGGGAGACCAGGAAAAAGCACCTAGTACCTGGCTCCTGCCATCGGATCAGCGCGGTGCGCCGGCCGCAGCGCGCCGGCCGCGGCAGCCATTGGAGGGTGAACCAACGGCAAAAGGAAGACCTTTCTCTCTGCTCTCTCTCTCACAGTCCACTCTGCCTGTCAAAAAAAAAAAAATTTATTTTCACCTGTTTGAAAGGCAGAGTAACAGCAAGAGTGAGAGAGATATTCCACCTGTTGGTTCACTCCCCCCAAATGACCACAATAGCCAAGGGAAGGCTAGGCCAGGCCAAAGCCAGGAGTTAGGAACTCTATCCAGATCTCCCATGTAGGTAGCAGGGACCTAAGCACATAAGCTGTCACCTACTTCCTCCAAGGATTCGTATTTGTAAGCTGGCTCAAAAGCTGAGTAGCTGGGGCTTGAAGTGACCCTCCCATATGGGATTTAGGCATCAAAGAGGCAGTTTAACCCATTGTACCACAATACCCACCCTCATAAGTGCATTTTTGACTCAGGTGAAAGTATGCAGGCAAATTGTATATAATGGAAAGATGCATGAACCCTGAGCACAGTTCTAAACCTCAAGTGTTTTCACATATCCCTCCTGGGTATATGTGAAGTGGCTGTGTGAAGCTCAGCTTCCATTGAAGGTCTACTTAAAACTTATACACATTCGTAAAAATCCTTTAAAGTTGACTGCATATGTAAAACTATTTTGTCTTTTAGAAAGCCCAGCGGTTTTGAATGACTACAATTTAACCAAATGTCACGAAATAGAAAATGTGGACAGTACAGAAGGCCCAACCAACGAAGATGAAGATATGGGAGGTGAGCCATAGTGGAAAAACTAAAATCTAATGGTTATAGATTTGGGTAAGGCTTAGTAAGAAGAAGAAACCAGCTCTTCAAGGAAAACTTGCTTTTATAGGTTCAGTTAAGAGTGATTTCTTGGCCGGCGCCGTGGCTCAACAGGCTAATCCTCCGCCTTGCGGCGCCGGCACACCGGGTTCTAGTCCCGGTCGGGGCGCCGGATCCTGTCCCGGTTGCCCCTCTTCCAGGCCAGCTCTCTGCTGTGGCCCAGGAGTGCAGTGGAGGATGGCCCAAGTGCTTGGGCCCTGCACCCCATGGGAGAGCAGGAAAAAGCACCTAGCACTGGCTCCTGCCATTGGATGAACGCAGTGCGCTGATCGCAGTGCGCCGACCGCGGCGGCCATTGGAGGGTGAACCAACGGCAAAGGAAGACCTTTCTCTCTGTCTCTCTCTCTCTCACTGTCCACTCTGCCTGTCAAAAAAAATAAAAAAGAGTGATTTCTTTTAATTTCACAAATATTTGCATTTAATAGTCTGTTACAGAATATTAGTAAATTTTGAGAATGTAAGGTATCTATATTGTGCTCAAATTGTATTAACTTTATTTTTTAAAAAAATAACATTCAATTTACTTTTTTTCCACTAAAAACAGTAATACAAGTTCATTACAGAAAATTTGGTTATTTTTCAAAACTTAACAACCAATTCTTCAAGTCTCCAGACAATAACTGGGTGTCCAACAGTTCACTTCAATTAATTCTGACACTCCCAGAGTTAGCACAGACTGTACAGCTTAAGGAATCAGTCCCACAAAACAGTCCCCACTTCAGATGTCAGTCTCAAGTTCCAGATGCCCAGGTAACCTACACTTCTGTCCAATGTGGCTACAAAGTTGGGAGTCCTTACAACCTGCCCCTCACTGAGGTTCAGTAATTTTCTAGGATGACTCACAGAACTTGTCATATAACCCCTTTGTTCATTCTTTACCCCAAGCTATTGTTCATCCTTTTCTCGAACTTTTCTAACTTTGGCAGAAACATTAAGTTCACTTATACTGTACTGGTCTAGAGTGAAAGCATTAGCATATTTTTAAAAATTAATTGATTGATTGATTTTTAAAGGAACACAATTTCATAAGTACAACTTTAGGAATATAGTTATTCTTCCCACCATACCCATCCACCCACCCACACTCCCACCTCTCCTCCTCCTCCCTCTCCCCTTCCCAGTCCCATTTTCCATTAAGATTCATTTTCAATTAGCTTTGTGCACAGAAGATCATCTCTATACTAAGTAGATTTCAACATTTTGCACACACTCAAAAAAAACCCTGAGAACTAGTTTTACAGTTAACTTTCATAAAATAACTCATTGAGGACAGAGGTCCTGCAAGGGGAGTTAGTACACAGTGACTTCTGTTGTTAATTTTTTAAAGATTTATTTATTTATTTATTTATTTGAAAGAGTTACACAGAGAGTGAAGGAGAGGCAGAAAGAGAGAGAGAGAAAGAGAGAGAAAGAGAGAGAGGTCGGTCTTCCATCTGCTGGTTCACTTCCCCAGTTGGCCACAATGGCTGGAGCTATGCTATTCCTAAAGTAGGAGCCAGAAACTTCTTCCAGATCTCTCATGTGGGTGCAGTGGCCCAAGGACTTGGGACATCTTCTACTGCTTCCCCAGGCCATAGCAGAGAGCTGGATCAGAAGTGGAGCAGCCAGGACTTGAACTGGCACCCATATGGAATGCCGGCACTGCAGGCAGCGGCTTTACCTGCTGTGCCAAAGCGCCAGCCCCTCCTGTTGTTAATTTAACAATTAACAATCTTATGTACAATGTCAGAGACCATCTGAGGCTCTTGACATGAGCTTCCTATGCTATGGAAGCCTTTTGAATCCACAAACTCTATCAGTATTTAGACAAGGCCATAAACAAAGTGGAAGTTCTCTCCTCCCTTTAGAGAAAAGTACATCTTTCTTTGATGGCCACTTCTTTCTGCTGGGGTCTCACTCACAGAGATCCTTCATGTAGAACACTTTTTGCCACAGTGTCTTGGTTTTCCATGCCTGAAATGCTCTCTTGGGCTTTTCAACCAGACCAGAAAACCTTAAGGGCTGATTCTGAGGTCAGAGTGTTACTTAAAGTGATTTTCATTCTATGAGTCTGCTGTGTGGACTGCTTCCCATGTTGGAACCGTCTCTCCTTTTTAATCCTATCTGTTATTATTACCAGACACTTGATCCTATTTATATGACTATTGTAATATGTTTATATCCTATTTATATGACCACTATCTATATGTTCACTTTAACACTATATGATCACTTTAACAGTTATGATGGCATTTTTACCACCCAGCTTAATGGGATTTGAGGTCCCATGACAGATTTTTAAACTGTACCCTTAGAAGTAAGTTTATAGGAATGTATGCAGTACTATACAGTTTTCACAATTACAAACTTCCTCTTCCCTCTCTCGTTCCCACTCTTATTTTTCACTGAGATCCATCCTCAATTGACTTTATGCACATTTGATTAACTCTGTGTTAAGAGTTCAACAAATAGTATGAAGAAAAAAGCAGAAAACAGAAACAACAAAAATAAACTTTGATAGTCAAGACAAGGGCAGCTCAAGTCATCCCTTCTCGAAGTGTCAGTTACACTTCTACAGATTTGATTTTAGGTGTTCTATTAGTTCTCAGAGATCAGGGAGAACATATGGTATTTGTCCCTTTGGGACTGGCTTATTTCAATAAGTATGATGTTTTTCAGATTTATCCATTTTGTTGCAAATGACCGGATTATATTATTTTTACCACTATGTATTATTCCATAGTGTACTGTCGGCTCCTCCGGCCGCAGAAGGAACGACACTGCTCGCAGCTAATCGGTCTTCAAGAGACTTTTACTTAGAAGGAGTGGGAAAGAGAGTGGGGGAACCGGGAGAAGGGGGAAGAGATGGAGATGGCACGCACGTTCCTTAAGGGGGAAAGCTGGCGTCCCCCCTTCTCTCTCTCGCTCTCCGCTTATATCCAGAATTCAACCAATCACAGTCAATCAACTACAGTCCATGCACAGAGCTCTCCAATCCGGCACTTGATCACGATCAGCTGTGGAGTCACGCAGCAGGCAGGGCATCAGCGCCATCTTGTTTTCCACGATCCTCAGCTAGATGGAAAGTTCAATCAGCTGCTACATCCACATTACTGCTATAAGCCAAGCCCAGCATGGGGGGGTCCCATGGCAGGCCTATCCATGGGTCCCCACATCTCCCCCGTTTTTATTATATTAAGTGGCATGGAAACGTGCCTGTCTTGGGTTCCCAATGGCGTGCAACCTGCTTACCCGTCATGGAGGTAATAGGAAGCTTGTCCTACCCTCTGTCTTAGGTTGCTAGGTGCGCCCATTGGTGATTACCCGTTATTGGCTACTGTTCCATCATGTTAAGCCACACCTCTCCATGGGGGTAACAGCACAAGGTGGCTAGCATAGCCTGCTGAATTACCAGGTTATTGGAGTTTTGAAAGCCAGAACAGTTTTATCAAATTGTGAATTAACAGCTTGAAGTACATTTAAGAAAACAAATCAAATTAGGTCAGCTTTCTTACTACACTGCTTGCTACTTAAATCCAACACATAAATTTTAGCAAATTCCTTCATAATTTCACATTAGCAATTAGGCACAAAGGATACATCTTATTCAAGAAATACTTGGTTCAAAGTAAAATGCTTAATTGGTACTATTCTCACATGTTTTGAATGCAGACAACCACTCCACGTATCTTGTATACTTTAAACACTAGTTACCTCAAAATTCTCCTCCCATTTCACCCACTTGGCGAGGAAGGTGAGGCCTATATTGTCAGGTACAGCCTCGTAAAATTACTGTTCCAGGTGGTATTGATCATCTATCCCAATACTAGGGTACAATCAGAATTCTCATGTAAATCAGTCTCAGACAAAATTCAGTACAAAATCATAAACCCCTTAACAAACTTCATAATTACAAATCAATAATAAATGATCAAGCAATATTTTCAACAAGCCAAAAGCTAAACTAATAAGACATAAATGGCAAATATTTTATCCAAACAAACACAGTGATTTTAAGGATAAATTGAAACATTTACATTCTTTTATAAAGCAAACCAAGCATAATCTGCTCAAGCATTCCTATCAATAATAGGGGTAAAGTTAGTACATAATACAAAAACAGAATGGGTAGTTCAGACACTTTTCACCACGATTAGCATTAATGAACTGTTTTATGGCTCATCTTTTTTAACCCTATTCTCTGCGTCTGTAATGGAGTCTTTATAGTCTTTATCACAGCCTTTTTTCCTGTGCTTCTTCCTCTCATTATAATAAGGCCGTATCCAATTTAGATTTCCACATAGTTTTCGAAAATCACTTAAGGTTTTTAGTCCTGTCGTAGCAATGGCAAATTCCAAAGGGGCCGCATTTGTTGGTGTAAGCCCAAGTCCTAAATATCCAACTACAGTATCTTTTTGAACCTTTCCTGCCTCCTGCAGACATGAGCTTAATGTTATGAACACTGCTTCCAATATATAAATCCATATAGTGGAGGATTTTTGCTTCTCCATGTCGCTGACGAACAGGCTCTATTGCTTATGAAACATATGGTAAGATCAGTCACAATCAGTACTCCCGCCTTTCTCCTGGCGTTCCACTCCCGGTCTTTACAACGGCTCACTCCCGCCTATTTCCCGGCATTTTACTCCCGGTCTTTTGTCGACGGTCCACTCCTGCCTGTCTTCTGGCGTCCACTCCCAGCGGTTATAATCCTAGGCCTTTTTACCCGCCTAGATTCCCTGTCTTTTTTCGACAGTTTACTCCCGCCTTTCTGGCGTTTCACTCCCCGTCTTTTGTCGACGGTTTACTTCCGCCTGTCTCCTGGCGTTTCACTCCCCGTCTTTGGTCGACGGGACCTCGGCTATAATCCTAGGCTTTTCACTTTACCCACCTAGATTCCCTGTCTTTTGTCGACAGTTTACTCCCGCCTTTCTGGCGTTACACTCCCCGTCTTTGCAACGGAACCGCGGTCATAATCCTAGGCTTTTTACTTCACCCGCCTAGATTCCCATGTATGGACGTTTATCCTGCTCTTACTTCCTGCTTCCAGCAATCGGTCCGACGATCCGAGATCCGGCACCACTTGTCCATCCGAGTCACGGCACCACTTGTCGGCTCCTCCGGCCGCAGAAGGAACGACACTGCTCGCAGCTAATCGGTCTTCAAGAGACTTTTACTTAGAAGGAGTGGGAAAGAGAGTGGGGGAACCGGGAGAAGGGGGAAGAGATGGAGATGGCACGCACGTTCCTTAAGGGGGAAAGCTGGCGTCCCCCCTTCTCTCTCTCGCTCTCCGCTTATATCCAGAATTCAACCAATCACAGTCAATCAACTACAGTCCATGCACAGAGCTCTCCAATCCGGCACTTGATCACGATCAGCTGTGGAGTCACGCAGCAGGCAGGGCATCAGCGCCATCTTGTTTTCCACGATCCTCAGCTAGATGGAAAGTTCAATCAGCTGCTACATCCACATTACTGCTATAAGCCAAGCCCAGCATGGGGGGGTCCCATGGCAGGCCTATCCATGGGTCCCCACAGTGTACATATCCCATAATTACTTTATCTGGTCTTAGGTTGAAAGGCATTTTGGTTGATTCCATGTCTTAGCTATTGTGAACTGAGCTGTAATAAACATAGGGGTGCAGGTAACTTTTTTATTTACTGATTTCATTTCCCTTGGGTAAATTCCCAGGAGTGGGATGGCTGGGTCATATGATTTTTGAGGTATCTCCATACTATCTTCCATAGTGGCTTTACCAGCTTACATTCCCATCAACACTGGATTAGGGTACCTTTTTCCCAAAATCTTCACCAGCCTTTGTTGTTTGTTGATTTCTATATGAAAGCCATTCTAACTGGGGTGAGGTGAAACTTCATTGAGGTTTTGATTTGCATTTCCCTGATGGCTAGTGATCCTGAACATTTTTTCATGTGTCTGTTGGCCATTTGGATTTCCTCTTTTGAAAAATGTCTGTTTAAGTCCTTTGCCCATCTCTTAACTGCATTGTTTGTTTTGTTGTTGTGGAGTTTCTTAATTTCTTTATATATTCTGGCTCTTAAGCCTTTATCAGTTCCATAGTTTGCAAATAATTTCTCCCATTCTGTCAGTTGCCTCTTCACTCTCCTGAATGTTTCTTTTGCAGTACAGAAACTTCTGAATTTGATGTAATCCCATTTGTTAATTTTGCCTTTCACTGCCTGTGCCTCTGGGGACTTTTCCAAGAACTCTTTGCCTATGCCAATGTCTTGCAGGGTTTCCCCAATGCTTTCTAATAATTTGATGGTATCGGGTCATTGATTTAGATCTTTAATCTGTTTTGAGTGGATTTTTGTGTGAGGTGTAAGCTATGGGTCTTTCTTCATCCTTTTACATGTGGGGACCATTTGTTGAAGAGATCATCCTTGCTCCAGGGATTGGTTTTAGCTCCTTGGTCAAATACAAGTTGATTGTAGATGCTTGGATTGATTTCTGGCATTTCTATTCTGTTCCATTGGTCTATCCATCTGTTTTTGTACCAGTACCAGGCTGTTTTGATTATAACTGCCTTGCAGTATGTCTTGAAATCTGGTGTTGTGATGCCTCTGGCTTTGTTTTTGTTGTATAAGATTGATTTATAAATTCTATAAGCTACTCGAGGTCTCCTGTGTTTCCATGTGAATTTCAGCATCATTTTTTCTACATCTGAGAAGAATGTCTTTGGCATTTTGATTGGTATCACATTGAATCTGTAAATTGCTTTTGGAAGAATGGACATTTTGATGATATTGATTCTTCCAACCCATGAACATGGAAGACTTTTCCATTTTTTTGTATCTTCTTCTGTTTTTTTCTTTAATGTTTTGTATTTCTCATTGTAGAGATTTTTTTTATTATTTTTTTATTTTTGACAGGCAGAGTGAACAGTGAGAGAGAGAGACAGAGAGAAAGGTCTTCCTTTTGCCGTCGGTTCACCCTCCAATGGCTGCCGCGGTCGGCGTGCTGCAGCCGGTGCACCGCGCTCATCCAATGGCAGGAGCCAGGTACCAGGTGCTTTTCCTGGTCTCCCATGGGGTGCAGGGCCCAAGCACTTGGGCCATCCTCCACTGCACTCCCGGACCACAGCAGAGAGCTGGCCTGGAAGAGGGGCAACCGGGACCATTGTAGAGATCTTTGACATTCTTGGTTAAATTTAGTCCAAGGTATTTGATTTTTTTTAGCAATTGTGAATGAGATTGATCTTAGAAGCTCAATATCAGTGTTGGTATTGTCTGTGTATACAAAGGCTGTTGATTTTTGTGTATTGATTTTATATTCTGCTACTTTAACAAATGTTTCTATGAGTTCTAATAGTCTCTTGGTGAAGTCTTTTGGATCCCCTATATATAGAATCATGTCATTTACAAATAGGAATATTTTGACTTCCTCCTTCCAAATTTGTATCCCCTTGATTTATTTTTCTTAACTAATGACTTTGACTAAAACTTCCAGGACTATATTGAATAGCAATGGTGAGTGTCTGGTACTGGATCTCAGTTGGAATGCTTCCAACTTTTCCCCATTCAATAGAACAGACTGTGGGTTTGTCATAAACTGCCTTCATTGTGTTGAGGAATATTCCTTCTATACCGAATTTGCTTAGAGTTTTCATCATGAAAGGGTGTTGTGTTTTATCAAATGCTTTCTCTGCATCTATTTAGATAATCATATGGTTTTTGTTCTTCAGTCTGTTAATGTGATGTATCACATTGATTGGTTTGCAAATGTTGAACAATCCCTGCAAATCAGGGATAAATCCCACTTGGTCTGGTGGATGATTTTTCTGATGTGTTGTTGGATTTGATCAGCTAGAATTTTATTGAGGATTTTTGCGTCTATGTTCATCAGAAAAATTGGTCTGTAGTTCTCTTTCTCTGTTGCATCTTTTTCAGGTTTAGGAATTAAGGTGATGCTGACTTCATAGAAAGAATTTGGGAGGATTCCACATTCCCTTTCAATTGTTTTGAATACCTTGGAAGAATTGGAGTTAGTTCTTTGAATGTCTGGTAGAATTCAGCAGCAAAGCCATCTGGTCCTGAGCTTTTCTTTATTGGGAGGCTCTTTATTATTGATTGAATTTCTGTCTTGGTTATTGGTTTCTTTAAGCTTTCTATGTCTTCATGACTCAATTTAGGCAGGTTTCATGTATCTAGGAATCTATCCATTTCTTCTAGGATTCCTGGTTTGTTGGTATACAGCTCTTTAGTAATTTCTGATGATTCTTCTTATTTCTGTGTTGTCTGTTATTATATTTCTTTTTTCATCTCTAATTTTATTGATTTGGGTCTTCTCTCTCCCTTTTTTAGGTTAGTTGGGCCAGTAGTGTGTCAATTTTATTTATTTTTTCAAAAAAACAGCTCTTCATTTTACTGATCATTTATATTGTTTTTAAATCAATTTTGTTTATTTCTTCTCTAATTTTAATTATTCTCTTTCTCCTACTAGATTTGAGTTTGGTTTGTTGTTTGTTGTAGATTTTTGAGATGCACTGATAACTCATTTATTTGGTGCCTTTCCAGTTTCTTGATGTAGGTACCAATTTCTATACACTTTCCTTTTTTTATATTTATAGACAGAGAGAGAGAGACAGAGAGAAAGGTCTTCCTTTTCTGTTGGTTCACCCTCTAAATGGCCACTACGGTCAGCGCACTGCACCGATCCAAAGCCAGGAGCCAGGTGCTTCCTCCTGGTCTCCCATGTGGGTGCATGGCCCAAACACTTGGGCCATCCTCCACTGCTTTCCTGGGCCACAGCAGAGAGCTGGACTGGAAGAGGAGCAACTGGGACAGAATCCGATGCCCCAACCAAGACTAGAACCTGGGGTGCCTATGCCGCAGGTGGAGGATTAGCCAAGTGAGCCATGGCACTGGCCTAAACTTTCCTCTTAACACTGCTTTTGCTGTATCCCATAAGTTTTTGAGATGTTGTATTGCTGTCTTCATTTGATTCCAGATTTTTTTTTTATTTTTTTCTTTGATTTCTTCTGTGACCCACTGTTCATTCTGGAGCATGTTGTTCAGTCTCCGTGTGTTTGCATATGTTCTAGAGATTCCTGAGTTGCTAATTTCCTGCTTCATTCCATTGTGGTCCAAGAAGATGCATAGTATGATTTCAATTTTTTTCAATTTGCTGAGACTTGCTTTATGGCCTAGCACGTAGTCAATCCTAGAGAAAGCTTCATGCACTGGTGAGAAGAATGTGTATTCTACAACTATAGGATGAAAAGTTCCATAAATATTGGTTATGTCCATTTGGTCTGTAGTGTTGATTAACTCTACTGTTTCCTTGCTTATTTTCTGTCTGGTTGATCTGTCCATTGCTGAAAGTAGGGTATTGAAGTCCCCCATTACTATTGTATTGGAGTCTATGTCTCCCTTTAGATCTTTTAACATTTCTTTTAAATAGCCAGGTGCCCTGTAATTAGGTGCATATATGTTTATAATAGTTATAGTTTCCAGTTAAATTGATCTCTTAATCATTACATAGTGCCCTTCTTTGTCTCTTTTAACAGTTTTTTTTTTTAATTTTTTTTTGACAGGCAGAGTGGACAGTGAGAGAGAGAGACAGAGAGAAAGGTCTTCCTTTGCCGTTGGTTCACCCTCCAATGGCTGCTGTGGTCGGCGTGCTGCGGCTGGCGCACCGCGCTCATCCAATGGCAGGAGCCAGGTGCTAGGTGCTTTTTCCTGGTCTCCCATGGGGTGCAGGGCCCAAGCACTTGGGCCATCCTCCACTGCACTCCTGGGCCACAGCAGAGGGCTGGCCTGGAAGAGGGGCAACCGGGACAGAATCCGGCGCCCCGACTGGGACTGGAACCCGGTGTGCCGGCGCCGCAAGGCGGAGTATTAGCCTGTTGAGCCACGGCGCTGGCCTCTTTTAACAGTTTTTGTGTTAAGGTCTATTTTGTCTGGTAGTAGGATGGCTCTCCCAGTTCTTTTTGGGTTTCTGTTGGCATGGAATCTCTTTTTCCATCCTTTCACTTTCAGTCTGCGTCATCTTTGTTGGTGAGATGTGTTTCTTATAGACAACAAATAGATAGGTTTTGTTTTTAATCCATTCAGCCAGTCTGTGTCTTTTAACTGAAGAGTTGAGGCCATTTACATTCAAGGTGACTATTGATAAGTATTGACTTTGCCCTACCATTTTTCCAAAAATATTCCTATTTTTTACTTTGAATTTCCTTTGATCTTTTATTGGGAGGTTTTCTTCCTTTACCTTCTTTTGTAGTAATGGCCATGCTTCTGTGTTTTTGTGTGCAGCAATCCTTAAGCATCTTTTGTAGGGCTGGATGGGTGCTGACAAGTTCTTTCAATTTCTGTTTGTTATGGAAGGTCTTTATTTCACCTTCATTCATTAATGAGAACCTTGCAGGGTGTAGTGTTCTGGGTTGACCGGTTTTTTTGTTTGTTTGTTTGTTTTTGACAGGCAGAGTGGACATTGAGAGAGAGAGAGACAGAGAGAAAGGTCTTCCTTTGCCGTTGGTTCACCCTCCAATGGCTGCTGCGGTCGGCACACTGCGGCCGGCGCACCATGCTCATCCGATGGCAGGAGCCAGGTGCCAGGTGCTTTTCCTGGTCTCCCATTGGGTGCAGGGCCCAAGCACTTGGGCTATCCTCCACCGCACTCCCGGGCCACAGCAGAGAGCTGGCCTGGAAGAGGGAAAACTGGGACAGGATCCGGCGCCCCAACTGGGACTAGAACCCGGTATGCCGGTGCCGCAAGGCGGAGGATTAGCCTGTTGAGCCATAGCGCCAGCCGGATTTTTTTCTTTTAATACTTGGAATATATCTCGCCATTCTCTCCTAGCCTATAGGGTTTCTGGTGAGAAATATGCTATGACTCTAATTGGAGATCCTCTGGAAGTAATCTGGCATTTCTCTTATGCACATTTTATAATCTTTTCTTTAAGTTTTACTGTGGTGAGTTAGATTACAATGTGTCATGGTGAATATCTTTTCTGATCATATCTATTAGGGATTCTATGTGCTTCTTGTACTTGGATGTCCCTTTCTTTTTCCATTAGGGAAGTTTTCTTTTCCATAGGGAAGTTTTCTGTTATTTCACTAAAAAGGCCTTCTAATCCTTTCTCTCTTTCCATGCCTTCAGGAACTCCTAGAACCTGTATGTTGGGTCATTTGATAGTATCCTATAGATTCCTAACAGTGTTTTTTAGTTTTCTAATTTCCTCATCTTGTCTTTGGTTTGACTGTATAACTTTCTGTGCTTTGTCTTCTAAGTTGGATATTCTTTCTTTTGCTTCACTGATCCTGTTGTTAAGGCTTTCCACTGCATTTTTTATTTATTCTAATGAATTATTCATTTCATTTTGATTTCTCTTTAAGATCTCAATTTCATGGGAGAAATTTTCTTTCATGTTATATACAGATTTCAGTAGTTCATGCATTTGCTTCTGGTTACTTCTATGTAATCTTATGACCAACTTTTTGAATTCCATTTCTGGCATTTCTTCAATCTCATTGTCTTCACAATCTAGTATTGAAGTGTTGTATTCTTTTGGGGGCATCATATTGTCTTCCTTATTCTTATTTCTTGAATCAACCCATTTGTTATTTGACATTTGTAGAGATACTCGTTGGTTTCTTCTTTGTTTTTTCACTGTGGTGGCTTTTATCTTTGTACTATGCCTTGTCAATAAGTGGAGTGTCTGCTTTCAGTGAATATCTAGAGGCTTGTGGTGGGTGTGGCCAGGGAACTGTTCAGTTTTCCAGAGTGAAGGGCATGTCTAAGGTGACACACCCAGGTTTGGCTTAATCAGAAGGGGGATTTATTCTGCTCAACTGAGCTCCTCTCCTCAAAGGAGACCAGTGCCTGAGCACTAGCCCCAGTGGGTATAATATTCTTCCCCTCTGCCCCAAGGATCACACAAAGGATATATGCAGTCCTCAGTGTAAGCTCAGATTCCCCATCAGTGTCACTCAGCAGGTAACCAGGAAGCCCTGTGTGGAGTCTCCTACAGTGACTACCCAAAGTCTTAGCCACACTGTGAGTCCTCCCACACAGTCTCAGTTTTTTTTCACAGTCCTGGCACACGAGCCTCCCATAGTCATGAGCACCCAGTCCCCTGTTAGTTCTCCCCACCAGAGTCAGCAGTCTCCACCCGGCTGGTTGCTGGGCATGGACAAGAGCTGGCACAGCTGTTATATATGTCCAAAATGGCACCACTCTATTGGCTTGTTATAGGACACCATTGTAAGGTGATTAGGGAGAGAGAAGCATGTCCTTCCTTTTTTTTCTTTTTTTTGCTCTTCTCTAGTTTGGTGGGTACACCATCTCTCGTGGGGCTCCAAGCCGGGTTCCCTGTAGGTTCTTCCTGCAGCTCTGTCACCAGTGGCTTGGGCTGCTGCAGTCTGGTCTTACCTCACTCTCCAATGCTGGTGCATAGGCTCTCAGCTGCTGGGGTCCTGAGCTGTGGGCATCAATGCCTTCCATGTAGGTCCACTGTGTCCCTCTGATTTTTGTATTTTCCTCTGCTGTTTTCTCCCTAACTCTTCCCCGAGAGTGTACTCTTTCCACTTTTTTTTTTTTAAACTGTCTTCTCCTAGACTACAGTAGTAAGCTCCCTCCCTACTCTGCCATCTTGGAAGTTCTGGAAGTTTGATCCCTTCTTCTCTTCTTATAAGATAAAGTTACACGGTGGAGAACTAGTAGGCTACATTTGCCACCAGGCAATATAACTGCACACACTGGTAACCCCAGTTTTGTTAGGTGGGATGAGGGCACAACTTGCTTCATTCAGGCCTTTAGAAGTTCTGGCATAAATGTCTAGAACCATAGCTACATTTGTTGCTTAGAAAGCATCTTTATTTCTAGCACTTACAGTTGTACCCTCCCCCTAATCTTGGAAACACCACATCTAATAGGAAAGAAAACGTTGAAGTAATGTTTGGAAGGAAAAAACAAAGGATAATCATCATGCCAGTGTCCTCCTCCACCCCTTCTTCCCTTAATCCACCAATAAAACAGGGACATCCACCTGGTAGAGATACTCTTTAGCTCACGTTGAATGTGAGCACACACACTCATGAAAATATGTAAACTGCCCTTCATGCCTCTATCTTACCCTGTCTTAGATATGTTTCAGTTGGCCACTCCAGTTCTCTATCCAACAGTTACTTTAAGTATAGCTCTTTATCCATCATTTGATATTATGGGATATATATAAAGAATATTCCTTGAACTGAGGAAATGTGATTCTGTGGTCAAAATTGGTGAGGTATCTTCTGTTCTGATTCTCTTATGGTACTCTTGGCCATTTCTGTCTACCACCAGTAAGGAAAGCCCAGCCCAGGTTCACTGTTTATCCCTGGTATGTGTAGTCCCTGGGGCTACTAGCATTGATCCTTCAATGTAATTGCCTTCCCAATGCTGTGTGAGGCCTTCCCCGAGGGAACCTTCTCCATAGACAGTCTATATTTCTGTTTCTCTTGGCAGACAGAACCATCTGTTGGCATTTTGTGCCTTGGAGGGTGCAAGAGGAATACTCTCAATTTAGTGCACCTTCCTGATTGTTGCAGCACATCTTGCCACATCAACTCATTCATGGATCGAAGTGGTAGCTCAAGGAAGCACACTGTGATGTCTGTTCATTGGTTCTAATCGCAGTCCAAATTTGGAAAGGAGTTTTTTTTCTCAGCATTTACCTGGCCTGCTTCAATACACCCATCAGATTCCTATAGTGGTTTTCATAGGGTTGTATCCCATACAGGAGTTGTGTTAATAAGCCAAATTTCCATTGCCCTTCTGCCTTACCATATGGCCAGGCTCCTTGGCCATTTCTCTTGAATTGGTAGAAACTGAAACATAAGAATATTTACTTTGATTTAGTCCTTCCATCACTGCTAGGTATTTCATCCCGTTGAGATTATTTATTTTTACCTTCTTAAATCGAGTGGTGGTATTCCAAGCAAGATGTTGTCCCTTTAACTGCTATCTACAAATAGAACAGCTCTTGGTTGGTTAGTTAAAGGTTACTTCATACAGCACTGCCCAATTGATGACAGAATCTGACACAGTTCTGAAGTCAGTTCTAAAGGAAAAAGGCTCATTGCTTGTATTTTTTTCTGCCATTCCCTGTATAAGCCATTTCGATTTTATAATGGACCTTTTCCAAGCACTGTCCAGAAATGTTAGAGTGTTTCTTTGATGTCACCTAAGACATCATGGATAATTGAGAATTTGAGGGATTCTTTTTGTACTTTAGTAATAAGGACAATTTAAATGAACGGCAGTCTAGTAATTGCCTCTCAAGTGGAAATTCTCTAGCCCAAAGTCTCAGCTCATTGCTGGGAAGCATTCACAGGCTTTTGGCATAAGTCCTTGTCTATATTTTGTATAGAGCTATTTCAGACAATGTGTCCATACTACACTCTTAAGTTCTCTTCTGCACTGAGTGGGTTCAGGCCATCTTAGTCATTTCCATTTCACATCTAGTTAATATTGCCTGAAGGGCAGATTCACATGCCTCTGTTTTGCAGAAACAGTTTCCCAGGCAGACACAATGTCCATCCCCATAATATATTCAGGTAAAAGAGACTGAACCATTTCAAACAAAGTTTCTTCCTGACTTTCATCTTAATCTCATCAACTCATTTTTCTAACTGCAGCCTCTGCTGGGACTTCATCAACAGGCTTTGTTTGTATGGTACTAGGTATTATAGGAAGTGTTCTTTAGTCAAGACATAACATCCATTCCCCCCAAAAAATCAGGCAAGGGAGATACAACCTCTTCACATAGAAATGTTTTAAACCTTCCAATTTTCATCTGAATTTCCACCTTAATCATGTCAACCCTTACAATTTTTGTATTCTCTCAGTCTAACTTGAAGCCTCTGTTAGGCTTTGCCAATAAGTTTTGTTACCATAGTGTACAAAGTTCTCACATCAAGAAGTCCAACAAGTGGCTAGCACCATGGCTCACTAGCACTGCGGCGCTGGCATCCCAGGTTCTAGTCCCAGTTGGGGTGCCGAATTCTGTCCCAGTTGCTCCTCTTCCAGTCCAGCTCTCTGCTGTGGCCCGGGAAGGCAGTGGAGGATGGCCCAAGTGTTTGGGCCCTGCACCCACATGGGAGACCAGGAGGAAGCACCTGGCTCCTGGTTTCAGATTGGAGCAGCACATCGGCCACAGTGGCCGTTTGGGGGGTGAACCAATGGAAAAGGAAGACCTTTGTCTCTCTCTCTCTCTCTCTCTCACTATCTAACTCTGCCTGTACCAAAAAAAAAAAAAAAAAAAAGTCCCATAAGCTTTTCTTCTCTACCATCTGACCGTCTTACCCCTTCATGTGCAAAAGGCTTTTAGGTCCCTGGTGAGGGATTAAGCCAAGGAACCTTGGCCTTTTGTTTTCAATCTTTGTATGATTACTCTGTCCATTGTCCAGACCATTTCATATCAGATTTCTAATTGTAGTCTTTGCTTTCTGGCTTTAAACTTTTTTTTCCAAACTGGAGTAGATTGAGTGAACTTGTTTGGAGCCATTTAGTGTAGGGGAACTAATAAGGGATTCCCTTTGGTTGTCCCAACTTGTAATAGTGCTATGTTAAGACCTTTGTTTGAATTCCATCAATGTCTCTTTCATTTTTTGTATGTCTATTTATTTATTTATTTAAAAGGCAGAGTTACAGAGGTAGAAGCAGAGAGAGAGAGAGAGAGAGAGAGAGAGAGAGAGAGTGACAGAGATGTCTTCCACCTGCTGGTTATTCCCCAAATGGCTGCAACAGCTGGAGCTGGGCCTATCAGAAGTAAGGAACCTGTGGCTTCGGATCAGCATGGTGCACCGGCTGCAGTGCACCAGCCACAGTGACCATTGGAGGGTAAACCAACGGTAAAGGAAGACCTTTCTCTCTCTGTCTCTCTCTCTCTCACTGTCCACTCTGCCTGTCAAAAAATAAATAAATAAATAAATAAATAAATAAAAGAAGTCAGGAACCTGGAGCTTCTTCCAGTTCTCCCACATGGGTGCAGGGGCCCAAACTTGAGCCATCTTCTACTGCTTTCCCAGGCCATGGCTGGATTGGAAGTGAAGCAGCCAAGCCATGAACTGGCACCCATATGAGATGCCAGCACTGCAGGTGGTGGCTTTACTAGCTACACCACAACGCCAGCCCCTTTTCTTATGTCTTTTTTAAGATTGATTATTTATTTGAAAAGCAGAGTTACAGAGAGGCAGAGGCAGAGAGAAAGAGATCTTCCATCTGCGGGTTCACTCCCCAAATGGCTGCAATGGCTAGAGCTGGGCTGATCCAAAGCCAGGAGCCAGGAACTTCTTCTGGGTCTCCCACACGAGTGCAGGGGCCCAAGGATTTGGACCATCTTCTACTGCTTTCCCAAGCCATAGCAGAGAGCTGGATCGGAAATAGAGCAGCCAGGACTTGAAATGGCACCCATATGGGATGCCAGCACTGCAGGCACTGGCTTTACCCACTATGCCGCTGCACCAGCCCCTCTTAAAAACTTCACCCTGCTGGAAATTTATTCTCTGGGAATGAGTCACTCTCCCCCTTGTTTTCCCTTTGTTTCACCCTATCAAGGTTTCCTTTATTCACTTTATTTCTTAATACTCATTTAAAAAATGTCCACTTTGATGGCTGAGTCCTTTGACTCTTCCCATCTGCTTGTTAATTAAACGGAAAATCTTGTTAGCATCTATAAGACACATGAGGGGAAGCTAAGACATTCTTCTTGGACTGTGACTCAGTTTTGCAACAGTGAAGTCACATGGCCTATCCTTGCAAAGGGGACCCCATGTGCCAACTATATTTTTTTGGCTTCTGTATTTGCCTATTTTACATCCATTCATCATTTTATATCATATTTTCTGTATCCTTGATGCCCTGGCATTGGGGTCTTACAGACCTAGGAAGAGGCTATTCTGCTGAGGGTTAACCAATTGTGAACAATAGTGGAGGGCTTGGGCATGAACATATTTTACATATATACAAGCCAATCTTGAGTCTATACCTGAATCACTTCCCTATCCACTTCTCACACACCAAGGCAATATTTTTCCCTCCCTTAAATCATGCTAGGGCCATCCCAGACAACTATAGACTATCCCTAATCCCCAAAGCCCACCAGAATTGCTCAAATCAAATTAACCAATATTAAACTGTTTACCTTGCCCAACTTTGTCTTTCCCACAAAAGCCCCAACAAAGGTTCTGGCTTAAGCTTTTCCTTGTTCCTCTTTTCTGCCTCCTGACCAACCCCCAACACTGGTGCTTTCCTTTGTGACCCCATGTGGCATACAGTGACCCTTCTCTCTGGGACCCTTCTTCCTTTCAAGCTTTGTTCTTGCTTCTCTGTGACCATACATACCGTACCATGCCATATCCAACATGTGCATCCTTAACTGTGGAATTTACCATGACCTAGGAAATGGACATAGTCAGTGGGAGAATACCCAGATTCTCGTAAAGCTAGTCCCACATGACTTGTATATTGAAGCATATCAACTGCTTCACTTGGGGTGTTCCTCTTAGCATTTATTTATAGGAGGAGTCAGACACTTTCCTTTCTCGGGGTTAACAGATCTTGTAGTGACTTTTATCTTGTTCACCAGACTAACTGTTCCCTTGGGAATTACTTGCTGTGTGTTTAGATCACCTATTGCAGGGGTGGGGACCCTATGGGCCACATGAAGCCTGTGAAGCCATTTGGTATGGCCCTGCCAAGGCAGTCTCAGGTGGGACTAGAAATTCAATACATCTGTAGCAGGCCAATTTTTAAGTTGATAATTTTTTATGACCCACAAATGATGTTATAAGTATCCAAATGGCCCTTGGCAGAAAAAAGCTTCCCCATCCCTGGTGTATTGTTTCATCATTAGCTGTGGATCCTGTTTCAACCTAAACACACTCTTACACTCCTCAGCATTTAAATAATAAAATGCCACCCCTAAAGTAGTTATTCTCACCATACATTTTAGTAGCCGTTGCTAAGGAAGCTGATAATACAGTTCTATGAAATACGGTAACTCCTTTCCACTATCCTCCTTGGTTTCAGGTGTTGCTGGGTTTTCTCATCTCCAAACTGGACCACCTTCTTTATTTAGTTAGTTTTTCTTTTCCTTCCTTCCTTCCTTCCTTCCTTCCTTCCTTCCTTCCTTCCTTCCTTCCTTCCTTCCTTCCTTCCTTTCTTCTTTCCTTCCTTCTTTTTTGGATCACCTTCTTGGTGATCAGAAGTCTTACAGGTAATCTCTGTTGTTCCCACATACTTCTTTGCCTTAGACATTGTTTCTAGTGTAATATGCAAAGCTCAGGCTGATTAGAATCTGTATTTGGTCCAACATAAATATCCAGCCAAATGCCCTCTTTTTCTTTCATTTTAACTGTTACAGGTAAGAGTAACCAAAGTATTATGTATTTCACTATTTTCTTATTAGTTTTAAGTTCCTTATGTTGCCGGCGCCGTGGCTTAATAGGCTAATCCTCCGCCTGCGGTGCCGGCACCCCAGGTTCTAGTCCCGGTCGGGGCGCCGGATTCTGTCCCGGTTGCCCCTCTTCCAGGCCAGCTCTCTGCTGTGGCCCGGGAATGCAGTGGAGGATGGCCCAAGTGCTTGGGCCCTGCACCCCATGGGAGACCAGGAGAAGACCTGTCAGTTACCAGTACTAAGTCTCACGTTACTTGCACTTCTGTACAACTTGGATAGACTTGGGGTTCTCACAACTCTTCCTCATATTTGATAATTTGCTAGAATAATTCACAGAACTCAGGATATCACTTTACTAATACTGGTTTATGATTCGAGATAAAACTCAGGAACAGCCAAGTGGAAGAACTGCATAGGGCAAGATATGGGGGAGAGGGGCAGAGCTTACATGCCCTCTGAAGCATACCCCTCGCTGTGTCTCGATGTGGTGGCAACCTGGAGGCTTTCTGATTCCTTATTTGAGAGTTGTTATAAAACACAGTTTCCAGGGTGGCACTGTGGCATAGTGGGTAAACCCACCACCTGCAATGCTGGTTTCCCAAATGGGCACCAGATCAAGTCCTGGCTGCTCCACTTCTATCCAGCTTCCTCCTAATGTGCCTGGGAAAGCAGCAGAAGATGGCACAAGTACTTAAGCCCCTGCATCTACGTGGGAGACCCAGAAGAAACTTCTGGCTCCTGGCTTCAGATCAGCCCAGCCCCAGCTGTTGCAGGCATTTGAAGAGTAAACTAGAGGATAGAAGATCTCTGTCTCTGTCTCTCTCTCTATTTCTCTGTAACTCTGCCTTTCAAATAAATAAATAAATCTTTAAAAAATACAATTTCCAACCCTCCTCCACGTTCCAGAGATTAATGTATGTAGCTAGGAATTCTAATCTTTTAGTTGCTTTTTTTTAAAAGATTCATTTTTATTTATTTGAAAGGCAGAATTACGGAGAGAGGTCTTCCCAGGTTCACTCCCCAGATGGCCGCAACGGCTGGAGCAGCGCTGATCAGGAGCCAGGAGCCAGGAGCTTCTGGATCAGAAGAGGAGCAGCCAGGACGAGAACCTGCACCCATGTGGGACACCCGCACTTCAGGCCAGGGTGCTAACCACTGCGCCACAGCGCTGGCCCCTCCTTTAGTTACTTGATCTTTCTGGTGACCATCCCCATTCTGAGGCTATCTGGAAGCCCCAGTCTAAGTCACCTCATTCGCATAAATTCCGTGCTATTGAAAGGGGCTTGGGCAGACATTATGGCACAGCTGCTTGGGAAGCTCACATCCCAAATTAGAGTGCTGGTTCAAATCCCAGCTACTCCACTCTTCTGATCCAGCTTCCAGCTAATGCACCTGGGTGGCAGCTGATGATGGTCCAGTTACTCTTCCTTCCTTCCTTCCTTCCTCCCTCCCTCCCTCCGTCCCTCCCTTTCTTTTTCATTTTTTCTTTTTAAAGATTTATTTATTTGAAAGGCAGAGTAACACAGAGAGAAGGAGAGAGACAGAGAGATTGATTTTGTATCCACTGATTCACTCCCTAAATGGCCACAATGGCCGCAGCTGAGCACGGCCAAAGCCAGGAACCTAGAATTCAACCTAGGTCTTCCACGTGGGTGGCAGGAGCCAAACACTTGGGCCATATTCTGCTGCTTTCCCAAGCACATTAACAAAGAGCTGGGTTGGAAGTGGAGCAGCTGGAACTCAAACCTGTGCTCCAATATGGGATGTCATGCTGCAGGTGACAGCAACGTGGCCCACTGTTCCACAGTGCCAGCCCCTACTTTGGTTCTTGCCACCCGTGTGGGGCCCTGAATGAAGTTCCTACTCCTGGCTTTGGCTTGACCTAGCCTGAGCTGTTGCCAGCATGTAGGGAGTGAACCAAAAGATGAAATATCTCTATCACTCTCTCTTTCCTCTTTGTCACTCTATCTTTCAAATAAATAAATAAATATTTTAAAAGGGGGGGGCTTGTTATGAATAATAATTTAGGAAGTTCCAAGGATTTTAGGAGCTCTGTACCCAGAACAGGGAACAGAAACAAAGACCAACTATATTCTTGTGTTATACTATAGTTTGGAAAGTTCACTGAAATAGAGAAAAAGAAAAATCCACATGTATCCTACCACTCAAAAGTAGTCTTTCTTAGCTTTACAGAATACTTACATCCAGGCTTTTTTGGGTGAATTTTAACTACTCTCCCTATATTAATATTACTCACATTTTATGCTAATATTTATGTTGATAAACATAATTGCTATTGCTTTAGGAGTGTCACTCAGCTCTCATCTTACATGTCATTTCTGCAGAGAGGGTTTCCTTGACAACCCAGTTACTATTTTAACACAGCACCTTACTTTAATTCTTTACATACACTTATCTCGGATAATTTTGGAGTTTTATTTGTTTGTTTATTATCTCTCTTCTTCCTTTATTCATTAACTAGGATGTTGGGCTATCTTTTTCACTGCTAGCTATTTGTAACTTCTAGAACAGTACTTGGCCAGTAGTAGACATACAGTAAATATTTACTGAGTTAGTGGCTTAATGAAAGTCCTAGGTTAATTGTATGTATGTTTATAAGTGTTTCTTCTAAGAAAAAAAGATTTATTTTATTTGAAAGAGAGAGAGAAGGAGAGATGGATAGAGAGAGAGAGAGAGAGAGAGAGAGCCTTCATCTGCTCATTTACTCCTCAGATGGCCACAACCGTCTGGGCTAGGCAAGCCCAAGCTGGGATCCAGGAGTTTCTTCTGGGTCTCCCACATGGATGGCAGGAGGCCAAACATTTGGGCCATCTTCTGCTGTTTTTCCTAGGCCATTAGCAGGGACCTGGATCTGGATTGGAAGTAGAGCAGCCAGGACACAAACCAGCACCCGTATGGGATGCCAACATCACAGTGGCAGTGTTACCTGTTATGCCACAAAACTGGGCCCAAGTGTATTTCTTTCTTTCTTTCTTTCTTTCTTTTTTTTTTTAAGGATTTCTTTTATTTATTTGAAAGACAGAGTTACAGAGAGAAATAGAGACACAAAGAAAGAGAGAGAGAGAGATCTTCCATCCACTAGTTCACTCCCCAAATGGTCGCAACGGCTAGAGCTAGACTAATCTGAAGTCAGGAGGCAGGAGCTTCCTCCGAGTCCCCCACATGGGTGCAGGGACTCAAAGACTTGGGCCATCCTCTGACACTTTCCAAGGTGCAGTAGCAGAGAACTAGAGTGAAAGTGGAGTAGTCAGGACTCAAACCGGTGTCCATATGGGATGCCAGCACTGTAGGCTGAGGCTTAATCCCACTCTGCCACAGTGCCAGCCCTCCATGTGTATTTCTTAAAAGAGGAAAAGAAGTTTCTCAGTGTCTGTTTCTTTTGTTTTATATTTTTTATTTATTTGAGAGAGAGAGAGAGAGAGTGTGCACACACGCGTGCGTGCGCGCACGTGAGAGAGACTGAAAGGAGATCCTATCTGCTGGTTCACTTCCCAGATACCTGCAATGTTTGGGGCTGGGACCAAAGCCAGGAGCCAGAAATACTGTCCAGATCTCCCATGAGGGTGTCAGAAACCCCATTATTTCAGCCATCTTCACAAGGTCTGCATTGGCAGGAAGATGGAGTCAGAAATTAGAACTATGAATGAACCTAGACACTCTGATATGGGATGTGGACATTTTCATTGTTAGGCTAAATGCTTACCTCTGTAGTTAGATTTCTTAAGGAACCAAAAAATGAAGTTCTTTGTCTAAAACTTCTGAGATTCAAATCACAGCTTCAACTAACATTCCAGCACTGCCGAGCTATACATTAATTTGTACCAGTTTTTAACCACAGAGACAGAAAAATGCCACCTGGCACAGGATGTGGTCATTTGTGCTGAGGAAAGACATGTAGTGTATGAGCTTTATGCAGCTTCTTGAAGGTGACATCCATGGAGTCATACTCCAAGTGAGGCACATGATAGCTGCCTTTGGTGCGCATTTTTCTGGGATAGAATTTTGTGTTTAAACTTAATAGTGAAGTTTGTATTTAAACATAATAGTGATTCTTATACAACTGTTGGTCTGTGAATCTACAATTTGTTTTTTCCCCCAAAAAAACCTTTTATTTAAGGAATACAAACTTCATGCATTTCATAAGTACAATTTTAGGAATATAGCGGGAATCTACAATTTATGTTGGAATTTTCTCTGGGTTCAAAAATAGGCTATAAGTTTTCAGGTAGTTGAGGAAAAAAAGAAAAAAGTACCTAAATGTAAACAGGAAACCAAATAATTTCTATTCAACAGTAGGAACATCAAACAAATATTGTAAAAATCCAAGTGATGCAGCATCTCCTTAGGAATCCATACAACAGACTGTAGGCCTCTGTACATTTTGATCCTGCTTATGATGCCCCTACCTAAGTGTTACCAAAGAGAAAAGAGAGAGATTTCGTCTTTGTGGTTCATGCAGTGTGGGCCCTCTTTGACTAATGGAGCTGCCTTTGCCATGTCTATCACCTTACCTCTAGCTGCATGGCAATAGATTCATGGAATGTCTATGTATGGACTTGTTTTTCCCAATTGCCAGTGGCCTGGAAATGTCATCTAGTTTTATATATATATATATATATATATATATATATATATATATATGTATATATATATATATACATATATATATATAATTTTATTTAATTGAAAGAGTTACAGAGAGAGGTGGAACCAGAGAGAGAGAGAGAAAGAGAGGTCTTCCATCCTCTGGTTCACTCCCAGATGACTGCCAATGACCAGAGCTGAGCTGATCCGAAGCTAGGATCAGGAAACTAGGAGCCAGGAACTTCCTCTGGGTCTCCCACGCAGGTGCAGGAGACCAAGGACTTGGACCATCTTCTACTGCTTTCCCAAGCCATAGCAGAAAGCTGGATTGGAAGTGGAGCAGCTGGGACTCAAACTGGCACCCATATGAGATGCTGGCACTGCAGGCTGGGGCTTTAACCCGCTGCGCTAAAGTGTTAGCCCCATCTTGATAAAGATTAGAAGATATGATCAATCCTTCTAAATATTTTGAAAAAGAAAGAAGAAACAGTTCTTTTCTCTAAGACTCATGTAGAAAGAAATGAATAGGCTAATTTAATGCTGAAAGATTATTCCATTATTTCATGATTAATCTCCAAACTGATCATTGTACTATTAATGTTGATACTTAATCTGGGTCATATATATCTTTGGAAAAAGTTATTACCAGGACCCTGCTTCTTAAAAAAGATATAATATGATGAGTACATGTAAATTATACATGCTAAATTATAAAAACAACAGAGCTGAAAAGTAGCATTGCCTGATAGAAGATAGACCTGTTACATAATAAAGTACTTTGCCCAAATGCAGCATGGGGAAACATTAAGACTAGAATTAAGATTATACTTTTAAAGGTGATTAGAGAAAGCTATAAGGGAATAACAATAATTAAAAAAAAAACATGCCTTAGAGGATCCTATTCTATTTGTTTAATAGAAGCATTTTTTTAAAAAGCTTTACTCAAAAAAAAAAAAAAGATCTATTTGAAAGGTAGAGTGTCAGAGAAAGAGGGAGAGACAGAGAAAGATCTTCCATCTACTGGTTTACTCCCCCAAATTTAAACTAACTGGCCAAAGCACTGGTGATATTTATACCAACTCCAGTTTATTTCTACCAGGCGGCCTTTTTACACTATCCCAACTCCCCCACTGTAATCTTAGATCTGAGTTTATGGAATTAGTATTAGTTTGGATTAGTATTTGTTTAAACATCTAATTGTGTTTTATCTGGAATTATTTTTGCATGACAAGTTTTCACTCCTTTACATTATACATTTTTTGTAAAAAAAAAAATCCTGAGTCGCCCACATTCACATATTTCTAAAAATGCTTACCTATAAAGTGAGGTGATCCAATTGGTGAAAAGTACAGGGGCCGGCACTGTGGCATAGCAGGTAAAGCTGCTGCCTGCAGTGCCAGCATCTTATATGGGCACCAGTTCAAGTCCCAGCTGCTCCTCTTCTGATCCAGCTCTCTGCAATGGCCTGGGAAAGCAGTAGAAGATGGCCCAAGTGCCTGGGTTCCTGTACCCACGTGGGAGACCCAGAAGAAGCTCCTTGCTCCTGGCTTCAGATTGGTGCAGCTCCAGCCTTTGCGGCCATCTGAGGAGTGAACCAGCGGATGAAAGACCTCTCTCTCTCTCTCTCTCTCTCTGCCTCTCCTCTCTCTGTGTAACTGACTTTCAAATAAATAAATAAATCTTAAAAAAAAAAAAACAAAACTACAAGAAATGAAGAGATTTCTTTTGCCAGAAGAACTTTTGCCAGAAGAAGACTTCTGTGAACAATTATTATTTCTCCTTTTCCTAGTGACCAATTGTAACGGTCCTAACATAGATCTTGAACAACAGGAAATAACCCAGGAATGCCCAAGTGTTTTTTTTTTTTTTTTTTGGCATCCCATGAGTGCTGGGAGTAGATAGGCACTTCACTGAATATATAGTGTATTGGGACCTTCTTTGATATAAAATGTCACCGAGATCCTGTTATGTCAAAAGCAAAAAGTTAAAGCCATGTAACATCTCCTAAGAAACAATATCCCTATTGTTTATATCAGGCTTGCTGTCACAGAAGCATACATTAAAATAAAAGCCTGTGTAATCCTCCGCCTTGCGGCGCCGGCACACCGGGTTCTAGTCCCGGTCGGGGCGCCGGATTCTGTCCCGGTTGCCCCTCTTCCAGGCCAGCCCTCTGCTGTGGCCCGGGAGTGCAGTGGAGGATGGCCCAGGTGCTTGGGCCCTGCACCCCATGGGGAGACCAGGAAAAGCACCTGGCTCCTGGCTCCTGCCATCGGACGAGCGCGGTGCGCCGGCCGCAGCGCGCAGACCCGGGCGGCCATTGGAGGGTGAACCAACGGCAAAAGGAAGACCTTTCTCTCTGTCTCTCTCTCTCACTGTCCACTCTGCCTGTAAAAAAAAAAAAAAAAAAAAAAAAAAAAAATAAAAGCCTGTGGATGTCAGGACTAGAGGCAAGATGTGTTTAATCTTAGTGCACCCAGGGATATAACTAGATAGAGGTGAGACATGTGATTGTGAACTGTCATCCCAGCAAGTCACTGTAGGAAAGATGTGGGATAAAGGGGGAATGACTGAGGTAGAACTCCCACGTCTCTGCTTCAGTCCTTCTTCTGAAAGTGGATTCCCCTCATTGCCAATTCCATTTAGAGACGGGAGGGAAAGATTCCGCCAGGAGCCAGTGTTTTGTGTGTTTGCATTTGCCAATAGCATTACTGCTTGGCTACTCACCCCTGCATTTAACACTCTACTGGCTCTGTTTTCAGCAGTCCCTATCAGCCACCATCTCTATCTACATAAGCCCTTTGTTCTGGAGCTGCTATAGGGGCCAAAAGTACACAATGTACCTCGATTCCCATCTACATCAGCTGTTCAGGCTGCTCAAGTTGCAGTTTACCCTTTGTGTTAGTTTTCTAAGGCTTCTGTAACATTCAAATTGAGTGGCTTAAAGTAACAATTTTTTTCTCTCACAGTCCTGGAGGTTAGAAGTACAAATTCAAGGTGCTGGCTGGAGCATCCTCCCTTTAAAGGCTCTAGGAAAGGATGCTTCCTTACCTCTTTATAGTTTGTGATGGTCCTTGGCAGTCCTTAGTGTTCCTTCGATTGTGGCACTGTAACTCATATCTCTGCCTCTGTTGCCACATGGCCTTCTTCCCCACGTATATCTCTGAGTTCTTTCCTTTTATAAAGATTCCAGCCGGCGCCGTGGCTCAATAGACTAATCCTCCACCTTGTGGCGCCAGCACACCGGATTCTGTCCCGGTTGCCCCTCTTCAAGGCCAGCTCTCTGCTGTGGCCAGGGAGTGCAGTGGAGGATGGCCCAAGTGCTTGGACCCTGCACCCCATGGGAGACCAGGAGAAACACCTGGCTCCTGCCTTCGGATCAGCACGGTGCGCTGACTGTGGCGGCAATTGGAGGGTGAACCAACGGCAGAGGAAGACCTTTCTCTCTGTCTCTCTCTCTCTCACTGTCCACTCTGCCTGTCAAAAAAAAAAAAAAAAAGATTCCAGTATTGGATTTAGGGCCCACTGTAACCCAGTGTGACCTCATCTTAACTAATCACATCTATTTCCAAATTAAGTCACTTTTTTTTAAGGTTTAGTTATTTGAAAGGCAGAGTTAGAGAGCCAGAGGCAGAGGCAGAGAGAGAGTCTTCCTTCCGCCGATTCACTCCCCAAATGGCCGCAATGGCTGGAGCTGGGTCAATTGAAAGCCTGGAGCTTCTTCCAGATCTCCTATGGGTGCAGGGATCCAAGGACTTGGACCATCTTCCACTGCTTGCTCAGGCACATTAGCAATAAGCTGAATCAGAAATGGAACAGCTGGGACCCTAACGGGCGACCATATACCATGCCGGCACTGCAGGTGGCAGCTCTACCCACTACACCACAGTGCCAGCCCTGATAAAGTCACATTATGAGGTTCTAGGCAGATGTGAATTCAGTCATTGTACCCTTCATCTGCTGCCTCTTGACAACCAAATATGAAGCACACCTGACATACATTATGAATAGATTTCTTTTTTAATTAATTGTACAGTGGTAGTTAATGTATTTATTCAATTACTTCTGTCACATAAGAGTTATGTCTGAGTTAATTCAATTTGATTTTTTTGTTTGTTTGTTTTTGACAGGCAGAGTGGGTAGTGAGAGAGAGAGAGAGACAGAGAGAAAGGTCTTCCTTTTGCCGTTGGTTCACCCTCCAATGGCCACTGCGGCTGGCTCACCGCGTTGATCTGAAGCCAGGAGCCAGGTGCTTCTCCTGGTCTCTCATGGGGTGCAGGGCTCAAGCACTTGGGCCATCCTCCACTGCACTTTCTGGCCACAGCAGAGAGCTGGCCTGGAAGAGGGGCAACCGGGACAGAATCCAGAGCCCCGACTGGGACTAGAACCTGGTGTGCTGGCGCCGCAAGGCGAAGGATTAGCCTAGTGAGCTGCAGCGCCGGCTGAATTTGATATTTTTGATAGTTTAGCAATATAGGTGCTTAGATGGATAATAAATTTAATTAGAAAACTTGCTGAAAATAAAATTCTTCTCCCCTTAGGAGATAAAACTTCCATATTCACTACCTTTCCACACCCTAGCCTTTGTCCCTTTTGAGATGTACAGCTTTTTTGTGCTTGTAAGAAGTACAAACTACTTTGATGCTTCTTAAAAGAGGAAAAAAAAAAAACAAGCCACATTTGTGGTTTATGGATGTTAATTACTGCTGCAGTTTCATGTGTGGAGGAGGGTGGCCGGAGCAAGCTGGGAGAGACCAAGTCAGCCTTGCCTCGGTGCTCACTGAGGTTCCAGTGGCACTGTTCAGCACACGCAACTACATGCTTCAAAAGGAAGTGCCGTTTTTTATCAAAATATTACATCTCTGAAGCCCAGATCGAGACCTGTGGCTCATGGGATGCAGGGTTATCTTACAAAATCAGCAGTGTTTCGCTGCAGAGGTTCACTCACAGGGGATTTCTGTGAGTGTTCGCCATGGGCAGATCTTTACAGCTTCTCTGTGTCAAACTGGTAAATTCTGTTGGTGATAAAACTAAGACATGTCTCCTGGAATCTTTAACAAAAACATCTCTGAGTTTTTTTTTTTTTTTTTAACCAATCTGTGTAGCACAGTGAACTAAAAGGAATGTATAGGAAGGTATTTGGAATCTACAGAAAAAAGGACAATTGTTATGACCAATAGGAAATGGGTCTGCCTACTGTCCTCAGTGGATCCTTTGGAAAGTTTTCCCTCCTTTCTTGTGCATTTCTTTAACTATGAAGCAGTGGTGTCAGTGTCTTCCTCCAGTTAGATTAGCAGAAACACCCATATGTGCATGCTAACTCTCATAGCCAAGTGAGTTCTGCTGCTCAAAGTATGGCACTGGCTATGGTGACCTGGCTGTTGTGTAGTCTGTGCACATTGTTGACCACATGAAGCCACCCTGCTGAGGGAAAGATCAGAAGTCCCGGTGATGTACCAGAACCAGCCAATATAGCCAGTTATATTTTCAGGAATTTTTTGAGTGGCTGACTTAGTAGTATCCACTTCAAGTGGTAGCTTGAAATTGGCCATGGTGGAGTAGCTAAACCACTGAAATTAACCAATGCTACACATAGCATTGGTTATTAAGCATTTACTAGCACACCACTGAACTGAGGACTGAACAGTTTATAATTTGTAGTTTGCTGTCCCATATAGTAGGCTTTTTTTGAAAAGGGGGGGGATGGAATTTGTGCTAAGGAGAAAAGTGTTGCAGATGAGAAAAGCACATGAGATCTCTCCACAGCATAGTAGATAAGATCCATAAATTTTATATTATAAAATATGGGGATCACACTGTTGTTAAGTTAATAAAATATGGTAGTTTTTCTGTATATACAGTTAACAAAGAGCACAGAGTAACAACAGTGAGGTTTAGACTGGACAAAATTGACTGGATGTATTATACTTTAAAAATCCAAAGACAGTTACTTCCTATCCACTCTCCACTCTGATAAACTAAAAACTTTAAGTTACTCTTTTTTTAAGATTTATTTATTTATTTGAAATGCAGAGTTACATAGAGACAGAGAAAGAGAGGTCTTCTATCCACTGGTTTATTCTCCAGATCGCCACAGTGGCTGGAGCTGCACCAATCCGAAGCCAGGAACCTGGAGTTCTTTCAGGTCTCCCATGGGGGGTCCATGGGCCCAAGGACTTGGACCATTTTCTACTGCTTTCCCAGGCCATAGCAGAGAGCTGGATCTGAAGTGGAGCAGCCAGGACTTGAACTGGTGCCCATATGGGTTGCCGGCACTGCAGGCGGTGGCTTTACCCACTTTGCCACAGCACTGGCACCATTTAGGTTACTCTTATCTGAGAAAGGGTAAGGGGAGATTAGCTGGAGATAGTCACCAATCCTATTAAAACCAAATATGTACATACTGTGTAGAGGCAGAATCTTACTATACTTTGTTGTATTCCAGAGGCTTGGCAAGGACAGTTTATTTTTTAGCTGTTATATAGTAAATGCTCAGTATTTATCCATTTTCCTTTCTGCCATTCCATCCAACCGTCCATTCACCTATTCCTCCCCTATCTTGCTCACAAGTAATCCCTGAATAACCATCGCTTGAATGCTGAAGAGCAGCATGTGAGTGCATGTTGGCCATAGGTTCTTTTTTAGTTGTGTTCTTCAAATACTGGGCAGACTTCCCAAGGGTTGCACGGATGTGAACAATCTTAAGAGGAGCACTTTCTACGTCCTCGACGTCTGTCTGTTCCTCCTGAAACGTCTGCCACAAGAGGCTGTTGCTGCTGAGCTCCTTGTGGCTCTTCCCCCCCTTCACAACGATCGCTCGGACTGTGTCAAAGACAGACACATCTTCATCCAGCTCAAAGGTAGATGTGAAATAAAGAGTAATTTAGATAATTGCTTTAACAGAACTTTTATAAATAATTTCCCCTCCATCCTTCTCATTAAGAGATGTATTTCCAGTACATTTTACTTATTTGATAATTATTGATAAAGAATTATAATGTACTTTTTTCATTTTTGAAATTTACCTGAGAGGCAGAGAGAGAGTGTAAATCAGAGTTTCCATCTTTAGGTTCATTCCCCAAATGCCTGCAATTGCTGGGGCTTTCCCAGGGCTAGAGCTGGGAGCTGGAAACACAATCCAGGTCTTCAGCATGAGCAGTAAGAATCCAATTACTTAACTCATCACCGCTGCCTCCCAGGGTCTGCATTAGTAGGAACCTGGAGTGATGAGTGGGAACCATGAATCAGATCTAGGCACTCCAATGTGGGACATATCTGTCTCAGCCGTTAGACCAAATTCCCACCCCTGCTATGTTTTTTTGTTTTGTTTTGTTTTGTTGACAGGCAGAGTGGACAGTGAGAGAGAGAGAGACAGAGAGAAAGGTCTTCCTTTTGCCGTTGGTTCACCCTCCAATGGCCACCGTGGCTGGTGCACCATGTTGATCTGAAGCCAGGAGCCAGGTGCTTCTCCTGGTCTCCCATGGGGTGCAGGGCTCAAGCACTTGGGCCATCCTCCACTGCACTTTCTGGCCACAGCAGAGAGCTGGCCTTGAAGAGGGGCAACCGGGACAGAATCCGGCGCCCTGACTGGGACTAGAACCCGGTGTGCTGGCGCCGCAAGGCAGAGGATTAGCCTAGAGAGCCTTGGCGCCGGCCCCTGCTATGTTTTTAATCATTTGCTGATCATTGAAATGATAATTCAAGACAGAAGAAATTTTTTTGACACACAGTAGCAAAAGACAAGAGAAGCAAAAGATTCAATCATGTAAGAGCAGCATGTTGGGGTAAAATCTATGGGGAAAGTGAAATGGAAATGGAAATTTAAGGAGAAAATTTCTGATTTTTAAGAGCTAATTTATTATTATTATTTTTTAATTTGACAGGTACAGTTATAGAGAGTGAGAGAGAGAGACAGAGAAAAGTCTTCCTTCCATCGGTTCACCCCCCAAATGGCCGCTACAGCTGGCATGATCCAAATCCAGGAGCCAGGTACTTGCTCCTGGTCTCCCATGAGGTGCAGGGCCCAAGGACTTGGGCCATCCACCACTGCTATCCCAGACCACAGCAGAGAGCTGGACTGAAAGAGAAGCAACCGGGACTAGAACCCAGTGCCCATATAGGATGCCGGCATAACAGGTAAAGCCACTGCCTGGAGTGCTGGCATCCCATATGGGCGCTGGTTCGAGTCCCAGATGCTCCACTTCCATTCCAACTCTCTGCCATGGCCTGGGAAAGCAGTAGAAGATGGCCCAAGTCCCTGACCTCCTACACCTATGTGGGAGACCCGGAAGAAGCTCCTGGCTCCTGGCTTCAGACTGGCTCAGCCTCGGCCTTTGAGGCCTTTTGGGGAGTGAACCAACAGATGGAAGTCCTTTCTCTCTCTCTCTCTCTCTCTCTCTCTCTCTCTCTCTCTGCCTCAGCCTCTCTGTAACTCTGCCTTTCAGATAAATTAAAAAAAAAAACGTTTTAAAAATAATAATAATATTTACTAATTACGAGAAGTCAGGAAATGTACATAACTCCTTTTCTTTTCTACTGACCTGAAACCAATCCAAGGGGTATGTGTGTGTGTGTGTCTGTGGTGTGTGTGTGTGTGGTGTGTATGTGTGGAGAGAGAGGGAGAGACAGAGACAGAGAACTCTCATCTACTGGTTTACTCCCCAAGTATCCAGAGTAGCCTGACTTGCACAAGGGACAGAGCCAGGAGGTAGGAAAGCAGTCCATGTCTCCCTGTGGGAGGAGACACCGAATTACTTGAGCTATCACTGCTGCCTCCCAAGATCTGCATTGGCAAGAAGCTTGAGGGGAATTGAACTGGGGTATCCAATGTCTTAACCACTTGTCTTAGTCACTGGGTTAACTCCCCACTTCCAACAGTCTTTTAATTTTTTTCCTTGCTGACTCAAAGGCCTTTCCTTTTTCTTAATTTTGATGGGGAAAATTATAGGTGCTTCATCCATTGAAAAAGCTGAACAGAAATTTGGAAAGAATAGATATCATCTTCCCTTGACAGTTCTGCTATGTGATTTCTTACAGCATCCAGTCGGCATGTAGCAATAGGCTGACATAGTGTTCCAGCTTAGAATTAGGAAAATGGAGTGTGTGTTGTGGCACAGCTGGGTAAGCTGCTGCTTAGGACACACATACCCCATATCAGAGTGCCAGTTTGAGTCCCAGTAACCCCAATTTTGATTCAACTTCCTGCTAATGTGTCCTGAGAGGCAACATATAATAGCTGCAGCGCTTGGGCCCCCTGCCACCTACATGGGAGACCCTCATGGAGTCTGGAACTCCTGGCTTCAGCCTGGCCCCACTCTGGCTGTTGTAGGCATTTGTGGAGTGAACCAGCGGTTGGAAGATCTCCTTCTCTGTGTCTGTCTCTCTTTTATTCTTGTTCTGTCACTCTGCCTCTCAGATAACTTTTTAAAAATAGGAAAATTATATTTGGAAGTGATTAACAACACAGTTTAAAGCTTTGGATATTTAAGGTGTCACACACTCACGGCAGATATCTGAGCCAGGCCTAAAGGAGAACCCTGGTAATCCAGCCCTTGGTGTATAACCTTCAAACACCAATAAACAAGATTATCTGGATTTAACATGTGACCTTTCTCATTTCAACTGGTAGGTCCAGATGTTTTCTCATTTAGCTGCCTGGGTAAAATCTGCAGTTGGATCTAGATTTGAGGTTGCAGGAATGCCAGTCTTGAAAACTACACTTTGCAGTGGATGACGCTGTCTAAACAGTAACATATGGAGACCCATGGTTTAATAATTAAAAATAATGTGTGACCTTACCCTTAATAGATTTGTTAATTATGTCAACTGAAAAAAAGTGAAAATGGGATCATGATAGATTTTTCACTGTATTCATCAGTCTGGTGGCATTAAAGACATTGACAAGATTTGTTAGAACCAGGCCTTTCTGCACCTGCGTCTACAGGAGCAGAAATCCCAGCCATGCCTTTCTTATCCTTCGTTACCCCTCTAGGAAGTTTATTGCAGCCCCAGAGAAAACAGGAAAGGCTTTATTAACTTTCATCAGTTCAGGCTTGTGGCCATACTTCCCATCCCCCCAAATTTGGAGACAGCTTAGTTGTCCTTTATTACCTCTCTTCATTACTTGAAACTCAGAAATATCTCTGGCATTTTTACATGACCTGTCCCTTACTCACTATCAGCTTGACTTTCCAGTTCTAGTCCTTCAGGTTGTATGAGTTCTCTGAGATGGTATAATTCATTTTTTTCTTTTGTCTTATGAGAGCTAAGCTCTCACATCCCTGAGTGAGCCTTCAGAGGATTTCTGGTTTTTTTATTTTTGAAAAAAATAAAATTTTTTTTTTTTTATTTTTGACAGGCAGAGTGGACAGTGAGAGAGAGAGAGACAGAGAGAAAGGTCTTCCTTTGCCGTTGGTTCACCCTCCAATGGCCACCTTGGCCCGCAGCAGAGAGCTGGCCTGGAAGCGGGGCAACCAGCACAGAATCTGGCGCCCCGACCGGGACTAGAACCCGGTGTGCCGGTGCTGCAAGGCAGAAGATTAGCCTGTTGAGCCACGGCGCCGGGGCCTTCAGAGGATTTCTTAGTGTACATTTATATCGCTGCCATCGTATACGTCAGAGATAGCTGACTAGTTTATACTCATAGCCTAAAGCAAACTAAATTATTATGAGAATAGAAAATGAGATAGTACAGTCCCTAAAAGCACAAAATATGGCAGAGAAGCATGAGGGAAGGAGGGATACTAGAAGTCCCGTATGACCTAATTGCAGAAGTGACACCTTCCATCCCTTTTGCTGTGTTTTGTTAATAAGCAAGTCAGTCCCCTGGGCCCATTAAATATTCAAGGAGAGTTTACACAGAGATTTGAATACTTGGATACAGAGATCATTGGGGACTGTTTTAGAAAACTGCCTACCAGAGTGCCAAACTGTTTCCCAGATGACTGCACCACTCTACATTCCTACCAGCAGCAGTGCAGGAGGGTTCCATGTTCTTCACATTCTTGCCAAAACTTGTCTTTTTGATAATAACTGGTCTGGCAGTGTGAAATGATATCTCATTGTGGATTTAACTTGCATTTCTCCAGTGACTGATGCTGTGAAGTATCTTTTTATTGGCCTATTGGCTGTTTGTATAGTTTCTTTGGCTAAATAAATCTATTCAAATCGTTTGTGCATTAAAATTCTTAATTTATTATTTATTTTCACTTTTTATTTGAGAAGTAGAGAGAGACAGAGAAAATCTTCCTTCCATTTACTCACTCCATAAATGCCCACAACAGCTGGGACTGGGCCAGGCCAAAGCCAGGAGACCTAAACACAATTTGGGTTTCTCGTGTGGGTGTCAGAGACCCACATACTTGAACCATCAGCTGGTGCTTCCCAAGGTGCACATCAGCAGAAAGATAGACTTGGAAACAGAGCCAAGACTCAAACCCAGGGGACTCTGATATGGGATCCCAAGTGGCATCTAAATCACAGCACCAAATATCTCCCCCTTTTATGCATTTTTGAAAATTACCTTCTGGGGCCAGCACTGTGGCACAGCAGGTAAAGCCCTGGCCTGAAGCACTGGCATCCCATATGGGCACCGGTTCTAGTCCTGGCTGTTCCTCTTCCTATCCAGCTCTCTGCTATGGCCTGGGAAAGCAGTGGAAGATACACAAGTCCTTGGGCCCCTGCACCCATGTGAGGATCCAGGAAGAAGCTCCTGGCTCCTGGCTTCAGATCAGTGCATCTCCGGCCATTGCGGCCATCTGGGGAGTGAACCATTGGGTGGAAGACTTCTCTCTCTGTCTCTACCTCTCTCTGTAACTCTTTCAAATAAAGTAAATCTTTTTTTAAAACAATTGCCTTCTTATTTAGTTGTAAGATATTTTCATTTACTAATTATGCTTTTGATGACATTTCTATAAAATCTTTGCTTAGCTCAAGGTCACAAACATATTATACATCAAGCACTATACTAGCTAGGCCTTTAGACAGGTTATTTTGCTTAACTTCATTACTATAACAACACTGTTAGGTATAGATACCATCACTGCATAAATGAGAAAATTCACACAAGTCAAGGGACTAGCTGAGGTCACATAGCTAGTTGGTACAATTTGAACCTAGGTTCTGTATTACTCCGAAACCCATGCTCTGTTATCAGAGATCTTTTATAAAAGACATTCAAGGGGCTGGCGCTGTGGCTCACTTGGTTGATCCTCCGCCTGTGGCGCCAGCATCTTACATGGGCATTGGGTTCTAGTCCTGGTTGTTCCTCTTCCAGTCCAGCTCTCTGCTGTGGCCTGGGAAGGCAGTGGAGGATGGCCCAAGTGCTTGGGCCCCTGCACCCGCATGGGAGACCAGGAGGAAGCACCTGGCTCCTGGCTTCGGATCAGGGTAGCGGCCATTTTGGGGGGTGAACCAATGGAAGGAAGACCTGTCTCTCTCTCTCTCTCTCTCTCTCTCTCACTGTCTAACTCTATCTGTCAAATAAAAAAAGGCATTTAAATCTATTTTCAACAGGAAAAATAAGAGTTAAATACCGTATCCCCTTCCCTGTAGTTATGAGCACCCACTTTGTATTATGTGACTACTACTGGTAGAAACCTCTACTTGTAACCATTAGACATTGTCACATGAAGTAGAGGTGAACATGTGCTCTAGTTTATTGGCTAGATTCCATTCTAGTTTGTTCTGCCCGACAAGATTCCCTCCACAGCTTCTGGAAGAGCTAGGATGCATCTTTGCCTGCAGCCTTGAAGTGTGTTACTGAGCATCTGTTAAACAGTTGTTATACTTCACCCCTAAGAATGAGCATGTTCCAGTGACAAGATAGCTTCTTCCCTTGGGTGCTGTTAATGTTGTACAATCACCTGGAGGAGTCAGTGCTGAGTTTCTTCTATATATTTTGGTGCTTTAATTCCATTATTTGAAAACAGGAGGGGGAGGATGGGAGGAACCAGGAAGAAATAAAAGTCCAAATATTATGTTACAGATGGTGAATGTTAAATTATTTTTACATATTATATTTTAATGTTAAAAAGAGCAAGAATATTCTAATTTTTAATCAGATATTTATTTATTTATTTGGAAGTCAGAGGTAGGGAAAGAGAGAAAGAGAGAGAGAGCTTATAGCTGCAACAGCAGGGCTGGGCCAGACTGAAGCCAGGAGCCTGGAGTTTCATCCAGGTCTCCCATGTTGGTGCAGGGCCCAAACACGTGGGCCATCTTCTGCTGCTTTTCCCAGGCCATTAGCAGAAGGCTAGATTGGAAGTGGAGCAGCTGGGACATGAACCAGCACCCGTATGGGATGCTGGCAATGCAGGTGGCAGCTTTATCTGCTTTGCCACAATGCTGGCCCCAAGAATCTTCTAATTCTTAATTCTTAACACTCATTTCCCTGTCCTCCAAGAATCCTGTATACCCTTTGGATCCGATTGATATATAGTGTCTTAAACTAGAAGTACAATTTATTGTTTCCCTTGACTCTGGGCTAATGTGCTCACTTTAGGCAAAATTGCAATCTGTGCAATTTTTAAAAACATTAACCCTAATTTTGTACTTGAAGCAAAGAATAGAATAATTACTCACTCCTTCCTTTCTTCACACTTTCCTTGCTTCTGTTTGGTAAGAAGTCACTGGGCTCTGTACCAGGCATATTGCTAACTCCTGAGGGTATCAACAGATTGATATATAGACATTGATATCAAGAAGCCACAATGAAGCCGGTGCCATGGCTCAATAGGCTAATCCTCCGCCTTGCGGCACCGGCACACCAGGTTCTAGTCCCAGTCGGGGCGCCGGATTCTGTCCTGGTTGCCCCTCTTCCAGGCCAGCTCTCTGCTGTGGCCTGGGAAGGCAGTGGAGGATGGCCCAAGTGCTTGAGCCCTGCACCCCATGGGAGACCAGGAGAAGCACCTGGCTCCTGCCTTCGGATCAGTGTGGTGCGCCAGCTGCAGCGTGCCAGCTGAGGCGGCCATTGGAGGGAGAACCAACGGCAAAGGAAGACCTTTCTCTCTGTCTCTCTCTCTCACTGTCCACTCTGCTTGTCAAAAAAAAAAAAAAAAAAAAAAAAAGAAGCCACAGTGAAGGGTAAACAGGGCATATTCTAAGAGGAGTAGATTTGGAAAGGCAGAAGAAAGGAGAAAGGTAATGAGCTAAACTTGCTGAATGTAGAACAAGTGTAGGAAACCCAGGAAGTAATTGGAAGTATATGTCTGCAGCTCAGCATGGAGGTGTACTGGATGTGTAAATATGAGAATCAACAGCAATAAAAAATTAGATTATGAGGCAGGCAGTTAACGCACCACTTGGGATGCCCACATCCCATATTTGGGTACCTGGGCTCAGCTTCTACCCTTCTGACCCAGCTTTCTGCTAATGCACACCCTGGGAGGCAGCCGATGATGGCTCAAGTACTTGAATCCCTGTCCCCCCGGTGGGAAACCTGGATGGAGTTCTGGGCTCCTGGTTTTGGCCTGGCCCAAGCGTGGCTGTTGCAGGCATTTGGGGAGTAAGTCAGCAGACAGAAGATCTCTCTCTGCCTTTCAGATAAAATTGAAATACATAAATACATTTTTAAATTACATCAGGAGAGTATGTAAAATGAAAAGACAAAGAAACAGGCCCCCTGGAAATCAATCATATCTGAGAGACAGAAAATAGAAGAAACAGAGAAAATAAATAACTGAGATAGGAATGGAATGAGCAAAAGAAAGAGGTTTCAGGGTGTGCAAAGGAAGAGGAGAAATCAGACTAGAGTGATTAGAAAAAGTCAACTGGAGAATTGATTACTTCTATGGGATTTATGCCCTGTTTTGATGTGTTATGAGGAGAAACTCTGTATACTACGAGCTGAGCAACCTTTAATCCAAACTCCAAATTCTCCAAAATCCCAAACTTTTTTTAAAAAAGAGTTATTTATTTGTTTATTTATTTGAGAAGTAGAGTTGCAGACAGAGAAAGATAAAAACAGAGAGAAAGGTCTTCCATCCACTCCCCAAACAACCACAATAGCTGGAGCTGAGCTGATCCAAACCTGGGAGCCAGGAGCTTCTTCCGGGTCTACCACATGGGTACAGGGGCCCAAGTACTTGGGCCATCTACTGCTTTCCCAGGCCATAGCAGAGAGCTGGATTGGAAGGGGAGCAGCCAGGACTTGAACTTGTGCCCATTTGGGATGATGGCATCACAGGTGGTGGCTTTATCCACTACACCATAGCGCTGGCCCCCAAAACTTTTTGATCTGACATGATACCATGAATGGAAAATTCCATACCTGACCTCATGTGGTAAGTCTCATTTAAAATGCAGTACACTAAAAATATTGTATAATAGGGTGAGAATTTGACACAGCAGTTAAGCCACTGCTTGGGACACCCACATCCTATATGGGAGTGCTTGCCTTCAAACTTGCTCTCTGCCAGTTTGCACCCTGGGAGTCAGCAGGTTATGCAGTGACTGGGTCTCTGCCACCTACATGGATTGAATCCCTGGCTCCTGCCTTCAACCGACCTACCCCTGTCTGTTGCAAGCATTTAGGGAGTGAACCAGCAGATCAATCAATATCTGTCTGTCTGTCTATCTATCCATCTATCTATCTATCTTTGTGTCTGTCTCTGCCTTTCAGATAAATAAAATGCATTGTGCAAAATGGAAGATCTGTGTGCGTGTGTGTGTGTCTTCCTCTCTGTAACTCTGCCTCTCAAATAAATAATCTTTTTTAAAAAACTAAAAAAAAGTTTACTAAATTTTAAAAATGGACATTTAGAGGCTGGCGCTGTGACACAGTGGATTAAGCTGCTGCCTGCAGCGCTGGCATCCCATATGGGTGTAGGTTTGAATCCTGGCTGCTCCACTTCTGATCCAGCTCCCTGCTAATGTGCCTGAAATGCAGTGGAGAGAGGCCGGTGCTGTGGCGCAGTGGGTAAAGCCCTGGCCTGAAGCGCTGGCATCCCAAAATGGCACCGGTTCTAGTCCCGGCTGCTCCTCTTCCTATCCAGCTCTCTACTATGGCCTGGGAAAGCAGTGCAAGATGGCCCAAGTCCTTAGGCTCCTGCACCTGCGTGGGAGACCCGGAAGAAGCTCCTGGCTCCTGGCTTCGGATTGGCGCAGCTCTGGCTGTTGTGGCCAATTGGGGAGTAAACCATTGGATGGAAGACCTCTCTCTCTCTCTCTCTCTCTCTCTGCCTCTCCTCTCTCTGTGTAACTCTGACTTTCAAATAAATAAATAAATCTTAAAAAAAAAAAAAAAAAAGGAGTGGAGGATGCCCCAAGTGTTTGGGCCCCTGCACCCATGTGGAAGACCCTAATGAAATTCCTGGTTCCTGGCTTCGGCCTGGTCATTTGGGGAAAAGAACCATCAGATGAAAGATTTCTCTCTCTTTCTGCCTCTTCCTTTCTCTGTAACTCTGCCTTTCAAATAAATAAATAAATCTTTTTTTAAAAAATAGACACTTATTTGGTTGCCAGCGCTGTGGTGTGGTGGGTAAAACTGATACCTGTGATGCTGGCATCCCATCTGGGCATCCAGCTCTCTGCTAGTTCACCTGGGAAAGCAATAGAACATGGTCCTTGGGCTCTTGCATCCACGTGGGAGACTCAGATGAAACTCAGCTCCTGACTTCGATCTGGCCGAGTCCTAGCCAATGCAGCCATCTGGGGAATGAATAAGCGGATTTAAGATTTTTCTGTCTATCTCTCCTTCTTGCTAACTCTGTCTTTCAAATAAATAAAATAAGGCCGGCGCCGTGGCTCAATAGGCTAATCCTCCACCTTGCGGTGCTGGCACACCGGGTTCTAGTCCCAGTCGGGGCGCCGGATTCTGTCCCAGTTGCCCCTCTTCCAGGCCAGCCCTCTGCTGTGGCCCGGGAGTGCAGTGGAGGATGGCCCAAGTGCTTGAGCCCTGCACCCCATGGGAGACCAGGAGAAGCACCTGGCTCCTGACTTCGGATCAGCGCGGTGCACTGGCCACAGCGCGCAGGCCACAGTGGCCACTTGGGGGTGAACCAACGGCAAAGGAAGACCTTTCTCTCTGTCTCTCTCTCTCACTGTCCACTCTGCCTGTCAAAAAAAATAAATAAATAAAATAATTAAAAAAAAAGACATTTAAAAATTACTGGATCTCCGTCGTTTTAAAATTGAAAAGAAGAAAAAAAAAAGAAAGCACTATGGATTCTTGTAAATCAATGCTAGAAATTTAGTTTCCATTGAAACTTTCTAATTTTACTGATTTGCAGATACTGAAACTTCTCTTTGTTTTCATGTTTTTCACTGTTATTACTGTATACACAAATGTGTAAATTAGAATGTGAAATGACCCCTCATTTCAGTGTTCTTGTCCCTAATATAAAGAGGCCATTATGGGAAAGATGTACAGACATTAATTTTATAAGGAAAACTGTTCTAGTTCATCTGTGCTAGATTGTATGATAGCAACTAACTCTGTAGACTAAATACCTACAATACATATATCTCCCATTTTGCTCTTTAGTGCTTCAAGCTTCTAAATCCTATTAACAGCTGTCAAAACCTGGTAAACTATTTAGATGCTTTCACAATTTGTTTAATTGGATAGTTGGAAAATGGCATGCTAAAAAAGCCCACCACTCCCCCCTTTCTTTTAGCCTGGCTGAACATCTGTAGCATTAGGGCCTCATTATCTCTGAATTGGCATAGCAAATCAGTGGCATCATTAAAATGCCACATTAAGATGATTAAGCTTCTTTGTTATCCGGTTGACTTTTGCATGTGCTGAGGATTTCACGGTTATGACCCCCGATCCTTGTAAAACATTTAAACAACATCACCCTTTTGTGTTTTACCTAACAGCTTCTATCTCGTTTTGTCTCTTCTCAAAATATCCCTGGCAAACTCAGGCTATTACTTCAAACTTGGTCCTTCTTGGAGTTAGATTCTGGGTTTTGCATAGTTCAGGGTGGAAATTCAGAACCCTTTTTTTACTGTGGGAAATTCCTAGTAAGAACCTGCTTTCCAAGGCACCCTAGTTGCCTGTTCTTTTTGCCATCTTTGCTAGGTTCTTCTCACCAACCGAGCGTTTTGTGTGCCTGTAAAAACAAACTGAGGCACAGTTGGCTGAGACTGCTATTGCCCCTGAAGGATTTAGATGTTGGATCCTTTCCAGGACCCATTGTTTTCGCAGTGTCTCAGGTGAAACCAAAAAATGTCTACTCTGGAGTGCAAGCCTTTCATGTGATAACCATCACCCCAGGAAATGAAACCATGTGCATCAGCCCCAGTGAGCCAAACCTTTGTTCTCTTCAGCCTGCAAAATTCTCTGGGGGGTGTGTGTTAGTCCGTGTCATCTTCCTAAGAGACCTCCAGAACATAGGCAAAGATGGGAACAATTACACCCTAGAGCAGATCTTTTAGAAAGAAGTTTAGTTTAATCTGATTTCCTATGGGTTAGATTCAATTTAGACATCTTTTCTCCCCCTCTGGGAATGTATAGCAATTACCTTTATCAGCAATTTGTGGTTTGGTATGTTCTTTTCTCTACAAGTTCAATTATAAAAATTTACTCAGGAAGTCTTTAACATTATTTTATTATGAAATAGATCATATATACAAAAAGGCAAATATAATTACATGCATAATTTAAAGAATAACAAAACAAGCATCTCTAGATCTACCACTGACTTAAGAAATAAAATTTTGCTAATACCTGTGTAAAGTTGAATAGTCTTTAAAGAATCAATTTAGGTTGTGTGTCTAAAAAACTTGATATGTATTATAAGAGTAGAGTTTACAAAACCAGAATGAGATTATTCACATTACAAAAAGTTTATTTGCTTTACAGAAGGCTCCAGGATACTATAAGGCAGTTCCTCAAGTACTTGGATATTCAGATATCTGTTGCCAGATCTTTAGGATTTTCTGCTTTTATTTAAAAGTTCAGGTATTGCCATTCACTGATAACTGCAAATCAGTGAAAAATGAAGTTAAACATCTCTGAGTCTGTAATGTAAATCAGTAGAACAATGTTGTTGGTTTCACATGGAACATTTAAATTTATTGAATGAATGATTGAGTTTATTTATTTAGTTTCATCTACTTGAAAGACAAAGTGACAAAGATTTAAAAAAAAAAAAGATTTATTTATTTGAAAGAGGAAGAGGGAGGAGAGAGAGAAGAGGAAGAGAGTAGAGAGGGAGAGAGAGAGAGACAGACAGACAGACAGAGAATGAGAATCGTGCATCTACTGGTTTACTCCCCAAATGCCCAAAATAGCCAGGGCTAGGCCATGTCAAAGCCAGAAGCCTGGAACTCCATCTGTGTCTTCCACATGGGTGGCAGGGACTCAAAACACTTTAGTCATCATCTTCTGCCTTCCATGGTGCATTAACTGGAAGGTAGATCTGAAGAGGAGGAGCTGGGATAGAACCAGCACTCCATTATGGGATGTGTGTATCCCAAGCAGCAACTTAACTCTTCTGCACTAGAATGCCCCCCCCCTTTTTTTTTAAGGAATTCTTGACTATCATTAGGCCATACTCACGTTTTGGTTTTTATTGTTATTTTGTTGTTGTTTGAGAAAAAGAATCAGCTCCCATTGTCTGATTCACTCTCTAAATGCTCACAATAGTTGGGGTTGAACCAGGTCAAAGCCAAGACTCAGGAACTCAATCCAGGTATCCCGTGTGGAGAGACAGGACTCAACTACATGAGCCATCATCTGCTGCTTTTCAGGTTGCATGCCAGCTGGATGCTGGAATTGGGAGCATAGCTGGAACTGAACCCAGACCCTCTGATTTGTGATTGTGGATTCCAGCTGGAGTCTTAACTACTAGGCCAAATCCCTACCCCACATTATGAATGTATCAACTAAAAAGATAAATTTTTCAAGATTAATTACATTGTGTTAAATATAAAGCAAAATGATATAGGTGTATATCAAAGAAACTGAAGAAACTTTTGCTACTTAACGGTATCAAGGAAGACTGAATGGAAGAAGTTTAAGTAGAATATTGATATAGTGGGAGGGCATTCTAAGTGTGGGAAAAGCTTTGAAGAATCATGGTTTGTCAGATTACTGAAAGTTCAATAGGCATAAGAATCTTTGAGAATCTTGTTTAAATGCAAATTCTGATCCAGTATGTCTGGAGTGAGGCCTGAGCATCTGCATTTCTAACAACCTCCCAGAATATGCTGGAACTGCTCAGCCAAGGACCTCACTTTGAGAAACAAGGTTCTGCTACATATGAAAAGATAATTCAGAATGACTGAGAAATGGAGTAGGCACTTGGCACAGCAATTAGAATACCCACATCCATTTTCAGAGTGCCTCAGTTTGAGTCCCAGCTCTGCTTCCAATTCCATCTTCCTGTTAATGGACACTCTGGGAAACAGCAGGTGATGGCTCAAATAACTGAGTTCTTGCCACCCACCTGGAAGACCCTGGCTTTGGCTTGGACCGGCTCTAGCTGTTGTGGGCATTTGGGAAGTGAACCAGCAGATGAAAATCTTTCTCTGTCTGTCTCTCTTGCTGTTTTTCTTCCTTCAAAATAAAAGCTTTTTAAAGAAAAAAAAATTAAATAAAAAGAAATGAGATGACCAGTCAGGCTGGAGGTGGGTTCTAGACAGTGTTCTAGCCCTTGAATGCCTCACTTAAGAGTTTGGACTTTGGGGCCAGCACTGTGGCATAGTGGGTAATGCTGCCGCCTGTAGTGTCAGCATCCCATATGGGCGCTAGTTCGAGTCACAGTTGTTCCACTTCCAATCTAGCTCTCTAAGATGGCTAATCTGGTGATAGGATATAGTATAACAGAGGTCAATACACTGTGGGCCAGGTAGGAGGCTAATGGAATGGTTTATTTACACAGCATATCTACTTTCTGAGGGGCACTGTGTTAAACTCTGCAACTATCATTCTCAAACTCCACCACACATAAGATTTACCAGGAAAGCATGTTTTTCAATGCCTATTTCTAATCCCCCTAGATTATGATAAGAGCCCAAAATTCCTATTTTAAAACCATATATATCCTCTATCCTTACGGTTACAGGTTAAGTAGTATCATAGGAAATTCAGAATTAAACATGTACATACACACAGGTGCATGCACAAAGAATGTGTAGGTTCTGCCCTCAACTAATGTCCATGTCCAAAGGGAAGATAAGGCAAGGTTATAAGTCATGTAGAGGCAGAAGGACCAGGTTATTTTCCAGCTGGCAGGATCAGGGAAGTCTTAGTAGGGTGGAGATAGCATATTAGTTTGGATTTAAAAAATATGTGAGATTTGGACCTGTGGCAATGTTAAGGAAAAATCTTGTAGGCAATGGAAATAATATAAACTAAACCAAGAGTACTTAGAATTTGTTTTAGTTTGGTTAAAGTTGGAGTAATCAAAATCAATATTCCAAAGGAAGATGGTATCAGACGGCAGAAAACACTTTAAATGTTTTGTTTCTGAATTTGGACTTTATTTTCTTGGCAGTGAAAAATATTGAAGAATTTTGACAGGGCCATCGTATGACCCAAGTTAGAGTTTAAAAAGAGCCTTCTCATACAAGATGAGCCTGGAAAGTGAGAGAAGGTGGTAGGGAAAATAATGGTGAGATCATGGGAAAGTTGATAGGGTTTGAGAGTTAGGATAATGGGCATACAGAAAGGTGGGTGGCAAAACAAATTGGAGATTGGGTTCAAAGATAGAAACAATGAGTGGTTAACTGTAGGACATAAATGAGAAAAAGGAAGGATGACTATCCAGATAGTCTGACTGAGATTATAGCTAGGAAACCTTTGGAAATAAAGAACTGAAGCAGGGAAGAGAGATTATGCTGCAGATACATATTTGGGTATTAATCCAATAAGATGATAGTTAAAGCTTTAAGGGTAGATGAAATTGTCACCAGAGAGAGATGTAGAGATAAGAAAAAGAGAGGGTTTAAAATGAGGATATGACAGTCTTCAAAAATTAATGAATAAATAAATAAAATATTTTTAAAAAATTTATGGAAAATGAGTATTATTTTAAAAACTATGCATGGATTTTTAAAAATTTGCACCAAATAAACTTATCTTTTAAGTCCATTCTTCCATGAAATTTTTAAGCACCCTCATATTTAGGAGACAAGAGGGGGGCTGGCACTGTGGCCTAGCAGGTGAAGCCACCACCTGCAGTGACAGCATCCCATGTGGGCACCATTTCGAGTTTCAACTTCCCATCCAGCTCTCTGCTATGGCCTGGTAAAGCAGTACAAGATGGCCCAGCTCCTTGGGTCCCTACACCCATGTGGGAGGCCTCAAAGAAGCTCCTGGCTCCTGGCTTCGGATCAGCACAGCTCTGGTCATTGTGGCCATTTGGGGAGTGAACCAATGGGTGGAAGATACCTCCCTCACTCTCTCCCCCTTTGCCTCTCTGTAACTCTGCCTCTCAAATAAGTAAATAAATCTTAAAAAAAGAAAAGAGAAAAAGGAAAGGAGGTACAGTTTCACTGAAGAAATAGGACTGTAGAAGAGATGGTGGTGAGTAGTATTAAGGACTACAGAGAAGATGGGGAAACTGGCATACAAAAAGACATTGGACTTAGGAATCAGAATTTTTTAAGAGTTAGTTATTTATTTGAAATGCAGAGTTTATAGAGAGAAGGAGAAAGAGAGAGAGAGACCTTCCATCTGTGGTTCACTCCCCAAATGGCCACAATGACCAGGGTTGGGCTAAGCCAAATTCTGGAGCCAAGAGCTTCTTCTACAAGGGTGCAAGGGGCCCAAGGACTTGGGCCATCTTCTATTGCTTTCCCAGGTGCATTAACAGGGAGCTGGATTGGAAGTGGAGCAACCAGGACTTGAACCTGAACCCATATGGGATGCAGGCATCACAGGCAGCAGCTTTACCTGCTTCGCCACAATGCAGGTCCCAGGAATCGGGATGTTATTGGTGATCTGTAAGGAAGCAGATTTAGTGAAGTATAGAGGCAGAGACCAGATTACCAGCAATTTTGAGTCAGTTTTGCAGATGTAGAGGCAGTAAGCCTTGATCATCTTTTTGATAAATGTGTAGAAAGGAATGTTGCAAGAGGATGAGCTTAGGTATGATGTGATGAGATGTTAAACTAAATTGAAAAGGAAAAGGAAAAGAGGAGTTGGCAGGGCTGGCACTGTGGCGTAGTGGGCTAAGCTGCTGCCTGTGGCGCCAGAATCCCATATGGGTGCTGGTTCATATCCTGGCTGCTCCTCTTCCGATTCAGCTCTCTGCTGTGGCCTGGGAAAGCAGTGGAAGATGGCCCAAGCGTTTGGGCCTCTGCACCCATGTGGGAGAGACCTGGAAGAAGATCCTGGCTCCTGACTTCAGATGGGCTTAGCCCCGGCCAATGAGGCCATCTGGAGAGTGAACCAACAGATGGAAGATTCCTCTCTCTTTCTGCCTGTCTCTGTGACTCCCTGTCTCTCAAATCAATCAATCAATAAATAAAATCATTATAAAAAAAGTTGGTATCTAGAGAGCCTGAGGACTTAGAGTTGACAGATCTTGGAGACTGACTAATGAAGAGATTGAAAGCGAAAGGATTCTGTAGTCTTAATACTTGGAGGGTGGAAGTAGGGAGACTAATAAACATGAATATGTCATAAAATAGAAGGAAGTTTGAATTCAAAGATGACAAGCTTGATAGACATGTTTGATATTTCCTATGGATACTAAGTAGAATGTCCCCTTCACTCTGCTCCAATAAACTTCCTCCCAAGGAATGGGAAGGATCTCTTCATTAGAATGAACTGGTATCGGGGCTGGTATTGTGGCATAGTAGTGTAGCAGGTTATATATTCCTGCAGTGACAGCATCCCATATAGGCACTGGTTCAAGTCTCAGCTGCTCCACTTCTCTCAACTTCTGATCTAGCTCCCTGGGAAAGCAGTGGAGGATGGCCCAAATTCCTGGGCCCCTGCACCCATGTGTGAGAAGCTCCTGGCTCCCTGCTTCATTGGCCTCTCTGTCTCTGTAACTCTGCCTTTCAAGTTAAATAAATAAAATTTGGGGAAAAAAAAAGAATGGACCGATGTCTTTTCCTCATGTTTCGGTGGACTGTCTCTGGAGGCTGGGTGCTAAGCTTGATAATCTCTCAGGAGTCCTCTTTATATTTTGATTTATCCCACCATTCCTCTCTTTTTACACTCACATAATAAACTGCTGATCCCCAGTAACAATTCAGACAGGTTAACCAGGTCATTTTTAGATAAGACTCTAAAGCAAACCAGCAACTATAGCAGAAACATTTTTGGTCCAGTCAGTCTAAGTGACTTCCCTCATCCCTGCTATGTGACTCTTACCCTTTCTTTTATGGCCCTTTGTCTCAAATACTGTCTTCTTTGCTCTACAGGCAAATCATAAAGGACTAAAGCCAAGGTTTGAGGTTGAGCTGGGTTGGTAAAGTATTGACTCTCAGAGAAGGCCTACTTAAGGCCAACATTCTGAGGAAAACAGCAGATCTTCTGTCCTCTGTTTTCAGAAATAACCTACACTTTGATCTTCAGTATTGTCTCATGTATACTAATCATGGAATAGCCTGAGTCTGGTCAGATTCACATCTAACTAAGTGAAAAGGATCCTTTTTTCTGCTGGCCCTCTCTGTCTGCCGTTGCTGGTTTTCAGTAGTCAAGTTTTTCCGTTGAGGTTCTTTTAAACGCCTACATGCAAACTGAAGAGCACTCAAGCTTTGGTGGGATAGCACCCACAGCTGGAGTGATGGAGGAAGAGAGGAGTATACAAGCCTCAGGTGCATCCTCTTAAAAAATTGTTTAAAAACAAAAACCACTTAAGCAAACCAATTCCAAATGAAAGCAGGCACGACCTGTCCAGAGAAAGAAGGAAATGACCCTCATTGATAGCAATTCATGTATAACCCAGATGCACAGGATGGGGAAATTTGAAACATGTTGAATTTATCCCACAGCCCTGCATCTCTGAGTGAAAGGTTGTGAACCATGAACTGTGGTAAGAGGCAGAGGAACAGTGTTGTAGCTATGGCTCCTTTGTTGGTGGTTAGGCCCTGTCTTGCTCTGTTAAGCAAACATGGTTAATACAGATGAAAGGCAACCTTGATAGAAGTGAAAATTGAAACTTGGGTTGAAGGTAGCAAGCCAGGCACAGCTGCAGTTGTACTTCCTCCTGTGTGGCAACAGGAACAACACTTATTGATGTTTTTTGAAGGGATGTAGTTTTTTTTAAGTATCTTTTTTAAGAGTGTTTTGGTGTTAACATCTACACCACTGATAAGAGGGTGTGGAGTATAGTTGGTAATAAGCCAGTTAGATCTTATACGTGAATTATTTGAAATCAAACCTAAGTAACTGATAGCTCAGGATCAAGTTTAGTGCCCTAATCACACCTCTGCCAGCAACTGGTTGTATAAGTTTGGATAAATCCCTGAAAACATGTCTGCTCCCAGATTTCTTGATCTGAAAAATAAGGATGAGATGATCTATAAACTCCCTTCCAGCCCTAAATCCCATTGATTTGCAAATTCCTCATGAGAAGTTCTAACTTCCTTTTCCTAAGAATCAATGTTTGAAAAAGTAATCATTTATATAACATATTTTATATATTTATACATGAAAATCCTCTTACCAGGTGAATGTTTAGGTTTGTTCCTATTCAATACATAAATTTGCCCTTTTTTATGTTTTTCACTAGAAGAGTGGTATAGCTGTTTTGGAAATAATATTTGGTGAGCCAAGGCTCTTTTTTTTGACAGGCAGAGTGGACAGTGAGAGAGAGAAACAGAGAGAAAGGTCTTCCTTTGCCGTTGGTTCACCCTCCAATGGCCGCCGTGAAGGCAGGAGCCAGGTGCTCCCATGGGGTGCAGGGCCCAAGCACTTGGGCCATCTTCCACTTCACTCCCGGGCCATAGCAGAGAGCTGGCCTGGAAGAGGGGCAATCAGGACAGAATCCAGCGCCCCGAGGGAGACTAGAACCCGGTGTGCTGGCGCCGCAAGGCGGAGGATTAGCCTATTGAGCCGCGGCACCAGTTTGAGCCAATGCTCTTGACCTATTTTCTCCTCTCTTAGCCAGTCCTGCAATCCTAGGGTCTTGACTTTAGTTCTCCTTATCTTTAGTGTGAATACCTTTCCCCTTGCTCAGATTGAACCTCATTTACCTGTGTCATGGAAGTAGCTCCTTAAATTATGTAAAAGAATTACTTCCCCTTTTATCTTTCTCAACACTATTTCACTAGTACTGACAGCTTCCTCTACATTCAGTGTTGTGTTTTTATCTGTTCCAAGAAGAGACAGGGAGATGAGACATGGCTTAGTAGTTCATATACATGCAAGAGGAAAAGGCTAAAGAATCAGAAGAATCATGTTGACTCTTCAGTTCTCAATCTTACTGGCTTAAAGTAGATCCATCTGAAGGACTGAAACAGTAGTTCTGTTTGAAACCCAAGAGCGCCTTGCCTTTTGACTACAGTCAAGCAAAAAGGTACTAGATTTGAGAACCTTTCTTCTGTACTAGTACTAGAGAAGGTTGTTCAAAATATTTGTTTCATAATTGCTTTGAGTAATCATAGCTAAAAATCTGTTATCTCTAATTTTCTGGATAGCACAAAACATTCTCATCTATGTTCAAGTTTGTGAGTCTGTGTGTTTTTCTTTGTGATTCTAAATTCAGATATTGAGTGATCATTCTGATGTTGTTTCCTTGCCTTGTGGATATACAATCTTACGTTGGCCTCTTTTGGTATTTGTCAGTTGTGAGTCTTTGCTTTTTGAGCTGGTCTGATAGCTCCACATGCAGTCATTGTTCAATTCTTGCATTTTCTTCCCTGCAGATGATTCGATGAAAATGAAAGATGAATACAATGAAAGAGATGAGACTGTTTTAAAGCCAGAGCCCATGGGAAATGTGGAAGAGCCTGAAATCCCTTACAGCTATTCAAGAGAATATAATGAATATGAAAACATTAAGTTGGAGAGACATGTTGTCTCATATGATAATAGCAGACCAACCAGTGGGAAGATGAACTGCGATGTGTGTGGATTGTCCTGCATTAGCTTCAATGTCTTAATGGTTCATAAGCGGAGCCATACTGGTAAATACACTCCTTTTCCTTTCTTCTGTCCTGATGCAGTCACATGAGAAATGAAGTCAAAGGACTTCTGATGACTTTATTTATTTTTGCTATCACTCTGATGTATCTCCACCTGTCTGCATTGCCATATTTTTATTCCTGTTTTATCAATACATTTGGCAAACATATTGCAAATGCTTTGAATAAAATAAAGACTTCAGTGAACACAGTGTTTTTAAGTTAGCCAAATAATTTCTTTAGTTAATAATTAGGGGTTGAATTGTATTATTTGTTTCTTAGACATTTTTCATGTATTTCTGCGTAATACTTTTAATAAAAGCAGATTGTTATACCTGGTTCAACTTTGGTAGATTAAAGGATATAGCTTTTATTACTAATTTTAAAAAATTTGCTTTCAGACAATAATAGGTAGTCTGTAGGAATGGGTACACACACAGTAATTCCCCCTGAGCCAAGAGAGACATCTAATATTAAGATTTTAGAAAGAAGCATTTCTGGCCCTTAACATCCTATTAAAACTTGAGTCTGTAACTCTTTTTTAGAGGAGATTATATTTTAAAAGAATGCTAAGTATTATAAAAACTAACATCTGGAACACACTTCCAGAGCTACTCTTATTACTTGCTCTAACTAAAGACAAGATGATTCCTAAAATAGTCCTGCTAGATGGGTCCTTTTTCTCTCCATAAGTAAGACCTAACACTTATACACCTCAGAAGTAATTCTATTATGGACAGAAACTGTCTAAAAGTTGAGTTTTGCCATAGGCATCTAACCTGTGCATATGCTTCTGCACTCACCTACTGATTAGTAATCTCCTTTTTTGCTCTTTTTAAAGGTGAACGCCCATTCCAGTGTAATCAGTGTGGGGCATCTTTTACTCAAAAAGGTAACCTCCTCCGCCACATTAAACTGCACACAGGGGAAAAACCTTTTAAGTGCCACCTCTGCAACTATGCGTGCCAGAGAAGAGATGCGCTCACGGGGCATCTTAGAACACATTCTGGTAAGTGAGAGAATGAGCACCCCATGTCTAGCAACTGTAGGTTCCTAAGAGCCCAGTGTGGAAACTGGAAAGAGTTAAGGATGGAGGTTTTAATTTGTCATTCTTGCTCTGAAGGGTTACAACAGCAGAGACCTCTAGGGCTAATTACACTTCCATTAGAGCATTAATTGCTCTCCGTCTGCCTCAATGGGATGATCTCAACATCCTTGCTTCCCTGGAGAACAACACAGACAGGAAGAGCCAGCCTTATAAAAATGCCATTTAAATTTTTGTGAGGAAGTTATAGCCATCAGTATTTTCTTATGGTAAACTTTATTAAAGACGATTTTCCTAAGATGTGCACATGACATCTGAACATGTACACACACTCTCTCCATTCAATAGACCGACAGGGCCTGGCACTGTGGTGCAGTAGGTTAATCCTCCGCCCGTGGCATCAGCATCCCATATGGGCACCGGTTCTAGTCCCAGCGGTTCCTCTTCCAGTCCAGCTCTCTGCTGTGGCCTGGTATAGCAGTGGAAGATGGGCCCAAGTGCTTGGGCCCCTGCACCTGCATGGGAGACCAGGAAGCTCCTGGCTCCTGGCTTCGGATCGGCACATCCAGCCATTGGGGCCATTTGGAGAGTGAACCAACAGAAGGAAGACCTTTCTCTCTTGTCTCTGTCACTGTCTGTAACTTTATCAAATAAATAAATAAAATCTTTAAAAAACAAAACTGTAAGCTACGGATAAATCACTGTTTGAGGATTAGTTTTTGGCCAATCTGGAGAGAGACAGAGAGAAAGGTCGTCCTTTGCCGTTGGTTCACCCTCCAATGGCTGCCGCGGATGGCGCGCTGCGGCCAGCGCACCGCGCTCATCCGATGGCAGGAGCCAGGTGCTAGGTGCTTTTCCCTGGTCTCCCATGGGGTGCAGGGCCCAAGCACTTGGGCCATCCTCCACTGCACTCCCGGGCCACAGCAGAGGGCTGGCCTGGAAGAGGGGCAACCGGGACAGAATCCGGCACCCCAACCGGGACTAGAACCCGTTGTGCCGGCGCCGCAAGGTGGAGGATTAGCCTGTTGAGCCACGGTGCCGGCTGGGCTAAAATTCTTAAATCCAACTTCCCTCTTAATCAGCTTAACCCGCTTTTACTCTCTGAAAGATGAGCTGTGATAAGAATTTGTTAAAAGCTATATGTTCTCTTGATGTTTTTACTCCTTATTTTGAGCAAGCAAGAGAATAATACATTTTTTTCTAACACATAGAATTTCCCTCCCAGAAAAATGAGGCTGAGTTTATTTTCAAATTTGGGACCTCATGTTCTTGATGTTATCTGACAAAATTATAATTGCTTAAAAAAAAGGGGGGAGGGTTGTTTTTGTATCAATCCACATCTACTGTTTTGAGTAAAGCCCAGCCCAAAACTTGAAACTGATCACATTTCAAGAGACTAGGATTAAATAAACCAGCCCCAACAAAACCCACCAAAAGTCTCTTTGCTTTCAGCTCATTTTTCAAAGTAATGAACTAAGGATAGGTTTGGTTCCCTAAAATTTGAATAGGTCTCTGTGTTGCCTTTTTCAAGTGAGGAAACATCAACAATAGGCATTTTTAAAACAGATTTTAGAGGATCCCAATTTATGCAGAAATCTAATGTATTTAGTCCTACCAAACCTTCATTTATCTTAATTTGGGATTCCATAAGGATCTTTTAGTGCTTTAAATTCTAAATCCTATGTTTTAAACAGAGCAAGAAGAGTTAGAAAATACAAATTTTGGTCCTTAAAACTCTTACAAATTGATAGGGTGTATTTGAAAAATGGGAAAGGCCAGCCTTGCACAGAGAGTTTATGTTATTACTTCAAACAATGAACCTTTTTGATGACGTAGGAGGACAAAGTTTGCCTGAATTGTCTGGGTGAACTTTTAAAGAAATTTTTTGCTCATCTTAGAAATGTATATGAGGTCATTTTGCAATTCATCCTTAATTCTATTATTAGTTAATTAATTCAGTTTTTATTGTTTTAGCTTATGCTTTTCTATGGCCATTTGGCAAGGATGAACTCAATTCACCCAATTAGGTCAGTGTTCTATAAAGGCCATCAGTGTCTGGCTGAATGGCTAACTCACACAGAACTACAGAATTCTTTCCTTACAGTCAGATGGATGTCACAAAATAAGGAATCCCATTCTATTTCATTCTTATACCACACTAACTTCCTTGAAAAATAAAAGAGCATTTTATTTTTTTCCCACAAATCAGAATTTTACCTGAAGCCCAAACACTATGCTAAATGGTAGTCATTAAATTCAAATTATTTCTCTGTGACAGAATGTGATCCTTTCAGATATTCCTGTTGGTATAATAACCAATCAGATCATAACATTATTTCGGCTTACTAAATTTAAAAGTATTGTAGATTCAAAAGTATCCAGCTACCCTGGCTTTGGTCAATATTCCTAGTGCAGTTTTCAGAGCCCCAGCATACTTCCTATATAGGCCCCCTGTAGCCCCTGGGGGTCACTGAGCGCCCCTTGTGTTCTCCTTCTAGTTGAGAAGCCCTACAAATGTGAGTTCTGCGGAAGGAGCTACAAGCAGAGAAGTTCCCTTGAGGAGCACAAGGAGCGATGCCGCACATTCCTTCAGAGCCCTGACCTGGGGGACACGGGTGAGTTCCACACACACTTAGTGAGCATCTGCTGTTCTAAGGGTGTGAGATACAGGAGTAAATAAAAAGATTTCGAAAATCCTGCCCTAGTGGAATCTGTATTTTGATGAAGGCAGGCAGATTAGGGACAAAGTAGAAAAGCAAACTCTATGAGAAGGTTGGAAGGTAGTTAAGTGTTACTGAAAGAAATAAGCAGGTATTGAGGAATGTCAATGAACCACAGAAGGATTCCACAAGATAACATTTTAACAGACTTAAAGGGATGAGGAGTGAGCCCAGCAGATAACCAAAAACAGCAAGTACAGAGGTCCTGGGACTCAAATTTAAAGCCCTATAGAGTCTTCAGTGGGGGTGGGTGTTATGGCACAGTGGATTAAGCCACCACTTACAAGGCCAACGACCCATGTCAGAGTGTTGGTTCAAGCTCCTGCTGTTCTGCTTCTGATCCAGCTTCTTGCTAATGTATCTGAGAAACCAACAGCAGATGTCCCCAGTGCTTAGGCCCCTGCCACCTATGTGGGAGACCAAGATGGAGTTTTTGGCTCTTAGCTTCAGGCTGGCCTAAAGCTGGCTATTGTGGCCATTTGAGGAGTGAATTAGCAAATGGAAGATCTCCCTCTTGTCTACTTGTATGATTTATTGTGATGTTTATATTTGTCTTTGGGGACTTCCTGTTTTGTTCATTGATTTGAATTAGAATGCCTATTGGCTATTGGTTGAACTAATAGATATCTTTCCATGTATCCATTGCAGTCTTTTTCCTTTTCATTCTTTGGTTGAAACAACCTGAAACATTTCATGTCACATCTCTGCAGTTGTCCTTTGTCCTGTCCAGTCAACCATCAGCTTGGTTTTGCAGCTTGGGTTGTCTGTCATTTTTCTTTGGTTGCTTGAACCTACTGCTTATTTAGAGTAAGAACAAATCATCCTGAGATTTGGACTTCTACAAGAGTAGTTGCAGTTGAATCATTTGAACAGCCTAAAGCAGAAGTATTACAAAAATATAGCAGAAATAATGTGAAACTCAGGAATAATCAGATGGAAATCATTAGGATTTAAGCTGTTCCTATTTTGGATGTTGTGGTTCAGTGGGTTAAGCTATTGCTTGGGACACCTACATCCCATGTTGGAGAGTGAGTTCAAGTCCCTGATACTCCACTTCTAATTAAGCTTCCTGCTAATGCATCCCAGGAGGCAGCAGGTGCTGGCTGTAGTACTTGGGTCCCTGCCACCCACATGGAGACTAGACGCTGTTCCAGGCCCCTGACTTCAAATGGGCCTAGCCCAGGCTGCCACTCATTCCCTCTCTCCCTCTCTCTCTGCCACTCTGCCTTTCAAATAAAAATAATTAAATAAACCTTAAAAAAAACACTATCTCTTTTTTAAATGAGAGAAAATTTGTGTTTCAGATACAGCCTGTTTTACAGTGTTCAGAGTTGGCCAACTGAATTCTGTTGGTTTGTTCTGCTTCTGCTGTTTATCCTGATGGCATCCTTAGTTTTATCAAAAAGTTGGATTTCCTTCTTATTTCTAAAGAGAAATGGTCACTCCTTTAAGAAAAAAAAACACGAAACCTGAGTTTTTCTACATATATATATTTGTGTGTGTGTGTGTGTGTGTGTATATATATATATATATATATGATGCATTTATTTGAAAATACTCAAACTGCTGAGACTCGAACTGGTGCCCATATGGGATGCTGGCACTGCAGGCCATGGCTTTAACCCACTGAGCCACAACGCCAGTCCCGAAACTTGAGTTTTGACATAAGAATGACAAGCTTCATGTTAATCAGGCATTACTTACTTACCCAAGGACAGATTATAGGCATCTTTTACTTGCAGTTCCACATTTTAGAAAATAAGTGAAGCTCTTACTTGTGAGAAATTCCCAAGTCATGAAAAAATCCACTGGATACCAAGTAGATTCATTAATATTTAAAGCTAGGAGTATGAAAAGAGGGCATTGAATCCTCTTCTTAATTTTAGAGATAGGAAAACCAAGACTCATCTCAAAATTCAGTGACTTAAAAATTTCTACAACTTTAGTTGTTTTGTGATTAGCTATATATTCTATTTTTAAAGAAACTCTAGATGTAATTCTCAAACCATAAAATTCACCTTTTTAAAGTATACAGTACAGTGGTTTTAGCATATTCATAAAGTTATACTACCATCATCGTTATATTACATTTCCATCCACCCTAGAAAAAATCCTTAGTAGATACCTCCCGTTCCCACTTCTGCCCCTGGAAGCCACTAATCAATTTTTTGTCTCTATGGATTTACATTCTCTGGACATTTCAATGTAAATGGAATCATAGACTATGTAGCCTTTTATTCTGGCTTCTTTCACTTAGCATGTGTTTAAGGTTCATCCATGTTGAAATATGTATCAGCTCTTAATTCCTTTTTTGGCAACATAATAGTCTGTTGTATGGATTTATCACATTCTATTTGTCCATCCATCAGTAGACATTTGGATGAGTTTTTTCCCCTACTTTTTGACATGATTGGCTGTATTTTTTTTCCTGAAAGTAGGGGATACTCCAAATTCAAAATTATTGATTTTGAAATAAGGTCACCACCTTACTGTATTCCCACAACCTTTACATGAATTTAAAATTAGGTAACATAACAAAAGAAACTTTTCAACTGTCTCCAATGGTGTTAGGTGATTCAGGAAATGCTAAAACACAGAGGTTGAGTTCATTTGCATTTCATGCAGTGGTTTGATGGATGCATACAACGTACTTTAAGTTTCAGCAAAAAAAATAAATAAAGGGTTAACAAAGTCAGCAAGTTTTGATTTTTTGACAAATATGTTGTAATGGTGGTTTCAGATTACAAAATGTATAGAGTCACAGCTTCATCAAGTGTAAATACTGCATGCCAGTCAATATATTACCTTTTTGTTTCAAACAGTTCCTGTAATTTCCTGAGATTCAAAGTATAAAGAATGTTTAATATAATACAAAGGACTTTAATATAATATAAACCAGTCCTTTAGTTATTGCCACTGCTCTGCATGTGGTTTTCATTTCTGTTTTTTTTTTTTTTCTTAAAATTGAGAGTACAGTGTGGGCAAATGTTCCATTCCAAGTCTGAGCAGTACAGTATACCTTACACCTTCATCCCTCACCTTTAGAGTGGTGATGCTCCATCACTACTGTGGAGACGGCACTTGTTCATCAGATCTTTATTGTAACTTAAACTGTAGCATCCTGTGAGTGCCAAGCTTTGGGACTAACCTTTGCGGACGCAGATGGAAAGGCCTTGTGCTAAAGACTAGCCTGCAGAAGAATGTTAGTCATGGGCAACAGTACTTCTGGCCTTGACAGTCATTTTCTTTTACTGAGATAGCATTTGTGGAATTCTCTCTGTGTTAGGTTCTGTTTCAGAACTATTTAACCCACCATCCAATAAGACATTTGATCTATTGATACAATACAAAGGGCTAATAGAAACACTAATATTGCTGCTTCAGTCCAAGTTTCTATACCAGATATCATGAGTTACATTCTCAAAATATTCCAGTTCTACTATCTTAATGGATTATTTATGAAAAGAGGAAAAAATATAGATGATGTGGACTTCATTGTCTCATTAGCTCGATCCTTACTCCAGACAGGGACCAACAGCTGGTATAGAGATTGATTTAGCCTCATTTCACACTTATTATGAATTCTTACAGCAGGACTTATTTTTATATAACAGTGAGCTCTAGCAGCAGTAAGATTTTTAAAGTAATTGAGTAATTATATTTGATTCTGAACCCAGGAGTTAGATCCTTTCATCTTCATTCTCATTGGTTCAGTTTAGCTAATGTAAACATAATGATTTCAGAGTAAAGTTATGTTTTACCAACTTGTATTTTTGCCAAAGGAAAAGTTTAAAATATGTGTCTATGTTCCCAACTAATATAAGAAGTGGCATTCATTTTCCTTGCTCCAAAGGGCAACAGTTTTATATGTTTTTTGTGAGATCCTGCATCCATCTCTGATAGCTATCTCTTGGTAGACAATTCTTATTGCATAATAACACCCCTTTGTTTCACTCTCTATTAGCTACTGACTGACCACACCATAGAGAAGACAGGAAACAAAGCCTCTTGTTTAAGCTCCATTTAGCACTCCAAGATCTAATGAAGGATTTTGAACAAAAACAAAAGACAACACATTACATAGTTAACCTTACAATCACTTTGAGATAGAAATTGCATAATGGAAACAGTTAGCTAAAAACCAAACTAGTAAGACTTGTGCAGAGAATAAAGGTAGGAACCTATTTTTGTGATTTTAATTTTGTGTTACATTTTGTTGTTTGCTTTTTTCAACATATCTTTAAAATCACCTAGCTAATGAATATTGGTACATTCACTATGTAGCAAGCAAGTGGCACAAAGGAAAATTGATCCAGAATTACAATTCTACACCTTCTATGCTCTATCATGAACCACATGTGCAAATTGTTCCTTGCCACATCCCATGTAATGTACACCCACCCCTTGCAACATTAAACCGCCAAACACTACCCAGGAACGGATTTCCTATTTCATCATATAAACCCATTATCTTGTTCCCTGACTCTCTTGCCAAACTGGTTTCCCTCTACTTGCATTTCTGAGACGTGATGTGGCAAGATAACAAGTCTAGACTGTATAGACAGTTGGGCCCTAAAATTGGGACAGAGGACCAAAGCCACAGTCCCTTATTTTTTCTTTCCTGTGCACTACCTAAACTCCATTGTAATCCCAAAGAGACTGTGCAACCACTAAGTGACTCTTTGTGTTTCAAAGGGTGACCAGTATTGTATATCAGCTGCAAACAGTTGCAAGGCAAAAAGTTGGCAGTTTAGGAAACAGAATGAGAGTGCATCATATTCATTTGAAAATGAGCCTTTGAGGCCAGTGCTGTGGTGGAGGTTAAGCCTCCACCTGCAGCACAGGCATCCAGTCCTGGCTGCTGCTCTTTTTTTTTTTTTTTTTTTAAAGAAATATTTATTTATTTGAAAGTCAGAGTTACACAGAGAGAGGAGAGAGAAAGAATCATTCCATCCGCTGGTTCACTCCCCATTTAGCCACAATGACTGGAGCTGGGCCGACCTGAAGCTAGGAGCCAGGAGCTTCTTCCAGGTCTCCCATGCGGGTGCAGGGGCCCAAGGAATTGGGCCATCTTCTACTGTTTTCCCAGGCCATAGCAGAGAGCTGGATCAGAAGTAGAGCAGCCGGGACTCCAACTGAGGTCCATATGGGATACCAGCACTGCAGGCAGTGACTTTACCTGCTATGCCACAGCGCCGGCTGGCTGGCTGCTGCTCTTCTGATTAAGCTCCCTGCTAATGGCCTGGGAAAGCAGCAGAAGATGGCCCAAGTCCTTGGGCCCCTGCACCCTATGGCAGTCCCGGAAGAACCTCTTGGCTTCTGGCTTTGGATCTGCTCAGCTCTGGCTGTGAACCAACAGATGGAAGACCTCTCTGTCTGTAACTCTGCCTCTCAAATAAATAAATAAATCTTTAAAGAAAAAGAAAGTGAGCCTTTGTCTAACTTGGCAATTAGAAAACACAGTTAATTCAGTGAAGGTGAGTAACAAATATGTCTCATATTTGCTGTCCATGAATGAACTCTCCGTTTTGTTTTGTTTTGTTTTGTTTTTTTTACAAATGTTAGATATTTGGTCACTCACTTACTGTGTAAGATTTTTGTGGAAATGACTGTCAAGACTAGCTTGATGGGTAACCAGGAATAAAAGCTGATGTTATCTCAGAAGTTGCCATTTAGTGGCATGCCCTCATTATGTTTATTTAGGTCAATGTGTCCATGCTTCAGCATCCTCACAAATGCAGAGGATGTTGATTACGTGTCCCCGGGAAGCTGTTTGTTGTCACTGACAGAGACTTTGGTGTAATGTAGACTGTGACTGCTGAGAGGCCAGTGGGAAAACTAGACTGGCAGGATAATGCATGGATAGGTCCCAGGTAATGATTTGGCCATCAGAGCCAAGAGACTGATAAGAATAGTGGTAAGTGGAAATAAAAGGTTAAAATTCCAAGAGATCTGGTTTTTAATTTTCATTTCACTGTAAGTCTTTTTAGTAGTGAAGATAGGGTAGGAGGAGCCTCATTTGGATTTAAGCCTCTTAGAATTGCTCCAACCGGAATAAATGTTACTGGTCAGAGCATAAACTTCATACCTTTTTCCTGCTGCTAAAAAAAACCTCCTTGTAACACCCTCAGGAACTTATTTCAGATTCCAGCCTATGTCTTTCATCTCTCTACCCTTGGGGCTTTGGGTAGTGCCACATCTGGTGGTGGTTTGTGTGAAAGGAAATAATATATATATAATAGTTTCCTGTTTGGTCATTTAAACCTATCCCTTTGCTGGACAGAATTTGACTTCACTCAACAGTAGTGTCCTGTCCAATAGCTGAAGTTGCAGTACTCCACTAGTCCAAAACCCAGAACTTTATTCTGGGCCTCACAATAGCTGTTAACAGTTTAGACTCTAGGCTCTGATTTACTTCTGTAGAGCCGAGGATTATTTTTGACAAGAACTTTACTGGTAAATATTATCACTATCACCATCCTCTTCTCTTAATCATTTTTGGAGCCAGGTTTCATTTTATTCTTTAATTTAAAAAGAAAAAACTTATCTTTATAATGTTTTATATAATGGCTGGTTGAACATTTTTATTTTTTAATGCCATTAATAAAATGAAAAATATTTAGTACTTTGAATTCTCTGTTTCTAATTCAGATTTGGGTCTCATCCTGGTCATACTTTATGTCTTACCCTGGAGGGCTTTCCCTTCAATCATTTCCTTCAAAGGTGGCTAGTTCTCTTCTTTTTGGGCATATCCATTTATGGTACTAAATGTCTAGGAGACTGTGGAACTGGTGACATTAGTTCTTTGTATCAGAATCTCTTTACCCAGCAAACACATCATGCTCCTCAGTTACAGAATGAGCACTGACAACTTCCAGGCCTACATATATGAGTATTTTGGAGGAAAAATTCCATTCTGTAATCATCACTGGCTTAGTCCCTTAAACTAATTTCAATTTCTTCTTTCTTAGCAGAATTAGAAATGCACGGATATTTCATTTTAGTTTAGACCTCCACAAATACTTATAATAAAACAGAAATGTTTGTAGCACTACAATATGTTTGCTTAGTGCAGGAGAGAGCAAACCAGGTCCACAGGCAGCAGTTTATCTTTTTTAAGGGTATGAGGCAGAATAAATAAAATAAAATAAAATAAAATAAAATAAAATAAAGGACAGAGACTTTGTGTGTCCCACACATTTCAAATATTAACTATCTGACCCTTTACCAAAAACAAAAATTTTTTTTTTTTGCTAATACCTGGCTCAGGCTAGCGTCAAGTGTTGAAGTTTCAAACTTTAGAACAGTTGGTTTCGCTTTAAACTTTAGAGATGACATCTTACTGGATACTGTCTGCTGTATCAAGGTAAATTGTGCTATGAATTTTAAAAAAAATTTTTGCTTTCATTTCATTTGAAAGACAGAGAGATGGAGAGATCTTCTATCTGCTGCTTCACTCCCCAAATGTCAGCAAAAACCATGGCTGGGTCAGGCAGAAGCCAAGACCATGGAACTTCAGAACTCCATCCAAACCTCCCACCTTGGTGGCAGGGATTTAAGTACCTGAGCCAACATCTGCTGCCTTCCAGAATGAACATTAGCAGGAAGCTGGACAGGGAAGCACACTAGCCAGGACTCTAACCAGGCACTCTGATACTGCCACTCTGAATTATACTGTTTAAGGGCCTGTAACATCGGCACAGTGGGTTAAGCTGCTGCCTGAAACATCAGCATCCCATACTGGAGCTTCTGTTTGTGTCCCAGATTCTCCACTTCTGGATCCAGCTCTCTGATAATGTGCTTGGGAAAGCAGTGAAAGATGGCCCAAGTACTTGGACCCTTGCCACGCACTTGGGAGACCCAAATGGAGTTCTAGGCTCCTGGCTTTGGCCTGGCCCAGCTCTGGCCCCCAAGGCCATTTTGGGAGTGAATCAGCATGTAGAAAATCTCTTTTTCTGTCTCTGTCTCTGCCTCTTTCTCTGTCACTCTTTCATAAAAATAAATCTTTAAAAATAAATAAAAATTATACAGATGTGTTCCAATTCTCTATTCTAATTGATTATATATTGGTGCTGTTCATATATTCTTCCAGTGGTTCTCAATTCTGGCTTCATTTTAAAATCATCAGGGGAGTTTTGAAAATACTGTTGCCCAGGCCCCTGTATCAGTGATCCCGATTTCATTGATCTGAAAGGGGAGCCAGGGTATAGATATTTCTTATTTATTCTTTAGGTGATCCTAATATGCAGGCAGGTGTGAGAACACTGGCCTACTGCCATCCAAAGATCTTTTCCAGGACTGACAATTTAGCCCATAATCTTGGGCAATTTTTATTCATATTTTTCATTAGAAAAATAATAGCAGTACATTATACAAATTGTTCTTTAATTTCAAGACAGAAGTATTGCTCAGGGAAATTTTAACTGAGACAGTTTTGAAAGAACAGCATATGAAACAGATAATGCAGGCCCAGAGAAATAGAATATGAAAGATAGGATCTGAGAGGAACATGCTGACAAAAAAAAAAAAAAAAAAAAAAACCCTCAGAATTTCAATACACAAATCACTGAGTAGATTTTTTGCTATCTGGGTGAGTGTATCTATTTTCAAAAGTGCTATTAACATAAACAGAACAGTAAATCTGGGGCACCATACTTTTTTTTTTTTCTTTTCAAAGTTGTTAAGAATTATGTCAGTCTGCAGGTGTCACACGCAGTTACTCAGAATCAGAAAGAACGCTGAAGGGGGTTAGAAGATCTCCATCTATCTATCTTTTTGCAACCAACCACGTCCAGGCTGTTTATTTAATACTTCCTCTTGCTAATGAAGGTACTGGTTGGGGATGGGTTGGGCTTTCCCATCTCAGCATAAGACTGCAAGATTTGAATGTGCCCTGTTGTCGGCTTCACTGACCACGGCAGGTACCTGGGCAAGAATCTCAGTAGTGCCAACAGGTAACAATGCAGAGCGTGCAGAAGACCTCGGACACTTTTCTTTCCAGTTTATTTCCTTTTCTCCCTATTTACCAATGTGTTCTTTTTCCTCTCCTTTTTTCATTTTTCCAAACCAGCAAGTGTGGAGGCAAGACACATCAAAGCAGAGATGGGAAGTGAAAGAGCTCTCGTTCTGGACAGATTAGCAAGCAATGTGGCAAAACGAAAAAGCTCAATGCCTCAGAAATTCATTGGTAAGAATGCAAGCCTTTTTCCTGCTGCTGTTAGCAGATAGTGTGAATTAGCTAACAGGTTTATTACTAGACAGGCCCTTACTAACAATCTCTTAAAATAAGGTAACTGGTTTTCCATTTTACTTTTATTCTTGGTAAATTTTGATAGCACTAACAAACAGAACAAAAGATGTTAAAGAATCTTAATGACAGAAGATGGAAGCATTGGGTATCCAATTTCCTAAATGCAGGTTGGGTTAAAAATGCTTTTCCTTCCTCTTTATAGTGAATGATATGTGTCGCATGAGAGAGTTTATGCAATCTACGCCAGGAAGATGCTGGAGATAGCACTTTTGTAGTCTTTTGTAATTGTATTGTACAAGTAGGTTCTGCTAGTGTGCTCAAACTTTCTTCATGCTCTAACATACTGCCTTATTTTTCTTAAGTTTGAGAATTGGCTTTAAGGCAAAATGGTTTGGGAGGCAAACAGATTTAAATAACAATGTTTGATTCAATCATGTGTCTTATTGGTATTAATTTTTATGCCACTAGTTTTCACATTGTCAAAAATAAAGCAGGATGAAATGACTAAAAAATGATTATATTCATTAAAGTGTCAGGGCTTCCAAATGGAAGATATTTTGCTGAATTCTCCCAGATGTTTACATACATGTGACTGTGATGTTTAAAATAGATTTGTATTAGTGAAAAAGACAGCTGAATTGAATGTTTCAATTTTGTTATAAATTAAAGTAATTTATAACAAAAATTATTTGAACAGAATAATTATCACATGAAAATATACCTCCTTCAACACCAACATATTTTAGAAACCTGCCAGTCTCCTTTTCCAAAGACACTTGCCTGCTATTGATTTCTTCCTTCAATCCTTTTGTGTTTATTCTTTTCAATATCCTTTACAGATATTAAGTGCCTGGTTTTAAAATCTGGCTAAATTTTATTCTGGTTGAGATATTTTTACAGCAGACATTTTGTGTGACCTACAGAGATATGTTAAAAGAACCCAAAATAATTTCAAAATTATCTAACTTGATGTTTCTGCTTATTCATTTTATTTTGCTTAGCTGAAAGGTTTTTACACACCTTAGTCACTTATGCCTACATTGTGTCAGACTAAAGTTGGTAGATTTCAGCCTAGGGAGATTCCCCTCCTCATTATCCCCTCTTCTTATGAGAACCACCATGTGGCCTGTAGTGACACTTCTATGTAGAGTTTAGATATAGTGGACCAAGTGTGATTCCAAGACTTTGTTCTAAAACATTGCCCATATATCTTTAAGCATTATTTATGTGAAGGCTGAAGTACGAAAGGTTTGGATCATTTTTGTATGCTGAGACTATATGTTAATTTAGAGAAAGTTTTGACCCTAAAAATGTCCTAAGCTGATATGGGGGGAACAAGGGGAAAGATGGACAAGCAAAACAATGTAAAGTGACTTAATTTCAATCCAGTTATGGTCAATGAATTTTGATGTAAGAGAACTAATATTTAAGAAAAAACACCTAGATCTTATAGCTGCCCTAAACGTGTAGTTGAGCTGAAGCTCTACTTACTATAATAAAAGTTGGTTTGGCGTGTCCATGTGTTTAGAAACTCATTTCATATAACCAGATCCAAGCCATTTTGCCTGTTGCTTCAGGGATCCATTCTATTGAAACCATGAGATTTTCTTTCTTCCTGGTCTCCCACGTGGGTGCAAAGGTCCAAGGTCTTTGGCCATCTTCTACTGCTTTCCCAGGTCATAGCAGAGAGGTGGATCGGAAGTGGAGCAGCCAGGACTCGAACCGGTACCCATATGAGATGCTGGCACCACAGGTGGCGACCTTACCGGCTATGCCACAGCACTGGCCCCAATGAGATTTTCATTCCTCCACTTCCAGACTAATGAGGGGCACTGATTTTGTGGGTGCTGGTTTATCTCCTGAACCATCATGTTCTCTCTGTGCTTGACTCAGAAACCTACTAGAGTTGGCTCTTGTTCAGTTGAGCTGAGATAGCAACTTCAGGGATTCAAGGCACAGAATGATTGAGAAGATTTTATTTTATTATATTTTGATGAACTGTCTCTGAAGCCAGAAGACCCAGGTTCCGATTCTAACTCTGTCATTTCTGAACTCTGTGTGTCTAGAAAATCACAAGTCCTTTCTGGACCTCTGTGTTTACTCATCTGTAAATGAAGAGACTGCACAGGTAATGAAGTGACCAGGAAGTCTTCTCCCATCCATAGATCTGCAATGGCTAAGAAAACACATCTGAAGCAGCAATTATGAATACTACTTTTTGTTTTGTTAAAGCCCATGTGCATAGTTCAGTAATTTTTTTTCTCAAGGCTGCACTAGATATGGTGTTTATATTATAAACCATATCATGTATTTTAGGTTTTTTTTTTTTTTCTAAGGAAGATGTTGTTAAAAGCGGATGTCTGAAAAAAACAATTATGAAGCAAGCATTGAGCATAGTGACTGAGAAGCCTGCACCCACATCAGCATTCCTGGGTTGGTGCTTGTCTGCAGCTCCTGGTTTTGGCTTCCTGCTAATGCAGATCCTGAGAGGCAGCAGTGATGGCTTCAGTAAGTGGGCTCCTGTCACCATGGAGGACACCTGGATTGTGTTCTTAGCCCTGGCTGCTTTGGGCTTTTGGGGAGTGAACCGGCAGATGGGAGTTCTCTCTGTCTGTCCCTCTTCATGTCTCTCTGCCTATCAAACAAACACATACATAAAAATAAGTAAATAAATAAAAAATTTGAAAAGCAGTTTCATTAGCAGAACACTCATCTATTTTACTTAGGAAAGTACTGTTTTTTTCATTTGCTGTTTCATCCATTCATTGGTCATTCAAATGGCTAAGTGCTCTGTCATGAACATGGGATACTTGTTCATGGGTATTCAGATATATCTTAAACCTTTGTTGAGAGATTTTTTTTTTTAATTAAAGAAAATTGCTTGACTCATCTGACTGAATCATGCTTAGTTCTCGGTCCATTCTTGGCTTCCTGACCTCTTGAATTGTGAAGGTAGAAGTGAAATTATACCATCAGGTCAGCTCTCCCTGCTGAGTTAGAGATCATAACCTATGGTGGCATTAGAAGTGAACTGAGGGGGCCGGCATTGTGGTGTAGCAGGTAAAGCCACCAACTTTGGCACCAGCATCCCATATGGGCACCAGTTTGAGACCTGGCTGCTCCACTTCCCATTCAGTTCCCTGCTAATGTGCCTGGGAAAGCAATAAAAGATGGCCCAAGTACTTGGGCTCCAGTACTCACGTGGGAGACCCAGAAGAAGCTCCTGTCTCCTGGATTCAGCCTGGCCCAGCCCTACCCATTTTGGCCATTTGGGGAGTGAACTAGCAGATGGAAGATCTCTCTCTCTAACTCTGCCTTTCAAATAAATAAAATAAATCTTTAAAGAGAGAGAGAGGGGACCGGCGCCACGACTCACTTGGCTAATCCTCTGCCTGTGGCTCCAGCACCCTGGGTTCTAGTCCCGGTTGGGGCGCCAGATTCTGTCCCGGTTGCTCCTCTTCCAGTCCAGCTCTCTGCTGTGGCCCCGGAGTGCAGTGGAGGATGGCCCAAGTGCTTGGGCCCTGCACCCACATGGGAGATCAGGAGAAGCACCTGGCTCCTGGCTTTGGATCAGCGTGGTGCGCCGGCCTTAGCAGCCATTTGGGGGGTGAACCAACAGAAGGAAGACCTTTCTCTCTGTCTCTCTCTCTCTCTCTCACTGTCTAACTCTGCCTGTCAAAAGAGAGAGAGAGAGAGAGAGAGAGAGAGAGAGAGAGAAAGGGAGGGAGAAAGGGAGGGAGGGAGAAAGGAAGGAAGGAAGGAAGGAAGGAAGGAAGGAAGGAAGGAAGGAAGGAAGGAAGGAAGGAAGGAGAAACTGAGGAAGAGGGATGTACTGGAGTAAGTCTAAATACCTTTTCAAACACAAGAGCATCCCTCTATTAAAGAGTTAAGTTAAATAATTGCCTAAGGAAAAGAAAAAGAAACTTTTTTTCTAATTCTTTAAGACATTTTATATTGTTCTGTGTCAAATAGGAAATAAATGGACACTCTATCTGCCTTTCAAATAAATTTAAAAAATAATTTAAAAATTCTGTTCAGTTGTTCTTGTCACAAGACAAGAGGACTTCCCTTTTAGCAGCCTAGCCCTTTTACGGGTTCCATGTCTCTGAATCTCGTCCTCCTGTTATAGACGTGTCTGCTCTTCGAGCTAGGCCACCTCCAATGCTTAGCTCCTCTGCCAGAGGAAAGAGAAAAATGATTGCATTTCTGCATATTTGTTTTTCCTGATTTTCATTCTTTCCCCCAAAACAGATAGGTTATTCAGACCTAGTGGTTACCACAGCATCTCCTTAACTATTCATTTTACATACCACTTTATTAAAGGAAGTTTTAATGTGGAGAAGAGCATGAGAAAAAAACCTCACTCACCCCTAGTAAAGACGTCAGTGAGGTTTTAACACTTCAGCAAACACTGTTGCTTCTCCCTGTGAAGTAGCTAATGAGAAATAGCGTGCTTCGGTTAACAGTGTGACAGGAAACAGTTTGATAACCTGTATCTGAAAGCATGAAGGGCCTTCTCCCACCCCTTCCCAAAAGCCTGTCATCAAGTATACCACAAGCCTTACAAGATCATAGCATTCTGGGAGTATTAGGAACCACCCAAACCCTTATATCAAGAATGGCAGGAGGATCAGAGATGGATGAACACAGCTGGCAGGCGACAGAGCAGGACTAGACTTACATTTAGAAGGCGCTGCAGCCAGAAGAGAGGTCACTCAGCACCCACAGCAGGCTGTCCTGTGTGCCACAGGAGGTGCCTTTTCTGCCAGGAGTGAGCCCTGCCGGAAGCAAAGCCCTTTGAAGGGTGTTGTCCTTGAGAAAGAACTGTCTCCCCTGCCACCCAGCTGCCTCCCGGAGGTCAAAGACTTCTGCATTCTGCAGCGTGGCCTTTAGCAGGTGGCTGCTGTCTATTCTCCTCCTTCCTGCTGCCTCTTGCTTTCTGGCTCCTGTTTTCTTTCTCCTGGAGAGGTGTCTATAATTTAGACCCATGTAAGTTGAGACCAGAGCCATCTTCATTGTTGACTATTCCATTTCCACTACTTACCTGCTTTGGGGTGGGTGGATGGATGATATGTGCTTGCAGAAGGATAAGTGGTAATACATGCAGGAAACTACACGGAGTAGCAGCAAACACATTTAAGTGATTTGAGAAACTTAAATACCTAAAGAAACCTCAACGTTTCATATTATCCTGTCAAGGTGATTATAATATTGAATTTTTTTTATCTTTCTAAAGGTCAAGTCAGTTTACCCTCTTCAAAAAATTTTTCAATGATTCCTCAGTGCAACGAAATCCAACCATTCAGGCATTCTGAGCCTACCACAATTTATCTCCAATCTGTGTTTTCTTTTTTTAAAAAAGATTTATTTATTTATTTATTTGAAGGCAAAGTTATAGAGACAGAGACAGAGAGACATAACAAGAAAGAGCAAGATCTTCTGTCTGCTGGTTCACTCCCCAAATGGCTGCAATGGCTGGAGATGGGCAGATCCCAAGCCACGATCCAGGAGCTTCTTTCAGGCATCTCACATGGTTGTAGGGGCCCAAGGACTTGGGCCACCTTCCGCTGATTTCCCAGGTGCATTAGCAGGGAATTCGTGCCCATATGGGATGCTGGCACCACAGTTGGCAGCTTTACCGGCTACACCACAGTGTGAGCCTTGTGTTTTCTAATTTAGTGTTGTTGTTGTTATTATTATTATTATTATTATAGTTTGAGAAACAGAAAAAGAGCTCCTATTTGCTGATTCATTGTCCCAAATGCAGGCAACAGCCTGAGACTGGGCTGGGCCAAGGCAGGAACTAAGGACCCAGTCCAGGTCTACAACATGGGTGGTAAGGACCCAGGTACTTTGAGCCATCACCTGCTCACTACCAGTACCCACATTAGTAGGAAACTAGGACTGGGGAGCCAGAGTCAGGACTCAAACCCAGGTACTCCAGTGTGGTCTGCAGGCATGACAACCAAATTCTTCTTTTATTTTTTTTAAAGATTTTATTTATTTGAAAGGCAGAGTTAGAGAAAGAAGGAAAGACAAAGAGAGAGATCTCCCATCTGCTAGTTCACTCCCCCAATGGCTATAATAGCCAAGACTGGTACAGACTGAAGCCAGGAACCAGGAGCTTCTTCCAGGTTTCTGATGTGGTTACAGGGGCCCAAGCACTTGGGCTATCCTCCACTGCTTTCCCAGGTGCATTAGCAGAGATCTGGATTAAAAGAGGTGCCCCCCGCATGGGAGACTGGGAGGAAGCACCTGGCTCCTGGCTTCGGATCGGCGTGCACTGGCCATGGCAGCCATTTGGGGGTGAACCAACAGAGGGAAGACCTTTCTCTTTGTCTCTCTCTGTCTACAACTCTACCTGTCAAGTAAATAAGTAACTAACTAACTAATTAAATAAATAAATAAAAGAGGTGCCCACATAGGATGCCAATGCTACAGGCCACAGCTTTAACCCACTTAGCTACAACACCGGCCCCACTACCAAATTCTTGACTATTGGGCCAAGTGCCCACCCCTACCTTTTTTTTTTTTTTTTTGGTCAGGCATAGTTAGACAGTGAGAGAGAGACAGATAGAAAGGTCTTCCTTCCGTTGGTTTACTCCCCTAATGGCCGCTACAACCGGTGCTACGCTGATCCGAAGCCAGGAGCCAGGTACTTCCTCCCCGTCTCCCGTGTGGGTGCAGGGCCCAAGCACTTGGGCCATCCTCCACTGCCTTCCCTGGCCACAGCAGAGAGCTGGACTGGAATAGGAGCAACCGGGACAAAATCCGGTGCCCCAAACGGGACTAGAACCCAGGGTGCCAGAGCAACAGGCAGAGGATTAGCCAAGTGAGCCATGGCACTGGCCTACTCCTACCTTTTCTAATTTTACCATTTCAGCCAACTAGACTTTTATGTCGATCACAAGGAACTACTACTCCCACATCTATGTAATATTTTCCCACTACCGTGCAGTCATTCTTTCCAGGTTCTCGAGACACCCTCTCTCATAGCTGCCTTAAAAGTCCATATTGTCCACATCCCCCACCCTGGTTCTCTGCTCCATTCTCTGTCTGCCCTCCTGGCATAGTTAGTAATCAGCTCCTTGTTGTAGATATGACTGTCTCTACCAACATGACCATCACCACCTCTGGCTACAAGGAGATTTTAAAGGAAAGAATACATGAATATTTGCCCTGTCTTATGTGTAGCACATTTGAAGGGTGGCCCATAGTTCTCTCTCCACTTTCTTAGCTACTCTATACTGCATTCTATCACATAGCATTGAAGATACTGATTTGTAATGAAACTGTGTAAATCCTGTTTCTTCTCTATTGGATTGCAGTTATGTTTGTATTCCTCAAAGCATCTAACAAAGTGCTGAGCAAATAATAGTAGATCTACCACTTTTTGAGTGCTTACACACGTCAGGTACTCTGTTAAGCACTTTGTAGACTTCACATCACCTCTGGACATCAGAGACACTTTTTGAATGCCTGTGCTGGTCCATGTGGCAAAAGTGATTACAACCACTTAGCCCCCTTTTGACTGCTTATGGGAACCACCTCAGTGGAGAATCTGAAGTCACTGCTTGTGGAGGGAACATGCAGCTATGGGCAAAATAACAGCCAGGAAATGACAGTTAACACATACACAGACACACACACACACATGCACACGCACACACACACACACACATATATACTGAGATATGTTGACCTCTTGGGTTGCATCCCAGTTCTCCATTCACCAATGGGTGACCTTGGAAATTGAATCAGACCAGTTGTGCTTTGGGTTCTTCCTCTGACTGAGAGATGAGAATTTGAAAGGGCTGATCAAATGAGACAATCTTCAAAGTATATAGGACAACACTGTGTATACAGAAGAGGCTTGATAAAAAGCAGCTATTATTATTAGTGTCATTATATATTGAATATAAGGCACGGCGCTCATTACGGTGAAGTTTTACACCAGAAATAAACAGATTAGGGTGGTGGATTTTGACTGTTGATCCTGAAGACAGGTGTGAGTTCACATGCTCAGTTAAAGTCCCTTTTAGTTTCTAGTCTGTGATTCTATACTTCCAAGTTGGCAGTTAGAAGCCAACCACCATATGCCCTCACCACATTACATCAATTCAGGTCAAATGGTTTCTCGGTTTAGAGTTACCAATGCCAAGATATTAGAGGTTTTTTGTTTTTTTTAATTATAGGTAGGGAGTAGCCCAACCAGGCAGCCCTGTTTTCTAAACTTAGACCTTACTGTTGTATTTTCGCTGGAAGAAGACCTCTAATTCAGCCTGAAGCTGGTACAATGAATCATTCAAAGGTGTGATGTGTGTGATTTGACTAGAGACTGGACCAGTGGCTATGTGCAGGTTAGGAAGCAGTTACACTCTTGTGGTTTGAGTAACCTTTTTTTATGAGTGTGTGACTAAAGAAACGTGAGCTGTTGGCTTTTCAATTACTGTAGCTTACCCCTTCTGAGTTTCATACACATTGAGTCATCATGTCTACAGGTGACTGATAATCATCTGCCGTGCTTGAGTTACCGTAACTCTGAGATGAGGGGATCTGATGATTGCAAGTTGCGTGCACGTGAAGTTCTGAGGTTTGCCCATCCTCTTAACAATGAGTGATGGTCTGTGTTAACCACAGAACTCAGTCACATAATTCCAATCATCCAGGAGTTTATTTTCTTCTGAATTTTTGCCTCTTACAGCTTTAGCATTTGGCTGTTTTCTGACATATGCTGCAGATGGCATAGATTGTTGAAATTGTAGGCCTGGCTAAGGAAAGCAAACTCCTAGGAGAAAGCATAAAAACAGAGTTTTCTGATATGCCTACCCCACCCTGGCAACTTTCTGGAGCCTCTGGGTTAGGCAAAAAATGAAAAGATTCTCAAGGACCTCTGCTATTTAGGGAGTTGAGTAGAACTAGCTACAGTAGAAAATCATCTACTTTGAAAAAATAAAACAAAATGAAACAAACAAACAAAAAACACACATACACGCACACAAAAACAAAAAAAGCAACCAAAATACATTATATCTGTGTCACTTTTAGGGAAGTGGATGTCTAGGACTTTAGCTTTCTCTCATGGCATCATTCTTCCAGATGGCCTTGGTGAAGGATATATCCAGCCTGGAAGTTGAAAATAAGAGCCATTGATTACTTTGGCAAAAGTCTACATTTCTGTTATTTCTTACTGAGTTGCTAAAACAGAGGATTTTCTTTGCATATGTTTTCCTCTTGGGAATTTGTCTAGAAACTATCAACTAGGCCCTTAAGGTGGGGAGTAGGGGAGGGCAGATGCAGAACAAATCCATCTTATTGGTTTAGATCTTTTAGCTGGTCTTCTGGCATCAATTTTTACTGTTTTGCTCCATCTTACACCTTGTTACTACATTGACCTCTAGCCTTTCTTTCTCAAGGGCGTATGATAACTGTTCAAATCCAAGTCCTGTGATTGGTCATTCAGAATGCAGATCATTTGGCTCCACCAGGCGTAATTTTTGTTTTCTGTTTCCCGAAATGTGGAATGCAAACCAGTAGGAGGCAAAAAGGGCACTTAAAAACCTTGAACCACATGACAAGAAAATAACTTTCTTTTCAGTTCTCTTTCAGTCTCCATGATGACACCAAGGAGAGAAACTTGGGCTTAATTTGATGCCAGTTGTCTGTAGCACCAGTCTCACACTGGGTAAATCTCTGCTTTTAAGAGAGAGAGCGGGACCTTAGTCTCAGGTACTCAAGGTAGTATCTGATCAAAATCTAGTAAACTGCAGTGTTTCATTGTCTTTGTTTTTCTTTCTTTTAAGATCTATTTATTTTATTTAAAAGGCAGAGTTACAGAGAGAGGGAGAGAGACAGGGAGAGAGGAAGGGAGGGAAGGAGGGAGAGAGAAAGAGAGCATATCTTCCATCCTCTGTCTCACTCCCCAGATAGCCACAATGGCCAGGGTTGGGCTAGGCCAAAGTCAGGAGCCAGGAGATTCATCAGGGTCTCCCACATGGGTGGCAGGGGTTCAAGGACTTGGGCCATCTTCCACTGCTTTCCCAGGCACATTAGCAGGGAACTGGATCGGAAGTAGAGTAGCCAGGACTCGAACCTGTTATGCCACAACACCGGCCCCAGTTGTCTTTATTTTTCATAATTATCTTTTTGTGGCAAGTGATTCTGGTTTTCCATTTATGTCAGTGATAAAAAGTTTCCTTAAAAAAGAATTTATTTTAGAAAAAAAAGAAAATGTGAATTGATTCAAAGAAAGAATAAAACCACTAGCATTTACCAAGTGTTTTCTTTGAGCCAGACACTATTGTAAGCACTTTCCAGTGACCCTATGAGGTAGATACGATTATTATCTCCATCTTACAAGACAAGTGAGCCTAGACAAGTGAATAACTTGCCCAGAGTCGTGCAGCTGGTAGCCAGTGGGGCCAGCATCAAACCCAGTCTCTGATGTGTGGATGTTATAGACTGTGAAGGAGCAGTGAAGTCCGAGAGAAACTTGGCCTCGTATCTCTCGATATGCGTTAGTCAGACTCTCTTCCCCATACGCGTCCTATACAGCCCGCCTCCCTGCCTCCATTCATTCTCCCCTCATGACAGCATCTCCTCCTGCATCTGTGACAACTCAGATCCCTACCGGTTCATCAAGACCCTTAGCAAAACGGAGATTTTCTGGAGACACTTTCCCTTCCCTGAGTACTCCTGAAGTTTTGCACTCCCTTAATCCTTAAATATACACTTCATACCAAACAGTCTTGTCTTTGTCTAGACATTGCATTAAAAAGAATAAAGAGCAGCAACCACCATAGCCTCCCTTTCAACTCCTGTCTCATCTTCCATGCTCTCTTGTCCTTGTCTGGCCACTCAGCACTGAGCCTGTCTCTGAAGACCTCGTGCCTGTCTTCCCATGGCCAGAGAACCTCTGTTTTCTAACACCCACATGCCCTGACACTGGCTGAACTCTGTTTTCAGAATTTCTCAGCAGTTGACTTGAGAAGTAGGAGAGGGTGACCACAGATAAATTTTTGTAGTTACATGTGAATTAGGTCCTAATGGTCATGTGTGCACTAATGATACATTTTTAAATTTTTTTTAAAGATTTTATTTGTTACTTGAGAGGCAAAGAGAAAGGTCTTCCATCCATTGGTTCACTCCCCCATTTTGCCACAACAGCCAGAGCTGGACCATTCTGAAGCCAGGAGCCAGGAGCTTCTTTGGGGTCTCTCACAAGGGTGCAGGGGCCCAAGCACTTGTGCTATCTTCCACTGCTTTCCCAGGCCATTAGCAGAGAGCTGGATCAGAAGAGGGGCAGCTGGGACACGAGCCAGCACCCGTATGCGATGCTGTTGCCGCAGGTGGAGGCTTAGCCTACTACGCCACAGTGCTAACCCCATGATGGTACATTTTTTGAGCAAAGGAAGAGTAACATGCTTGAGGGAAAGGATGGGGTCATGATCGCCCCTCAATAAATGTTCTCTAAAACTTCTACCTTTGAAGCTCTTTTGAAAAATCTCGGTCAGTCAGGTGACTGGTGAATATGGGGAGTAGCAAGCTGGAGTTTTGTGGGCTATTTTCTCTACCCCTGCAGCTATTTAAAGAGCTGCTGGCTGAGGCTAGACGCTGAGCATCCCCACTGTTTGCAGCACTTCCGTCCCCTAGTCACCTAATATCACAAGTAGATGATAACAAACATGGTAAGCATTCGGGAGTTGACTGTGTCTTAAGCATTCATGAGCAATAGCAGTACAGAGGCCCAGTGTGCCCAACCCCTCCCAGCCTCATCCTAGGGTTCTTTTGCATCTCTAGGGTTTCTCTCTGATGAGCCTTGGGAGTGTCTCATAATGTGGCTTCTACCTCTTTTTTTTTTTTTTTTTTTTACAGGCAGAGTGGACAGTGAGAGAGAGAGACAGAGAGAAAGGTCTTCCTTTGCCATTGGTTCACCCTCCAATGGCCGCCGCGGTCGGCGCGCTGCGGCCGGCGCACCGGGCTCATCCGATGGCAGGAGCCAGGAGCCAGGTGCTTTTCCTGGTCTCCCCATGGGGTGCAGGGCCCAAGCACCTGGGCCATCCTCCACTGCACTCCCGGGCCACAGCAGAGGGCTGGCCTGGAAGAGGGGCAACCGGGACAGAATCTGGCGCCCCGACCGGGACTAGAACCCGGTGTGCCGGCGCCGCAAGGCAGAGGATTAGCCTGTTGAGCCACGGCGCCGGCCGGCTTCTACCTCTTGACCTTGCTGCCCCTCCCTTTCACCTTCTGGCTTTACTTTGGCAATCCAAACATGTTGCCACTGACCAGGGATCCCTGGGACTTCAGCACCATGGAACCATTCTCTCTGGATGGCTAGTCTTGTGCAGCAGGCAGCTTATGCTTTCTCGCTCTTTTGAGCACTCTGGAAAACAATTTGACAAACTCTGCCCTTGTGTTGTTCTCTTACAACCCTTTCTTCACTCATCCCAGGTGAGAAACGCCACTGCTTTGATGTCAACTATAATTCCAGCTACATGTATGAGAAAGAGAGTGAGATTATACAGACAAGGATGATGGACCAAGCCATCAATAACGCCATCAGCTATCTTGGCGCTGAAGCCCTGAGACCCTTAGTGCAGACACCACCTGCTCCCACCTCTGAGATGGTTCCAGTTATCAGCAGCATGTATCCCATAGCCCTCACTCGGGCTGAGATCCCAAATGGTGCCCCCCAGGAGCTGGAAAAGAAGAACATCCACCTGCCAGAGAAGAGCCTGCCTTCAGAAAGAGGCCTGTCCCCCAACAATAGTGGCCACGACTCCACGGACACTGACAGTAACCACGAAGAACGCCAGAATCACCTCTATCAGCAAAATCATGTGGTCCTTCCTCGGGCCCGCAATGGGATGCCACTTCTGAAGGAGGCGCCCCGCTCTTACGAACTCCTCAAGCCCCCTCCCATCTGCCCAAGAGACTCCATCAAAGTGATCAACAAGGAAGGGGAGGTGATGGATGTGTTTCGATGTGACCACTGTCGAGTCCTCTTCCTGGATTACGTGATGTTCACCATTCACATGGGTTGCCACGGCTTCCGTGACCCTTTTGAGTGTAACATGTGTGGATATCGAAGCCACGATCGCTACGAGTTCTCATCTCACATAGCTAGAGGAGAACACAGAGCCATGCTGAAGTGAAGGTCTGGCCTCGGAGGCTGCGCCTGAGTAGGCAGCATCGTTGTAAAAAAAACCTGACTAACCTCACCTAACAAATTGCTTGCAAAGCACACTCCATCCCAATGCCTTTTCGTAGCATTTTCATTGCCAAGGGGCCATGTTCACATGGAGAGCCTGAGAAACACTGTCTTCACTCAGAAATTGTTTGCAGAGCTATTACGTTGTTACTTTTATGAAACCTTTATTTTCCCATCACGGGCTTGAATTTTAAGGGATCTAGGAGCCAAAAAAGTGTTTGGTCATTTTCTTTTGCAGCAATAGAGCAGGCCATTCACCGGAGTTTGCTGCCAGTTGGAACAGTCCCCCGTTGTGCCATGTGAGGCATTCTTTCTGAGCTATGTCAAGCAGATGTGGAAAAGCCTTTCAGTCACAGCCCAAATCCACAGAGACGAAGAGCTGACCTTACCAGGAAGCACCGCCCTTCTGTACTTGACACAGGGGGCTGCCGTATTTGGGTGTAATCTCTGCATTCCAAATTGTGGTCCAAGAGCAAGGAAAGGACAGCAACAGAGTCAGGATCTGTCACCAGCAACTGAGGACCCCACGCAGGCGAAAAAGCATATCATCTTTGATGCCATGTTCGCCACTTCCCACCCTGCTCGCCAGTGAAAAGTTGGGCTGCCTTGGATTTAACCACTGTCTCTAGGAGAAATCCTCTTACCAGAAGAGTTGATGGTTTTAAATCAAGACCATCAATGAAACTCCAGAAAGTTACCCACTGAGGATGATGGTATCTGTTTCCTTTGACCAGCAGAGAAATGAAGGGAAGCAGCTTAGCAGCGCTAATAGGGAAAAAAAAAAAAAAAAAGCAACTACCTGAAAGTTCTTGGTGGCCTTCATGGAGTGTTCGTAGATAGACCCAGAGCAGACTTGTCGGTGTTTTTTTTTTCCCCATAGGAAAATAATAAAGAATAACAAAAGTATAGCTTAGCCTCCTCCCCACAGGATAGACTCCACACAGGATAGACTCCACACAGGATAGACACGTTGATGAGCTCAGAGCTGAGCCTGGGCATGAGGTGGGTGTGAGGAGACACCTCTATGATTGGCTCTCCTTGGTCAAGCGAGTTTTGCCTCTTTCCCCCGCCCACCCCCATTTTAAATGGAGCTGCTGAATTCCATGAAAATCCCTGGAAGTCTGAGCTTGGTTGTATAGATGCATCAGTCACCTGTATCCCCAAGAACGGGGACACACTCTCAGGGAGAAGTGCTGTGGTAACTGCAGAATTAGCGCCGGAACAGGAGTCACACAGAACATGCTTGCTAATTCCATATTCGCCACTAATTAGCTGTGTGACTTTGAGCAAATCACTTGACTCTTAAAACTAAGTCTCCCCAACCGTAAAATAAGAGTTGGATTAGACTTTCCCTAAGGTCTTTTCTAACTTTAAATGTATATGTAATTATGCAGTAACCACAAGTTATTTTTTAAACCTCTTCATGTATGAGTATTAAGCAGAGAAGTATATATATGAATATATGTTTCACATCTCTTTGATGTGCAAATGTTAGTGTGTTAAGTTTTTCCTTTAACCACTGAGTTGTGAATGTGAAGAAGATGGTAGGGAGGAACAAAAAACAGGAAGGTATTTTGATCTTACCCCAAAGTGTACACACAAATTGGCACCTGCAGCTGCTTGCCAAAGCAACCCCCCAGCTTTTTTTTTTTTTTTTTTTTTTTACCTTTTTAACAACTTGTGTTAGGGAAAATAAATTCTGCTTCCAGGGAAAACTTCATGGAGCCTATTTACAAATTAAGAACATGCTTTATGAATATTTCTACCAGAGCTGAGAATTCCAAATTCCTGGTAGATGAGTGTTTTATTTCTAAAGGGCTTATGCATTCGGCTCAAAGTCAACTCATTTATGTGCTGCCAGGAATGAAAACGTCCCACCTCAGACTGCACACATGGCTTATGCTTTTTTGTGGCATGGAGTCTGTCTCAGGGAAAAAGGTTTTATGAAGTTCCATGGCAACAGTCCCAACATGTTTGAAATTTCAGCTAAAGGACTAGATGTATTTTGGTGTGCAGCCCTCAGTGGATCACTGTATTTCCACAATACCAGACTCCAAGCCTTGCCAGACTGCTTACACCCGTTGTGAAAGAGGAGCTGCTTGTTATATTCTTGAAATATCACACATCTTGTTGACTCTTCGAGGGACAAGAGAAAGAGAATTTGGAGGCAGGGATTAGTAAGAAAGAAAGCCAGGGACGGGGCTGCTAACGTCTTTGTATCTATAGACAGTGAACGCCCTGAGAACTGTTCCTGCAGATCCCACGCTCCGTTTTCCTGTGTCCAGTGGATTTGCTGAATGATTTCCATTTCTCTGAGGTCAGTGTTCTGAGCAGGGTGTCCGCTCATACAGGCTACTCTTTCACTGTCACACTGTGTGCCTAGCGTGGGGCCCACCCATTGGAGAGGAAGTATAGATGCAGCGATGCCACATTCTTCACTTTGGAAGTTGAAGCGGGTGCCTGCAGTGGTCACTGTCACCCAGGAAAACTTCTCCTGTAGGCGCTCCTGCTGCCCAGTTGCTGTGGGGTGAAGGAGACCCTGGAGCAGGACACCCAGAGGGAGGGGCGGGGCTGCTGCTGGGCAGAAGGCTTGTGGCGAGTCCAGCAGCACCTTTGCTTCCGCATGCAAAGCCCCTGTGAACCTGAGCTCTCTAGGTCTTCTCCTTTGTTTCTACCAACGGTCTAAGAGGCAGGCCCCCACCACACACCCATGAGGCCACAATCTGAGCAGCAGCCAAACCCTCGCAGCCACGGCGACACAACGGGGTTGAGGAAGGAAAAGGAACAGAACCAGTGCACCAGACAGCCCCTGACATGATCTGAAGTGCTGAGTAGATGATTTCCCACTGACAGAACCAAACAGAGGCTTCTCTCCCATTACCCTCCGTCATCACGGGGTGGGGGCGGGGGGGGGGGGGACAAAAGCATAGCAGTAAATGCCCAGTCCTTAGATTCTTTTTTCTCCCAAAAAGACATGTGCCTTGGCACAAATAAGCCAGCTAATCATATGCTTTGTTACCCTTCTGAGCTGTGCCTGACTCAGCTTCTGACATTGGCAGTGACAAAATTCCTCACCTTTTAAATGCAGCGCTGAAACATTTTGTTAGGCCTCAACTCACAGTGGCCCAGATAGAAAATGACCTCAGATTTCTTTTGCATAGAGAACTGCTTAAAGACACAAACTTACTCAGAAGACTGCATTTTTAACAAATCTCATGTCAACACGAAGTTTTTCCAAGTAGCATCCGTGTCACTATTCTTACCCTCCTTTGCCTTTTTCTTCCCTCTGCTGAAGTTTAGGTTTAGAATGTTTTAAGGGAAAAAAGCAGTACTTTTGAGATATATCACAGGACAGATGGTAAAACCAGATGAAAATGTTTCTTTAAAGTCCTGACTTGAAAATATATCCCACTGAGAGCTGAGTGCTGGTCTCCAGTGGAGATTGGTGGAAAGGCTGGGCTATCTCAGAGCACTCAGACTCAGAAGTAAGGTGGTCTGAGCGCAAGAAGAGGAAAAGAAGGGAGTGGTGAACGTTTTATCCTTAAAAACAAACTTGTGGTATCAAGAGCTGAAGAAGATGAGTGAGTATGGTAATGCTGCCTTTTAAGAACTGGAAGCTATTTTTGTATTTTCCCAGAAAGATTAATTCAGAAAATCTCTAGACAGAGGTCACACAAGCAGAATGCTTTGGGACTTAAGTGCCTGTAAAGAAAACAATTTTGACTCTAAACCAAAGGCTAGCCTTGGGCCACCCTGGAAAAAGAACTCTGTTCTCGTTGACGGCAGGACTGAATGGCTCTGAGAGCAACCCAGGAACCCAGGCCTGGGGGCTTCTGACTCTGAGGACTGTGGACTTGAAGCCTAGGTGAGGTCTGGGCTTTAAACTTGTGTGTCCTCCTAAAGTGATGTAGATTGTGTCCCTCATTTACCCACGTGGTGCGTAGCCTGCACCCCACCACACCACCAATATGTTGAACAGGGTGTGCACTTGGGAGAAGCTGGACACAAGTTTCCTCTGAATATTACCATAGCGGACTGACTTACACAGTGACACCAACTGAATCGGTACTAGAAATTGGAATGTTAATGTTTATATTAAAAATGTAATGACCTAACAATATCTGCCTTTCAAGGATGTTGTGAAGTTTTATGTAATTTTGTTTATGGGAGAATGTCCCCTTTTTTTGTTGTTGTTTATTTGGTTTTTTTGCAGGGGCTGGTAGGGGTTATATTGGATGGTTCCAAATTTTCTGCTCTGCATACTGTGTCTGGGATTAAAGACACAAAAAATACTCCAAGACCAAGGACCAAAATAGCAGTTCCTAAACAGAGGCAGCTGATCTCCAATTCAGTTTCCTTCGGTTCATTTCAATACAAAAGGGCAGAGACTGTGTTGAACCTTGGAACCCAGGTGAGTCAGCCATGTGCTACAGGCTCTTCATGCACCCAGGGAAGCAGAATAGCTTTGCTCCCTTGCCATCCAGGAGCCCTCAGCCATTTGCTCCCCCAGGAACTTCGCACTTCTGCAAATGGTTCTTGCTGCCCGACCTCTCCACTGATTCTGTTCAGAAAGCCGCAGGGCAGCCCGCGATGCTGCCTGCCTTCTCCCAGCCCTTTGCCCATGCTGGGGAGCCTGTTTCACATTCCGGATACATGAAGCTTGCTTCTCCATCTCCTGACAAGACTGAGAAAACGCACCGTAGAGTGAGATAGCCCTGAAAACGACGGATCCCGTTGCCAGTGACTCATTTAGTCAAGAGCTTTTCCAGGCTAGCAGGCAAGGCCCTTTCTGGTGGGCCTGTGTCTGTGGGTTCACAGAAACCAAATTACTGTGGGTTGCAAAGAATTAGCAGGTCATTTAAAAAGCAGACATCCCTTCACCCAGACTGTGGTTTTGCATGCTCAGTTCTCAGTCTGTGAACTTTTTGGTGAAGGATCATTTTGGCTGCTGGAAAAACCATAGCTTATTTTTAATTTCTGGTTGCCAAAGTCACCACACGTGTGGTCTTTGAATGACCCTTGTCTGCAGAATGATGGGGGAGGAACAGGAGGTAGCCTGGGACTCAGAGTGGCTTCTCCACCAGGAGGGGAGGGTGCCCTGACCTTCAGGCAGTTGGACCCAGCCTGGGCTCAGGGCCTCTTTGCATTTCTCAGACAGTAGTGACTCTCCCTCTTCACTCCTCTGGAGTCCAGCCATTCCGAGCACCGAAAAGCACCCCACGCCTCTGTAAAGATGTCCAAAAAAGGCAGCTTCTGAACTGTAGCCGCGCTGACCGCCAACCTCGCCCATCCACGGAGTGCATCTTTGCATGGGACACAGCCCTCCCGAACGAGCGTCTGCGAGATTCCTTGATCATGTTTGGTTTTTACACTGGAAAATAAATCCTTTTGTGTGATAGTCCTTGTGTGCCTGTCATTTGTAGTCAGAGAATGGGAGGGTTTGTAATTCTGCCCCAGGAATATGTCCTTAATGTAGCCCTTCTGGCTGTTCTTAACACCCAGGTACCAAGATAAGTGGAATGATCACCACAGTGAAGTAGCTCACGGGACATCTTCCTGAGCCTGCTGCTGGCGTTCTGCCGCGGCCTGGGCACCCGCAGTAAGGCTCTGACTTCTAAGGGGACCAAGGAGGCTGAAGACCTGGGCTCAGCAGGATCAACATACAGCACACATGTCCCCTTACCCTTAGTCACTGCTCTGCCTCCCACCCCCCAACTAATTCACCCTGACATTTTCATCTGAGATCTCAGCATCCACTTTGGGAAACTCAGGGTGCAGTCCGTCACTGAACTTAGCCACATCTAAATATAGTCTTTAGCTACTTGGAGGCCTAAACCTATGATGTTGGCAGGAAACAGCACTGGACGGGGCAGCTCCCTCCCGGTGCTGTTGCCCTACGTCCTCGCTCAGTGTTTGAGAAGGCTCTGAGGGAGGGTCCGGTCTTCTGCTCGCCTCCCTCGTCTAGAGCTCGCTCCATTGTCTCTCTTCGGTGCACAAGGAAGGGTTTCTGAAGCTTGGGATGAGCCAAGCGCTGGGTTGGCGGCAGCTCTCCCTGGCTTGTGTGCCTCGCACCGTCCCACTCCCGACTGCACCACCAGGCTGCTTCCAGGAACTCCAGCAGGCTTTCCAGCCCCTCACCCTAAGGACGGGAAAGAGGAAGGGCAGAGCAGCCTGCCTTTATCGCTGAACCTCAAATACATTCCCACGCAGCCTCCAGGCGCTGGCTCTCGGCCCTGGAGAAAGTGGCGCACTCCTTCCCCCTTCCACTCCCTCCTCAAAGCAGCAGCAGCCCAGAAACCGGGAGACCCTGATGGCGGTGAGCTGAGCGCTGGAGACTCCCTTCAGGCCTGATGGGCTTCCTTCCTGCCAGAGGGTGGCTCCCTTTCCCGATTCTTGGGAACAGTCTGATGCTTTAGAGGGTGGTAGGCCTGGTAGGGGAGGCCACGCCACAGCTGCACCTCCACTCCTCCCCGACCCCATCACCCAGCAGCAGGGTGGGGAAAGACCTGGCTCCCTTCCCTCATTCCCATCCCTAGATGAAGAGTGGAGGTGAGCGCCCAGGGAAGGCCAGGCACGCTGGCCTGAAGGGCTGTGGAGGGGCAAGTGGAGAGGCACACTGGCTGTGGCGCATTCCCGGTCAGACGGTTGTTTGCATAAAAGCCAAAAGCCACTGCACCTGGGGTGGGGAGGCCCTCTGGGGAGGTACTCCCTGGCCATGGGGGAGAGGGGGAAGGAAGGTGTCATGGAAAGTCCCTGAAGGACACGGGGTGTTGAGTTTTGCCGCGGTTTTGTTTTTAACTCTGTCTTGACCTGTGAAGTAGGCAGCTGCCTCCCTACCCCCCAAATAACAGACCTGCCCCCAGAATAGCATGCACACAGCCAAGGAAAGACCATGCAGGGGAAAGAATGGAGGTTACAGGGCCTGTGGGTGAGAGGCCTGCCACCCCACCCCACCCCACCCAACCTCACCCCACCCCCTGCCTTCCCCAGGAGTGAGCAGGCAGGAAGCCCCAGATCAGCCTCTTCCCATCACCTCACCTACCCAGCAGCCCCCCAGGGCCCCCTGGCTCAGAAGATCTACCTGTCAAATAAACCACAGTCCTGGGGGCAGCTGGTGGATGGGAATGGGGCAGAGGCCGCCTCCTCCCCCAGGCTCGTCCTGCCACCAGTGCAGTCGACATCCCACCCCCACTGGAGTGACATTCTCAGCACCACCCTCCCTCTCACCCCTGGGGAGCTGTGTGTGTGTGTTGGGGGACAGCAGGAGGGTCCTCAGTGACCCCAAGCTCTGAAGTCTCAGCGCAGCCAGCTTGGGTCAGACTCCCGCCAGAATGGGAGCCCTGGGTCCCAGTCCCAGCCTTGCCGCTCTGCAGTCAGGGAGCCCAGCTGGGCCTCTAAGCCTGGCCTCAGCGCGCTCGCTGCTGGGCAGCCTCCAGATGGGCCCCCAAACTCCAGAAACAAGACCAGGGACGGGGCAGATCCATCCCCTTCCCTCTCGCTTCTCCTGGCCACCCGGCTGCAGGGAGAGAGTGACCGCCGGCGGTTCCCCAGAGGTCACTTTCTTCACTGTTATATGAACTCCAACCCCGGCGCCGCCGGCGAGGGGCGAAGGAGAGGCGACAGTTCCTGTCCCCTCATCTGTGGACCGGGGTGGGGGTGGGGTGGGGGACACTCTGCACAGCGGCCCCGCGGCTGGATCTGAACCGCCGCCTCTCCTGCGCGGACCCAGACCCCGCCCGGATTCCCAGCCCGGGACGCGGAGAGGAAAGCGCGCGGCCGCCCCGGGGGAAGGTGCGGGCGGCGAGGTGGGAGCCGAGCGGGTGTGAGGGGAGGGGCGGCTGCACTTCTGAGAAACAGCTCGGCTCTGCGCAGCCCGCAGCCTAACCCCCGCCTGCGGCTTCACAGCTCGCTCCTCCTGCCGCCCACGCCGCTCGGGGCCTCTCCGGGGGTCGGCAGCCCCCGCGGGGGCGCTGGCGGCGGCGGCGGCGGTAGCTCCGGGGACAGCGGAGTGGAACCACGACGGGTGGGGGTGGAAAACGGAGGAAGGCGTGGGTCGCGTGACACCCGCGAGTAAAAGCTATCCCTAGTCGGGGTCCCGAGCCCGCGTGTCCCCTGCAGCCCCCACCCAAGGGGCCCTCCCATCACAGCCCGAGCGGCATCCAGAAGTGAAACTGCCAGGGTCACAGCCCAGCGCCGCCGCTGCGCCCCGCCCCGCCCTTCCGGGCACTGCAGCCGGGCAGGATCTCCCGGCGCTCGGGCGACGGCCGGGGAGGAAACGGGGGAGGGAAGGAAGTGCCCCACGGGCAGCCTGCTTGCACGCGCCCGCTCTCCCGGGGTGCCCTCCCGGAACCACGAGTGGGAACCGCGTGAGGCTCCCGCACTTCCCACGACGGCCGCTGGGTGTCGCTGCAGCCGCGCGGCTGAGCCGGCCGGGTGCCGTCCAAGTCTGGGGCTGGGTGACGCAGGGAGCTGGAGCCCCCTGGCTACGACCACACGCGGGCCCCTCCTGGCCATCGCGCCTGGATGCCATTCGAGGCTTGAAGGCCTTGTGGATCGCAACACCGACTCCTACTGAAGACCAGGCTGACCCCCGCGGTGATGGGCTCGCCGCCCGAGACCCTGCTGAGCCAAGGCGCGCCCCCTGGCGAGGCACACAGGTGGCCCTGTGGAGCCTTGGGCCGCCGGTGGCATCTCCATGCTGGCTGGCCTGAGGAGGGGCGTGCGCACGTGTCCAGAACGGCCGGCCTTGGGGATGGGTTCCCGGCGCTTCCTACTCCAGCTTTGCCCAAAAGCCAAGCTCCAAGACCTGTGGGGCAAGCTGGCTCGCTGGGAAGGGGTAGCTCAAGGTGGGGAGCCCGTATGGGGACTGATGGAGAGCCCAGGCTTGGGAGAGAGAGGAGGTCGCTGGACTCCTTTGGAAGATCGTTGTGGCTCCCAGCGGGAACGCCTGCTTCCACGGGTCCTGGAGGATCTGACTCAGGGCACAGGCATTGGCAGGTAAATGCCAGTGAACTTGTCCTTGGGCCGCAGGTGTGGGGGGTGCAGGAGCCGGTTACGGTTCCCCTTAGATCTCAAGGTCACAGCGCCCCTGTCCTCATACAAGACCTTATTGGCATTCAGTGGTGCCCTAACGGGGTGGCTTTGCCCCCCATCTCCCACAGCCTTCTCCAAAGCACCCCAAGAGAGACTGGTCCAGTTTAAGAGCAAACCGGACCACAAAAACGCAGCTTCAGGGGCCAGCGTGAGTCTCAGCAGTTTGGCTGCTGCGTGGGATGCCCATGCGCACATCTAAGTGCCTGGGTTTGAGGAGATGGCCCACTCCACATTCCAGCTTCCTGCTAAGGCACCCCTGGGAGGCAGCAGGTGGACTGCGCTCTGGGCTCCTGGCTTCAGCCTGGCCCAGTCCTGGCTGTTGGAGGCATTTGGGGAGTGAACCAGTGGCTGGGAGACCGCTGTTTCTCTGCCTTTCAGCCAAACAGCTTCTCCCAGGGCCCTGGAGAAAAAACAGCGCCATAGCGCCCCTCTTTGTGGTGGATGGCAACTCTGCAGGGGGGCACGAGAGGCCATCGTAGCTCGGCCCACACTCCACTAGGCTCAGGAGGAGCGTAGCCCTGCTCAACCCGGACAGTGCCCGCACTTCCAGCGCCGCTGCCTGCCCTGGAGCTTCCGGGGCACCTGCCTCCCCGCTGGCAGCACTCAACTCGCCTACGATCCAGCCCCCCTTTCCCTCCTCGCCAGCTCCCTGCCTCAACTGAAAGCCCCCAGTCCTTGTCCCAAGTCGCCACTGCGCACCGCTCCCCAACCCCAAAGCTGAGGTTCAGGGAAGCGGTCTGTGCAGAAGCCTGCCTCTGGGCTCTGGGCCGCCTTTTCTGTCTCTCCGGATACACCAAAAGGCTGTGCTCCCCCTCCCTCCATGAAGCAGTTCTTCCCACAACCTGCTCCAGGGGCTGACACAGGACTCTGGGAGGACTGAGAAGACTGCTTGGGGGACTGGTGCTGTGACATAGCAGGTAAAGATGCTGTCTGCAGTGCCGACATCACATGTGGGCGCTGGTTCAAGTCCCGGCTGCACCACTTCTGACCCAGTTCTCTGCTGTGGCCTGAGAAAGCAGTAGAAGATGGTCCAAGTGCTTGGGCCCCTGCACCCATGTGGGAGACCCAGAAGAAGCTCCTGGCTCCTGGCTTTGGATTGGTGCAGTTCTAGCCATTGTGGCCATCTGGGGAGTGAACCAGTGGATGGAAGACACACACACACACACACACACACACACACACACACACCCCGCCTCTACCTCTCTGTGACTCTGCCTTTCAAATAAATAAATAAATCTTTAAAAAAAAAAAAAACCTCTTGGCCAGCGCCGCAGCTCAATAGGCTAATCCTCCACCTTGCAGCGCCGGCACTCCGGGTTCTAGTCCTGGTTGGGGCGCCGGATTCTGTCCCGGTTGCCCCTCTTCCAGGCCAGCTCTCTGCTGTGGCCTGGGAGTGCAGTGGAGGATGGCCCAAGTGCTTGGGCCCTGCACCCCATGGGAGACCAGGAGAAGCACCTGGCTCCTGGCTTCGGATCAGCGCAGTGTGCCGGCTGCAGCGCACCGGCCGTGGCGGCCATTGGAGGGTGAACCAACGGAAAAGGAAGACCTTTCTCTCTGTCTCTCTCTCTGTCCACTCTGCCTGTCAAAAAAAAAAAAAAAAAGAAAAGAAAGAAAGAAAAAAATCTCTCTTGATCTCTCTTACCCTCTCCTCCCTCTTTTCTTTCTTTGCCCTTTCCCTCCAGTCTGTCGGGTTTCCCTACCAATAAACCCTTCCCCTTACTCCCGTGTTTGGTGTGTTTTGTGGCCACCTTACATTGGTGCCGTAACTCGGATCCAGGCTCTCCCTTTGGGGATCTCTGAGCTGCTCTGGGGTCCTGGATTTCTGCCAGTTGCAAACACAACCCAGAACTCCTTCCACACCACCGAATTCTCCGTGATCTCAATCCACACACCAGCTTTCCAAATTCTGAGTGTTTACAGGAGGTGATAATGGAACGAACCAAGACCTCCACCAGCCAGGCGCTCAACCAAATGCTGCTACAGGGATGTGCTGGGCTCGCCCCCCAGGAGACAGAGGCAGAGCATCGCCCCTCCACCCCTCCTAGGCTTTTTGGGCTAATGTCCTCCCGTACAACTCTGGCTTTATTTAAAAAAAGGGAGGGGGATGTTAGTAAATGGCACAGGCTTATCTATAGCATGATCTACACCCTGGACACCATCCTAGGCTCTAGCCCCGGCTGCGATGTCTGGAAGCCAGGTGACCCCATGGCCCAACCACCGATGTCAGCTCCACCCCCGCCCTAATGGGATTCCCTGCTCCTACTTCCCTGTCTGCCCCCCCGCAAAGGTTTAAGAGGGTCTGTTCCTGAACACGTGGCTCTCTCGATGTCTCCGTCTCTTGGTCTCTCCCTCTCTTGCCCTCTCTCTCGTTCTCTCTCCTCCTTCTTTTCCTTCTTTGCCCCTTCCTTCCAGTCTGTTGGGGTTTCCCCACCAATAAACCCTTTCCGAGAGAGGGAGAGAGAAAGAGAGAGAGAGAGGAAGAAAGAAAGAAGGAAGAAAGAAAGAAAAGGAAAGAAAGAGAGAGAGGAAGAAAGAGAGAAAGAAAGAAAAGAAAAGAGAAAGAAAACTGTTTGGCAGCATGACTTGGAAGGCAGGGCCCTTCCGGCTGGCCTTGGCTCCCCTGCCTGTGTCCTGACCTTCCTCCACCCCTCCTCAGGGTGCTCGGCTCTGGGCCATGAGGAAGGAACCCCGCGGGGGTGCTGGCCTCGGATTGCACCCTCAGGAAGCCTTCCCTTGGTGAACTGGTTGCCGCACGTCTGGGGAGCATGGAGAGCGTGCACTGGCCAGCACCTTGGCTGGCTGGTCCACCCAGGGAGGGGGGCCCAGGCTCATGCCACCCTGATTTCAGAGTGCGGAAAGTTGCATCCCCCCCCCCCAGGCTCTCACACTGGAGCAGGCAGGGAGGCCAGCCTGCGGCCGCGCCCTCCACAGAACACAGATGCTATAGGCCCGCCTTGCTGTCAAGAGCCACAGTGTGTCCTGGCCAGGCTCCCCCGGCCATGCCAGCATCAGAGGCCCTGCTGGCCACATGGGGCCAGCTCCCTGGGCACAAGCCCACATCCCCCGCTCTCTTTGCCTGGATCCTCCTCAGTGTGGAAGGATTATGGGAAATGTCCTGTGTGTGTGTGTGTGTTTTAAGCCTTTTTCTGATTTCTGAAATGTTCTTTAATAAGCATGTATGATTTTTTTTTACAATAGAACCCAATAAATTAACATTGAAAAGATGATAGACCGGCGCCGCGGCTCAACAGGCTAATCCTCCGCCTAGTGGCACTGGCACACGGGGTTCTAGTCCCGGTTGGGGTGCCGGATTCTGTCCCGGTTGCCCCTCTTCCAGGCCAGCCCTCTGCTGTGGCCCGGGAGTGCAGTGGAGGATGGCCCAGGTGCTTGGGCCCTGCACCTGGCTCCTGCCTTTGGATCAGCACAGTGTGCCGGCCGCAGCGCGCCAGCCGCGGCTACCATTGGAGGGTGAACCAATGGAAAAGGAAGACCTTTCTTTCTGTCTCTCTCTCACTGTCCACTCTGCCTGTCAAAAAGAAAGAAAGAAAGAAAGAAAGAAAGAAAGAAAGAAAGAAAGAAAGAAAGAAAGAAAGAAAGAAAGAAAGAAAGAAGAAAGAAAAGATGATATCCAGGGGCCCAGCACTGCCTTGTTCACCAGAGAAGCCCCTGCTCCCCCCATCCTTTCTCAGAACCACGAGCCTCCATGCTGGAAGTCATACTACCATCTCTTTGGAGGTAGATCAGCACCCTTTTCGCATCCTCAAGCCGGAGAATCCTGCCCAAGTTCCACTGGGCACTGGCCCCGAGGGGCCCCTGTCCCTGACACTCCTCCAGGAAACCAGAAATCCCAGCTGCTCACCAAGGACGAGCAGCCGCCAATCACCGGCCTCCAGCTCAGGGCCAAGTGCGCCCACCACTGAGCGCTCCCAGGGGCCGGGCGCCCTCACAGTGGGAGGGCAGGGGAGAGAGGGCTGCATCTCTCCCCTCCCCCTGGCCACCCAGCCCCAAACTCCCCACCCCAAGGGGTCACTTGGTTTTGGAGCTTCAGTTTTCCATGAATAAAATGGTTCCCCAGTAGTTGACTGATATAGAAGGGCTTTGTCCCCTGCCTAGTGCCTGGGGCTGCGAGGGGACATTTTTGGGGGCAGCCTAACCCTCTGGACATGCTTGAAATGTGTCTCTCCTGACCCCGTGCCCTGGCCCCAGCACCCCCACCTCAGCAGGGGCCTGGACATCTGTGGCCAGCCACACAGCTGGCACCAGGAGGAGCAGCAACAGTGGGGAAGACCCATGGGGACACAGCAGGCGGCAGACTGTGCTTGTGAGTCCTGCCACAGATCTGCTCCCCGGCCTGCCCCTGTGTCACAGTTAAGGTCCACCAGCGTGCGGATCAGGCATCTCAGCACCTCTCCATCTCCCAGACCTGTCTCCAAGCCCCCCAGTCTCGGATTGGCCAACCATGCGGGTGCCTTGGTCACGAGTGGCTACTGAGTGGCCCAGGGGCTTGTGGCAGTGGCCGGGCCTTTTCCAGGTCACCTCGGGACAGCCCTCTCTCTGCAGAGAAGGGGTGGGTGCCCCTTCAGGCCACTGTTGTGCCAGCTATAGAGTCAAAGTGCCACCTGGGCCGGCGCCGTGGCTCAACAGGCTAATCCTCCACCTTGTGGCACCAGCACACCGGGTTCTAGTCCCGGTTGGGGCGCTGGATTCTGTCCCCGTTGCCCCTCTTCCTGGCCAGCTCTCTGCTGTGGCCTGGGAGTGCAGTGGAGGATGGCCCAAGTGCTTGGGTCCTGCACCCCATGGGAGACCAGGAAAAGCACCTAGCACCTGGCTCCTGCCATCGGATGAACGCGGTGCACCGGCCGCAGCACGCCGACCGTGGCGGCCATTGGAGGGTGAACCAACGGCAAAGGAAGACTTTTCTCTGTCTCTCTCTCACTGTCCACTCTGCCTGTCAAAAAAAAAAAACACAAAAACAAACAAACAAACAAAGTGCCACCTGGAAGTGCACCGGGTGGAGGAAGCAGACCTGGCTGAAATCCTGGCCCTCCCACCGTCCTGTTAGTGCGAGAGCCAAGCTTTCAGCCAGGCCGCCGGGGCCTTGGAGGAGCCCTTCTCACCTACACAACGGACTCCCTCCACCTCGCGCCCAGCCGGTCTCGAAGATCTGCGCGGAGTTTCTCCATTTAAGAAAAGAAAAAGATGGGGCTGGCGCTGTGGCATCATGGGTAAAGCTGCCACCTGTAGTGCCGGCATCCCATATGGGCGCCACCTCAAGTCCTGGTTACTCCACTCCCTGCTAATGTGCCTGGGAAAGCAGAGGAAGGTGGCCCAAGTGCTTGGGCCCCTGCACCCCTGTAGGAGACCTGGAAGAAGCTCCTGGCTTTCGATTGACCTAGCTCTGGCCATTGCAGCCATTTGGGGAGTGAACCAGTGGATGGAAACCTCTCTCTGAAACTCTTGCCTTTCAAATAAATAAATCTTTAAAAAAAAAAAAGAAAGAAAGAAAAAGAAAAGAAAGGAAAAGAAACTACAATAGGATGAATAGGATGTACAAAATTAGCATGGAGAGAATGATCAAATCCTTTTGTACCTATCACTTCACTTCAGCCAGCATCAACTCACGGCCAGCCCACAACCACATCACACCCTCTCTCTTAACCATTGGATTATTATTATTATTATAAGATTTATTTATTTGAAAGGCAGAGTGACAGAGAGAGGGGAAGACACAGAGAGATCTTCCATCTCCCAGTTCACTTTCTAATTGGCCACAATGGCTGGGGCTGGGCCAGGTCAAAGCCAGGAGGCTCAATCTTCACCTGAGTCTCCCACATGGGTGTCAGGGGCCCAACTTGGGCCATCTTCCACCGCTTTCCGAGGTGCATTAGCAGGGAGCTGGAATGGAAGTGGAGCAGTGGCCAGAGCCGCGGCTCACTGGGCTAATCCTCCGCCTAGTGGCACAGGCACATCAGGTTCTAGTCCCGGTTGGGGCGCCAGATTCTGTCCCCGTTGCTCCTCTTCCAGGCCAGCTCTCTGCTGTGGTCCGGGAGTGCAGTGGAGGATGGCCCAAGTGCTTGGGCCCTGCACCCCATGGGAGACCAGGAGAAGCACCTGGCTCCTGCCATCAGATCAGTGCAGCACGCCGGCCGTGGCGGCCATTGGAGGGTGAACCAACAGCAAAGGAAGACCTTTCTCTCTGTCTCTCTCTCTCACTGTCCACTCTGCCTGTCAAAAAAAAAAAAAAAAAATGGAGCGGCCAGGACTTGAACCAGTGCTCATATGGGATGCCCATGTCATAGGCACCACAATGCCGGTCCCAACCACTGGATTATTTCTAAAACAAAGCTGAGGATCGTGTGTCATTTTGCCTTGTAAATACTTCAGAATGAATTGCTTAAAGGTAAAGATTTACAACACCATAACCATAACACACGACCACATCTCAGAAAGTTAACCATACCTTTAATAGCATCAGATATCCCTCAGCCCTCAAATACCCCCCATTGCTCAAAAATGTATTTTACAGTTAGTTTGGATTTGAATCAAATAAGGTCACTGCACCACATCCAGTTGACATATGCATAAATTTCTTGAAATCTAGAGATTCCCCATCTTTTCTTGTAATTTTCTCATTGTTGAAGAAGACACTGGGTTCTCCTGTGGCTGCCAACTCCAGCTTTTGGTCATTGCACCCCCACGTGTCATTCCTCATGTCCCTCTGTTCCTTACACTTCGGGTAAACTAGGAGTAGGATCCAAGGGGTCAGATTCAACTTTGATTTTTTTTTTTAAGATTTATTTATTTATTTGAAAGGCAGAGTTAGAGAGAGGCAAAGGTAGAGGCAGAGAGAGAGAGAGAAAGAGAGAGAGTTATCTTCCATCTGCTGGTTCACTTCTCAAATGGCCACAAGGCCAGAGCTGGGCCAGTCTGAGGCCAGGAGCTTCTTCCAGGTCTCCCACATGAATGCAGGGGCCCAAGGAGTTGGGCCATCTTCCGCTGCTTTTCTCAGATACATTAGCAAGGAGCTGGACTGGAAGTGGAGCAGCCGGGACTCGGATGCCGGCACTGCAGGCAGCTGCTTTTCCCGCTGTGCCACAGCGCCAGCCCCAAGCTTTGATTTTTTTCTTAGTTGGGGCTCACACGTCTGGAAGGGGGGTTTGCCTGTGGCTGAAATAGAAGGTTCAGGCACTGCCGTCTGATGCCCTCATTATGAAGGTCTCACTGTGTGAGCACTCAGCCTAAGTCCGAGACAAACAAAGAAACTGGCTGAGCAGTGGGCAGACTGGCCCCGGCAGGGTGGTTCTGGGCTCCAGGGCAGTGCAGAAGAGTGGGCAGATTCCGATTTGGGAAAACCACCCTGGATGTTGAAGGAGGCATTGGAGAGGGAAGCCAGACTCCGAGAGCCAAGTGCTCTCTGGAGGGGCTGGGGCCGTAAGGACAGAGGCAGAGCTGGGGTTGGGGAGGGGCAGAGGGGCAGGCAGTAGGTGGCACAGGACTTGTGGAGCTAATGGGAACTGCTGGCGTCTTGGTCACGGTGGGGGATACACAATGTCGCGCTCCCATCAGCTGGTCCAGGACAAAGGTGCGTCCGGGCTCAGCTCGGTCTCTAGCCTTTCTTCCGCAGGTGTAGGCCCTGTCAGATCTTGCCTGGGTGACTGTCCCTTGTCGCCCATGCATTCGTTCTCTAGCCATTACTGGAGCCGGCATTGTGGAGCAGCTGGTGAAGCTGTTCTTGCCATACCAGCATCCCATTTGGATGTTGGGACCCAGCAGTTGGGGCCCAGCTGCTCCACTTCCGATCCAGCTCCCTGCTGATGCGCCTGGGAGATGGGGGAAGATGGCCCAAGTGTTTGGGTGCCTGCCACCCATGTGGGAGCCCCGGATGGCATTCCTGGTTCCCATTTGGCCCAGCCCTGGCTGCTGTGTCCATTTGGGAAATGAACCAAAGTTTGGAAGAAACACCCACGCTGGCTAGGATGTGGCCGCCATTCACCTGATGCTTGCCAGACACACAGGTGTATCAAAACTCACAGATGTATCAAAAAATAATCTTTATTGTCACTAGTATAAAACAGAGCAGATCAACTGGCCTCTCAGTCTGTACAAAGTGTGGGGCATACGACCACCTGGCCTGCCCCATTCCCCGACAAGGCCCTGCCCAGACCAGCGCCCCAGGGCCTCCGTGAGGACAACCGCCAAGTGCCTCCCCTCAGGTAGAAGGGTGGACAGTGGCCTGGCAGAGGGGCGGGGCTTCTCTGCCTGGGGAGGCACCGGTGCAGAGGAGCTTGCTGGAGTCGGGGAGCCTCCGAGCACTGATCGCCGGGTCCACGCGGCGGTCAGAGGGCCACGCGGGTGCAGCAGTGGCGCAGCAGGCACGGGAGGATGCCCCGGTTCAGCTGGTGGAACTCCACGAGCTGCAGCAGGTCGGTGAAGCGCGTGTGCCCATCGTCCATGCTGTAGTAGAGGCAGCCCTCCTCCTCGCTCTGGGGCGGGAGGCACGGGCTCAGGGAGGGCTCTGGGCTGGAGGAGGCCCCCCCAGGCCAGGGCTCGGGTCCCCATTTCTTGTCCAGGGGAAAAGAAGACACGCCGGGGGCTCGGGGAGGCCGAGGAGGAGCACAGGTGCCAGGATTCGCCTGTCTCCCGGGCAGGCACCGGGGCATCTCGGGGAAGGCGGGGGCCACTCACCGGCAGAATGAGATAGTGCTTGACTTTCTGCAGGTGGCACAGGGAGAGGACGAAGCCCTGAGGGTTCCTCTGGCTCTCGCGGACCAGGAACAGGCTGCCGGAAGAGGGGGCAGTTACCCAGGACACCCGGCTGCGCCCTTGACCCAGCCTCTTAGTCCTGCACCTGCTGCCCACCCAGCCCCACGCTTACCCGTCCACCAGGCCCTGCTGCCCAATGAGCTGCTGGCTCTCCTCACGGGAAATGCGCCCATGGAACCAGGGCTGAGTGCGGTGGATGGCTGGGGGGGCGGGGAGGGAGGCAAAGGGGAAGTCACTCTAGGGAGGGGCCCCACAGACAGCCTGCAGCGGCCCCCAGTCCTGGGCACCCCACACCATCCCCCACCTGCACTGAGGCTGGTGCCGGAGCATGGCGTGGGCAGGCTGAGCCGGTGATTGGTCTTCTTCTGTGGAAGTGGGGGACATGGGGGTCAGGAGTGGGGGGGTAGGGCCTTCCCTCCGCCCTCCCCCCTCCCACTCTGCAGAAGCCCATATGGAAGGCAGGGCCCCTGTAGGTACACAGATGGGAGCAGGGCCCTCACCCGCCAGGCCTGGGCCTCCTCCAGGGCCGCACTCAGAGCTTCCCGAGGGTTCTCGATGACACGTCCGGCGTGGCCAGAGAAGTCCATGGCCACCAGGGTATTATCTGACACGCTCCTCTGGAGGTGGGAAGGGGAGGAGTCAGACAGTGCCTGGCCAGACCCGGGGGCCCGCCCTCCCAGTGCCCCCGGCACACTCACCAAGGGTGGGGAACCCAGATAGGGCGGGCGCAGGTGGCGAGACTGTGCCTGCTGGTAATTCTTATATAGCTGCACCCCATACTGAGGGTGGGGGCGGGGAGAGGGAGACAGAGAGAGGCGGAGCCTGAGTCAGGAGGTCTTGGGGCTCAGGACTCCCCAAGGTCAGGGCTCTTTCTGGCCTTGGACAGGAGCTGCCTGAAGCCAGAGCGGCAGCCCCAGCCCTGGCCTGGGGCTTCCCAGACAGCAGGGATGTGCTGCCTCCTCCCCCTGGGGGGCCAGGACGCCCTCGTGCTCGGGACCCCCCCCCCCCCCCGGGTGCTCCAAGAGCCTCACCTTGAAGAGGCGGAAGGCGGCCAGCCAGCAGGTGCGGCTCTGCTCATCCTCACTGCAGAAGATCCGGAGCCCCTTGTGGCCATTGCGAAGCTTGTTGGGCTGCGGAGAGAGGAGCTGACTGGTCCCATGCCTGCCTTCAGGACACTGTCTGTCCCTGCCTCTCCACAGAGCAGGCCCCAGCACAAGGAGTCTCCAGCAGGGCAGGGTGAAGAGGGGGTGTCTGAGATGGAGCTCGGGGCCCCAGGCAGGAATCCTGGGGCCTGAGTACCTCCTGCCCCCGCGCCCTCGGAGGGCAGAGTCTTCACCTTGATACAGAAGCCGAAGTCTGTGGGCATCCCATAGAGCTTGCGGCCCTGGGTCACCACGTACACGTTGGACTCGGTCACGTCAGCCACGTACTGTAGGTGCCTGGGATCCTGCTCGGCAAGGCAAGCAGGGTTTGGTTCAGGTAGACCCCCATCTCCCTGTCACGGCCCCCTAAGCCAGGTGGGGGCAATTTCAGGACCAGAGAGGGGCAGGGAAGAACCCAAGGTCACACAGCAAACAGAAACAGCGCTTTCCCTAGACTCAAGTCACCTGCCTTTTCTACTGCTACCTCCCGGGGTGGGGGCGAGCTGGGCAGGGGGCTGGTGAACAACAGGCAGCCAGCCTGGAGGAGGCCGGTGAGCGGCTGAGGGTCTCAGGGTACAGGAGTGCCAACAGGGAAGGGGGCAGCCGGGCGTGGGAGCGTCCCCCGGACCTCACCTTGGAGGTGCCCTTGGTGGAGTAGTAGAGGCCAGACCGGCGCAGGAAGCAGAAGAAGCGTTTCCAGAGCTTGCGGCCCGACCCCCGCAGCTGCAGGAAGCCCTGGATCTCGGGGAAGCTGCTGGCATTCAGGAAGTTCTGCGGGCAGAGGAGAGTGGGAGGGGTGAGGGGCCGCCTCCCAGGCACTGATGCCCCCATCGCACAGAGGGCGGCCCTGAGGCTGGGGCAGGGAAGGCGGCTTGTCCACAGCCTCGCAGGGCGGCACCTGGGCTCTTCCCAGGCGCCAGGCTCAGGGGCAGAGAAGGGCAGGGTCCCCACCTGGATGAGGTCTTCGTGGGAGACGCCTGCGTGCGCATCCACGCAGCTGGAGACCATCTTCTCCGGGAACAGCGAGTGCTGAGGGCAGGAGGGAGTCAGGCTGGGGGCCAGGGTGCCCCGGGGCCAAGACCGCCCCCCCAGCCCCTATACACTCACTCACCGGGGGGCTCTTGAAGAGTTCGTACTTGGCGAAGTGCTTCCGGAAGACGAAGCGGCTGTCTCCGCCCACGGGCCAGGCGGCCTGCACTTCCACCACGGACTCGTGGTCCTCCAGACCCCGCTCTGGGGGCACGGGCAGAAAGCAGGGGTTGGAGAAGAACCGCGCCCCCCCCCCGCAACGCACCAAATGCCTCACCGCTCCCTGCACCCCAGCTCACCCAGTGCCAGATGGGGGTGACACTCCACCAGTCCCCAGTTCTCGTCATTCAGGGCGTGGGCACGATGCACCAGCATCTCACACACGTGGCGGGCCGTGGCACCCGCCGCCACCTCCACCGACCGGCAGGTGCCGTCCTCACTGTACACCTTCACCACCTGCTCCCCAGGGAGTACAGACGACGTGAGGGGTGGGGCAGAGGGTGATTCCCCTCCTCCACCTGCTGTACCCTCAAGGACCCCTGACCAAGAGCCCCCTTCCACGGAGCAGACCCACAGCACCCCCATTTCCCTGCCTTCTCTTCCCGGGACAACTCACGTGGCTGGTGTCTCGAGGAAGCAGCCCCCTTGCGCTGGCGGACCCCCCAAGGATAGGAGCCTGCGAGGGAGGACTGCAGAGCTCCGGGAAGGGGTTGGGGATGGAGGGCAGGGAGCTTGCCTGAAGCCCCTCCTCTCGGAGTCTCCTGTGGGGAAGGCAGAGGGGGGCGAGGTGGGCTTACCTCCAGCTTTCTTACTTCCCAGCGCTGACCCGCCACAACCCCCAGCCCCATTACACCACCATACCTGCTGGGCGGGATGGGCAGAGGCTGGGACCTCTTCACCTCCCCCGGCAGAGAGGCATCGGGCAGCGGGGGAGTCCCAGGAGGGGTACCTGGCGCTGGGCACAGGTCTTCCGGGGAGCTGCTGAGTTGAGGCGGAGACAGATCCAGCTCCATCACAGCTGAGGAAGGGAAGGGGGCTGAGTGCAACAGCTCCTGTGCCCTGGTGCCAGGGCTCTGCCACTGTGAGAACCCGGAGCCCTGGCTTCACGAGGCTGTCGGGGTGCCCTAGCGGCTACACAGCCCCACTGCTCCCCCTCCAACTGGAGTTTTTCTGGTGCCCTCGGCAGACAGAGTGAGCCCCACTTTACAAGAGGACCCCGAGTTGCCAAAAAGGAGGCATTCTACGCCCCCTGACAGGTGCAGGGGGCGGAACCTGGTGTTCCAGGCCTCTTCCTCCGGCCCAGAGTCAAGCCGGGGACAAGCTAAAGGGGACCCCCACACACCATGGCTCAGCCCTTAGTGTCAGGGCACAGGGCCACCCCCTCCTGCGCCTGTAAGCGTGGGGGCACTCACTCCACTGGGCTCTGCCCCGGGTTTTTCCAGCTCTTTGTTGCCAGACCCGGCTGCCAGAGCCTGTGGTGGCAACGCCTGCCCAAGTGATGAGTGATACACAGGACAGGAGCGGGGGGAGGGCAGGACAGGCTCGGCAGAGCAGGGGCAGGAGGCGCAGCCTCTGGTCTCAGCAGCCCCCAAATCCCTATGCCTTCTCCAGGCCCCTTTCCCCACCCGGCTCTGTCCTGAGTTCCCAAGGCTGGAGCCACCTCCTCCGAGCAGCCTTCCTGGGGTTTCCACGTGCAGACTGATGGGCTCCCTTTAGCACTGTGCTGGGGCCTCTGCACCCACTGCTCTGCACCTGTCCTCTCCACCCAGTGGCCTGAGGGCACCTGACGCCCACAGGCAAGGCCAGAGTCTTGGGAGACCACCTGGAGCGGATGCAAGCAAGGCCAGGTGAGAGAGGGCAAGGATGCCCACCACGGGCAGAGGCAGGGCTGCCCTTTCCCGCAGGGACCAGGCAGACCCCTTTGGCTGAGCTGAGACCTGGGAAGACCCTGGACAGTGCGGTGAGGCCGCCTAGGGCACCTGGGATTGGCCAACATGCGGGGGCGTGCGTGCGCCCGCACACACACACACCCTCAGAGTGGGGCGAGCGCCTGACACTTAGTGAGGGCAGAAGGGAATTTGGGGGACAGGTGAGCCAGGGCGGGGCAGGATGGCACTGCCTGGGACTCTCCATGCAACTTGACTCATCTGCACTTCCTGGCTGAGGAGAATCGCAAACAAGGCTGCACCCCACTCCCCCTTGCTACCGGGGGAGGGTGGGGCAGGACGGAAGAGAACGAGGATGCGGCTGGAGCTGACATCACCCTCTCCTCCCCACCCCTGGCCCACCTCCAGCCCAGGTGGGAGCTGAAGTCTGCCCACCCTCAGCCCCAAGCCACCACCTGGCCCGGGGAGGGGGAGAAGAAATGCCAGGCCTGGATTTCGAGGTCATCTGGAATGGAGCTGACTTCCCAGCTGGGGGGGGGCCTGCCCAAGAAAGCTGGGCTCCCAGCCCCCGCAGCCCCCCCCCATGGGTCTGGCCCTGGTCCTGTCGCTAGGTGTCCCCGGTCCAGAGGACTTGTCCACATCAGCCTGGGGATGAGGGTCCCCATAACACACGCTCTGGTGTCCTGGCAAGTGGGGCAGCAGGAGAGCAGGACAGCAGGACGGGAAGGTCGAGCCACACTCCCCACCCAGCGTCCCGACACCAGCGCCCCACTCCCACCCCCCAACCTCGGGCAAACTCCCGGAATTCGCTTTAGGAAGACTGGGGGAGAGGCTGCCGGGCCGCCCCTCCCCGCGAGGTCAGAGGGCAGCAGAAGGGATCCCCAAGAGCAGTGTTGGGGGCGGGGGACTGAGGTGGGAGGGGCCCAGGGCCTCCGGCACACTGGCCGAGGCCGAGGCTGGGGAGGGGCGGGAAGGCAGAGGCCAGCTGGAGGGCCTGTGCTGCCCCCTCCAGCTGCCGCTGGAGAAAGCCCCCAGACCGACTGGTTCCCCAAGCCGGCAGCTCCAGGCCGCCGCTTCCCGGGCTGCCTCCCTGCCCTAGCCGCGCCAGCACCACCCTCCTGCCACCCTCGCTGCCTCCTTGTTTACTTCCTGAATCTTGCCCCACCTGGCTGGCCCCAAGGGCAGGGGGCAGGGCCCGGTGTTTAGGGCAGACAGAAAACAAGGCCACCATCCGAGCTTTCCAGGGCGGGGGGAGGGGCCGGGGTGTGGCGGGCGGTCCCCGCGGGGGGCCCTGCTCCCCGCCCCACCCCCACCGCTAGAGAATGTGGTGGGGGAGGCTTCACTTTTGGGGGAGCTCCTAGGGCCAGAGACCAGGTGAGATGTGAGACTCCCAGGTGACCTGCAGTTGAGGGGAGGGCCCAGGGCCTCTGAGGCCCCGCCCACTCCCTCACTCGGGAAAAACACCCACTGAGGGGGGGTATTCTTTTAAAGTTTAATTTGGAAGAATGCTAGAGTCTCCCGGGTGGAGTTAATCATTATTGTGCGCTCAAGGAGGTCCCTCCCCACAGAGCAGGATGTCAGTGGAGAAAGGCGGGCAGAGCCCTAACAGGCCCAGCGAGGGCCGTCCTGGGGGCCCAGGGTGCAGCCGGCCGACAGGTGCATGCTCTGTCCCCACTCTACCAGGGAGACCGGGCTCCGAGCGGGCTCCGAGCCTGGGTCTCTCCCCAGACTCATCAAACAGACAAGACCACCTGCCCTTCCCGCCTCGCCCAGACCCCTTGGCAGTGCAGACCCTCCACCCAACGGAAAGCCTGAGAGCACCATGGGCCCGCCTGCCCCCCACCTGCCCAGGCAAAGGCAGTGCACTGTGTCCCAAGCAGAGACTGCAATATGGAGAAGGAGCCCCAGTGACCAGAGTCCCTCTCCTGTACCGCCCTCCATGGTGGGGGCACCCCTAGTCCGACTGGCTGAATAGATATGTGGGGGGAACCTAGATGGGGCAGAATCGGGCTGAGCAAGGGCGTGAGGGCAGTTCCCTTGGGATTCAGACCCCCCCCCATTCTAGCTCTTTCTCTGTGTATGGGGAGGGGCCGGTTTCAGCGGGAAAGCTGGAGGAGAAAGTCCCAGACCTCCTGTCCCCATAAACAGGTCTGTGCATGTATGGGGGAGGGGGCGAGCGGAGAGAGGAGGAAGAGGACAGGAATCAGAAATGGAGCAAGGATGGGAAACCGAAGGAAAAGATAAAGTGCGAGGTGGTTTGAGTGACACAGCAGGGGACCAAATCTTCTAGAATTACCCCAGACCTGCCCGTGCAGCCCACCTCTGGATGAAGCACCCGCTTTGGTCCTTACCTGTACTCAGGGCACTGGTACACCTGGCTGGGGCCACTGGTTGGGGGAGAGAGATGCCAGGCCCTTAACTACCTGTCCCCACCCCCCACCCAGCACCCCCCCACATACCCCGCCCCTGGCCTGACATCACCGAGCAGGCAAGGAGGGCAGTTGGCCAGCTCCGACAAGATGGGCACAGCCTGGGGCCCTGGTGCGGCTGAGGGTAGAAGCGGGTGGTCGTCTGAGACCCGATCTCGGTCCCTTTACCTGGAGGAGCCCCCGCAGGGGTGGCAGGACACTGCGGGCAAAGTCTGGCTCAGCCTCGGGCCCCTGGATTTCAAATTCACTCCCGATTCCCTGCGGGTGGCAGGAAGATGTCCTGACTTTGGCCGTAGAGGTCGGGGGAGAAGGAGGTAGCCCTGTGTGTCCAGATTCCAGGCCCAAGGAAACTAAAATTATCTTGGGCAGGTGGGGGCGGGGCCTGGGGGAGGCGCTTGGGAGAAGGAAGCACAGGGAGGGGGCGGAGACTCCCGGGCTCTCTGAGGGCTGGGCTGGGATTGTTTTCGCCCTTTCCTAGCCCAGCGACAGGTGCCTGGGGAGAGGCAGGGAAACCTGGCAAACAGAGCAGCCTGAAAAGCCAAGATCAAGAGTGGTCAGGAGGGTTTGGGGGCTGGCAGAGAAAGGTGAATCTGGGCCCAATCTGCCCTCATTGGCCGAGCTAGGGAGCCCGTCCCCAGCTCTGAAGCAACCCCCTGGAACAAAGGGCACCCTGAGAAGGAGGGAGCCAGCCAGAGGAGTGTCCAGCAGCCTATCCTGGCCATTGACCTCCAGCCACGGTCTGGCCACCTAGGCTGTGCCCTGGCTCCTCAGAGGCGCTCAGACTCTGCCCTCCCTCCTGAGCAAAATCCAGGGTCTCATCTCAGCTGCCGCCTTTTGACTCCAAAGGGGCCAGGCAGGGTTGCACCGTGGGAGCAGCCACCAGCCACCGCGATCTAGGAATTCTGGCTCACCCAAGGCACTGCTCTAAGGGCCAGGGCTTTAGACTTCTCCCTCCGCTCTCAGCAAACAAGGGTAGCAGGAGGGGGGGTGAGAGGCAGAGATCAAAGGCGGCGGCCACCTCCCAGCTTGATGAGGGTGACAGTTGGAAAAACAAACAATCCTAGGGGTGATAAGAGACCTGCCCTGGGGGAGCATGAAGGGGTGGCTGCGGCCTCAACTTTCTCCAAACTTTGGTTTTCCTTGAAAAACCAGTGGGGAGGAGGGGTTGGAGGAGCCAAGAGGTGGGGGAGGGGCAAAGGTCACCTGGACTGCAGAGCAGCTGGTGCGGGAAGGCACAGCAGCCAATTCACTCAGGCATTCCCTGATGTCAGCCCTCTGCTTGGTGTGCAGATGCTGAGGGGAACAACACAAACAGGCCCCGCCCTTGTCCTCATGCTGCCCACTCAGGGAGACCACCCTTATCAAAGAACCACACACATAAGATAGGACCGGCTCAGCAGGTGAAGCCTGCAATGCCAACATCCCATAGGAGCAATGGTTCAAGTCCCAGGGGCTCCATTTCCAATCCAGCTCCCAGTTGATGGGCCTGGAGAAGCAGCAGAAGATGGCCCACGTGCTTGGGTCCCTGCCATCTACACGGGAGACCTGGTTTGACCTGAGCCAGCCACAGCCATTGCAGCCATTTGGGGAGTGAACCAGTGGATGGAAAGCCACTCCTCTTTATATATAAAACTCTGGCTTTCAAATTAATGTATTTTTTTTTCAAAGAAATGACAGGTGACACCTCTACTAGATGAATGCCTGGGCAGCTAGGGGAAGGGACAAGCGGCTGGGGGGGGGGGCAGTAGGGTCACCTTCCACACTGAGGAATAAGTGTGCCAGAGCCCTTGGCAGGAGGGGACTTCTGCAGAGGCAGAAAGCTGGGTGGAGGAGAAGGGAGAGAAGAGGCCATGCAGGTGTGCCTGGGTAGGTGTGGAAGGTGTGGGGAAAAGTGGCCCAGGACCGCCTGCTTCCATGTCTCCTTGGAGAGATTAGTGGGGTTTTTTCCTTGTGGAAAACACAGATCCCTGGGCCCTTCCCAGCTATAGACTCTGTCTCGGCTGAGGCCCAGGAATGTGTGGTATTGACAAGCCCTGGGGTGGCTGTTCTGCAGAGAGCCATCTAGCCTGTTCGTCCAGACTGGCAGGAGTCCTGGGCCGAGACCAGACCCTGCAGAGTTGGGGTCGTCCTGGGCTTCTGTGGTGGTGGTGGTGGTGGCTAGGCGGCGTGCACAGAGGAGTGGGCCCATTTGCATTTTGGAAAGCTCACTGTGGGTGTTGAAGGAGGCATCGGACAGAGCTGGAACTGTAAGGACTATAAGCAGATGTCTGGCTGGGGAGAGGGCTTGGCAGTAGGGAGCACCGGGACCCATGGGAAGTAACAGATCATACTGGGTCTTGGTCATGGTGACCAGTGCACCACTGGGTGTGGCAGGACTCACTGAGAGGAACACTCAAAACGTTGACTTTGAAAGGCAGAGGGAGGCCGGTGCTGCAGCTCACTAGGCTAACCCTCCGCCTTGCGGTGCCAGCACACCAGGTTCTAGTCCTGGTCGGGGCGCCGGATTCTGTCCCGGCTGCCCCTCTTCCAGGCCAGCTCTCTGCTGTGGCCCAGGAGTACAGTGGAGGATGGCCCAAGTGCTTGGGCCCTGCACCCCATGGGAGACCAGGATAACAGATCAGCGCGATGCGCCGACCGCAGCGTGCCAGCCATTGAAGGGTGAACCCACGACAAAAGGAAGACCTTTCTCCCTGTCTCTCTCTCTCACTGTCCAGTCAGAGAGCGACCTTCCATCTGTTGTTCTTCTCTCCAAATGGCTGGAGGAGCCGGGCAGGTCCGGAGCCAGGAGCCAGGAGCTTCTTCTGGGTCTCCCACACTGGTGCAGGGGACCAAGGACTTGGGCCATCTTCTACTGCTTTCCCAGGCTGTAGCAGAGAGCTGGATTGGAAATGGAGTGGCCAGGACTCCAACCGGCAACCAGGAAGTAGTTTTACCCACCATGCCATGGTGCCAGCCCCGAGGGTGACTTTTACTCTGTATAAATGGCATTTGAATTTTTTAAAAAAAGGAATAATAATAGAATAAATTGATAAATGCTTCTTGTTTTACAGTGGAATTCAGTCTTTTAAAAAAAATTCTTTATTTATTTGAAAAGCAGAGCAACAGAGAAAGAGGGAGAAACAGATCACCTGTCTGCTGGTTCACTCCTCAAATGGTCACAGCAGGGCTGGGCCAGGCCACAGCCAGGAGCCGGAACTCCATCCCGGTCTTCCACATGAGGAACAGGGACCAAGTACTCAGGTCCTCTTCTGTTGCCTTCCCAGCACACTAGCCGGAAGCTGGTTGGGAATAGCTGGGACTCAAACTGGCACTGCAGTCTGGGATATTGGTCTCGAAAGCAGTGGCCTAATCTGTTGTACCAGCCCCTACATGTTTTTCTGTTTAAGAAAAGAAAAATTTAAGAAAAATTAAGTTCTTTTTAATTTAAAAGGCAGAGTGAGAGAGAGTAGGAGAGAGAGAGAGAGAGAGAGAGAGAAATGTTGAGAAATGGAGATCTTCCTTCACTCCCCAAATGACCACAACAGCCAGGTCTGGGCCAGGTAGAAACCAGAAGCCAAGAGCTCCATCCTGGTCTCCCACGTGGGTGACAGTGGCCCTAGTACTTGAGACCCAGGCACATTAGCAGGTAGCTGGATTGGAAGCAGAGTAGCTGGGATTTGAACCAGCAATCTGATATGGGATGCTGGTGCTACAAGCAGTGGTTTGACGCACTGTGCAACAAGGCCAGCCCCTGGAATTACATTTAGATCAATCCATCGTAAGTGCAACATGCATTTAACACACCTAACCCACCAAACACCACTGTTTGCCTATTGCTTTGCAACCATTAGGATCCCTGTCCTAAGGTAGGGATCATCCTTACAGATCAAGGGAACAGCATCAAGAGTCCAAATATAAATTCTTACATTTCTGGCCAGTTGACTTTTGACAAAGGTGCTGCGATGATCTGATAGAAAAAGAATGGTCTTTTCAACAGATGGGGTACTCAGATGCCAAAAGATGAATTTAGACCCTTACCTTGCATGACACATAAAAATTAACTTAGGACACATAACACACCGACATGTAAAAACTGAAACTTATAGAAGAAATCACTGGAGGAATCTTTGTGACCTTGAATTAGGCAAGAAACCTACATACAAGAGCAAAAGCACAAAAATATGATAAATTCCACTTTATCAAAATTAGAATATTTGTACTTCAAAAGACACCATTAGGGAAAAAGAATGCTAGCCAGAGACTGAAAGAAAATGCCCTCAAATTATGCAGCTCATTAGGGATTTTGTATCGGGAATAAAAGAATTTATATATCAATAATAAGAAGACAATGGAGCCGGCGCCATGGCTCACTTGGTTAATCCTCCGCCTGTGGCGCTGGCATCCCATATGGGCTCTGGGTTCTAGTACCGGTTGCTCCTCTTCCAGTCCAGCTCTCTGCTGTGGCCCGGGAGGGCAGTGGAGGATGTCCCAGGTGCCTGGGCCCTGCACCCGCATGGGAGACCAGGAAGAAGCACCCGGCTCCTGGCTTCGGATCGGCGTAGCTCCGGCTGTAGCGGCCATTTGGGGAGTGAACCAATGGAAGGAAGACCTTTCCTTTCTCTTTGTCTCTCTCACTGTCTGTAACTCTACCTGTCAAATAAATAAATAAAAATCTTTAAAAATAATAAGGAGACAAGCAACACCTGGGTGGTGGTGATCAAAAGACATGGTGTTGGTGAGGACATGGAGAAACAAATCTTTACATGCTCTATGGCCAGTGGCAATGGAAAATGGAAAAGCTGCTGGGGAAAACAGCTTGGCAATTTCTTTAAAAAAAGATTTCTGTGACTGGCGCTGTGGTGTAGCACGTTAAGCTGCTGTCTGCAGTGCCAGCATCCCATAGGGTTGGAGTCCTGGCTGCTCCATTTCCCATCCAGCTCCCTGCTGGTGCGCCTGGGAAAGCAGTGGAGGATGGCCCCAGTCTTTGAGCCCTTGCATCCATGTGGGAGTCTTGGATGAATCTCCTGGCTCCAGCCTAACCCAGCCCCGGCCATTGTGGCTATTTGGGGAGTAAACCAGCCCTTCTCTCTCCCTCTCTCTGCCTCTGCCTCTCCTTCTCTGTAACTCTGACTTTCAAATAAGTGGATAAATCTTTAAAAAAAAAAAAAAAACAGACTTATGAGACGCATTGTGGCACAGCAGCCCCACCTGCTTCTCAGGCGTCCCACATGGGCACCGGTTCCTGTCCCAACCACTCCCGTTCTGATTCAGCTCCCTGCTAATGGCCTGGGAAAAGCAGCAGAAAATGGCCCAAGTGTTTGGGCCCCTACCACCCACGTGGGAGATCTGGGTGAAGGTCCTGGCTCCTGGCTTTGGCCTAGCCCAGCCCTGGTGGCTGTGGCCATCTGAGGAGTGAATCAGCAGACAGATCTCTGTCTGTCTCTCTCTCTCTGTAACTTTGCCTTTCAAACAAATAAACAAATTTTCTAAAGAGAGAGAGAGAGGAGAGGGTGAGACAGAGAGAAAGAGATCTTCCATCTGCCTGTTCACTCCCCAAACGGCTGTGACAGTCCAGACTGAGCCTTGTCTGAAGCCAAGAGCCAGGATCTGCATCCAGGTCTCCCATATGGGTGGCAGGGGTCGCACTTGGACCATTTTCTGCTACCTTCCCAGGCACATTAACAGGGAACTGGATTGGAAGTGGAGCAGCCAGGACTTGAACCAGTGCCCCAATATGGGATGCCAGCATTGCAGATGGCAGCTTACCTGCTGTCACAAGGCAGGCCCCAGAAATTTCTTAAAAAGTGAAACACAAGCTTATGGTCCAACCAGGCAATTTTATTCCTAGGAATCCACTCAGGAGAAAGGAAAACACACATCCATAGAAAGACACCCACATGACTGCTTATAGCGACGTTATCCAAAATAGAAAGTGAAAACCCGATGTCCATCAGTCGGTGAATAAACAAGATGCCATCTAGCTGACACAGGTGTTGCAGCACAGCCGGTTAAGTCACTGCTTGAGGTATGCACATTCTACTTTACAGTACCTGGGACTGAGCCCACTCCACTTCCAATCCAGCTTCCTGCTAATGGGCCTGGGAGGCAGCAGAGGATGGCCCAAGGGTTTCTACCATCCATGTGAGATACCTAGATGAAGTTCCTGGATCCCAGCCTCCATTGGACCCAGCCCTGGCAATTGCAGGCGTTTAGAAAGAAACGAACCAACAAATGGGAAGTCAATATCGACCCCCATCCCCATCACTCTGCCTCTGCCTTTCAAATAAATGTCTTGGCCGGCGCCATGGCTCAACAGGCTAATCCTCCGCCTTGCGGCGCCAGCACACCGGGTTCTAGTCCCGGTCGGGACGCTGGATTCTGTCCCGGTTGCCCCTCTTCCAGGCCAGCCCTCTGCTGTGGCCCGGGAGTGCAGTGGAGGATGGCCCAAGTGCTTGGGCCCTGCACCCCATGGGAGACCAGAAGAAGCACCTAGCACCTGGCTCCTGCCATCGGATGAGCTCGGTGCACCGGCCGCAGCGCGCCAGCCGTGGCAGCCATTGGAGGGTGAACCAACGGCAAAGGAAGACCTTTCTCTCTGTCTCTCTCTCTCACTGTCCACTCTGCCTGTCAAAAATAAAATAATAATAATAATAAATCAAATAAATGTCTTTTTTTGGAATACTACTTAATAATAAAAAGGAACAAAGTACTGTACATGCTACATGAATGGATGAATCTCAAAAAAACAAAAAAGAAAGAAAAGATACTGAGCAAAAGAAGCCAGAAGCAAAAGACCCATACTGTATGATTCTATCTACAGGAAATATCCAGAAAAGGTAAATTTATAGACAGGAAGCAAATCAGCGGTTGCCTAGAACTGAATATTAACAGGTGGGCGGGACCTTATCAGCTTGATGGAAATATTCTGTAATTGGATTGTGGCAATGTTTGCACAACTCTGCAAATCATTGAACTGTTTATAAAGTAAAGGGTTAAAGGGCCACCACACGTGGCTGACCTGGTAGGATACTACTGCGGTATCCAGGAAGCCAGGAGACAGTTAAGGGCTTGAGCAGTCTCCATTTCCAGTATCGCAAAACACGATTAGTGCCCAGCTCCCTAGGGAGGGGCTGCCAAAGCACAGCGGATGTGCAGGAGCTGGATGCAAATGACGACCCTGGGGAGTTAGCCCTCTCCTCCCCCCGCAGTCTAAGGGCCTCCAGTGCAGGGAAAAGCAGTCACACAAGACTGGAAAAATGCCATCAGTGTGAGTGAAAAACGGTGACTGTCACCACCAGCCGCCCCCCAGCCCAAGCAGCTTGTCCCACCGCTTTCCCTGCCTTTGTAAACTGGAAAGCTCTTTGCAGTTTACGATATTTCATTCGATTAAGGAAAGCTATGAAGCTGTTAGGGGCGAGCCGATCAGCAAAGGTCTGGACCCTGTCTGCCCAATCTCGGCCCCCGGACGCAAGCTCTCCCGCGGCGGTGCAGGGTTAGGGCCCAACAGCGGCCGCGGCCTGCAGGGGGCGCCCAGACGCGACGCGCGGCCCCGCCCCTCGGCCCCGCCCCGTCACGTGCCCACCGCGTCGCGTCACACGCGGAAGCGGCGTCCGGAGCGGAGCCGGCAGCGATGAGCGGGGAACCGGGGCCGACGTCCGCAGCGCCCTCTCCCGGGGAGGTGGAACCGGGCAGTGGGGTTCGCATCGTGGTGGAGTACTGGTGAGCGGCTCCGGCTCGAAGGGTCCCCTCCGCCCCCCACCCTGGGCGGGTCGAAGGTGGGTCTACCGGAGGCCCCTCCCCCGGAGCCCCGGCGCACTCGGCATCTCTTCTCCCCAGTGAGCCCTGCGGCTTCGAGGCGACCTACCTGGAGCTGGCCAGTGCCGTGAAGGAGCAGTATCCGGGCATCGAGATTGAGTCGCGCCTGGGGGGTACAGGTGAGGCCCGCAGAACACCTGCTGAGTCAGTCTGCTTTAAATGTCAGCCCTGCTGTAGTTTCTAGCTGTGACACTGGCTGCTTTGCCCAGCGGTGTGCATACACGAGGCCCCTGCTGTAGGTGAGGGGGTCGCAGATAAGGACTACGGAGAAAAACCTGTTCGGCTTGAAACTGTGCAGGGTTGGAGGGGAGGGGATGCTTTTTTGAATGCTAAAGATTCTTGAGTGGACCAAGGTTGGGGAGGACTTGAGCTACAGATGAATCTCTAACGGGGCTGATGGACTTTGGTATAAACCCCCCACCACCACCACCTCTGTCCCCAGCAAAGCACTCCTTCATTTCTTTCATACCAGGGGCCTTTGAGATCGAGATCAATGGACAGCTGGTGTTCTCCAAGCTAGAGAATGGGGGCTTTCCTTATGAGAAAGATGTGAGTATTCCCAGGGCCAGGGGGACCCCGGGTCACCCTTGCCCACCGACTGCATCACCTGTTCACATCTCTGTCTGCTAGCTCATTGAGGCCATCCGGAGAGCCAGCAATGGAGAACCCCTAGAAAAGATCACCAACAGCCGGCCGCCCTGCACCATCCTGTGAGCGCCTGCAGTTCCGGGGGCCACTGGGAGCTCCCCCACCTTTCCCCTGACTGCGCTCCTGGCGTCCGCTCTGCCCCTTTGCATACAAGGAGGGAGTAAAGGCTCGAGGGGTCTTGAGAGCAGGAGAGGGCCGCTCGCTGTGGACACGAGGTCATCGCCCCTTTCCAGGAGCGGAGCCCAGGCCCTGCCCCAGCCTGGCAGCACCTGTCAGATGGCACGGTAGATCTTATTTACTCCCCCTCCCCCCCCAGCCCTGGGCCGGGTCAGCTATGGGCAATAAAGAGGCACTACAGACACCTGTGCCAGCGAGCGTGCGTTTACGTTCAGCCTTGGGAGCGAGCGCTGGGGCGCAGAGGGCAGCCGGGCCTTTGCACCACCTGGTGGGTGGGCTTTTTCTTGGGAAAGTGAGTAACACAGTAGATACTGCCTTCCCCCCCCCACCCCCATCATCCACTCCCCTCACCCAGAAGCAGAAAACCACCCATTCTGGTGAGTGGTCTGAGCAGTTAGTTTGTCCTAAGCAAGAATCATCGGGTTGTCAAAGGGTCTTCGGATCAGAATCCCAACTTTCCGATGCCCCCTATCCAAAAGCCAGGCTCCAGGACAGTAGGCTCCTGGTCAGTCCTTGCTTTCTCAAGACTTGCAGCCACGCCCACCAGGAAGAGAGGAGCTGACTGTTGGGTGAGCTGCAGGGATGGCACAGAGCATCACCCCCCCCCCCCCCCGGGCATGAGCTAGTATCAGCTGTTTTCCAAAATATATTTGCAAGTGGAGAAAGTGGGTGTGGAGGGAGGACCCCCTCCCCTCAACCGCAGTGACCCCCTCCTCCATACAGCTCCCCCTGTTCCCTGGGTCCTTATTTCATCTTAAAAAAAAAAAACAAGTAAAAACAAAACAAGAAAAGCACTCTGTACAAGGATGGGATCTGGCTGCTGGTGCCGGCCCCTTCTCCCGGGGCAGCACCGAGCCTGAGGGAGAGCCTGGATGGGTGGCTCTTGTCTGGCACACGCCCCTCCTGGGCCCAGCTTCGCTCAGTCCTTCGGTGCCAAGCTGCTGCCTCGCGTGAGGAGGCTGTGGCTGTGGCCCCTGCACCCTAGGATCCGGCGGTGCGGGGCTCCAGGGTCCACCAGCACTTCCCAGGGCGGGCCCTTCTCAGCCTCCTGGAACTCAGCAGAGGGAGATCCTAGCACGGGCTCCTGGCATGGCGCAGGCTGCCCTGGTGTGGTCCAGGGCCCTGTCCTTGCCTCGTCGTGATGCGGGCAGAAGTCAGGGCTCCCCACTCCCTGAGGGCACAGCAGGGCTTCGGCACACTCGGCCTATGGCTCACACCGGCACGTCCAGGCCCAGGTACTCGGGGTTCTCTGCCGTAGGGGTCCCTTCAAAGGTGCTGGGTGGGGACCCCCGCTCTGCTGGGTCCTGGTCCCAATAATAGAGGTTGTCAAAGGCTGGGCTGAAGGCAGGAGGAGAGTGGGGCTGAGGGGCAGCCCCTCCCCGGGGTGCCAAGTACTCGGGGTTCTCCACGGCACCCCCAAAGGCAAAAACGTCTTTGACAACCCCATTCTTCCCGGGGGAGAGAGTCTTGGGCCTCTCCAGAGTGGCCCCGGCTGGTCGGGCGGGCGGTGCAGGGCCCTCCAGGGGGGAGGGGGGCTGCGGCCGGACCTCTGGCTGGTTCACATACTCTGAAAGGACAGGAGAGGACTCAGGAAAGGATCCCAGGTGCACCCCCAGCGTAGCCCCGCCCCCACCGCCCGATCTCTCCACTGAGGCCTGGAATCCATACCGGGCTGGGGGCTGCAGGTCAGGGGGGCAACGTAGCCGTCAGTGTCCGGGGGCAGGGGTCCTGTGGGGTCCTCACTGTACCGTTGTAGAGGGTTGGGGTCGTGTGGCGGGAGGCTCTGCAGCCCCTTGGCTGCTCCCATCCCCAGGTCGCCATCGAATACGTCGGAGCCAGCCCCTTCTGAGGGGGCCAGTGGAGACCTGGGGGGCTCCTCTTCGGTGGGCTCCAGCCCCAACGGCAGCTCACCGCCACCACTCTGGGGACAGGAGAGAAGGTCATGACCTGGGGTGGAGACCCCGTGAGAAGTGACTGGGTCTGGGGGCATATGACACAGTCACCACAGAGAGGATGGGGTCACGGGTTGGAGGGCAGTAAGCGTTGCCCCTAGGGAGAACGGGGTCTCCATGAGGGAGGGGGTGGGGGAACATCCAAGGGGGACTTGGTTCCCTGGGGTGGAGAGGGGAGCAAGCACAGCCCGCAGTGTGACCGAGGCACTGACCCGGGTGGACGAGCTGCGGTGCCTGCGGTGGGCTGTACCCCCAGCGCCCGGAGCAGGGTCTGGGCAGAAGAAGCCCTGCTGGGGCACCAGGTACTCCTCAGCGTCCACGAGGTCCCCCATGTCTTCATCCTCCAGCAGCGAGCGGTAGAAGGTGCTGTCCAACGGACTGGCGGGGCCCAGGTCCTCATTCTGGGGAGGCAAGGCACAGCATGGCAGCCCCTCCCCAGCCCGGCTTCATAGAGGGCAAGAGGTGGGGGCTGGGCTCGGGGTCCTCATCCCCAACCCCTGCAGGAGAGGTGGGTCGGGACAGGGCAGGAAGGCCCAGTACCTGGATGACCACAAAGCGCTGGGGGTCCCTGGCCATGCGGGAGAATTCAGCCACCAACTCCCGGAATCTGGGCCGGCATTCCGAGTCAATCATCCAACCTGGGGCAGGAGCAAGCTCAGTGTCCCGGTCGCGGTTCCCCCAGTGTGCTGGCTGCCTCCCTGGGAGCCCCGACCCAGCTCCCCTCTGGTCCAGACAATCCTGACTGACAGCCCGGGACTGGCTCTCTGGTCTGGAGCCAGGACCTCTGGGCACCCCTTCCTGGTTCCCCTTTTAACTTCCACGTAATTCCCCAGACTTCTATAGGAGGGATACTAGACGCTTTGGGGGCTCCTGTAACTATACGAAATCCCCTAGGCCAACAAACATCTGGTTCCCGGCCCCCTCCCAGTCCCCCCGTGAGCCCCTCCACCCAGGACCTCCCAGCCCGCCTCCAGGCAGCCAGCCCAGCTCAGCCACGCACATTTGACCATGATCATGTAGACGTCGATGGTGCAGATGGGGGGCTGGGGCAGCCGCTCCCCCTTCTCCAGCAGGTCAGGGATTTCCCGGGCTGGGATCCCATCGTAAGGTTTGGCCCCAAAAGTCATCAGCTCCCACACAGTCACCCCTAGGACAGAGACGGGGGACCAGAGGGAGCTTCAGTGTCCTGAGCCCAGCAGCCTGGCACCGCCGTGCGGGTGGAGATGTGACGTCGAGGGTCCGGATCTACCCAGTCCTTCCCCAGTGCCTAGAAAGTGGGCACGGGCAGCCCTCGCCTCCCCCATGACACACGCGCACCCACTAAAGTTCCTCCTAGTCCTCCCCATCCCAGCACCCGCACAGGTCCTCATCCAGCCCCCCCCACCGCCACTCACCGTAGCTCCACACATCACTCTGGTGGGTGAACCGCCGGCGGAGAATGGACTCCAACGCCATCCACTTGATGGGCACCTGGGAGGGCAGAGGAGGAAGTCCTCCAATCGGATGTGGCGGGAGGCTGCCGTTCCCAGAGTTCTCCTGGGGCTGGGCCCCACCCCACCCTGCCTCAGCTTGCTCCCGGCTCTGACCTTGCCCCCGTCCGCGTGGTACTCTGTCTCGTCAATGTCCAGCAGCCGAGCCAGCCCGAAGTCTGTGATCTTGACGTGGTTGGGGCTCTTGACCAGCACATTCCGTGCAGCCAGGTCCCTGTGCACGAGCCGCACGTCTTCCAAGTAGCTCATCCCCTGCAATGGCAGGCACTGGTGTGGGGCCTCTGCGTGGGGCTCGGACTGGCCCCACACCCAGGAAATGCACCCACGCTAGCCCTGTGGAGAGAGGGGCTTGCTCCCCAGGAGCCCACAGAGCCCAGGCCCCGCCCCTAAGTGCATACCTTGGCAATTTGCACACACCAGTTCAGTAGGTCCTGGGAGCCCAGGCGCCCGCGGTGTTCACGGACATGGTCCAGGAGGCAGCCGTAGGGCATCAGCTGTGTCACCAGCTGCACCGTGGACGTCAAGCAGATGCCCAGGAGGCGGGACACATAGGGGGAGCCCACCCCTGCCATCACGTATGCTTCCTGGGGGCCAAAAAATTGTCAGAGACCACAGACCCCAGGCACAACTGCCTCCTGTGACTAAGGACCCTCACCCTGCTAACCCCAACCATCACAAAACACAGCCACGGACCACAGACGGGGATGTTGAGTTGAGGTTTGGGAGTCCCATCACCCCCAGACACCAGTGCAGAAAGATCAGAGCCCCACCCTACAGCCATGGTGTGTGTCCCCATCGCCCGGTGTGAGGGGAGCATGGGCTTACATCCAGGATCTCTTTGTTGGCTTTAGGGGATGTGTTTTCTCGCAACACTTTGATGGCCACTGGGATTTTCACATTCTCCCCATCGGGTATCCAGATGCCCTGATCAGAAAAACTCAGCCGTGAGCAGGGGTCGGACCAGCCCCACTAGTCTCCAAGGGAGCCCTTCCCTGTCCCCTGGCCTCGCCCTCCTCCTCCCCCTCCCCCACACCCCTGCAGGGATAGCCTCACCCCGGGGACCACCCACCCCAGCTCCTAACCTTGTAGACTGTGCCAAAAGCTCCTGATCCAAGCACCTTCACCTTCCTCAGCTCCGTCTCTTTCAGGATCCGCATCTGAGCCTGGTTGGGCATCGCTCCGCTGGGTGTTAGTGGCTCCACCAGCTGTGGGGCGGAGGTGCAGCTCAGTGCTGGGGCCAGGGCGGGGTCCCAGCCTCAGGCCGGCAGCGGCGGGGGACAGGGGCCCTGACCCGGCTCACCTCCGTTTCCTGCAGCAGCCTCCGCATCGTGTACTTCCGGATCTTCTGCCGCCTTCGCTTGATGAAGATCCCAAGGACTGACCCCATGACCACGACCAGCAGAATGCCCACCACAGCAGCGATGATGGACGTGACAGGGCTGGGGGTGGAAGCCAGGGTCAGGGAGGGGGCCACTTGGGCAAGGGGACACAGGGCCCCTGGGGAGGGACACGACAGTCCCTAGCATTGGGAAGGCTGGCCACAGGCTCTGACCCTCTCTTCCCTACACGAAAACCTGCCGTGGCTCCCCACTGCCTGCACAATGAATCCAAACTCCCTGCTAGCCTCTCCAACCCCTCTCTGTCCGGTATTCTTGCCCTTGGCCATAGCTCAGGGCTTTACAATTTCAAGGCAGCAGAATCCCCAGGGAGCTTGTTAATATGCACAATTGTGGAGCCAGGCCCCTCCCTGGGATTCTGATCCTCGTGTGGGGTGGGGCCCAGGAATGTGCACCCAGCAATTTGCTGTAGCACCAAACCAATGTTTCACTCTCAGTCCCAGCCTGGGCACTCGCCCGTCCTCCTGCTTGGACCACCACTTCTCCACGGGCCCACCTTCAAGACTCAGCTCATCCTGGATGGAGCCTCTGGGTGTCGACCCAACACTCTGGTCATTCTTGTCCCTGTGCTGGCCCACCTCCCCACCCTCGCCCCTCTCAGCCAGGGTCTGGGGCAGAGCAAGCCTCGGAAGAATGCTGGCTTACTCTGCTCCTCTGAAAAGCCCCTCGCTGGCCAACCATGTTCTGCTCAGTGGCCTGGTGGCCAAGGCTTCAGATCCAAACCCAAGCTGACTCTGACCTCCCCCCTTGCTCCCTCCCTGTGCGCACTTGACAGCCCATCCCCACACCAGGACCTCGGCACACAGCCTGGATTTTCCTGCTGCTTCCCCATCCCACCTAAATGCAAGCAAAACACCTGCCCCTCTTTCAAAGCCACCTCCTTGAGGCCTCCCGCCATCTCCAGCTAAGAATCTGTCCTGTTTCCGTGCCAGTGCTGCAGCTGCACCTTTCTCACCCTCCCCAGAGTTCCAGGGAAATGAACCAGGCCACTCCAGCAGGCAGGAACCGGGGTGGGGGGTCTCAACCATCTTCCCGCCCCCAGCACCCTGTGCAAGTGGGATCACCAGTGTAAGAGTGGCCTGGGGAGGGAGGTGTGTCACGAGCTGACCCCTCCCTGCATCGGGGGCCAGCTGGGGAGACAGGGGCACCAGGAGGAGACCGGGCCAACCTGGCTCTCTGCTCCGCAGGGCAGCCTTTGTCATCCAGGTCCACGCAGCTGCAGGAGAAGAGAGTCCCATTAACAACTTAAGGAACCATCCTTCGGGGTTCCCCCCAGCCTCATCACAAACCCCGGGGGTGGGTGGAACCGGGTTACTCTCCCCAAGTGACAAAGGTAGAACCGGGGCACAAGGTCACTCTGTTCCATCTTCGGCACTGAGAAGCGATTCCTTCTCCAGCCGGGAACCCACATCCTCTGCTCCCTGCACCGCCCCACGGTGCTGGAAAGCGCAGCTGCTGCCTCCACAGAGCACGGTACAACACTCCCCACGGCCCCACACACCTCTCTCGGTCCAGCCCCGAAACTGCCGCACCTGCTGGGGGGACCACAGACTCTCACATGCACACGACCAAACAAAAGGAAACAAGCTCGATAGCCCTCAAACAGGGTCACAGATGGAGTCTTTTTGAAAAGGACACAGATCCACACGCGCTCACAGACAGGGGACCTAAGCCAGGAAAGCACAGGGCAGGCCTGGGGGAGGGAGGGAGAAGTGAGTGCGGATGCGCCACAGCCCACTGGGGTGATGGCTACAGCTCACATAACCTGCTGTGCATTTTACCAGGACAGAGGAAAGCAGCTTGAAAGTTCCAAACAAAAGAAACAGTAAGGGTCGGAGCTGTGGCTCAGTGGGTTAAGCTGCTCCCTGCCTGTGGCGCTGGCATCCCATAGAGGGGCCGGTTCGAGTCCCGGCTACTCCATTTCTTTTTTTTTTTTTGGCTAGGTAGACAATGAGAGAGAGAGAGACAGAAAGGTCTTCCTTCCGTTGGTTCACCCTCCAAATGGCCACTACTTCTTCCAGGTCTCCCACATGGGTGCAGGGGCCCAAGGATTTGGACCATCTTCTACTGCTTTCCCAGGCTATAGCAGAGAGCTAGATCAGAAGTAGAGCAGCTGGGACTTGAACCGGTGCCCATATGGGATGCTGGCACTGCGGGCAGCAGCTTTACCGCTGTCACAGCGCTGGCCCCAGGACACAGGCATCTTAACCCAGGTCTTAACTTTAGGCCAAACACCTGCTTCCTTTTTTGGCATTTTTCATTTTCAGTTCACACACAATAATTTGTACATACTTAGGGGATACAGTGTATCATTTCCATACATGTAGACGATGTGTCCATGTGTCGTGATCAAATCCAGGTAATTAGCATTTTCATCTCCATATCTTTTTAAAATCTTTATTTATGTTTAAAGATTTATTTATTTGAAAGGCAGAGAGAGAGAGGAGGGAGAGAGAGAGAGAGAGAGAGAGAGAGAGAGAGAGAGAGATCCTCCATCTGCTGGTTCACTCCCCAAATGGCCACAACAGCTGGGGCTGACTCAGACTGAAGCCAGGAGCTTCACTCATCCAGGTCTCCTTGGGTGCAGGGACCCAAGCACTTGAGCCATCTTCCTCTGCATTCCCAGGTGCATTAACAGGCGGCTGGAATGGAAGTGGAGCAGCGGCCGGAGCCGCGGCTCACTTGGCTAATCCTCTGCCTGCGGCACCAGCACACCGGTTCTAGTCCTGGTTGGGGCACCAGATTCTGTCCCGGTTGCTCCCCTTCCAGGCCAGCTCTATGCTGTGGCCCGGGAAGGCAGTGGAGGATGGCCCAAGTGCTTGGGCCCTGTACCAGCATGGGAGACCAGGAGGAAGCTCCTGGCTTCAGATCAGCGCAGCTCTGGCCGTTGCAGCCATTTGGGGAGTGAACCAGTGGATGGAAGACACCTCTCTCTCTGTCTCCCTCTTTCTGTCTTAAGTCTGCCTCTCAAATAAATAAATCTTAAAAAAAAAAAAAAAAAGAATATGCACAGATAAAAACACCTGGAGGGAAAATATTCTAAATTGTTAACAGAACAGAACTGCTGGGAACATTCATTTGTATTTAATGCTTCAGTTTAAAGTTTCTAACATGTCACATGTGTGATTAGAAAGCCAAAGAGAGGAAAAGTTAAGAGTCTCAGGGTCAACAAAAGTAGAGTTGTCCCCCTTTTACAGTAAGAGCCCCTGAGAGGCTCCTGACCTGCAAACCCTCCCTTCTGCAGAAAAGGCTGCCAGACTCACGCATGGGTGCAGTTGATGGGGCACGGCTGGCATGTGCCTTCCTCATCCGGGAACTTCCAGACGGGCATGTAGGACAGGTCGGGTTTCACCCCGCTGGGGCAGCGAGCCACGCAGGAGGGAGGGTCCTTGTAGTGGGCACAGGCCACACACTGGTCGGCCTCCTGCACGGGGAGGAAGGGGTGGTGGGAGGCTGGCACTGACGCGCCCAGGACAGCAGTAGCAGGCTCTGGGTCCCTTCCCCGCTTCCCACAGCCTCTCACAGGTGCCGCTGTTTTCCTTGCTCTGAGACAAACAGCCCTGGGCATCCGCCATCTCTGGGCACCCCTCCCTCAGCAGTCCTCCTGCAGACTTGCTCTGAGCGACCGGGCGCCGCCCACAGAGGTGGAACAGTGAGTGGCACCAGTGGCCTTTGCAGTGCTTGGGCACGTTGCCAAACCCTGCTCCATTTCATTCTCACCACGCCCCAACGAGGTAGTTCCTACTAGAACACTCACTTCAGACAGCATAAAAACAAGACTGGAAGCAGGGCCTGGAACTGAGTCCAGGGAGCTGAAGCCCAAGCCCACGGGTCTAACCACCTGAGCCCAGTCACAGCCAAGAACCCTGGGGACCTCCAGGGTCCCTGCACCCCAGCCTCCCTCTCCTGCCATTGTCCTGCCATCCGGACTTAGTTGTGCACCCTGCAGCTCCGTGCCCCCGCCAGGCCCCGAGCCCCCGCCCCCTCACCCGAGCCCAGCCGCATCTCACCGATCCAAAGCAGGTGACCGAGCCATTCTGGGGCTGACACTCGGGGTGACACGGCAGACAGTGCCTGTCACTGACATACTCCCTGGGGAGCCTGAGAGGAGGGACAGGTGGTGAGGGGTCTGCGAGGAGCCCCGTGCACCCCTCCGGCCGCCCCCCCTCCAGCCCGCATACCCCTGTAGCACTCGGCATTCCTCCACGCACTCCTGGCCCCGAAGGAACTGGCTGCAGTTGACGCACTGGGTGGGCCCCGGCCCCCAGCAGTGCCCATGGGCGCACAGCGGGTAGCAGGCCTGGCCCTTGCCCGCTGCAGTGAAGAGGAAGGGGCCAGGAGGAACTCAGGGCAGGTCCCGGGTCCAAATGAACCAGGGAAAGGGGCTGTGAGCGTGGGGACCAGTGCCGGGCTTAGCAAGGAGAGGAGGCCGTGTGAGAGAGCAGAGACGGGGGAAGGGAGAAGGCGGCACCCAGGCAGTGTGGCAGGGCCCAGCGAGAAGCGTGTCAAGAGGCCAAGCCAGAACCAGGTCCAGAGTGTTGCTCCAGGGGCAGGGCGGGCCCCAGGAAGCTGCTGCCAGGGGCCCGTGCTCCCTCGTGCACCAAGCTCCGTCTTACCGCACTCGTCCTCCGGCCGATTGCCACTGTGCAGCAGCGCCTGGTGCGGGTTCCGGAAGAGCTGCTCCCAGGGCACCGTGTGCACGAAGCAGAGGTGGGGGTTGCGGTGGATGAGGGCCAGGCCGCTGCCCAGCTCCCGCAGCGAGCGCAGCCCCAGCCAGCGGATGCCCAGGCCTTGCAGGGTCAGCGAGTAGGCGCCGCTACGGGAGCAGGAGGAGCGCTTAGGGCCCGGCGCGCACCTTCCCGCCAGCCCTTCCCTTCCTTCTCTGTCCCCAGCCAAGTCCCTGCGGAGCCCAGGGGCTGCCTGCGCCCAGCGCATCCCACGGGGACCCCTCCTCCCTGGTACTCACTCATGCAGAACTCGTCCCCTGATGACTTGAAGGTTCTGGAAGACACTGAGATCCGGCAGGCTGTCTGGCCAGGCCGCAATGTACAGGTAACCTGCAAGAAGCAGGTGAGGCTGGAGGGGTGGCGACAGGGCCAGGACCCCCCAGTCTCTGCAGAGCAGGACGCAGACAGCCCACCTGTTATCTCCTCCAGGGTCCCAAACACTCTGAGCTGCTCAGGCAGGAGTGGGGCGGTGGCAGAGGCTGGGTCCCTAGAAGGATCAGGGGAGGAGTCAGTGCCAGGAAGGGGGTGGACATGACCCCCACATGGGTCCCTACCCTGCCCCCAAGTGATGCCTTCACTTCAACCCTCTGCCCAGGGAGCCCCGCTGTTCCCATCCGGGCCTTGCCTGGACTCTGCCTGGGCCACACCCCTCGTAACAGTGTTTCTATCCCTGATCTGCAAACTCCCACCTTACCTGGAGAAACTGCTGGAGAAACCCGGATTTAGCTACAGACTAGGGAATGAAAGAGCGCCTCACTCAAACTCCGTCACCACCGCACGAGGCGGGGAGCGTCCCTGTGCCCCTATTTTACAGATCGGCAAGCGGAGGCATAGCAAGGTGAAGAGCACAAAACAGGCCATGTGGGTTCTCAGCCCCCCCCCAGCTGTGAAAGATGGAGGCAGGCTGGGGTGAGCGGTCCTGCCCGCTCTCGCAGCGAGGGGTTGGCAGTCCGCGCACACGCTCCCACCCACAGGCTCCAGCCTCCCCAGCTACACGCGGGAAACAGAGCCTGCACATGTGCGAACGGCCCCGCTGACCACGCACCAGTCGCCAAGAGCCAGAAAGGGGAGCAGAGAAGCAAGCGTGGAAGGGAAGGTTCCTCTTTTAAACACATTTCTAATCGGAGTGTAACTCGCCGACAATGAAATGGACAGGGTCGGGGTGCAGGTGGGAGTGTGCGCAGGCGCACTGACTCACGTATCCACCACCCGGCTCCCTGCACCCCAGGAACTTCCCTGGTGTCCCCTTCCAGGTCCCCAGCCCCGGGAACCACTGCTCTGCTTTCCCTCACGACACGTGGGCTTGGCTGTCACCCAGCAGAATCAGACAGTGGGGACCTGTGTGGTCCGAGGTTCAGGCCCTTCTGTCGCTCAGAACTTCCCTGTATTCATATAACAAGAATCTCTCTGTGGTATGAATATCTCCATTTTCAAATAATAGTGCATATGTGTTTGTTTATAATGTCTACATTTGAAGTAAATGTGCCAAAATATTAAAATTTTTAAAAATCACGGGCCAGCGCTGTGGCAGAGCAGGTAAAAGCTACTGCCTGAAGTGCCAGAATCCCATATGGGCGCCAGTTTGAGTCCCAGCTGCTCCACTTCCAATCCAGTTCTCTGCTCTGGCCTGGGAAAGCAGTGGAAGATGACCCAACTGCTTGGGCCCCTGCACCCATATGGGAGATCCAGAAGAATCTCCTGGCTCCTGGCTTTGGATAGGCTCAGCTCTGGCTGTTGCAGCCATTTGGGGAGTGAACCATCAGGTGGAAGGCACTCCCCCTCTCTGCCTCTGCCTCTCCGTAATTCTGTCTTTCAAATAAATAAAGAAGTCTTTTAAAAAAATTTTTTTTATTTGACAGGCAGAGTGAGAGGAAAAGAAAGGTCTTCCTTCCATTGGTTCACCCCCAAATAGCTGGCACTGCGCCGATCTGAAACCAGGAGCCAGGTGCTTCTCCTGGTCTCCCATGGGGTGCAGGGCACAAGCACTTGGGCCATCCGCCACTGCACTCCTGGGCCACAGGAGAGAGCTGGACTGGAAGAGGAGCAACCAGGACTAGAACCCGGTGCCCATATGGGATGCCAGTGCCGCAGGTGGAGGATTTGCCAAGTAAGCCACGGCACTGGCCCCTACAAATTTTTTTTAAATTAAAGAAAAACATACACCACCATGTGTTTCTGTATTTATTTCCAACTTGGGGCTCTTATGAATTAAGCTGCCATGAATTTAAAGGAAATTTTCCTTTATACAGATGCTTTGACCACCACCTAAGTCCAGGGTCATGGATAACATGTTATTTGCAAAAAGTCATCACCCCCTTACCCCAGACACACACACACACACACACACACACACACACACTCTAATGTCCCTGCTCTCTCTGGTCTCCTTTGCATTCCTGGCCTGCCTCCCACCCCGCAGTCCCCCGACATGCTGACATATCTGGGTCCTCAGGGCCCTCCGGCCGCCCTGATGCCACCTCAGGCCATCGTGAGCACCCTTACCCTTCAAAGCTCTCGGGCAGAAACGCCAGGCTCCCAAAGATCTTCTTGCAGCCGGCAAACTCCTGGATGTTGGCACTTGTGACCGCCCGCGCCTCCCGCAGGTGCTCCATGCCCAGGCCGTAGCACACTGCGGGACGGGGGCAGGTGGTGAGGCGCCATCTCCGCCCCACCTGGGGTTCCCTCCTAGAGCCACAGGCCCCCTCCCGCACTGACAGGAGACACAGGGGCAACTTGTGGGGCTGGTCTAGGCAAGCCAGGGACAGAGACTGTGGGAGAATAGGGGGTCCCAGGACAGAGGACAGAGCGGGCTGGGCCAGGCTGGGTGGGCACAGGGGCAGGAACCGCCTGGCCTGGGGGCAGTGGCTGGGTACCTCGTGCACAGGGCTTGCTGCATTTTTCACACCGCTGTGTCCCGTCCTCAGCCGTCACCTCTTGGTTGTGCAGGGGACAGACCAAGGTGCAGGAGCCCACGTCCGTAGACAGGTAGTTGTCTGCGGAGATGAGGAAGACGCTTCCTGAGCAGTGGGCCCTCGCCCAGGTACAAGAGCCACACCTAGGGGCCGGCGCTGTGGCGTAGTGGGTAAAACCGCCGCCTGTGACACCGGCATCCCATGAGGGCACCGGTTTGAGTCTCGGCGGCTCCACTTCTGATCCAGCTCCCTGCTAAGGTACCTGGGAAAGCAGTGGAAGATGACCTAAGTAGCTGGGCCCCTGCACCCATGTGGGAGACCCGGATGAAGCTCCTGGCTCCTGGCTTCAGACCTGCCTAGCTCTAGCCATTACAGCCACTGGAGAAGGGAGCCAGTGTAAAGACTATTTCTGTCTTTCCCTCTCTCTCTCTCTCCATAATTCTGCCTTTCAAGTAAATAAATAAACCCCGCGCTCCTTGTCCGAGCACCTGCACTCCTCCCGAGCACCCTGGGTCAGATCCCCGCTTTACAAAGAGGGAAACCGAAGCACTGAGCTACGGAAAGCACTCCGGGTCACTGTGCCCATCCGTGCAGGAGCCCGGATGCAGACCTAAATGGCTTGGCTCTTGGCTTTGTCCTCTCACCCACCACGAGGCCGCACAGCCAGCACCCGAAGGCCCTCTCCTGTCTCCTGGGACGGGTGGAAAGGGATCCCCAGGTCCACACCCAGTCTGCGCATGTCCATCAGTAAGCAGAGGAGCTGTTAACTGAAGCCCCAATCTATCCAGACTATAGAATAAAAACACATTATCACCAGGCGATGCAAAAGCTTGACAAATGTTAGCTCATTCCACCTTTATCACCACAAGCTAGGGACTATTCGTGCCCCCATTTTACAGATGAGACAACTGAGGCACAGCAAAGAGAGAGCCGCAAGACTAGTAAGTTGGCCAGCCCTGTGCAAACCCAGCCAGTCAGGCTCCTGAGCCTGGGCTCCCAGCTGCCTCTCCTGCCTGCCGCCTGCCCCACAGCTTGGGAAGGAGGAGGCAGGTGGCGACGAGCGGTCATGCCCAGCTCTGCACAGCGAGGGGCAGGCAGCCCCACACACGCTCCCAGCCATGAGAACCAACCTCCCCCTGGACTCACAGGGACAGGTGGTCACACAGCTGGCGCCGAAGGTGTAACGGCCCTCAGGGTTGGGCATGGACTCGAAGGTGTCCGTGTTGTAGGTGACCAGGGCCGGGCAGTGCAGCTCACAGATGCCACTGTGGTTGAAGTGCAGGCAGGCCTGGGGGCAGGCAGCTGGTGTCACTGGGTGGTTTTCCCTGGAGCGCCAGGGGCAAGGGGGCGTTACCAGGCAGGGTGCCCACCCCTTGCCCCCTGGGGTTTGGGGGGGGAGGGAGCGAGGCCCACTGGGCCCAGGCAGGAAGGCACGTACCAGGCAGTCGGAGTGCTTGGGGCCCATGCAGCCGGCGGCACACTGCTCATGGCAACAGTCCGTGGGCAGCTGGCCCTTGCAGCGGGCACAGCCTCCGGCACAAATGGTGCGTGTCACTGTCGGACAAGGGGCAGGGTGAGGGTGGGCGCCCACCAGGCCCCACACCGGCATCACCTTCTGGGAGGATGCCCTGGCTGCCCGCAACACCCACCCCGGGCCCCCAGGACTCACGGCTCTGACAGTCCTCGGGACTTTCTCCCCAGCAGCCGGAGGCTTGACAAGCTGGAGAACAGGGTGGGCCTGTGGGGAGGACCAGAGCGAGCAGTGAGAGACGGCGCGGTGTAGACAGCCACGGAGACTAAAGCGAGGATGCAGAGCGTGGGCCAGAGCCGGCCGGGGACCAAGGGCGGCAGAACCAGAGGCACGTGGGGAAGCCGAGGGAGACACCAGGGGCTGAGACAGGGTCAGGCGGGGAGGGGCGTGGCTTACAGGTCCGGGCGCGGCTGGCATTTATCCGCGTGAGGGCCAGCTGGTTGTTCTTGTGGAAGATGTCCTGCCACAGAATCGTGTCCTGGTAGCAGAGCTGGGGGTTCCGCTGGATCAAGACCCCTCCCTTCAGGATCTCTGTGGGACAGGCAATCGTCAGGGGACCCTTCCCCCACCGTCTGTCACCTTCTGTCCTCTCTTGGGCCCTCCTGCTTCTCAGAGGGTAAAGGTGTCTTAATCAGCCCCAGACTCCCCGCAGAGCAGAGCAGTTAGCCTCCAGCCCCGCCAGCAGCTGGCAAAGTTTGTGGTGGTGCAATTTAATCTGTACAGCCGAACTGCATGATAGTTATTCCCATGGATTTTTTTTTTTATTTGACAGGTAGAGTTATAGACAGTGAGAAAGAGAGACAGAGAGAAAGGTCTTCCTTCCATTGGTTCACTCCCCAAATGGCCGCCATGGCTGGCGCCGCGCTAATCCGAAGCCAGGAGCCAGGTGCTTCTCCTAGTCTCCCATGCGGGTGCAGGGCCCAAGCACTTGGGCCATCTTCCACTGCCTTCCCGGGCCACAGCAGAGAGCTGGACTGGAAGAGGAGCAACCGGGACAGAATCGGTGCCCCAACTGGGACTAGAACCCGGGGTGCTGGCGCCACAGGCAGAGGGTTAGCCTAGTGAGTCGCGGCGCCGGCCATAAATACATTTCTTTAAAAGAAATAAATGGAACCAGCATTGTGACGTAACAAGCTAAGCTGACGCTTGCAACACCAGCATCCCATTTGGGCACCAGTTCAAGTCCCAGCTGCTCCACTTCCTACCCAGCTCCCTGCTAATGGGCCTGGGAAAGCAGAGGAAGATGGCCCAAGTGCTTGGGCCCCTGCACCCATGTGGGAGACCCAGAAGAAGCTCCTGGCTGCTGGCTTCAGCCTAGCCCAGCCCTGGCCATTGCAGCCATTTGGGGAGTGACCAGCAGATGGAAGATCTCTCTCTCTATCAACTCATCCTTTCAAATAAATAAAATAAATCTTTAAAAAGAAAGAAAAGAGACTGAGGAGTCTGGATTCACCACTAACTGGCTGTATAGCCTTGAACAAGTCACTTATCTTCTGCAAGCCTCAGTTTCCCTATCTGTAAAACGAGAATAACCCTGAAGCTTTCTTTGCATGATTCTCTGAACCGAGATCATGCAAAGCACAGGGCACCCAGAGCCTGGGACACGATCAGCTCCAGGCCCACCATGTACAGTTCCATAGGTTGCTCACTGAACATTTATATTCAGCTGAATGGGGCAAACACCCAGCCTGTCTTGTGATGATCGATGTGTGCATACTGGCACAAGCTGCCACTTCTTGGAAAGAAGGGAAATCTTTCTGTAGCCTGAGGGCACCACCCCTGGCTCTTCCTGCACCCACCCAGAGGAGGAACCACCTCCGAGTCACACAAAGCCTCTGCGTGGTGAGCGGGAGCCATGGTCGGCTCTGGAGAATGAGCAGAAACTTTCAGGGACAGCGAAGGCCACCTGTGAGGCTCCGAAGCCGCAGCTCCCGCAGCCCTCCCGGGGGGGCCCCCGCAGCCGGCGTGGCGTTGTCCCACGGGTCTCCATTGTCCAGCACGGCCAGGGCGAAGTTGTCTTCAAAGAGCTGGGTGCCTCGCACGATGCGCAGCCTCTGCAGCGGGATGTGCCGCACCTGGTTGTGGGCGATGAGCACGTAGCCCTGCACCTCCTGGATGTCCTGGGTGGGGGGACAGGGCAGGGGCAGGGCTGAGGCAGGTCTGGGGCCTAGGACACTGCCGGCCCCATAAGGGCTCCTGCAGGCTACACTGCGCAGGGATCTTGGGCAAGACCCCCAGCCACAGAGCAGGCCCACACCCTCCTGTGTTAAACGGAAATCAAGGCCACTTCTCATCTGGCATCGCCAGTTCCTCGACGATCCAGAAAGCAAACAGGGAGAGGGGACACTAAGCCGTGAGCTCGAGCCCCACCCTCTCTGCATCTCGGTGTGCTCGTCTGTTAAAGGAGGAGGACGCCTGGTCAGGATGAGGTCTGCTGTGACCCAGCAGTGCACGCGCCTCCCGCTCCAGGCTGGCTGCTTTCCAGTGCTCCCCACGCTGTCTCAGGTCTTTCTCTTTTGACCTTTGTGATGGGTCCCCAGCATGCCTGTTGCTCCCACTATACAGACAGGGAAGCTGAGGCCCAGGGCAGCTAAGGATTAGATCCTATGCACACAGCACATGAGCGGCAGAAGTGGTCCTGGAACTCACCTCTCCCACCACCCTCTCCACTACCATAGGTGGGAGAGGGACCATGGCCCGGGCAGTCCGACAGGGGAGGTGGTCACGCTGGCCAGAGAGCACCAGTGTGGCAGAAGCACAGATGCATCCCACTCAGGGCCCCGGCCAGCTATGTGACACAGTGGAAGTCAACTGATTTTGTAATGGAATGGGTAGGAGTTAGACATCAGGAAGGACTTCCCAGCTAAGGAAACACAGGGCAAGGCACCCTCTTCTACCGCCCACCTATAATCAGAGGACTCAGCCCAGCTGGAGGAGGGCCTGGCTGGGCTGCCCCGGCCTCACCTGCAGGAAGGAGAGACTGGCATTGGCGGGCAGGTAGGTGAGTTCCAGGTTCCCCTGCACCACCTGACAGCCCTGGTAGAGGTAGCGAAGCATGTCCAGGTGGGTCTCGGGACTGGCCGGGAACCGCAGCTTCATGTCTGTGCCGGTGCACACTGTGGGAGGGGGCATACAGGTCAGAGGATGCTGCCCTCCACACCCGCCCCCAGACGGGGAGGCAGCGCGGCTGCAAAAGCCCGTTTCCCACTTCCTGGCATCGTCAGCAGCAGAAGGCAGCTTTCGTGTCGGGAACAAGAGGCAAATCTGGGGAGAGGCTCCCTTCTGGCTGGGTCTGCCCTGGGCACCCAGAGGGGCCCTGTGTGCCGGCCCCAGGGGGCTTGCCCACCAAGAAGGGCAAAGAAAGCTTCCCTTTGTCCCACAGGCACCAAGCAGGGCCAGGGGGTACAAAACCCCCAAGACATGATGATGAATCATGAAACCTCTGGGTACCCCCTGCCCCTTTCCCAAGCCAACAAACCCAGGGCATTCTCCCTAGGCCGTTCTCACACACCCACACTGTCAACCTCCTGGCCAGCGCCAGCCGCCCCCACAGTGCCACCCAGCAAGTGGGGAAGGAGGGGCGGCGGGTGTCACAGCTGGGACATGGGGCAGCCCAGGCCCTGGGCGCTGCAGAGACCTTTAGAACTCCCCACCTCCCCACCCCACCCCCGGCAAAGAGAAGGCACCTCAGACACCAGTATGGGCATCCGGACCCCAGCAGAAGATCCTGGGCTGGGGCGAGGCACGTTCTGCAGGTTCCTACGTTGGCACCCTCGCCCGTGCCACCTCCTCAGGGCAGGGCTCCAGAGTCAGCTGGCAGAATCTATGCCATGAAACTCCTGCCACAGGGGCACGGCGTCAGCTCTGTGTACCTGCCTGGGCCAACCAAGATGCACCGTCGCACCTCACCCCTCCTGGGCCTTAGTGTGGGGGTTCCTGAGACCAGAAGGAGCCGTTCAGCCCAGGGAATGATGAGGGGGTGACCCTCCCCTGGTGAGGGGGACTCTGGGAGCAGCGTGCCCCATGTCTGCCAGCGGCGGGGGTGGGGGGGAGACGAAAGTGCCCAGTTGAACTTGTTTTTCTGCTCCGGTGAGAACATGAATCACCTGGCGCGTCCTGCCCAGGAGCGTGGAGGGAGGCGGGCGGAGGGCACCGTCAGTTACACAGGCTCGCAGGTGCCTGAGCGGCCCAGAATTCCTGCCGGTCTCTGCTGCGCCTCCCAGGGACCAGAGCAGTGGATTTAGGGGTCTGATGCCAGGGGCTCTCTTCTCCCACCCACCTGCAGCTTAAGGTCAAGTCTTAGGGGACGAGAAGATACCCCCCATCCCCCACCCCCACTCAAAGAGCGGGGTTAAGGCTGGTGGGGCAAGCAGGGAATCCCTCGGTGGCTTCCCAGTATCGCCCAGACTGCTCTCTGGTCCCTCCCCGCTGGGCAGATAGGATCTCTCTCCCCATCCTTTGCCATAGCACCCGTCCCTTGCCCCAACCCTTCCCCCCAAAGACTCCCAAGAGAAACAGGAGCCGGGGGTGGGCGGCCAGGCCCAAAATAACGCCCGCTGCCGGGACCTCCCCCCCCCGCCAGCAGCTTCAGCTGCTGCATAGACACAGCTGTCTCCAGGCCCAGATCCCAGCTCTGGCCCAAGCTGGGGACAGGGACTGACAGGGCTGGGGCAGGGGCCCTCCCCATGTGGCGGTCCACTCCTTGTGGCTCTCCACCACCTGCAAGGGACACTAGCCAGGGCAGCCGGGCAACGAGTCAGCCGTCACCATGGGAAGCGCCACCTTGACAAGGCTGGGCACCTACTGCGCACCCAGCAGGCACTCGGCAATCCTCACGACATCCTGGGGGCCGGGACTGCCATCCTGCACAGAGGAAACAGGCTGGCAGGCGAGACACTGCCCCATGAGCAACAGGGGCGGGATTTAAACGTAGGTCCTTCTGCTGCACACACGGCGTCAACAGTCACTCTGCTGATGCCACCGAGAACAGGCTCTAAGGCAGTGCAGGGGGCTGGCGGCAGGGTCAGGGAGAGTGGCAGCCACGCCCCGCTAGCCAGTCTGTTTACCTGACTTGCTTGCGGCTGAACCGAAGCTAAGACTCTCAAGTGTTTGTTAGCAGGTGGTAGAATTGGTACCCAGGGTCCGGGGGCCTTGCAGGCTACACCCCTGCCAAGCTGCTAAGAAGGCCCACCTGGTGCCTCCCCTGCCTCCACCTCCATCCTACGGGCCCTTCCCCAGGCCCTTCGGTGACCCCCATACCCAGCCTTGCGTGGTGGAAGGTTCTAATGCCCACCAGGGACTCTTGGTCACCAGGACGCTGGCCCCTGAGTAGCCCCAAGCTCCGGGGCCAAGAGTGACAGGACCAGCACAGAGCTGGACTGCCCATGGAGCAGGACTTGTGCCTGCTGAGTGCATACACCCAGTCTAGTCTGCCTAGGGAGGCAGAGGGGCCAGGTGCGGTCTCGGTGCCCATCCCTCCGCGCAGGGCGGGGTGCACTCCCTCCTGTCCCTCCTGCGGGCACTGGTGGTCAGGGTTTGGCTCCAGCCCCGGGCTCTTTGGTGGGTTCTCTCCTCTCCCCCAGCCTTCAGCCCCAGCTGCTTCTTTGCTCACAGTGTGAAAGCCAAGGCTTCCTTTGGTTTCCATGAGTACCACCAGGGAACTCCCTTCATCCCCAGAGCCCTGGGGCCACAGCCACACCAGGGCTCACTCCCCACACACACCGGCAGGGTTTAGGCTGTCCTTAGACCAGAACCCTAGTGCAGCCACTCTCTCCGTGACCTTGTGAGGCCCTGCACCTGCAGGGCAGAAGCTCCCTGGGATCCATCTCCACACCTGTGATTTCCTTGGCACCCAGCGACTATTTCCTGGCCTAAACTGAGTCCTAACGACTCTTACTCCCTCCAAGCAGGTACAAGAGAGTTAAATGAGAGCTTGAATCCAGAGGCAGTCTGTAAACACGGCAAGTCTTTGTAAACAGAGCTGGGGCCACACAAACATTAGCTGTAATAATTCTCCCACTCCTTCAGAGCACACACATCCCTCGCCCCTACCTCGCCTCTCTTCCCAAGGGTGAGGAGGGGAGGGGGTAGCCTAACAGAAGTGGCACAGGAGTTTCCCCGCAGGTGGAGGGCAGGAAGGGAGATCTCTTTCTAGACCATTCCATCACCCCGGGGCAGGCACATCTACCCTGGGTCCTGCCCCAGCCTCTGGACCCCCAGGCCTCCCCTCACCCACAGACCTTAACATCCCAGTGGCCTCCACACCCTCCTGCCCTAAGTCTCCTATGATGCTGAGAGGGCCCAGGAGGAAGGCAGGCATGGGCTGGACAGGGAGGGAGAGGACTCCACAGCCGGGAGGGGACCTCAGGCCCCCCAGCTCAGCCCCATTTCCCCTAGCCAGGTTCAGAAGCCCACAGCATCTCTATCCCTTTAGGCTTAGGTTTGGGTCAAGACATTCCTGTTGCGTGGACTTGACCAACTCTTAAGGCCTCTTCATTGGCTAAGGAGTCTTGGCCAAGTCCTTGGGTTCTCTGAACTTCAGTTTTCCACCTGTACCCCTGTCTCAGGATTGTTAGATGGAACGGAACCATCTGCAGATGAGCACCTGCCTACAGGAAGCGCACTGCAACTTCTTAAAAACTCCAGGCAACGGTTTCATCCAGCAGGAGTACAGGTGATCCCAGTTCAGGAGAAAATGTGCATTGTATGTGACCTTGGAAGTCAATATATTTTTCTTTTTACATTTGAGCCTTTCTTTGCTATTTTTTTTTTCTTGGACATGAAAATGAACACTTTTAGTAGAAAGAGGGAAGGAGGCTCTTGGGAAGATCACACTGGAATTAAAATATGAATGACCAGTGAAAAGGATGCGTTTGGTGCAATTTACAAATCTTGACTGCTGAAAAAGATCTCAGCAAAATCCTGGCCCCCTGGCCCTTGCCCCTGGGCCTCCCCTTCCAACATCCCTGCCCCAGCCCACAGCCCTGGGGTAGAACCTAGCTGCTGGGTGAGATGTAACCATTCCCCATGCAACACACTCAGTGTCTCTCTGTAACTCAGTGTGAAGACCCGAGGAGGCCCGGTCAAGAGGAATCTACCCCAGCAACACAGCCACTGCCTGCTCTGCTCCCAGGCAAGGAGAGGAGGGCGGTGGCCCCTCGCCATGGGCAGAGGTGAAGTTGCACGCCCAGGGAAGGAAGGACAGGGACCTCCCTCTGCAGCCACCCAGCAGGCGCTGGGCCACCTCCTGCTATTTACAACAGATCTGGCCCAGCACCTTGAGGGCGTTCCTGGAGAGGGCAGAGTTCAGCCTGCGTCCCCAAGTCATCAGGGAGACTGATGTTTGGCAACACAAGGCCCAGACACACAAACACAGACCATAACTCAGGACCACCTGCACAGCCCCAGACACACACTGACAGCTCACAGACAATGCGGCAAGGCCCTGGCGAGGACCCGGGTGGGCACCACGGATGCACTGCCACCCACGGCTCCCCAGACTCCCTGAGTGCCAGGGGCCACCTCACCCTGCTCCCACAGCACCCTCACCCAGGGATGCAAGGGGCAGTGGCCCCCACCGGCTCAGGTGGACCCCAATCACCATCTTCAATGTGCGGCTAAGGCTGTGCTGCCCTGGGCCGGCTGTGAGCCCCACCACAGGCCAGCAGCCGCCTCCCTCTGGGCCCCGTTTTTCACCTGCAACGTGGCCTTCTGTTAGGAAGACGAAAGGAGGGAATGCATGCAAAACACCACCCACGGGCCCAGCAGAGCGTACTGGGCACAGAGTGTGTGTTAGCTTTTATCCAGACTGCGTGCAGTCGGACAGCTGGGTCGGGATACACACCTCTCCACGCACACTCCCCTTCCCCTCACAGCAGGAAGCAAAAAGACAGCAGAAGCACCCGGCCCCTGGGATACCCCCATCTGGCCATAGCTGCCCCGATATGCCGCCCGTGGAACTCTCCAAGCCAGGAAACCCACCCTCACCCCTCTCCGGTCCAGGCTCTCCAAAAGTCACAAAGCCCGCAGGCCCTGTAGGAACTGGCTCAAAACAAACCAGGGCCCCTCCCCCTCGCCCAGACCCCAGCGCCAGGGACGCGTGCAGCTCGCCAGGCCACTCTCCCCGGCCCGCGGGGCAGGTTGCTCTGCCCACCTCCCCCTACACCCCCGGCCCCGCCTGAAGCCGGTACTGGAACGCGGGCGGCTGAAGGGGGCGGGGAGGGGGGAGGGGCAGGGCAGAGAGGACCCCCCCCAAGGAATCCAGCCCAGTCCAGTCCGGAGGCGGAGGCTGCCAACTGGAAAGGCTTTGAGAAGGCTGGCGGGGGCTCGGCGCGGGGAAACACGCTCGCGCGCGCGAGTGCACACTTCCACACCCACCCCGCAATCCACCTCGGCGAAAACTTTGGGCGCAATCTCGGAGAACTTTTCTGACAAGTCCCCGGAGCCCGCTGGGAGTCCGGCAAGCGCCCGGGCCCTAGAAAGGGGCGATCTCGAGCCGCTTCGGTGGGGCTCGCCCCCGGCCCCGCCTCCACCTTCTCTCGCCCCCTCCCGGCCCGAGCGCCCCGCTCCGGGAGAGCCTGAACTTAACGAAACTTCGGCGAGGAGGGCTCGTCGGGCCCCTCGGCCCCCGCCAGCCTGGGGCTTCGGACCGGAGACCCAGGCTGCGGGGGGGAGCCTTCGCTACCCCATCCCCTCCCCACGCCAGACCCACCTTGGGTGCCCGCGGTTCCGGGGGGCAAAAGGGCGAGGAGGAGCCCCCAGCGGTACCAGGCCGCCAGCTCCATGGTGCTCACTGCGGCTCCGGCCCCATGGCTCCGGCTGGACCAGGCTGGGAGGGCGCGGGGCTCGGCGAAGCGGGTAGGGGCCGGGCGCGCGGCTGCTGGCGGGCGCTCCTCGTCTCTCGGCTCGAGATGGAGGGGAATCTCAGCTCCACAACTTCATTCTCGTACTTCCTCAAGCAATCCTACTCCTCCTCCTCCTCCTCCTCCTCCACCTCCTCCTCCTCCTCCTCCCGTGATTGGGAGCAGGCGCGCTCACGGCTCGCCCCCCCACCCCCGCCGCTGCATTCCAGCAAGTCTGGGAGTGGCAACTCCAGCTTCGCTTTCTCCCTCTCCCGGCGCAGGCCTGGGTGCGTCCGTGCCAGCGCCCGGACGCCGGGGTTGCCCGCAGCAGTCCTCACGCAGAGCCCGGCAGAGGGATCCCGCCGCCTGCTCCGAGTGCGGGCGAATTCTCCAGGCTGCCACCCTCCAGTCTCTCCGAAGCCTCGGGTTAGATCTGCAACATTCCCGGGGAGTTTGCATCCTACCGCGTCCCGCGCCTGTTTGTTGTGGTATCGAATAATGGCTTGCCCGCCGGCGCACTCAAGTAAAACTGACGGCCCGGGAGCGGGGATGAGCTGGGGTCCAGGTGTGGTCTCCAGGAGCCCTTGGGACAGCTCCTTGGCTGTTGTGGGATCTGGTCCGGGCTGAGAAGCAAGACCTGCACATTTGGGAGGGGACAGTGAAATCGGAGGCAGCAGGGCTTCAGTACTTGGCCCAGCGTTCTTGTTTTCCTAATCCTTCCCAGGTTTGTTCCTCGCCTTTTACCCCCTGCTGAGCGCCACCCCTCCACCCTACATCCATCCCGCCTGAATTCAGGCCCCTACTCTTAAACCTCAGTGTGGCAGTGCACCTGGAAAGAAGACCGATTTTTGCTGTAAGACAAAATACGACATGGGACATTTTATCCTAACAAATTGCTCATTATTTATCTGAGATTCCGATTTACAGGGCACCCTTATTATTATTTGCTAAGTCTGGCAATTCTGAATGCACCCCCGCATTCCACCCCGGAGCCCAAGAGTACAGCAGTACCTGTCAAGAGGAGTGAGACCCTGCTCTGGGGCCTGGAGAGAGAATCACACAAACGTTTCCTAACCTGCATCGTGGGCTGAGCACTGAGAGAGGCAGGCTGAGAACAGCGGGCTCTGGAATCAGGGAGCCCTGTGTTCAAATCGCAGCTCCATCACATATCAGCCACTCAGACGGCACTTGGCACAAGAAGATTGCTCAATAAACACTCCCAGATTTACTCATAGTGGGAGAGATGTAGGTTTTGTGGGGTCTGAGATTTATAAAATTTGAGAGACTCTCTTTAAAAAAGAGCTGGAGAGAGAGGGCAGGACTCCCACATCCCACATCAGAATCCTGGCTACACCATGCTTCCGATTCAGCTTCCTGCTAACGTGCCTGGGAAGCAGCTGATGGTGGCCCAAGTGCTTGGGTTCCTATCACCCACACAGGAAACCTGAATGGAGTTCCAGTCTCCTGGCTTTGGACTGGCCCAGCCCTGGCTGTTGTGGGCATTTGGGGAGTGAACCAACAGATGAAAAATAAACCTCTCTCTCTCAAATAAATAAATACATTTTTTTAAAAAGAAAGTGATGGAGAGGCCAACACTGTGGCATAGCGGGTGAAGCCACCACCTGCAGTGCCAGCATCCCATATGGCCTCTGGTTCCAGTCTCAGCAGCTCCACTTCCGATCCAGCTCTCTGCTATGGCCTGGGAAAGCTGTAGAAGATGGCCCAAGTGCTTGGGCCCCTGCACCTGCGTAGGAGACCTGGAAAAAGCTTCAGGCTCCTGGCTTTGGATCAGCCCAGCTCTGGCTGTTGCAGCCATTTGGGGAGTGAACCCGCAGATGGAAGACCTCTCTCTCTCTCTCTCTCTCTCTCTCTCTCTCTCTCTGCCTCTGTTAACTCTGGCTTTCAAATAAATAAATAAATCTTTTTTGAAAAGTGAGGTACGTGCATGCAAATAAGAAGCTTCAAGCTTACCCTTCCTTAACCCCATAGTAAGTCCTCCTCTGGGTCTAACCAGGGATGTGTCAGCTGCAGTCAAGATAAAGGGTGGACTGGGAAATCAATTTAGACCAAGAGAAGGCTTTAAAAAAAAAAAAAAAGAAAGAAAGAAAGAAATAGAACAGGATAGAAAAGATCTGAGCACTGGAGGGTAGGTGTAGTTTTGTGTGTGTGTCCTGGGTAATTTATTCCTTGGATAAATCCGATTATTCCTTGGATCCTTGTCACAAACATTGAGGCAACACCGCTGTGTAAGTACAGGAGCTCACAGCCTTCACAACGACCATCCATAATCTGTTCTGCCTGAGTTAGTGTTAGGGCGAGGCTCCAAAGAGTTAAGCAATTTACCCAGGACGCCTGTGGGCAAGTGGAGAAAGTTGAGCATCCAGCAAGTCCGGCCCCTCACCCTCCCTCTAACTTGCAGCCTGAGACCCAGTGAGCCTGCCTCTCAGACCTGCAGCTTCTCCTTGCTCTGGCGAGAGAGGCCGTGCTGGCCACACACTGGAGGGCATGCACCTGGGTGAGGGTGGGCGTGGCCTCGAGAGCCCTTCAGGATGCTAGCTCCCCACCCCACCCCCTGGCCCACTCCTCCTTTGTCCTCTTCTTAGGAAGGGTCCAGCTGGGAGAGCTGCATGGCCACCATTCTTCAGGAGATACCTGTTCTGAGCCCTGTGTCCCCAAACCACAAACCTCATCTCACCGAGCTCTTCTCCAGCCTCCAGGGCTTGGGGGGAGGGCTGTGGTTCCCCGCTTTGCACAAGACATCCTGAGAAGGAGAGGAAGTCTTCCAAGATCACAGGGCAGAGCCCGCAACAGAACCATGGGAGCTTTGGCTTCCTCCACTACAGGAACCCGGAATCTATGGTACCACCTGCCCTCACCCCAGGCCCCTGTCAGGGAGCCAGAGGTGGCTCCTTCAAGAAGTCCAGGTAACCATGCCCCCTCCCCCCTCCCACCAAGATCCCACCTTCTCCCTCCTTTCACTCCCTGTCTCCACCAGAGCATCCCAGACCCCCATCCCGGTCCCAGGAAGCAACCCTCACTGGCTGACCAGGCGCATCCCTGTGGGCAGCGGAGTGGGCGGGGCCAGCCAGCCGAGGCGGGGGCAGGAGGGGGTGGGGGAGGAGCTGGGGTCAGAACCTACGCCAGCCAGCCCGGGAGGAGGCTCAGCGGGCCCAAGCCTCCCAAAGAGAATGGGCCCATTCAGAGTGGAGATGGAAGAGGAAAAAACCTTGTCTGGTGTTTGACAAGAGGGGAGGGAGGGGGCAGGGTGGACCCTGCTGTCTCCATTCTCTCCTCCACTGCCCCTCCCCAGGGCCTGGCAGGAGAGCCTGGAAGGGGTTGACTGAAGGGAGAAGAGGGGGATTGTTGGGGCCTGGAAGGAGGCGGCGCCACACGGGGAGGGGTGGCTGCAGGACACAGGACACTGGGCAGGGCAGGGCAGCAGAGTCAGCCTAGGTCAGAGGGCCAGAGGGTGAGACTTGCCCAAGAAGATCCTTGGGCAACAGAGACCCTGTGGGCAGGGGAGATGACCAAGGAGGCAGGATGGGGTCCCACTTAGGGAACGGATCTCTTAGGGTCTGGAGCCACTGGCCTGTGAAATGCCAATCAATCATTCACCAGCCACTGAAACCTGGGGGCAAAGGAGGTGTTGTGTGTGTGTGTGCATGTATGCTGTGTGTCAGTGTGTGTGTTGTACATGCTGCATGTGCATGCTTGTGTGGTGTGTGTTGTGTGTGCACGTGTCTGCACACTCTGTCCATGTGTGCTGTTTGTGCATGCACGTGTGTGTGCTGTGTGTCCATGTGAGTGCCATGTGCGTATCCATGGATGTGTATATTGTGTGCATATGCTATGTGCGTGTTTGTGTGTGCATGCAAGTGTGTATTGTGTACCTGAGCATATGTGTATATGCCTGTTGGCCCCAGTCTCCTCCCCTCTGTCTACCTCATTAGCCAGCCTCAGGTCAGAGGACTGAAAACAAACAGAAAAAGGGAGGGGACGGTGCAGTCCACAGTCCGAGGTCCAGGCTACACACCAGGGCCTGCCACGCAGGGCCTTGAGGCTGGGGTGCGGATTGCTGGGGAAGTGCTTGTGGGAATTAGTTACTTGGAAGGAGTCCCTTGAAGGAGGAACAAGGCCTTCCAGGGGCCAAAGGAGAGTCATTCAGAAGCTTCCGATAAGAAAATTGGGCCTGTCTGAAGCTGGCCTTTCCCGAACGACTGGGCTCAGGGTTAGTTCCAGTTTCAAGGACAGCAAAAGAGACAGAGCCCAAACTTGCCAGACACATGGGGGGGGGGCTTCCCCCTGAACCCCCTCAGGAATGCAGGCCTGAGGCCCCAGAAATGGCTCTGCTGGGCACTCTGCCGCCTGGGACTCCCCTGGCTTTTTTACGCCATGCCCGTGGCGCCCTTCGGCCCAGGTGCAGCACACAACGCAGGGGACTGGCACTGCTCTTCAGCGGCGCACTTGGATTATCTGTGGGTCACTGCTCAGACGGTCGCTTTGTTCGTGGCCTTGAAGAAGGGCTCACCCTTTGCTGTCTGAAACACAGGAGAGCTGCCCACAGCGGCGCCCCGACAAATGCTTCTGCACATGGTAGGGAGTGGGCTCTGTGAGACAGCAGGTGCCGTGGCCTTCCGTGTCCTGGATTGCAGATTCTTCCTGCTGCCCCCGCCCTGGGGGCCCCAGGCTCACTGCTCCACCCGCCCCTACCATTGCAGCTGGAGCTGTAGACCACTGGAGCTTAAAGGAGGACGCTCTTGCCTCTGGACACTAAGAAGCTTCCAGAAGCCTCCCAAAGTCCTGATTTGAAGGGATTGTTCCAGTTGCAGACCACTGCACTCAGGGGGCCACATTGTTGCGTCTTCTCTTTCCTTGCCGTCTGTATGTAGACATTCTGTAAGATCTTCCAAATCCACTACCAGTACAATCACGGGCTGGGCTCACCCTCTATCACTACTTGGCCCCTACAATCTCGCCACCAGCCCGCAGCAGCAGCAGTTAGTATTTCGAAGGGGACTCGGGTCATGTCATCTGCTCCAGGGCCGAAACAGCCCCCAGCAGTTTCCCAGAACCCAGGCCTCCACCAGGACCCAGGAGACCTGATGGGATCAGCTCTCTGGCTGCAGCTTCAACCTCCCTGCATTCCAGCCACACAGGCTCCTTTGATTTTCAAAGATGCCATACTCAATGCTGCCCCAGGGCTCTCTCGCTGGCAGTTCCCCTCAGCCTCCGACAGCCTGCCCCCAGGGGCTCCCAAGGCTGCTTCCCTCTGGTCAAGCAGGCTGTAGCCAAGAAAGGCCTGTCCTGGCCACTGAACCGAAATCGATGGTGCCTGCCTGCCCACTTCTCTACTGTCCCCGCGGTCACTGCTGTCACGGCTCCGTTTTCCAACTGCGTCTCACCCCTCGCTTGTCACTCCTTGAAGTTGTTCTGTTTACATTTTTCTTGGTTTTTCACTGGTGATATATGTAGATGGTACAGAATTGAAAAGGTATAAATACTTTAAAATGCCCTTTACTTCCCTATTACTGGCCCATATCTCCTCACAGACAATAACTAAAGAATTATTTATTTATTTATTTGAAAGAGTTAGAGACAGAGAGAGAGAGACCTTCTATCCATTGGTTCACTCCCCAAATGGCTGAAACAACCAGGGCTGGGCTAGGTCAAAGCCAGGGGCCAGGAGGTTCTTCTGGGTCTCACAAGGTGCAGGGGCCATCCTCCACTGCTTTTCCCAGGCCATAGCAGAGAGCTGTATCGGCAGTGGAAGTGGCTGGGACTTGAACTGGTGTCCATACGAGATGCTGGCGCTGCAGGCAGCAGTAGTACCTGCTAAGCTACAGCACGGACCCCAAGCATGTTTCAAAAAGTTAATGGGAAATGGAATTACAAAATAAGTTAGGGTGGGGGCATAGAGTCTAGTGGTTAAGATGCCAGTTGCCACCAACATCCCCATCAGCGTGTCTGGGCGCAATAGCCAGCTCCAGCGTCCTGCTACTGCAGGGCCTGGGAGGCAGTGGTGATGGCCCAAGCAGTTGGGGTCCTGCCACCCACACGGGAGACCTGGATGATGTTCCCAGCTGCAGCTCAGCGCAGCCTGGCCCACCGCAGGCGCTTGGGGAACAAGCCCAGTAGATGAGAGCTTGTTCTCTGCCTCTCAAATACATAAATAATTTTTAAAAGTTTTTTTAAAAGAGATAAGTTTGGGAGAGGCTCATCAGCCTAGTAGTTAAGATACCCACATCCCATATCAGATGGATTCAATACCCAGCTCAGCTCCTGACTCCAGCTTCCTGCTAACGGAGACAGAGACGGAGACAGAGATGGAGACAGACAGGGAGATGGAGACGGCGACGGAGACAGAGACAGAGACGTTGGGAAACAACAGCGATGGCTCCAGTGATTGAGTTCCCAGCGCTCATATGGGAAACCTGAGCTGCGTTTCCTGATCCACCTTAGGATAGGCTCGGCAGTTATTGCAGACATTTAGGGAGTAAGGCCGTTGATGGGGGACCTTTCTCTCTCTCTCTCTCTCTCTCTCTCTCTCGCTGCCTCTTAAATAAATTTTTAAAAATTAAATTTTAAAAAGATTTGGGCGCTGGGTTCTAGTCCTGGTTGCCCCTCTTCCAGTCCAGCCCTCTGCTGTGGCCCGGGAGTGCAGTGGAGGATGGCCCAAGTGCTTGGGCCCTGCACCTGCATGGGAGACCTGGAGGAAGCACCTGGCTCCTGGCTTCGGATGGGCATAGCTCTGGCCGTTACGGTCGTTTGGGGGGTGAACCAACGGAAGGAAGACCTTTCTCTCTCTCTCTCTCTCTCTCACACTGTCTCTAACTCTGTCAAATAAATAAATAAAAATCTTAATAATAAAAAAAAAAGATTTGACAAGTAAATAATTGTAGGCCATTGTAGACCATTCCCCAGTTATTACTCTGAGAATAGAAGCCTGCTGTTGTGCCCATCGTACGCTGTACAGTTTGATTGTCTTTATCCTTCCTGCCCTGGGAACCACTTCTGATTCATCCTTTTTTTTTTTTTTTTTTTTTTCCACTAGTGCAAAAGGATTGACACACGGTAGGGTTTGGTGAGCTAAGTTAAAAGAATGAATTGGTGACTTTGTAGACCGTGACTCACATATAAAACCAAAAACAAGTTTGGAAGCAGATTAGGCTACAGGGGATCAGTAGGGAAGTGGGGGCTCCGGGCTGAAAAGTTGAGAAAGGAGACAGCCAGGTAACTGTTAGCTGGGGAAATTCTCAAGCACTGTCCACAGAGACAACTCCCCATCAAAGACAAAAATCGGGAGGTGGGTGTTTAATGCAGTGGCTGCAATCACTTGGGATGTCCACATCCTGTCCCAGAGTGTGTGGTTCAAGCCCCAGCCGCTCTGAACCAGTGGATGGGAGATCTAAGATCTCTCCGTCTTTTCCCTCTGTATCACTCTACCTTTCAAATAAATAAATAGATAGATAAATAAATCTTTTATAAAAGGTGGCAACACCTTTTAAAGTTTACATTAAGTAAAACTAATAAACAACTATATGTAGTTGAGTTGCTGTTAATAGTTGAGATATTGCTACATTTATGTGCATTTAGCAAAATGTTAATTTTTTTTAAAATGTTAATTTTTATAGTTTACTATAACAATGAAAATTTCTCTAGGTCTTTGAAAACTCATGTTGTGTTCTGGGCTCCTAGCTTCAGTCTGGCCCAGCCCTGTTGTGGGCATTTAGGGAGTAGACCAGTAGATGGAAGATCTTTCTCTCTGTCTCTGCCTTTCAAGTAAAATGAAAAGAAACAAATAAGAAATTTTTAAAAAGCTATAGATTGAATTGACTTTTAGCCACAATTAGTGAATTAGGGCAGCCCCCAGTCTACAAACAGAATGAGAGCTCCCACCAGGGGCAGAACAGGGGTTTTGAAAGGTAGGAGCACGGAAGCAGAACAATAGCAAAAAGGATGATTGGCAAACATTAGGTTACTTAGGTTACTGGTTAACATCAAGCCGTTTTTTTTCTAAGGGTTAAAGTAAAAGGGGAATTCTTTATTGCACTGACTCAGGTAGACTGGAATCTTCTGCTTTCAGGTCTGATTTGGGATCTATGTGATTCCTTAAAGTTTGGGCTATGTGGCATTTAGCATGAGTGACTCCATTTTTGGTTTAGTCTATTCTGCTGGGGCCTGGCACAGGCACTGACTTCCAACAATGATCTCCTATAACTTTGTGTAATAACCCCATCTCCCAAAAAGACAAGACAGAAGTCTCCACTGGAATTGTTCTCTCCATCAGGTATGTAGACATGAGTTTTCAAAGACCTAGAGAAATTTTCATTATTATAGTAAACTATAAAAATTAACATTTTTACTAAATGCACATAAATGTAGCAATATCTCAGCTATTAACAGCAACTCAACTACATATAGTTGTTTATTAGTTTTACTTAATGTAAACTTTAAAAGGTGTTGCCACCTTTTATAAAAGATTTATTTATCTATCTATTTATTTGAAAGAGTGATACAGAGAGGGAAAAGACGGAGAGATCTTAGATCTCCCATCCACTGGTTCATTCCCCAGATACCTGCAATAGCCAAAGCCAAGAGCTGAGAACTCCATTCAGGTCTCCTACATGGGTGTCAGGAACCTAAGTTCTTGGGTCATCATCTGCTGCCTTCCAAGGTGCACACTTGCAGGAAGCCAGACTGGAAGCAGAGGGGGTGAGACTCAAACAGGCACTCGACATAGAATGCAGGAGTCCCAAGAGATGGGTTTAATCTGCACCATGTGTTGCCATTTTAGTGTGTTTGATATAACATGATAGGATGAGCACCTTCAAAATCGTAACCTTCGAGGTTTTAAGAGTCCTATCTTGACCTAGGAGTTCTTTCAAAGGGAGAACCTTTACTTTGTCAGAATTTCATCCTCCTTAATCCTAAATGTCCTCATCTTTAAATGGGTATCCTTGTAAAAAGATTCATTCCACAGTTAAAATAAGGACAAAATGAAATTTAAAAAACATGTTATTAAACAACTGATCTGTCAGATGCAAAGTAATATTCACACTGGTTTGCTTCTGGTCAGCTCCTCATGGACTGAGTGGTTGTTTTATTCATTTCAGCTTCCCAGATCAGTATCAGTTGGGTGCTCAAATACAGGGATCACTGGAAGACACACCAGTCACATAAAATGCAGTGGATGGTATGTCCCAGTGTTGTGCCTTGATTAGCATGGATTTAGAGCTAAGAGCTCAGGAAATGCTGAGTGAGTGAACGAATGAAAGAATGGAATTCAGTGTTAACTTCTTACTCATTCTACCCCAGGGGGCTAAAAAGGATAAATTGACCAAGGGTGAAGAGGGCGGGGGAAGAGGGAAGGCCATCGTTAGCTACAAGGCTTCACTGCTCTCACAAAATTGAACAGGTGGGTTCTGGGGGTGCTCTAGGGGAGGTGGAGTGGATCCTAGAGCACGTATCCTATTCTCAGGGTCTTTCTTGAAATATCACATCTCTTCTGTTTCAGCACGGAGCCACACTAATGATTTGACAGCCCTGGATTGGTACCCGGCAAGTTCTTATGTTGAATTATGCTGGTCATTCTTTTTTTTTTCTTTTTTCTTTTTTAACGGCACTTATACCTACCACGAGCCAACTTCTGCCAGTGCTGGAGGCAGAGTGGCAAACAGCAATCACCCTGAGGAGCCGGTGCTTACACTGCGACCAGAAGCATAAACCGGAATGAGAGCAAGAGCGATTCCTGAAGGCTTGAGGAGCTGGTCTGGAGCAGGGGAGTGCAGGCCGACGGCAGGGCTGCGTCGGGCAGGGCTTGCGGGGTTTGCCTTTTATCCTAAGGATAACTGGAAGCCTGTAAAGGATTTTAAGAAGGAAAGTGGCGGGGTCAGGTTTGAATTTTGAAATTGGAGGGGGCAAAGTAGAAGCAGGGAGATGCATCTCCACGGGTTGAGCTGTCAACCAGGGTGTTGCCAGAAGAGACACACAGAAGTGTATGGTTCCAGCTACGCTGAGGAGTTGAAACCCAACAGGCCTGCTGATAAAAAAAAAAAAAAAAAAAAGCCTTGTCTCAAATGAAAACAGAGACGCTGGAGAGAAGAAAGCGAAGGACAAAAGACTTTATGTTGCTCCTGAACCCATCAGGCGTCCATCTTCCCCTCACTCTGTCGCCTCAAAATATAGAAATAACAGTAGGACGGGGGCGGGGCAGGCGCCCACAAAAACCCGGGAACTATTATCTACAGTGCGTGAATGCCGGCGGACAGAATAAGGAACACAGGGACTTCCGTTTACTCCGGAAGTGGAGACTTCACACGCTTCTAAGCTCCTCCCCCGGCAACGAGCCAGCGTGGAAGGATGGCCGGGAGGGCGGTGGGGTTGGTGTTGCTGGCGGGGGCAGCCGCACTAGCGAGCGGCTCCCAGGGCGATCGCGAGCCGGTGTACCGCGAATGCGTCCTCCAGTGCGAAGAGCGGAACTGCTCCGGGAGCGCGCTGAAGCACTTCCGCTCTCGCCAGCCAATCTACATGAGCCTGGCCGGTAAGCCCCGCCCCTTTAAGCCCCGCCCCTAGTCTTGGCCCCTCCATTCCCCCCCAATACTCCCTGCAGTCTCCGAACCTTTCCCAAAAGTTTTTATTTTTTTATTTATTCATTTGCTTATTTTAAGATTTATGTTTGAAAGTCAACGTTGCAGAGAGAGGGAGAGACAGAACAAGAAATCTTCCATCCGCTGTTTTACTCCCCAGATGGCCTCACAGCCAGGACTGGGCCAGGGGGAAGCCAGGTGTCCCACACGGGTGCAGGGGCCCACGCAGGGGCCATCTTCCCAGGCTTCTCCCAGGTCTTTAGCAGGGAGCAGTGCAGCAGCTGAGACTCAAACCTTTGCCCATATGGGATGCCGGTATTGCAGGTGGTGGCCTTGCCCGCTAAGCCACAACGCCAGCCCCTCATTTTCTTATTTTTAATGAAACAGGTACTTTTAGATACTTGCTGGGTTCAAGGCCCTGGAACAATACAGAAATCAGACTCCGGGTCAGCCTTTAGGACCTCAGAGCCCTCACAGGACAGCAGCCTCCTCAAGTACAAGGCAGAGAATGATTTGAGCCCAAAAGGATCCTTAAGCTAAGCACTAGAAGCCTTTGAGAGAGGGAGGGCTGGATTCCAGCTTTGAGGGGGTGGGGACAAGGGTCACCTTGGAATCCTTTGTGAAGGGCCTCTGGATGGATACATTAAATATGGACTTGTGATTATAATGGGCAAGGAACCAACACACTAAGCACACACGTGTGACAGGTGTTGGCTTTCACCACAGCTCTCAGAAAGCGTCTCTAAAGTCCGTTTTGACAGTTGGGGAAACTGAGGCCTGTTGGGTGCCCTGCCCAGGGCCACACAGCCAGTGAGTGGTGAACTGGCGTTTCCAGTTCTTGCCTGTTCAACCACAGGCTTGTCCTGCTTATTACGTTTTGCACTCCGGACAGAGGGAACCAAGACAGTGGAGGCCCAGAAGTGGGTACAGCCAGAAGCGGTTTACCCAAGGGCACAGGCTGCCTGACAAGGTGTCCTGGAAATAAAGTCGGAATGGCAATTTGGGGCCTCAGAAGTTACGGGGGAGAATCTGGGCTTCATTGCCTAGGAGAGGAGTCAGACAGCAAGGACCCCTCTGCCTGGCAGGGGAGTAGCTCTTGTGTTCGGGAGAGACAAACAGGTTTGCTACCAATGAATTCATCAGTTGCCAAGATTCCCTTTATAGGTGAAAGGGGAAAAGAAACATCTCTGTTTGCCCTCACCCCTAAAATGCACGTCCGCGACCTCTCCCTGTGACGTGTGTGTCCCATTGTCTCTTGCCTGTTCACGTGGGAAACTGGCATCTTGAGATGTCTCCTGGTTCACTCCTTACCTGCAGACCCTCTTGGCCTGCATCTGAGCTTGGGCTGCATTCACGCTCTCGGTGCCTCCCTGTGCAGGGGAGCTCACCAGGCCACGTTTGTCTGTTTCAGGCTGGACCTGCCAAGACGACTGTAAGTATGAGTGCATGTGGGTCACCGTTGGCCTCTACCTCCGGGAAGGTCACAAGGTGCCACAGTTCCATGGCAAGGTGAGACGGGGGTCAGGGTGGGCATCTGGGGGTTGTGGCTGTAAGGTGTCTCCCTGCTGGACCACACTGAGCTGTACGAGGTGTGGGGTGATGGGTGTGTGCTCGGGGCAGGCACCGGCTCTTCTCAGAATCTGCTGATTCCCACGTAGTCAGGTGGGACCAATGTATTCTGCCCCTGGATTCCGAGGAACAAGATCTGGGCGGTGCCCACCTTGCTACAAGGACAAATTCCCCGGTCCTCTGCAGCACGCGTTCCACGGCTTCTCCGTGGGGGTCTGGACTAACAGTGACCCCACCCCCACCCCGAGAGCCCGGGGACACGGTCTGCTGGTGTCTTTTGAGCCAGGGTTGTCATCCTAGCTTGCTGAAGGTGGCAAGAATTATTCTCCCCAGTCTGCCCAGAGTGGGCGGAGGCTTGGAGTGTTGTGGTCAGAGGAGAGGAGGCACTGGGCCCTCCACCAGGCCACACCAAGCCGTCCACGCTGGCCCACCTGGTCGTCCTGGGGCGCGGGGCTCGCTGCAGACAATGCTCTGACCCTCAACCAGGGATGGGAGAGCAGCTCATTGGCCTGAAGTTCCTCATGCCCTGAGCTGGGAATAGTAGGGATCTTTGGCTGGACCCAGTGGGGGTCGCCGGCCCCTCAGGCCCCTCCATCTGCTTCTTTTTCAGTGGCCCTTCTCCCGGTTCCTGTTCTTCCAAGAGCCGGCTTCTGCCGTGGCCTCTTTCCTCAATGGCCTGGCCAGCCTGGTGATGCTCTGCCGCTACCGCACCTCCGTGCCGGCCTCCTCCCCCATGTACCACACCTGTGTGGCCTTCGCCTGGGTAGGTGTCCTGGCAGGATGCCTGCTGTGCACCCGCATCTAGGGGGAGGAACTCCTAGGTCCCCTACGAACACCCAATAGGGAGTCTGCCCACCCAGCCCTGCCCTGTTAGAGCCCTGGGGTGGCCCAGCCTGGGCAGACACAGGGAGGGTGCTGAATCAGGCCTGCCTTTCCCACAGGGGCCAGACCAGGCTGTCTGGGGAGAGGGAAGGGGCACTGTTCTTGTCCTGGAGGAGATAGCTGCCGAAAGACTCGGAAGGCAGTCCTTAGGCACCGGTGGTCAGGAGTGTGCTGGACCACGGGTTTTCATGGGACCCCTCTGGAGGGCTTGGACCGATCTCGCTTCCGGCCCAGAGCTGGTGGGCGGTGACAGCCTTGGCACTCCGCGAGAGCGCAGCCAGGGTTCCGGCCCCCTTCAGAAGCCACGTGTGTCCCATCTGTGCACGCAGGAAGGGCTGTGAGGCTCACGGTGCAGCTGCTGTGAGGAGCCCTGGGCAGGGCCTGGCCTGCGGGGCAGCCATGAGCCATGGCGGCCCCGGGGAGGGCGAGGGTGAGAGACTTGTAGTTATCTCTACGTGTGCCAGGGACTTTGCTGGGTGCTGCAGATAATGAGGATGTGAAAACAGACCTGTGCCCTGTGGTGCTGATCACACAGTCACACAACTGAGTGTAGACGCACAGCTCTCGAGAAGGAGTGGAAGGGTGGGGGTTGGGGAACTGAACCAGTATGGGGCAGTCAGGGAGGGCTTCCCTGAGGAAGGGGCCTTGGAGGTAGGAGTGAATGTGAGCTAGGTGCAGTGGAGAGCCTGGTGGGGGTGGGCTTCTAACACAGAAGGCAGGATATGCCCTGGCAGGGGTGGACCTGGAGGGCCAGCAGGCCTGCTGTGTGGGAAGCCAGGCAGTGGGAGTGAGGTGGCCGGGCCAGCAGGCAGCGGCTGGGGCAGCCACCCGAGGGCCCACTGATTTAGGTTGCCACTTGCGTGTCAGGAGGCACTGAGGGGCTCTGAATGAGGGTTGGGAAGCAAAGTGGGTTTGTGAGCAGAGTTGCCCCCTGGAAAGCCCACTGGGCCGGGCAGATGCAGGAGCCCGGAGTCAGTGCAGGGCCCAGTAGCCAGACAGGATGGTGGCAGGGGTCCCGGGCATCAGAGACGGGGACGGTCGAGTTAGGTTTTGGAAGTGAAATTCTCACTTACCATATGCACACCCCTTCCTGTGTGGCGGCCACCCTTCTAAGCACTTAATGCATGTTAACCTTGTTCATCCCATGATGAGCTCGGGAAGCAGGTGTAATTGTCATCCCCGGTTTCCAGAATAGGGAACTAAGGACCGCAGAGGTTCAGTTGCCGCCAGGGTCACGGAGCCCAGCCTCCCTCCCTCCCTCCCTGGCGTCTGGGCTCCGCAGGGGACCCCGGTTGGTGGATTAGCTGAGAAGCGAGGGCTGAGCCTGTGTGCTTCTGAGATGGCGGGGACCCAGGCTGTGCGTGGAGGAGGCCACGTGGGGGATGCAGATATGAGAAGGGCCCGGGGCGGAGCACTCAGTGGCCAGCTAGGGAGAGAGGTGTGCGCAGAGAGGTCCTCGGGAAACGGGCAGGATGGCGTGGCTGCTTTCTGGGCGTTGCTGGATGGACAGATGAGAGCTGAAGGAACCCCTGGATCTGGCTCGAGGTCCCCGTCACCCCGGGAGGGAAGCTGAGAGCGGGGTGTGCTGAGGAAGCCAGCCCAGCCCGGCGGCGGGGATGTGCAGGGGGAGGGGGCTGGGGCCCGTGCCCCTCCCCGTGCTGCCTCATCTGCATCCATCGCCAGATTCGTTAGGAATCCGAACACAGGCCATGAAGCAGGGTGGCCTACCTTGTGTACATGTTATCCAGCCCTCCCAGACTGCTGTGCGCTCTGGGCGAGGCTCAGACAGAGGAGAAGGTGCCCCAAGTGAACAGCTAAGCTAGTGGGTAATGGAGACGGGGCCGGCACCCAGGATGACGCCAGGACCCCAGGACATAGCCTGTCTGGGCTGCCTCCGTGCCCTGTGGTGGGTGTTCCACAAGCACTTGCAGTAGATAGAGGGGGCTCAGTGCTTGCGGGGAGGTGCAGAGCCAGGTAGCCCAGAAGGCGAGGGCAGGCAGAGCCCTGGGAGTGGCGAGGCGGGGAGACCACATCCCCCAGGTGGGGACTTCTGCCGGGCGAGCGCGGGGAGCAGAAAAGAGAGGTGTTGTGTCGTCTGGGACTTGGCAGGCCTGGGCATGGACACGTGGGGGCCAGCCCTGGGACTCAGGTGTTCCAGGCTCGGGTCACAGCATCAGCAACGCGTGCAGTCCAGGAAGGCCACAGTGCGGTGAGTTCAGGATGTGCAGGGAGGCGGAGCAGAGAGGGCCGAGTGCTCTGCGGCAGGCAGTCCCGGCACGGATGAGGTCGAGCCACCACTTCCTGGGCAGGCCTCGCAGAGAGAGGAATCCGGTCCTGGCCAAGAAAGCAGGAGGGCAGGGAGTGTGAGGAGGCGACCCTTAACCTGCCTGCCTTCCTCTGGAGTCTTCCAGGGAGCCACTTGCGTGGGCCCATGGCCTGCACCGCCACTCGCCCCTGCCCTGTTAGAGAGCGCAGCACAGCCCTGCCCGGACTCTGCACACAGCCCAGGGCCTCTGTGGAGAAAACGCAGGTCTGAGGTGACCCGAGGCGCCCAGCCTTTGCCTGCGTGACGTGGCCAGAGGCCAGTGGTTTCGTCAGGACTCTGGGCTTGATCTTCTGGCTCTTGGACCTCTCGTCCCAGTGGTGTCGGCAGATCAGCCTCCTTCTTGAGGGGTCACCTCTACAGGCCCATGTGACCAGAGACCCTGGGGGAGAGAGAGCTGGGCCTTGTCTTAGCGCATACTCTGGGATATGGGGTCCTGGGACAGGGGACCCCCGGTGCCACCACTGGGCCCCCGGGACAGGCCTCGGAGCCCTGCCCCCACCTTGATCAGTTTGGGTCCAACCTTGAACTGTGGGTCCTGGGTGTGTTTCTGCAGGGGGAAGCGTTCCCAGCTGTAGCGGGGGTGTGGCCATGGGCCTGCGGGGCTCCGGATTTCTGTTGGGGTGGGGGTAGGATGAGGTCTTGGGAGAGAGGTGTCCTTTTCTCTCCAGTGGAGGATGGAGAGGATGGGTAGCAAGGGAGCCCAAATCGCGGATGACTTATGGGAGTGGAGACTGATCGTGCCCCACCTCTGCTGAGGAAACTATAAGCAGAGATAGATGGAGGCTGTAGCTGGATGGCGGTTAGACTTCAGGAAGGACTTCCTGATGGTCAGACCCTCAGGAAATCAAGGAACCTTTCTGATTGTGGAGGAAGCCCCCTTCTCTGGGGAGTGAGCCGGCCCAGGCTGGCCCTGCCCGGGGCAGGGAGTGAGACACTGTGGGCCCTGGCGGGGGTGGGGGTGGGGGGCAGCAGGCATCATATTTAACATTCTGCCTCCCCCACTTCTGAGACACCAAGCTATTTAAAGACCCACTTGTCCCCACCGCCACGGTGTCAGTGACAGCCCCAAGCGCCGGGGCTTAGCACTGGGGTCGGGTTCCTGACAGATCTGGCGCACTTGGCATCCGACCAGTTTCACGGCTGTGACATTTTTGTCTCCATTTTCCTGTTTTCCAGCCGACTCCTGCCCCTGCCAGCAGCCCTCCCTGTCCCCGGAAGCCCCACCCCCTTTGGCACCGTGCCCCTGGCCGCCCCCTTCCCTGGTGTTTACACGGAGTTCTCGGTGCCTGCCAGGCCAGCGCCCCTGGCCAGTTACCCCTCCCTGCCAAGGCGTCTGGAGCCGCTGCACATTTGCCACTTGGGGCTCTCCCTGCCTTCCGCATCCGTCTGTCCCTCGGGCCTGTGTCTTGGTTATGAATTCTGAGCGTACGGAGTTAGATCTGCTGGGCCCACGCTGGAGGCACAGCGGCTCGGGGACCAGAGCTGAGGGGTCCCGTGGTTTGACCCTGAACTTTGTGACCCTTGAAGAAAGGAAAGCTGGGGGGGGGGGGGCGTCAGCCTGCGGGACACCATGCAGGAGACTGACTGTGCCCAGCGGCAGGAAGCCCATGTACGCAGCGGCTCCTTCACGCCAGGCATTTCAACCCCGCCCTGGGCGGTGGGGAGCTCGCTGACCCTGTTCCGCAGGCATCAGACCTCACAGAGCTGTGCTGTTTGTTCGGGATCAGACGGCCGCTGAAGGGCCAAGGCAGGACCTGGACTCAGCTCAGTCACGTTGGGAAGCCTCCAGACTTTCCCTCCCAGCCCTGAACTGTGGGGGCAAACACCCCTTCTCGGCCTGGACTTCCTCGGCCAGTAGGGAGCGTGGGAGGCAGGCTGGGGCTGCGACTGCAGCCAGTAAATTGCAGGTGCTGCTTGGACCGATCCTGCGCCTGGTGACGGGCCCTGCCCCGGTCCTGTGCTCCACACTGTATTTGCGTTGTTTGTGAAATCCTGACCGACACTACCATTATTCCCATTTTACAGATGAGAAAACTGAGGCCCAGCAAGGCTAAATAACTTGCCTAAGGACACACAGGAAATGCAGAGCTGGGATTTGAGCCCTGGCAAGTCTGGCTGTAGGGCCTGCCTTCTTAATGACACTACCTCCCAAGTCTGAGGCAAGGGTCAGAAGAGGAGCCCCCTCATAGAGGGACACAGCCCGGGGGAGAGGGGACTTATCGGGGTGCAGAGTCCAGGCTGCAGGTGGGTCTCTGTAAGTGCAAGGCACCCTGGGGACCCCGTCTCATGGTGCTAAGGCCTGGCCCTGTCTCCCACACCACTGCTCTCCTTGTTCTAACCGCCACTTAGCTCTGTCCTCCTGTCGCCTCCCTCTTCCTGCTATGGGGGACAAGGAGGCCTGGCCAGCTGCCTGTCCTGCTGCCTTCCCCTCCTCCCTCCCACACTGGCTCTAGGGCCACTCTCCTCCCCAAGGAAGGAGGTCCCTGTGCCATCACCTGGGCCCTGCTCCCCTCCCCCTGCTGACCCCAGGCATAACAGACTTCCAGGCAACGGTGTCAGGACCCAGCCTGAACCCCACTTTCCAGCCTCCCAATGGCACCCATGTGGCTACCTCTGGGAAAGGGGCAGCGTCCAGGGGGAGGGGACAGAATGTCCTCAAAGGAGGAAGCCGCCTGACCGCAAATAGTCACTGAAGGGTCGCTCCAGCCAGGGCGGGCCTGGGGGGGGTGGGGGGAGGTGTTCGGCCCAGGTGAAGAGGAGCAGCAGCGGCAGGGCTCGGCCTGGGCCGGGGCTGGACAGGCCTCCCCAGGCTCCCGTGAGCTTTCCCGGGCCTGGCAACACGAAAATGCCCAGTGGGTTTTGGGGCCCTGCCCACCTCAACTCCGTGGGCCTGCATCCAGGAGCCGTTCCTGCCCTCTGACCCCCCTGCTGCGGGCCCTCCCACTGCGCCCTCCCCTCCCAGCAGTGTCCCACCCTACCTTCTAGGCCTTCTCCCACCCTACTGCATTCCTCCCGGGGCCAAGTCCCCGAAACGAAACGGGTGCCAGCACCAACTCCCGCAAGCCCCGGGGCTCATTTGCAGGATGATTTGGAATCTCCCTGCAGCTGCAGACACCCCCCTCCTAGGCCCTCGCCCACCACAGCCCCTCCAGTGCTGCCCCTGCCCCCACCCAGGGCTCAGAGCAGCCTCTGGTCTGGCGGGTTGGACAGGCCCAGCCAGGAGGAAGCTGGGCTAAGTTGGCGGCCTCCTGCTCAGGACTGGACTCTAGTGGGATCTGCTTGATCTCCCTCCCTGCTTGCTTGCCTGGGACACACCCCAAGCTGGCTCCAGCCCCTCAGCCCCACCTACCACCTTCCCGCCCCCAGAGGCTGAGGTCATCGGCTGCCCTGGGCCGGGTGGGGAAGGAGGTGAGGCCCCTGGGGGCTGTTGTCTTAGCGATTGAGTAACCAGGGAACTTGGATCTGCCAGAACTGGTTCCCAGGCTAGGCCGGAGTCTGGAGGCTGCTGCCCCCCCCCCCCCCCCCCGGCCTTGGAGGGTTTGGGGTGATGGTGGAGGGAGTGGGGAAGCCATTCCTCACCCCTACAGAGCCTCATCCCTAAGAGGAGGTGATGTGAGGGGGGGGCGGGGGGCGGGGGTAGCGCTCTGACCAGGCTCTCCCCTTCAGGTGTCCCTCAACGCTTGGTTCTGGTCCACAGTTTTCCACACCAGGGACACCGACCTTACCGAGGTGAGTGCCCCTCCGCTGCGGGCCGGTCCCTGCCTGCTGCCCCTCGCTGTGCCAGGCTCTTTGCCCTCCTGGTGACTGAGGGCCACATCCTGAGCTCTTTGCTGCTGAGCCTGGAGAGGGGAGTCCTTTGCTAGGGCCACCCTGCTAGGAAGGAACACAATCACAGTGCAAGTCCCCAGCGCCGGCCAAGCCAGGCCGCCCAGCGCGATCTGAACACAGGGCCAGTCTGTTCGATTCAGCAATGAAACAGCAATAGGCAGAAGGAGCAGGAGACAGGGTCCCCACTGACTGCAGGCCCCGGGACACCCCGCCCCCGTGAGCGCGTGGTTGCACACTGGCCCACGCTGGGTCCTCTCTGGCCCTCCCTTCGGCCCTCCCTGTCCTCAGAAAATGGACTACTTCTGCGCCTCCACCGTCATCCTCCACTCCATCTACCTGTGCTGCGTCAGGTGAGCCCGCCCTGCTGGCTGCAGGGCCAGAGCCTGGTCGGGAGGGGCTCACCCAGCCTCCTTGGCTCTTTCAGCCAGGAGAGCCCCAGGGCCTTCCCTGGTCTCCACTGTGGGCCGTCCTGCATGGGACCCTGGGGGAGGGCTGGGGTCCTGGATCCTCACAAGGAGCTGCAGCCCTCAGCCGCAGGCCCTGGGGCGACACGAGGCTGCCCAGCTGGACCTTTGGGTGGCAGAGGGGTGGTGGCCTTGGAGACTGCTGTTCTGGGCCAGCCCCTGCCACCCTCTGAGCGACTCTGGGCGTGGGGCAGGACTGTGGGGCTGCAGCACCCGGCTGTGGCTGCCGCCTTCCGGGTCCTTCTGCTGCTGCTGCTGACCGCGCACGTGTCCTACCTGAGCCTCGTCCGCTTCGACTACGGCTACAACCTGGCGGCCAACGTGGCAATGGGTGAGGCTGGGGGTGGGCGCAGGAGGTTCTGGAGAGGCCCTTGGGGTGGAGGGAGGGGGAAGGTTTGAGGTGGGAGAGGGAGGCTCGGAGGGGAGCGTGGGGTGGGGTGGCCTTGGGGAGGTGGCCACGGTGCAGGGAGTGAGCCCCCCACCCCGCACCATCACACAGGCCTGGTGAACTTGGTGTGGTGGTTGGCCTGGTGCCTGCGGAACCAGCGGCGGCTGCCTCACGTGCGCAAGTGCGTGGGGGTGGTCGTGCTGCTGCAGGGGCTGTCCCTGCTCGAGCTGCTCGATTTCCCGCCTCTCTTCTGGGTCTTGGATGCCCACGCCATCTGGCACATCAGCACCATCCCTGTCCACGTCCTCTTCTTCAGGTGGGTGCGGTCCCCACCTGGCGCGCGTCTCCCTTACACCCTCCCTCCCCTGCCCCTTTTGACCCTTAGGGCCACCCCCCCCCCCCCCGGCCCTGGGTGCCCACGCACACGCCCTGGCCTTGCTGGCACTGCCCGGCTGTGTCAGAGCAGGGAGCCTCATGGGGGTCCCCCTTGCCTGCAGCTTTCTGAAAGACGACAGCCTGTACCTGCTGAAGGAGTCCGAGGCCAAGTTCAAGCTGGACTGAAGACCCTGGGAGCGGGGCTGTCCAGTGGGGGAGCCTGCCCCCTCCCCGCTGACTCTCCCCCACTCAACCTTTGAGATGATTTTTTTTTTCCTTTTGGCATCTCTAATTTGAACTTGAGAGTTGTGGGCTCAGAATCATGTGGCTGCCCACCCACTGCGGGCCTCCCCAGGTCTCGGGGCCAGAGACTGAGCTGCTGATCTAGCTCCTGGAGCTGAACGGGGATAGAACCGAGTGGATTCTCAGGTCTGCTGAGACATGCCTCTGTTTCCCCAGCACCAGCAACCCCCCCCCCACACACACACTGGGGCCTGGAGCCCTCTGTGTACTGAGGAGATCTGTTCCTGGCAGCCTCTGGGGATACAGGAAGGGCCTCTCTGTTACTGTGTGCTCCTCCAGGACACCACTAGGTGGCACTGGATGCTTGCTCTTTGGCCACCTAAATCTGAGGTCCAATCTCATTGTCCCCGTGGGACCTCAATTGAAGGCCCAAGCTGCAGGGACCGGGATGGGAATGGGTTTGCACCTGACTGTTGCCGCAGCCAGATGCCCAGGACGCCTCGCGTACTCCCCTCCGAGCCCAGGACAAAAGTCCTGCACTGCTCTTTGGCTTGGGAGGCTCCATGAGGTGCAGGGGTGCATGGGTCAGGCCCAGTGCAGAGGAACGTGGGTCAGGCCCAGTGCAGGGGAGAATGGGTCAGGCCCAGTGCAGGGGCGCCAGAGCATGAGCTCAGGCCTGGGCATGCAGTGTGGAGAACGGAGTGTGTGTGTTCAGGGGGCAGGGGGGGTTAGTGTGGGTGGGGGATTTTGCATAGACTGTGAGTGTGCCTGTAGGCTGTGCCTGCGAATGGATACTGGTGAATGCACTATTTGTGTGTGTGTGTGTGTGTGTGTTTGTGTTGGGGGGAGCAGGATGCGGGGGACTAAGTCACCATTACAACCATTGAGCACTAGCTCTGCCCAAGGCCCAGCCAGGCAGCCAGGATATCCCCCCATCAGGCTGGGGGCTGGGGTCCAGGCTTGCCATGTGTGTGCCCGGTGTACCTTCACCACCCCTCCCAGCCCCAACAGGACGTCCCACAACTTAGGACCACCTCCAGAGCCAGCCTCTGGGGAGGAAGAGGAAGGGAGGAAATAGGGGTCCCCAGGGCCCTTCGCGGGCCGCCCTGCCCAGGCCTGACGGCCTCGCCCTCTTTGAGGGAGGAGGGGAGAAAGCCTGTGGCTGGTGAACCCAGAGGGGCTCGCTGTTCCAGGGTGGCTGTGAGGTAGGCAGGGCCATGCCCTGCCTGTGTCCTGGTAAAGGTGACCCCCTGGAGATGCTGGCAGCCCTGGCACATTCCTGCCCCCCCCATGGAATGTGGCGCTCCGGAAACTTTCCCAAAGGCAGTGCCTGTGCCTGAAACAGGGAGACTGGGTTCTTGCTCTGTCCCTGCCCCCTTGTCCCTCCCCAGGAGGTAGGGGACCGTGCCAGGACTCCAGTCTCAGGGACTCGGGCGGCCTTTGTTAGGTTCTTTTGATACTGGAAACTATTTTAAGGGGGGAGGGTGGCAAGGGACGTGCCTAATAAACAATTCTCTGCCTCACCTTCTCTTGTGCAGCTCCATTACTGTGTACAGTGGAGGAGGAGGAGGTGGGGGCCCTGGAGCTGGCTGGAGGCGCTTGACGGGGTGGGGGTCTCTACTGAGGTTCACAGGGGTGGGAGGGCGAGGTCCAGCTGAGGGGGAGCTGGTGGCACTTGTTTTCTGCCCCTTTGCCTGGGCCTGGGCTGGGCTGCAGCACCTCACCACCCCCATGCGAATCCTGCTCCAGTCTCTCCCCACCTGTGGTCCAAGCCAGGCCCTGCCACACTGTTTTACTGAGCTTTGCCTGGAAACCGGCTAACAGGACTCAACGAATGCAGGGACTGGGTGGGGTGATCGAAGTGTGTGTACATTGCAAGGTCTGGCACACAGCAGGGTGCTGGATGAACTCCCCCTTGACCTTGGCTTTCCTAAGTTTGGAAAGAGTGAGTGACACAGAAAGTGTCCCTCATTGAAGGTTGAAGGGCTAGAGCTGGTGCCTCCCCCCACCCCCCCAACTCGGGAGAGATCTCTCGGCCGTGTTGCTTCCGGGGGGGGGGGGCACAGACCACACTGGCGCAATGCAGTCGGCACATCTGCCTTTATTGGATGCACTTCACGTGACAGGGGCTCTGGGAGCCGAGGGCTGTGCAGCGCACTGGGGCCTCACACCCCCACCGCAATCTTCTTTTGGGCCCAAGCAAAGAAGACGCCCTTGACGTCATCGACGCCTGTCCGGAGGTGGGCAGGCATGGAGTAGGTGCGAAGGTCCCGGACCTCGTAGCCGCTCTGCTGCAGAGCCTGCCTCACCTCCTCCTCACACACGGGCACCACCACCAGCCTGGCCTCCCCCGCCAGGTACCACGACTCCTCCAGGGCCCCGATGAGCAGCAGGTGCCCCCCAGGCCTCAGCAGCGTGGTGATGTGGCCCAGGGCCCGCTGGAAGCTGGCAAGATCCGGGCTCACGGCCTCCAGGCAGAAGGCAGAGACCAGGGCGTCAGCAGGCAGGGGTGCCGGGCTCCCAGCACCCAGAGGCTGGGGCTGGTGCACGTCGATGGGCAGTACCCGCTTCACCCTGGCCCGCAGCTGGCGCTCTTTCTCCTGCCAGGACTCACTGTGGAGGCACAAGGCGAGGCTCAGGATGGGCCCCCCGCCCCAGCCCTTGGTCGCCCTGTGCCATCCACTCCCAGCCAGACACCACCCAGAGCCATTACCCCCTGCCCTCGATGCAGCAGACATGCTGGCTGTAGGCGCTCCAGCTGAAGGCCCCCGGCTCCTCCCGCAGCCACAGCTCCAGCTCACGGCGGTTGACCTCCAGGAAATCCGTCATGGTGATGTCCTCAAAGTGGGCGCAGGCACTGAGCAGCTGGTAGACGGTGGGGCCTGAACCGATGTCGATGAGGGAGTGTCCAGACACCTCACCTGGACGAGGGAGGGTCCTGGTGCCAGGCCTGCCCTGTACCCCCTCCCTAACCTGCCATCCCCCATAAACCTGTCTCCCAGCAGGAGGAAGCACTGGGTTTGGATTCAGACTGAAGCCGGGTGGGTGGGTCCTGGCTTCTTGGAAGACCTTGGGAAAGGAACTTGACCTCCCTGAGACTCAGGTCCCACACCTGGAAAACTAGCTGTCAGTGAGGATTCCTGGGGGAGTCCCGAGCTGCCTGGCCGAGCCTCTCTCACCCAATCTCTGCCTTCCCCCCGCCACCTCTCTCCTTGGTCTTCTTAGCTTTCCCTTCTGATTGTGTGTTAGCCCCCACCTTTGTCTCTTGGCCCCCCACCTGGCGCCCTCTCGCCCCTTTGCGCTCCCCAATGAGCTCTTGTACCCCGTGCCTCAGTTTCCCTGAACTCACCCGTGGCGAAGGTCTGCGCCAAGCAGCGCAACTTCCAAGGCCCGACGCCGTCGGGGCTGCTCAGGTCCCCGCGAGGGGGCGCGTAGTTGTTGCGGAGGTAGGCGCGGGGCTCGAAGCGCTGGTAGGCCGAGGCGACCGCTGCCCGGCCTGGGTCCGAGTTGGAGGCTGCTGCGCCCGCAGGGTCACTGGTGTCTCCCTGGCTCATGCTGCTGCTGCGGCCGCCCTCTGTCCCGCTCGCCGGCGGCCCCTTTATCCACCGCCGGACCCCGACCCGGCCCTCCGCGGCGGGGGCGGCGGCTGAGCGATGAGGCGCCCGGGGCCACGCACGCCGCATCTCCCCACCCCATCCATCTGAGTTAGTGTCTCTGCCGCAGACACAGGGGTGGGGATGAGGGATGCAGGAACATCAGCTCCCGCCCCCACCCCGCTCCGCTGCCTTCCGCCTGGGCCCCCACCGCCCGAGCCCCATCCCTCCTGTCTCTTGTCTCCAGCTCCCCACAGCCAGAGCCACTGCCTCCATGTGCCAGGCCTCGCATCCTTCCTTCCCAAGGTTCAAATGAGCCCCCGGGCCCCAGACCCCCATCAGGTGCTTCTTCCTTACGAAAACCCTTTCCTTCTATGTCACCCCCACTCCCATTCTCCACCCCTCCTGCAGCTCCCCCCCTCCCCCAGCACCTAGTCCGCCCCCTTTGATGAAGGACAATCCGTTCCCACCGCTATTGCAAGGTGGCCCTGGGCCCCAGGGCAGGCTGGGTCCCGCCCGTTGGATGGCGGTAGCGATAGGGGAGGCTAATGCATTTAGCAGCCGGAACACAGGGCCTCCCCGCGGGCTCTGCGGGCTCCCAGCTGCTTATCTGTGGGCAGAGGGCTCAAGATGTTCCCACCACGTCGGGGAGTCCGGGACGCAGGACTCAGGTGAGGGCAAAGCGCAGGGGCTGTCTCCGGGCCTCCAGGGCCCAGTAAGGGCCTTTGGGAGCCCACGGGTCTGGGCCTCGGCCCCCTCTCCCAGCAGCACTTCAGCCCCCTCTGCAGGTTCCGCTTGGCACAGCAGTCAGGCGTTCCCTTCCTGCTCTCCTTGGGCTTCCTGAAATGGGACCCCCCTTGGAACCCATGCCCCTCTGCCTCTGCCCAGGCCACAGCCCCGGCTGGGACCGGCCCTGGCCACCTTGACCTGGGCCTCCTCCTGTCCCAAAGGGAAATCTCCTTGTTGGGCCGGGCAGCCAGGGTGGGACATGAGTCACCATGACAGCTGCAGGGGTAACAGACAGGAACCTGACCCCTATGGCCCCTAGCAATCCACCCTGGGCTCCCAGGCCAGGGAGGGTGGAGCGCCTGACCCCCAGCCAAGGACTGATTCTGTCTGGATCAGAACTGAGGCAGGGTAGCCTTGGGGTCACTGACCCTGGACACACCCTGAGGCACGGCCAAGGACAGGGCTGGTGCCAGCCCCCTCCATAGTCTCCGTGAGACATCATTTAAACAAGTGCAGGCTGCCAGCTGGCCTGCTGGCCACTGCCCAGTGCCAGGGGGCTGGACACAGAAGCCAGGGCTGGCAGTGGAGTCCGGGTCCGGGAAGGGGACTAGACAGACAGTCGCCCTGTTTACAGCCCTGTCCCTGCTCCCCAAGCATGGGTGTACCCACTGGCTCTGCCATATTTAGCTGCAGGACCTGTTCCCAGAAGTGGGCACGGTGGGACACTGATGGGTTGGCCCCCACCACCACAAGGAAAGAGGCGAGCCTGGAACACGGGGGAGCATTTATTGCAGCGCTAACAGAGGGTGCCGGGGGCTCCTCCCTACCTCCGCCCTCTTCACGTCCCCCTCCCTCCGGTCTCCAGCACGGTCCCCTCACACTTGCAGTCCTCCGGAACTGACACCTGGACCAGGTCACTCTTCTCAGGGCCCTGTCGCCCTCTCCAGCATCTTCTGTCCCTTCCCTTGGGGCTGAGGGTGCTCGGCTGTGCTGGCCCCCAGCTCTCCAGTCTTAGTGCCCACTGCCTAGCTCCCCTCCCACTGGACACTCAGGGGACCCAGGCACCCTGGCCTCTGGCTTCCTCCTCCCCTAGCCCCCAACTCCGGGCAAACTACAAAGCATCCTGGGCCAGCGACTCCCCTTGGCGCTCCTAGGCAGGGAGGGCCCAGCCCAGGGCGGGCACAGCAGAGCCCGGGTCCCGGTCCTGCTCAGCCTCTCTGTGCTTCCTGGGACATGGAGCGGGACAGGGTGCGACGCAGGGCTCCAGGCTTGCTGACAGGCACCACGGGGGGCAGCTGCTTGGTGATCTCGGCCACATCCTGGCGCTCCAGGCACTGGCCGCCCAGGGCTGTCTCCAGCGCCAGCAGGTCCCGCAGCTGGACTGGGGTGTCCTCGCGCTCGTCCTTGGCGCCCACCTTGGTGGGGGTGAAGATGGGCAGTGGCAGCACCCGCTGGTAGGGCAGCTGGTACTCCTGCAGCCCGCGGCCGAGGATGCCCATTCGCATCACCAGCCAGGGGGAACGCTGCACCAGCGCCTGGCACTGGCCCTGCTGGTGGTAGGTCTCACGCCGCCAGGCATCCTCCTCGTGCAGGGAGCAGCTGGAAGGAGGAGGGGGACTGTGAGCCGCGCGAGGGGCGCCCTGGGCAGCAGCAGGGGCGGCCACTTTGCTCTCCCCAGTGGGCACACTTCCTGCCCCACCCCAGGGATATCTCCATGGCCTCAGCTGGTTCAGGGAGGCACTTTTGGGGGGCAGACTCACCCCTCCTCAGGCCGTGTGGACAGCGTCAGGTCCTTCCATTCTGCCCAGAACGCCTCCCTGCACTCCCAGTTCTCCTCCGACACCTGGCAGCTCAGCTCCGAGGCGGCCATGGTCACTCCTCACTCCCTCTGCCGCCGGGCCCAGGCCCTTTAAATAGCCCCCTCCTCCCCCTTCTCCAGGGGCTATTTCGGGCCCTCTGGCGTCACATGCTAAAAGCAGAGCCAACACTCACTGTTGGGGGATGCGGAGCCCAGGGCGGGGGTTGGGGTACCTGGACTCTGGCTGCTCCTAGGTCAAAGGTCAGCTTGTGGGGCTACCTGAGATGCTCTCGGCGAGGGGGCGGGGTCCTCAGAGCAACCCCTTCTGGTGCTGGACACTGCTCAGAGCAGGCACATGCCCAGCCTCGTGCCGCCTTGGCCCCTGCCCAGGGAGGCCAGTGGCTTGTCTGTAAACAGCGCAGCGGACGGCGGAACGGGCGCCCCTCGGCTCAGCACCAAGGCTGCAGCTCCTGCCCCTGCTGCTCTCCTCTGCCTGGTTCAAGGGCACATCCGCTGACCATTCCCCTCCGGCAGAAGGGACGCTGCCGCCACGTCCTCAGGCGTCTACCCTGCAGGCCTGGTCCCTGCCACCACAGCCATCGCTAGCAGCTGGCACCCAGGGGCATGGAGCCTTGCCAGGCGTCTTCCTGCCCCGGGGGCAGCGCTCAGAGAAGTGGTCTGAGCCAGCCTGGAGGAGACAGGTGTGGAGGCGGCCCCCAGCTCTGCCCCTACCCTGCGCATGGGGCAAACTGGGGTGACAGGGGAGTCCAGGGGCTCTGGGGAGCGGCAGCACTGGCTCTAGCCCCACAATGGCCATAACCAGGCTGCGTGACCGCGAGGAGGCAACTCACTGCGCAAGAAGCTGGGGTGCAGGGTGGTGGCGTGGGGGGTGGTGAGGAGTGAGGGCACCAGGAGAGGCGGTGAAAGGAGCTGGGCACGCAGAGCCAGGGCCTCAGCTGCTGGTTGGGCCCTGGGTGCCCAGACTACTGACCACGGAGTCACCAGGCCCCATGCTCGGGACCTTTTACTCTCCCCGTGACCTACAACACAAGTCCCGCTTTCACAAAGCAGGACGAGCAGGCTGAGAGAGGTAGGTCTGGCCAGTGTTCCACACGCAGGTGGGCTCCTTGCGACCCCTGCAGGCAGGGAGGAGGGCAGAGCAGAGCCTGGCTCCAGGCTCCATGTGACCTGCTGTGCCTATGGCCGGGGGAGGAGGCTGGGATCCCAAGGTGCCTCAGTGACCCTGCAGCCTGGGCACCACTTCCAGGCCACCCTGGTGTCGGGACTCAGGCACAGGCAGGGCCTGCTGAGGCCGCTGCCAGGCACCTCCCTCCACCCCCCATGCCTGTCCTGGGCTGGAGACCCAGGCCTGCCCTCCCCAAGGCCTGGCAGGGGCAGAGAAGTTTCCTCTGGCTGCTTGGCTATGGGTCAGTCCAGGGAGCCACTGAGGTGCCCGCCTGGCCACTGCTGGCTCCCTCCTGCCCCCTCCCAGGTACTGGCCTCTTCCGTCCACAGCCCACATCCAGGTGGCAAGGACTGCTTGTGCTTAGTCTGAGTTTATGGTTTTTTTTAATTGGCTCAAATTACAAAGGTCCCCAAGGAGGCCTGAGAGAGGCAGAGTCCCTGCCAGCACCCACTGCCCCACATGTCCGGGGAAAGGCCCAGACCTTTCTGGAACCCCAGAAAGCCGAGACAGGTGGGCGCTTTCCCCGTAACACCGGCAGTGCTGCCCGGCCCTGGCTGCCCCCACCAAGTCTGAGGCTCCTGTCCCAGACGCTGCCCCTGGCCGGGGCGGGGCCAGTGATCTCCTCTGGGAGGCAGCAGGACAGCCCCCACTTCCATCCGCCAGCAGAGCCCCTGGGTTCAAACGCTCAGCCCCGCAGCCTGCTCAGGGCCGGGGCTCCCAGGCACAGTGGGGCTCAGAGGACGGTGCTGGCCTAGGGCCAGGATGACGCTCACACTTGAGGCCAGGTCCTGTGTAGGCAGCGGGAAGCCCAGCTGGCCCCGTTTTCCTGCCTCTGGAGGCTGTGGCGACAGGACCCTGGCCTGCAGGGTGGGTGAGGGGCGCCGTCATGCCTTGGCCCCCAGCTCTCCGATGCGCTGCCGCAGGTGAAAGGCAAACTCAAACATGGTGGCCGCGAGGCTCTGGTGGATGAGGTACCGGGGCAGGCGGCCCTGGGGAGAGACAGGAAGCAGTTACAGGAAGGTAAGACGGCGGCCTGGGCCGGGGCAGGGACCCCCTGACGGCTGAGACCACGGGGTGTCCTGGGCCACAAGGCAGGTGCAGCTCTGGCACACAGTCCAGGCCCCCTCTCGCCGCACCCTCGCTGGGAAGAACACACAGTGCCTGGGTCTTGGCATTGGCCACACAGACGCGGGTGGGGCCGGGCTGGCAGCCGGCCACCCCTCCTCGGGGAGAAAGGGGAGAACGAGATAACACGGGACCCTGCCCCACATTCCAAGTAGGAAAAGCGGCTGAGAGGAGGGTGGCGCGAGCACAGCGGGGAGCTCCGCCCGGGCCCAGCGCCCACCTTGAGATCCGTGTTAAGGATCCAGATGAAGGTGCACACGTGGGCGTTGCTGGCTGACTTCAGCACGACGAAGCCCCCGGGACCGTTCTCGCCCCTGAAGAGAAAGGCGCCGTTAGGGCCTGCTCTGGAGCCCAGCACGGCCCCGGCCACACACGCACGCACGCACGCACGCACGCACAGACTTGTACAGGCTCACCCCCCTCACTCTTGGCGGGAGAAGGGTGGGCGCCGGTCTGCGAATTGCTCCCCTGGGGAGCAGGTGTCCCAGAGGCTGGGGGTCAGCCCTTGCCTCCACCGCTCTGCGCCCCGTGAATCCTACACCAGCCGTGGCAAGAGCTCACTGCCGTCCCAGCCCTCTGCTCTGTGCGGATTCCAGGTGGGTGTTGGCCTGAGCCCAAGCCCACTCCACAGATAAGGAAGTCGGCACCCAGAGAGGGAAGGCTACGGCCCCGTCGACCAGCAAGCCAGCCGTGTGCCAAGCCAGGGCTCCGGCCTCACATGCTGGAACGGTGCTCTCTGCTGGTGGCCAGCATGGGGCGGGGAGGAGGGACATCTACGAGAGCTGGCCACCCGCAGCACTGCAGTCCAACACTAGCCGGTGGGGAGGACTGGGGGGTCCGGGACAGGCAGCAGGGAGGTGGTGACGCCCCCTCCTCTGGGAGACAGGCGCCCCACTCCAGGAGAGAGGCAAGGCAGCGGGGACAGGGAGAGGGGGACCCAGATCCCCTCACCCAGGAAGAGGACACCCTGAACTCAATAGACCTCCCGGCTCTCACTCCCTTCCCTGGACTGGTCCCTGCCCTCAGTCCACTCCTGGCCCACTGCCCACCATACACGTCCCCTCAAGCCCTGGCACCTGGGTCCCTGCTGTCATCTCCCTCCCAATCTCCCATAGACACAACAGCCAGATTAGCAGGATTAGGGGCTGGGAGGGGCAAGGCCCAGCAGGACAGGGAACAAGAACGTGGCCTCCAAGCTGTACACACCGTACCCTGTACTGCTCACTGCTCCCAGGGGAGGGGCTGGCAGGGCCGGCCCCAGGCCAGGCCAGGCTCACCTGACGTATTTGTGCGTGGGGGGCTTGGAGCAGTGTACAGTGGCGATGCCCGACGACAGGTACCGGTCTCTGCGCCGCTCGATGCGCCGGACGTTCACAAAGTCCCTGGTGGAGGGAGGGGTTAGCTTGGCAGGGGGGTAGTGGTGGGTGCAGACCCCAAGATCCAAGTGCAGGTGGCTGGGCTGAGAGAAGGGGACTCGGGGGCACTCACCTGGGGGAGACCACCCCACCGGCGGCCCCTGCAGACACGTCGTAGGAGATGAGGGTGTTGTCTTCCACTCGCTGCAGGATCTGAGGACCATCAGGGTTGGGGGGACCTCAGGTGCAGCCCAGCCCAGGACAGTCCCATGGACAGAGTCCCAGCACCTAGGACCCCGCCCCTGCCACACGCGTCTGTGCGTCCCCCCAGGTTCCTTTACTCTAAGAGCCATTCCCCTTCACAGGCCCTGGTTGGGTGTTCTAGAGTGCTCCTCCTGCCTCTCCTCTCCAGGAGACACTGACCGTCAGCCCCCTCCATGCAGGGCGAAGTGGCGCATACCGTGCTGAGCGTCACAGGCCCCGCCCTCGTCTCCGAGGTGCCTGTGGGCTCACCTGGCAGGCCGTCACCGTCTTGTTCCACAGCACCATCCTCTCGGGCTGCAGGATCACTTCCTGGTATACCAGCTCCGCGGGGCAGGGCAGGAAGGTCTGCGGCAGGGTGGGTGGGGGCTGGGTGGTCCCGGAGGGGCTCGGGCACACCAGCCCTTCCCTCTGGCCGGGGGGGGGGGGCCCTCAGGCTCCCCCTGGGGTTCCAGACAGAGCACACGGCTCCAGACGCCCACGCCTTGCTCACCTTCAGGATGAATGTCTTGCCGTGGAAGGGGATCTCAATGGTGTACACGGTGTCCCCGTATTCCTGTGGCAGGGAGGAGGGCAGAGGGCCTGGGGTGGGCTGCGGCGCAGGAATGGGTGCAAGCGGGGAAGGCGTGTCTGGGGACACCTGGGCAGCAGGTAACAAACCGGTTCTGACAAACACGGGCCGCGAGGGAAGGAGGGAGAGGGGCTTCCGACACCGAGCTGAAAGCCGGAGGCCCAGCTTTGGCCCAGCCACCAAGAACCACGTCTCCAGGCCCAAGGGGCCGCCAGGCGGGAGAGGCCGGGGGTTTGCCATCTCCAGCTCTGCCACCTTTCCAGAGAATGTCGTTTTGGTCATGGAACAAAACGTGAGACTTAAGGCAGAAGCGTGGCTCCCCCTTCAGGGCCCGGGGCCGAGGGAGCAGAGCGGCAGGGGAGCGAGGACTGAGCGTGGGAGCAGGAGGGGACGGGGACAGCCGAAGGAGCCGGGCCTCCTGCAGGAGGGCGGGGATCCCGCTCCGACCTCAGGTCTATTTCTCAGGCTCTAGACAGGGGAGCGATAGGTTGTGACCTGCGGGGGGAGGTCAGCTGGAAGAGGGGCTTCTTACATTGTTCTTCTCAAATTTCCAGTTCTCCTCCTGGGCCAGGATCTGGTCCACCACCGCAGTGGCCTCCTTCCCCTGCAGGATGTACTCCCGCTCCTGGTCCCGAGAGGAGGGGCCGCGGGTCACCGAGGGTCTGCTCTCTCTCCAGCCACCCAGCACACCGCCCAGCCAGATGAGGGTCTGGGCAGGCCTCCTGGTGTCCCCAAGCACAAGGCAGACGGGGACCTGCTGGCCAACGCCAGCGCGGATGGATGGGCTGTGTAGCACTCAGGCTGCCGGCCCTCCACTGGGAAACCCCTGGCCATGCTGACAGAGCCCGGCCCGGGCCCGCTCCAGGCGCTCCTGACGGTTGGGTGGGGGCAGGCAGTGAAATACCTGGGCAGAGAAACTTTTCTTCCCAGTGACTTCTTCATCTGATTCATTGTCAGACCCTGCAGCAAACACGCACTGATGACAACGGCAAGGGGTGGGGAGGGTGCGGAGGCGGTGGGGTTCGGGGATGTGAGTGCAGGGATGTGGGGGCTGAGGTGTGCGGGAGAGGGCTGCTGGCTTTCCCCTGGGAGCCTGGTAGAAGGAACAGAAAGAACAGACCCAGCCCACCCTGCTCTTCAGAAGCCCACTCCCCCAGAAGGCAGCGCCCCCACTCACCAGCCCTCACCTGCAAAAGATTCGGGAGGTGAATAGAACTGGCCCTCGGACAGGGCGCCAGAGAACAGGAGGGGCCCACGGGCGACAGCAGCCTGGGCAGCAAGATACCCTGGGGGAGCAGACGAGGGCAGCCCCACTCAGCAGCCTGGGCCACCCACCCTCAGCTCAGGGAGGCGGCTCCGCGGCGGCCAGATGGCTCAGGCCTGCCCCCATCCTGACTCACTCCCCCTCGGGGCTGCACCCCGGCCCCCAGACCCCCAGCACTCACATCGCTCCTTCTCAGCCTCCTGGGGGAGGACTTTGAAGTCGAGGAACCAGGTCTCCGACCAGGCGAGGACGAAGGAGACGATGGGGAGCAGGTAGCCAAAAGCCCCCTTGCTGAGCAGCTGTCGGGGGAAGGAGCTGAGCTTCACGGCAGGGTCACCCCAGACCTGAGCTCTCTCCAGCGGCCACCAGCACTGGCTGGCCCACTGGCACACACCCCACTCCCGGCACCAGCTGCCTGGGGACCCTCCGTGGGTCACCCCAGACCCTGAGCTCTCTCCAGGGGCCACCACCACTGGCCGGCCCACTGGCCCACACCCCACTCCCGGCACCAGCTGCCTGGGGACCCTCCGTAGCAACTGTCCCTGGCTAGGGATGCACTGGAGGAGGACCTTTCTGATTCCTGAGGCTGCAGAGGGGTAAATGGGGGAAGCCCATGAACATGGTTCTTTAGAAATGAGCTCCGCCTCACCCCAGCCTTGACAGCAGGGACTGAAACCCAGAATCAGAGAAGTGGCCGTTTCTTAGGAGAAACCCAGCCCTCTGGTCGGATGCCCACCAGCCCAACCAGACCCTGAGTCACTGACCTCAGAGAGGATGACCTTGACAATGAGGAAAGCACTGGACACGAGCGTAGTGATCTGCCCGGGGAGGGGAGAAGGGAGGGAGGGAAGGCAGAGGCTGGGGAGTGAGTCCTCCGGCATCCCCTCCCTTGCCCCAGCCCCACCAGGGCCCGAGGGCTGCTGGGAAAGGGGCATCTTACCGCAATCACCCACCAGTGCCGGAGCCGCAGGACCGCATAGCCCAGGAGCAGTCCCGAGAAGCGGAAGAAGGCCAGGACCTGGCAGGGGAGGTGCCAAGCCATCAGGGGCAGCCCGGCCCAACCCTGGCTGAAGCCGGCCTCCCCTCTGCCTGGGGGCACACTGAGGACACGACCTTGGGGTCTGCAGTTCCCCCTCCTACTCGGGGCTCCCTGAAGGTGGGGCCTTGTTACGGAAACTTCCTGAAGACTGAGGGCTTCCTGATCAGGCTGGAGGAGTTGCAGAAGGAGGAGAACCCAGACGAGTCACGTCCTGCCCCCCCCCCCCCCCCCCCCCCAGCTCCGAAGGCCACTCACAAAGATGTCAAAGAAGGAGGTCCCGCCCCGGTCCCCAGGAGCTCCGAAGGCCACTCACAAAGATGTCAAAGAAGGAGGTCTTAAAGCTGTAGTAGATGATCTCCTGCTCCAGGTTCCTGCGGATGCCCGTGTTGGTCTGGGAAAGGGAGACCGGGAGAGCTCTGAGGTGGAACCAAGCCCCGGGGCTGCCCCGCCCCAGACCATAGCTGAAATGCTAAGCCACCACCCAGACGCACCCATGAAGCACCAAGCAAGCTCAGCCAGAAGCCCGAGGCTCCAGGCACCAATGCTGTTCCCCTAAGGATCCAGGCAGCCCGCATGAGCAGGGCTGGGTTTGAGCAACTTCCCAGCAAAGGGCAGGCTTGGGGGCCTCGGGAGGAGGGAGGGGAGGCGACAGGCACACCCGGCTGACAGTGCTGGGGGCCTGCCTCTCTCGTGACTTCACCTCCCTGCCAGAACTGCGGTGCTCCACCTTCCCAGCCAACACTCCATCTGGGGCGACAGGGGCTGGGGGTGGGCACGGTGTCAGACAGAGCCCCAGGTGCCAAACCAATTGATTAGGTTTGTGCGTAATGGGCAGAATCCATCACGCTGCTGGAGGGGACGGCGTGGCGTCAGCAGACTCACCCTGTCCTTGCCCCAGCCCACTGCATATTTCACCGGCACCCAAGACCTTGGCCTGGACTCAAGTCCAGGGGTCTGGATGGACACTGAGAGCCGGACTCCGACCTGCATCCTCTGCACTAGCATGGGCCCGGGCCCCTGGGGAAGGAGGACACCAGGGCACGGTGGTGGGTGCAGCCTGGAGTTCTGAGGAGGAAGAGCCCTCACGTCCACCAAGCAGACTGCAGCTCTGAGCTCCCACGAGTCGTGGGGGAGGGGGGTTGTTGAAGGTACAGATGCTCAGGCTCCTGGGTCTGAGCTGGGCCCCAGGGGATCTTCATAAAGCGCCAGGGGATTCAGATGCTCAGAGCAGGCAGACACATCCCAAGACAGCCCTGAGCCCATGGAACCCGGCCACCAGGCCTGCTGTTGAGGCCTAGGGTGACAGCTCTCCTGCTGGCCGCCCCATCCCAGCTCTCCTGCTCCTCAGCCCCTCCCCCTGGGCAGTTGCTGTCCTCAGCCTCCTGCCCTCCCTCCGGCGGCTCCCACAGCACATACTGCATCAGGACTCAGGAGGGCTGAGTTTCCCGCCTTGCTTTGCTGGTCTGCGCCTGGAAGACCCCGCCCTGCCCACCACCCCTGCCGGGGCCCCTCAGGCCACACAGACACGGTTTATCAAAGGGTGAAAAGCGGATAGGCTCCGAAACGAAAAAAGGTATCCCCCAAATGGCTGCTACGGCTGGCGTGCTAGGGCCGGCACACTGTGGCACGAAAATAAGGCTGCAACTCTGAGAATTACGAAAAGCTTAATTTAAGTGTCTGTCAAAGTCCACAAAGGACACGCTGCGTGGACTCTACCAATTGTTGGACACAGCATTCCGAAGCTCCTGCTACGTCTGCAGGCACGTCACAGGGTAGATTTTCTCACCAGGCCCCAGTTCCCAGGGTGCACCATCACTGCTGGGCAGCTCCCCACTTCTATCAGAGACCTCCCCTTCCTGTCCCCATGCTTCAGGGCTGGAGGAAGGGTCCTGGCACCCAGGTAAGCTCACGCTATGGAAGGAAAGTGAGGGAGGCACCAAGGTCACAGTCCAGGAGGACGGGACAGACATCTGGTGCGGTGGTTGAGACCCCCACTTGGAGGAGGCTGGTGCTGTGGTGTAACAGGTAAAGCCGCAGCCTGCAGTGTCGGCAGCCCGTATGGGTGCTGGTTCAAGTCCTGGCTGCTCCACTTCTGATCCAGCTCTCTGCTATGGTCTGGGAAAGCAGCGGGAGATGGCCCAAGTCCTTGGGTCCCTGCACCCACGTGGGAGCCCCGGAGGAGGCTCCTGGCTTCCAGGCAGCCCAGCTCCAACTGTTGCGGCCATTTGTGGAATGAACCAGCAGATGGAAGACTTTCTCGTTCTGCCTCTGCCTCTCTGTAACTCTGCCTTTCAAAGAAATAAATAAATCTTAAAAAAAAGAAGACTCTACTTGGGGTGCCCACATCCCATCTTGGAGTGCCTGGACTGGAGTCCCAATTCCAGCTTAATTCTAGTGCACCCCCCGGAGGCAGCCAGTGATGGCTAAGCAGTGCCCCTGCCACCCACATATGGACCTGGATTTAAGTTCCCTAGCTCCTGGCTTGGCCTGGCCCAGCCCCAGTGCAGGCATCTGGGAACTGAACCAGCAGATGGCTTCTCTCTCTCTCTCTCTCTCTCTGTCTCTGTCTCTCTCTCTCCTGCCTTCCAAAGTAATTAAACATTTTAAAAATGAAAAACAGAAACAGAAGCTGGGCCAGCCCAAGCCTGGGACATTCGCTCCCAGGGCTCCCTCCTCTGTGTGCGGTGCCTGCAGGTCCAATCAGGCCCTACCGCCAGCCAGACTGTTCCCTCAGGGAGGGGCACGCACTGAGCAGACGGGTGGGGGTGCAGACCCTGTACCGCGAGGCAGCTCTGTCTCCAGGCCACCAAGCAGCATCTCACTAAAACTGAAGCCCCTATGATCTGAGAGTTCCTACTGGTTTGCTTGTCATCATTGTTGTTTTTGATTTTTACTCATTTATTTGATACGCAGAAAGTGAATGAGCTCCCAACCACTGACTCACCCCCCAGTTGCCCACAGCTGTCAGGGCTGGGCCGGCTGGGCTGAGGACAAGAGCTGGGAACTCGATCCCTGTTTCCCCCATGGGGGACTAGAACCCACTCACTGGAGCCATGGCTGCTGCCTCCGAGGGTCTGCATTGGCAGGAAGCTGAAGGCCAAAGATAGAAAGACAGGTACTGAACCATATGCGATGCAGGCATATTTTTTTTTTTTTTTTTCCTGACAGGCAGAGTTAGTGAGAGAGAGACAGAGAGAAAGGTATTCCTTTTCCACTGGTTCACCCCCAAATGGCTGCTACGGCTGGCGTGCTAGGGCCGGCACACTGTGGCTGATCCGAAGCCAGGAGCCAGGGTCTCTCTTCCTCCTGGTCTCCCATGGGGTGCAGGGCCCAAGCACTTGGGCCATCCTCCACTGCCTTCCTGGGCCACAACAGAGAGCTGGCCTGGAAGAGGAGCAACTGGGACAGAATCCGGCGCCCCAACTGGGACTAGAGCCCCGGATGCCGGCGCCACAGGTGGAGGATTAGCCTAGTGAGCTGCGGCACTGGTCAAAGGCACCTTAATCACCAGGCCAACACCAGCTCCTGTGCCGAACACCCGCCCTGAGTTTTTACTGTTGTCCTCTGCTTCTAGCACAGCACCTAGGACACAGCAGGGGCTCAACAAATGTCTGATGAGTCAAAAGATGAATGAATAAACGAATGGAAGCCTGAGGATAAGTTAGGGCCAAAAGACAAAGGTTTCAACAGCTCAGCCAGACTGGGTCCGGTTCCTCATTCTTAGTCTCCACTAGGGGGCAGCACGGTGCAGAGGCCAGGGGTGTGACCTCTGGACCAGAGTGGTTCAATCTGCCTCCTTCACATACTTGCTCAGGGACCTGGCCCAAAGGACTCGACCCCGTTTTCTTCAGCCAGCGATGTGAATGGATATCATTGCCCATTTAGTCTTCTTTTCACCCAGTCAACCCCACGGGACAGGTGGCCTTCCCGTGGGCAGAGGGATGATGATCCGAGGCCCAGTGGACCCCCCAAGGTGGCCCCCGAGCCTCACCCCCACTCACGTTCAGCTCAATGATCCAGAGCAGGGAGATAAAGAGCAGGTCGAAGGTGACAAAGAGGCAGAAGGTGCGGCGCACGTCAGAGATGGCCTGGCGCTTCCCGGGAGGTGGCGGGAGCAGGTGCGAGGAGAGGCTCTGGCTGTGGGACAGCGATGAGCCCAGGGAGGCCACGGCTGGCAGGCTGCGCTCCAGGTCGCGGGCCAGCTCCCCAGGCACTTTGCTCATCCTGGTGGTCCCCACCTCAGGGCGGGGAGGGCAGGGCCTCAGCAGGGCAGCTGCGGGTGAGAAAACAGCTGGTCAGGGGTGAGGGGGTCCTGTGAGCCTCCTCCTGCCCCTCCACACACAGCCCCCAGCCCCTCACAACTCCCAAACATCTGTTCCCCGACCCAGGGCCCTCGGGCCACATCCCTCTACCAGCCTGGCACCCCGACCCAACCCAGCAGCCCAGGGTTCACCCTAGGAGGGCTCTGGGGTCCCTCAGATGGGCACCTCCCCTGCTGCCTGGAGGCCTGGCCCGTTCCTGCCAGGCCAGCTCTGTGGTTCGGCCTCTGCTCCTGTCAACAGCCTCTTGGTCCGCCCCACCCCCAGGAGAAGAGGCCCCAAGCTCTGTTCTTTGTTTGCCAAGCACAAAGCCACATTCCCTGCCGGCAGCCAGCCTCCCCTCCCACCCCCTAATCCATGGCAACTGGGAGGGACTTCCGAAGCAGTGTCTCCGGGAGCTGAGCTGAGCGCTGGGACCCAGGACACGGCAGCGAGGGAGGACATACTGATCCCTTTTCTCCGGCTCCACCACTGCCCTCCAGGCCCAGGCACCATCCCCTCCGACCTGGATGGCTACAAGTGCTCCCAAGGGTTGTCTCCAGTGATCTCTCACGCTCCACCAGCTACTTGTGCACCCAGAGCCAGAGCAGACGCTGCCCTCCCCCACTCGCAACCCACCGGGGCTGCCTGTTCTCAGGGCTCAGGCTCTCCTCAGCAAGCCCCACAGGGTCAGCCCTGCAGGGGCCCAGCTACCCTTACAAGGTACCCTCTGGTCATGACCACCGCCATGTGGGCCTTCAAGCCTCATTGTAGTCCCTCACAGTGGCTGTCCTGTCTTGCTCCAGGGCCTTGGACTTGGCGTCCCCTTCCTGTGGAACATTCCCCAGTCCTTCCAATTGGCAGCTCTAAAGCCTTCTCCAGGAGTCTCACCCTCCTGCCCTGCCTCGCGGCACAAGCTCTTCATCACCGCGCGAAGCCATCACCTGCGTTGCCTTATGGTCCTCCCTGCTCTCCCAGGCCAGAAGCCCCATGGACATGGGGCCCTCATCACACTGGGCCACCACCATCTCCTTTGTGTCCAGCACAATGCCTGGCATGTGGCAGGCACTTCGCGACTATCCGGGGAGTAAATGAATGCTCCTCGGGGTCCGCTGGCCCCCAACCCCAGACCCTGCAGCAGAGAGGCCAGGGCCATGCCGCCTGAAGAGAGTAAGAAAGAGCCCCCGCCCACCCCGTGCCTGCACGAGCCCTTGGCCAACAGCTGACTACTGTCAGCAGAGGCTGTGAGCAGGGAGGCAGAAGCACCAGCCCAAGGCCACCCCCAGTGCCACCTCCTTTGGGTCCCCCTGACAAGCTCACCTGAAGAACTGCAGAGAGCTGGGCCAGCTCTGGGAGGAGATGGGCACTAGCGGGGACGTGACAGGCCGCCGGCAGGGGGACCCTCTCCATCCATCAGCCAGACTGCGCCAGACCTGCATGCTCAATGCGTCCCTCATGGTGACAGGGCCACAGCTCCAGGGCGGTGACATTTCTGTCTCTAATGGCCCTGTGTCCTGCCAGACCGGTCTCTAGTCCTCTCTGTCTCCATTTTTCTCTTCCCTTCTTCCTGTCCCTTGTAAAGCAACCTTCCACTTATAGCTTGTGGGTTTTTTTTTTTTTTTTAAATTCCTCTCTCATGTCTGTCTGGCTTTTTGGTTTGGTTAAGTTGAAAACAACAGAAATCTACTGTCTTTCCAGTCTAGAGGCCAGAAATCCACGCTCCGCCCCCTCGCCTCTCCCTGGCTGCTGGGGCGTTGCTGGGGCTTGGCGTCCATGTCCGTGGTCTAAAGCTGCATGGACTTCCGCCTCTGTCACCAGGGCTCAATGGCTGCCTTCTTGTAACCATACCAGCCACGTCAGAGCGGGGTGCCTGCAGCCTATGTCCCTAACGACCCCACTTCCAATAGAGGTCACATTCTGTAGGCTAAGGCCTTGGGACCACAACACATCTTTTTTTGGGAGGGAGAGGGAGGAGGGAGGGCATGAGATCTGATCCAACTCTTTCTCTTGTACAAATGAACACCTGCACGCATTTCTTACATCCCTGCTTACCCAGCCGACTGCGCATGCTCTTTTCGTGTGATTTTTTTCCCTTTCCGGTGCATCCTGGAGATCACACCAGCCTGAGACCCCTCTCCCTCTTCTGCAGAGCTGCTTAGATCTCCACTGTGAGCTCCTCCTACAGGTGAGCGTCTGCACTTGGAAGGACCAGAAACACTGTGACGTATTTCACGCTGTTGGAAGCGTGTCCTCAGGACAGATTCCTAGATCTGTTAGCTGCTTTGCTAGGTAAGGCCCAATCCCTCTGCATTCCCACCAGCAACGTATGACGGTGCCTGCTTTCCCACGGCCTGCAGAAGGCAATGTCACCCATGTCTGCCTGGGCCTTCCTGCCATCTCGCTCCCATTTATGGGTCTCTCAATCAATTCCTCCCCCCTCTTCCCAGTCCCACTTCTGGGCACTGTGCTTGCCTCCTCCTGGTCTGCTCCCCTGTCTGTCTTCCCCTCTGGCTTTCTCTCTCCAGGGACAGGACTGGGATGACAGCAGCTTGGGTGCAAGACGCACTTGGAGTGGCAACCGCACTGACACTCACACGGCCAGACATCCGTGTTGAAGTGAGAGACGCAGATGGGGCTACGAGCAGAGGTGTTGGGGGAGCCTGGCAGAGCTGACGACACCAGGGTGTGCGTGAGCCAAGCACGGGGCTCTTGGGTAGGGGTGGGAGGTGGCTGGCCATGAGTCAGGGGAAGGGGGCACTATGTCACCCTTCCCATGGAACAACTCAGTCCAAACGAGCGCAAGAGCAGCAGAGAGAGCACCACCCTGCAGCCCCCACTATTCCCGGACACTTGGGGCGGGCTCTTCTCATTAATACTCTTTTATATGGGGGAAAGGTGATAGCTTTTTCTTTTCTTTTCTTTTCTTTTTTTTTTTTTTCAAGATTTACCTACTTATTTGAAAGTCAGAGTTACACAGAGAGAGAGAGATCTTCCATCCACGGGTTCACACTTCAGCTGGCCGTAACAGCCAGAGCTGGGCCAATCCAAAGCCAGGAGCCAGGAGCTTCTTCTGGGTCTCCCACATGGGTACAGGGGCCCAAGGATTTGGGCCATCCTCTACTGCTTTCCCAGGCCATAGCAGAGAGCTGGATCAGAAGTGGAGCAGCCAGGTCTCGAATCAGCACCCATATGGGATGCCAGTGCTTCAGGACAGGGTATTAACCTGCTGTGCCATAGCACCGGCCACAGGTCATGGCTTTTTCACATTCATTTTGGGGGTGGTTAACATGCCACTGGGATGCCCACATCCCCTGTCAGTATGCCAGGTTCAAGTTCCATCCCCACTTCCTGATAATGCACATCCTGGGAGATAGTAGATGACAGCTCAAGTAGTTGGGTCCCTGTCATCCACATGGTAGACTTGGATTGAGTTCTCAGCTCCCAGATTCAATCCAGGGCCCAGCCATTGCAGGTATCTGAGGAGTGAACTGGAGAATGGAAGATCTCTCTCTCTTTCAAATAAAATGAAAATAAATACGGAGCAGCGTGGTGGCACAACAGGTTAAACCACTGCCTGCAATGCCAGCATCCCAAATGTCACTGCTTGGGGGCAGTGACAGGAAATGGAGCACTGGTTTCCTTCCTGGCTGCTTCGCTTCCGATCCACCTCCCTGCTAATGCACCTAGGGGAAGCAGTGGAAGGTGGCCCAAGTGCTTTGGCCTCTGCCCCCAACATGGGAGACCCAGATGAAGTTCCAGGCTCCTGGCTTCTGCCTGGCCCAGAACCAACTACAGCCTCAGCCCCAGCCATTGAAGTCATTTGAAGAGTGAACCAGTAGATGGATAATCTCGTTCTCTCTCTTTCCCTCTCTCTGTCACTCTGCCTTTCAAATATATAAAATCTTTAGAAACTTAAAACTTATCAGTAAGCCTTCGCTCACACTCCAGCACCCCTGGAGGTCTCCTGGGGCCCACCCAGATGGCTCTGAGGGCCGTCCATGAAGAGGCCACAGCTCCCAAATACTAATTCCCTGGTTGATTCCCCAAGACGGCCTGGAAGGCCAAGGCTGGCAAGGGCCAGCAGAACTGCCTGCCCTGGCCTCTAGCCCTCTGAGGGAGGCAGGTACAAGCCCTATGAGGTTGTCCTGGATGCCACCCAGCCCCTTGGGAGCAGCAGCCCCCAGCTGCCATCTCGACCCCTCGACAGCACCTTCCAAGGCGTCAGGAGGGGGCTGGATGTGAGGCATGAAGCAGTCGGCCTGGGACCGCTGCAGACTTGACGCCCATGTGTCTGTGGGAGCTGGGCTGCTAAGGCTCAGGAGAGTGGGAGGGAGGGAATGGGAGGTTCCACCATCTCAGGCTGGGGCGGGAGGGGAGAGGAAGGGCAGGAAGGGATGGGTGAGCCAGAGGTCTGGACACAGTGGATTATTGGTTATTTCAGGTCCCCAGATCAAGGGGAGGAAAGCACACAGGACGCACACCCCTTCCCAAGCCTCTCGATCTCTCCCAGTGCCAGTGCCACTGGCAGTGGGATGGGGGTGGGGCTCCAGACCTAAGGAACAACAGGAGGTAGCTGAGACCATGAAAACAAAGAAGACTTTCAGGCAAGCAGTGGTGGCTGGAATGCAGTAACAAACATCACTGTGGGGGGCTGGGCTCAAATCTCGTCTCTGCAGTTCACCTGCTGGGGGCCCCTGGTCTAGAAAGCAAGCCAAGTTATTTCTGCTGCAGCAAAAGTGAACTCTGCTTGGGGGCAGTGACAGGAAATGGGGCCATCACTTCCTCCTGCCACCCCCCTGCCCACTCGGGATCCTTGGGCTCAGAGGACAGCGCCCGTGGGCCCTGCATGCAGGCTGAGCCCCACCCCCACAGCCACAGGTCTGGGGTCACACGTGCAACCAACACAACAGCAGCAGCGAGCACTTCCTGGCCAAAGGCAGGCTGTGATTTCAGCCACGCCACTTACTCGCTGCCCAAGCCCTGCTTACTGCACCTGTAAACTGGAGACACCTGTCTTGACCACAGGCCTCTGGAGATCCCAGGATACATCAGTCCTCGCTCAAGAGACCACTCACCCTGTCCCTGCCGATCCCATGGGGAGGACTATGCTCTGCGACCCCAGCAAGGAGCCCATCTCCCTATGTCCAGGGGCGACCCATGTTTCAGGCATGGCCGTGGGGACAGAGCTCCAGGCTCTCCATACCACCTGCTCAGACCACATACCAAGGGAAATGCCAGCACCAGCCCCACGCGGGCCATGGGGCTGCCCTGGACATCCCTAACCCGACATCCCTAACCCAGCAGAAAGTAGGAGGACTCAGCGAAGTCAAGAGAGAACAGGACTGCAAGCCAGAAGGACCCAACCTGCGAGTCCCATCTGAGTGGTCACTTAATCCCTCTACGCCTCAGTTTTCCTCCTCTGGAAAGTGGAGCCAACAACAGCACCTACTCCGCACAGGAATCACAAGGAACAAGTCGCCTGTTCCAGGTAGCGGCCTGGAACAGCCATGACGCAGAGTGTTGCTGCGTGAACGCTGGCTCTTCTTGCTTCCCTGCCTCTTCTCCGTAGGGACAGAGCTAACGGGGAGCTACAGGAGGGCCCAGCTTAATGGAGAACCCACAGAAGGCGGGGCCACAAGGCTTTGTGTAGGGATGAGGATGGCCCTGGCCCAGGGCACTGGCTCAGGGAGGGAGTGTGGCAGACCAGAATGGCCTGTGCGCCATCCCAGCGGCTTAGAGCAAGACAAACCACCCTGGCTGGCAGTGGTCCATGCTGGTACTCGGCAGAGTCCTGTCCTCCTCTCCTCCACCCCTGCCGGAAGCTGTGGCGAGGACTCCCTCACAGCTCTGGGACCTCCCTTATCCCCCTCCCCGCCAGCCTAGCTGGGGAGGGCAGAGCTGACCCCACAGGCACCAGGCTGGGAACTGCTGAGCACAATCAGAGCCACTGCTGGCTGCGGGGCGGTGTCAGAGCCCAGCCAGCCAAGAGCCCGCCCTTCCACATCAAACCATCAGCAAATCCTGTTGTTTCTTCTCAGAAAACCTGGCCAGGAAGTGTTGCCGCCCAGCTACCAGTCAGTCTCCAGCCAAGCTACTGCCTCTCACCTGCTACAGCTTCCTGCCCTCCACTTCCTCCTCATCCCAAGTCTGTTCTCAGCACGGCAGCCAGGACGCTGTCACAAGTCAACAGAGGGGCTGGGTAGTGGGTTCATTTGCTGCTTGGGATGCCCACATTAGATGCTGGTTGAATCCCAGTTGCTCTGCTTCCAGGCCAGCCTCCTGCTAATCTCCCTGGAAAGCAGCAGAAGACAGCCCGAGGAACTGGGCCTCTACCACCTGGGAGACCTGGATGGAGTTCAGGGTTCCTGGCTTCAGCCTGGCCTGGCCCTGGCATCGCGGCCCTCCCGGAGCTTTGCATTGCTCGCTCCCCACTCCACTCTGCTCTCTACGCAGATGTCCCTTTGAGACACTTCTCCCATAGCCCCCAGGAGCCCCACCTTCCCCGCCTCACCCTGCCTTACTCTCCAGAGCACTGGTCACCTCCGGTGCACCTGACTGCCTACTGTCCTCCTCTCCCACTGGGAGATAAAGCTAGAGACAGGGATTTCCCAGACACCCAACCGCACCCCCACCCCCAGCATGCTGCATCCCCAGGCTCACCCAAGATATTCTGGAAATGTGCTCTACAGCGGTTCACATGAGGCTGCTCACACCCAGGCCAGGAGTAGGCTACTCTCAGGAGTAGCCCCTCTCTGGCCAGACCACCCCTCCTGGAGCTAGACTCCACTCCTGCTGGTGTCTTGCCCTGCCCAGGCCCTGGCCCCAAGCCCAGAGGAACCGGCTTACTGGGCACTATCAGATCAGGGAGCTGTTTCCGTCCCCTTCCCCACACCCCAACTTGCAGAGGGCCTCATGGAGCCGGCCCGAGACAGAACATTTTGGGTTTCGGGGGCCCTGTCCTCAGCCTTGGCTTACTGGCCCCACCCACGCCCCCCAGGGGAGTCTGGGCAGTTCTTGGAGAAGTGGGAGCCCCCACGGTGGGAGAGCACAGCCTCAATGACAAATGAGAGCTCCAAGCCACAGCCTTCTTCTTCCCCTTCTTTCCTTCTGGGGAAGTGGAAACCAAAATGAGATTCGCACCAGAGGCTCCTTCTGGTGTCGAGTTTACTAGTGAACCCTAACGGAGATTCACTCAGCCCGCATGACCGTTCCTCAGGCCCAGGCCCTGTTAAATGGCAGGGACGCCCCAGGGATGCCCCAGCTCTGGGATTCCGTGAGGCCTGGTCTGCTCGGGCCCTGTGAGTCACTACCCCAGCCTTCGGTGCCGCTAAGTAACCCCTGGACTGACGGGGTCGGGTTTCCAAGGTCAGTCTGGAAGGGCCAATTGTCTTCTAGGAGAGACCTGGAAGCTTTTTCACTGAGAAGTCTCCAGGGACGTGGGCACCTCCTCGGATGCTCCCAGCACCAGCCCTGGCCAGACAAGAGCCAGAAAGGGTTCAGAGGGACACGCAACTGCAGGGGGCTGCCTTCTTGGCCCTCTGTCCCAGTGATGTGGCAGCTGCCTCCTTGCGGGCCGGGGCCCTGAGACAGTTTCTGGAAAGCAGCTGTGGGCCTGGAGCCAGGAGACCCTTCTTTAAACCTCTGCTGGGTGGCCTTGACCTTACTGCCACTGTACCTCAACTTCCTCCTCTGTGAGATGGGGTCAACAAACTCTGCCACTGAACGGAACAAGTCTGAGCCGCCGAACAGGCAGCACTTTCGGTCTTACCCACAGTACCCTCCCCCCACCCACAAGTCCAGGTGAGAAAGACCCTAGTTTCACGCAACACAGAGTACTGAGAACTACAGACTGCTAGCCTGGAGGCCACGGGACCCTGTTCTGGTCCATCAGGGGCTCTGGCTTCGTGAGGAAGAGGGAGAGGCAATAAGACACAGCGCCCACGCTGGGATCAGTGCTTTAGGGAGCTGGGGGCTCCCGGAGCAGGGAGGGGGGATAAGGGCCAGGCTGGAGTCGCTGAGGTCAGAAAGGCCTCAGGAGGAGGGGCCGTTGGAGCCAGGCTGTGAAGAATCCACAGCTGTCAGCTGGAGACAAAGGTGACGGGCACTGCACGAAGGCCAAAGAGCACAAACACACACCCCGACCCAAAGGCACGCGGCGACCCTACCCCAGGACACCAGGGACCAGGCCTCCAGGGCAGCCCAGGGCGTGCTCCCAGCTGACCCCTCACTGGAACTCTGTTCAGAGGACCCAGCTCTCCACCTCGGTCCTCTCCAGCCTCTGCCTCCCACTGGTAAACTCACCCACTCCCTTTGAGGCCCAAACCGCCTCTCCTCTGCGAAGCTGCCCCTGGCCTTTCTCTCCCTTGGTTCCCAGAGCCATGTGACACCTGCACACGTCCAGATCTGATTTCCTAAGCACACAGATACCAGGTCTCTGGCCTTTTCCACCTCTGAATCCTCACTTGGTATGTCCAGTTCCTGTCCCAGTGCCCTTGCCTCTGCACTTTATTTAACGACAAAGAGGCTGTAGGGCTCTGGGGGCAGAATGAGAAGACACATGAGCTGTCCTCAAGCAGTTTAAGAAATTAAAAATCCTGGGGTTGGCATTGCGGCACAGCAGGTTAAACCACAGCCTGCAATGCCGGCAACCCACAGGCAGAGTGCTGGTTGGAGTCCTAGTTGGAGTCCTGCTGGGAAGAGCAGAGGATGGCTCAAGCGCTTGGGCCCCCGCCACCCACATAGGAGCCTCGGATGAAGCTCCTGGCTCTTGGCTTTGGCCTGGCCCAGCCCTGGCTGTTGCAGCCATTTGGGAAGTGAACCAGCAGATGGAAGATTTTTTTCTCTCTGCCTCTCTGTCACTCTAGCTTCCAAATGCACAGATCTTTTAAAAAAGAAACCGGGGCCAGCACTGTGGCGCAGCAGGTTAAAGCCACGGCCTGCAGTGCCAGCAGCCCAAGACGGTTGCCGGTTCAAAGAAGCTCCACATCCGATCCAGCTCTCTACCAATGGCGGAGGGCGGCCCAAGTCTTTTGGATCCCTGCACCCACGTGGGAGACCCGAAAGAAGCTTTTGGCACTTGGCTTTGGCCTGGTCCAGCCTGGTCACTGCAGCCTTTTTGGGGGGTGAACCAGTGGATGGAAAATCTCCCTGTCTTCCTCTCTCTGAAACTCTGCCTTTTACATAAACAAATCTTTTAAAAAAATTAAAAGTCTTAATTAGTGAGCTACCTGTTCTAAGTCATAATAAGCAACATGTATCTATTGGACACCCAGGGGCTCTGCACTGCTAAGCCCTGCACACATATGACTCACTCAGTCCTCAGGACGAGTATGAGGTAGGCATATTATTATCTACACTTTACTAATGAGGAAACTGACTTTGTCAAGGTCACAATACAGTATCAGGACCCAGGCAGTCTGACTCAGGAGTCTGTCTCCTTAGCCACAATGTTACTACCGACTGGGTGCTTGGGGGGCCGGGGGGCAGGAGGAGGTGCTCCCAGGTGGTGCTTCCTGAGCGGGGCACCACAGGACTAGAAGGCACTTCCAGGCAGCTGTGCTGGTGCCGTAAAGGTATGGAGACAGGAAGGAAGGCTGTAGGCTGGACACTGAACACGCCCTGCAGGACCGTGCTGTGGGGCCTCGGGGAGCACACAGGAGTTTGCAGGCAAAGGCAGATCTCAGGGGGCCCTGCAAACTGTGCGAGGGATTCAGCTCCAGGGTTTCTAAGCAAGCAAGTGACCACAGGAGCTACAGTGTGGAGCTGCTGGGGAGCTGGTGTGGTCTCCGGGCGAGAAGCACATTCACAAAGGGACAAGAGGAGACGCGGAGAAACACGACAGACACTCAGCAAGTCCACCACCAGGTCACCTCTCGGCCTGGGAGGTGAGGAAGAGCAGCGGAAGTAATTCAGGGTTTTTTACTGGGCTGCAGCAGCACAGGAACTATGATGCTGCATGGCTAGTCCCAATCGCAGGCAGCTCGCCCCACGGGAAGGGGGCGTCCCCCGGCGGCGAGGAGGCCGAGTCTGGAGGCCTGGGCAGGGGCTGCGCTGTGGCTGTGGAGCTGATGGGAGGCTGCAGCCATGAAGTAGGTGTGACCATCACGAGTCGCTGGACACGGAGGAGTCGGGCAGGGGAGGAGAACGTGAATTGGTGCTTCCGACCCTGCGGTCGGGGCAAAAGCAGGAGATGTTGAGATGCAGCAAGACAGGAGGGCAGGGGGGCGGCCATTAAGAATGAGAGGCGAGGGGGCTAGGCGCCCGCCGCTGGGAACTCACTTTAAAGGCCCTTCTGACATCATCAGGAAGTTGTTCCCGGCAGTTTGCAAAGGAAGTTGGAGACACATCGAAACGACAGTGGGACGCAGACTCGCCTCCTTATTCCAAGCCACGACCCCTCCCCCAGACCCTACCCCTGCCCCATATACAGGTGCAGTCCCCTCGCCTCTCGCCTCACAGCCAAGAGAGAGGCTTTGGGCAGCGATCGTGGACGCGCTACCGGAGCACTCGCGGGTGGACAGGGCCGCCGAGGGTCCGCTCCCGAGACCGCCAACAGCAAGCGGGGCCAGGCGAGGCCAAGCAGAGCCAGGGGGCGGAACCTGGGACGCGGAGGGTACGGAAAGGGTCGGACCGAAGCCAGAGCGCACATGGACAGGGAGGCGGGACAGCCGGTAAGAGACGACCCTCGTACCCCCGCCCGGCCCCAGCGTCCACGGAAGCACCCACCTGCTCCATGTCAGCCGCGGCCCCAGCTCTTCTTGCCCCGGCCGCAGTCCGGCTCCGCGGCCCCGGCAGCGCCTCGGAGCGGAAGGGGAGCTCCCGGCGGCGCCACTTCCGCCGCTGAGCCCGCCCCCAGCGCTGACGTAGTTACCCCAGGCGGCAGCCCCGCCCCAAGCCCGCGGGTCCCAGCTGGACGGGCGAGATGGGGGGCGTGAGGCTGAAGCCGGGTTTTAAGAGGACCTTCTTAGGGGTGGGGAGGTGGGAAAGAACCCGGGCCGTCGTCACTGATGAACCAGAGACCTGGCACTGTGGGAGAAAGGGGAGGTTCCCGGGGCGAGGCGTGTGGGAGTGGGGCACAGGTCCCCAGGAGGAACGCGCAATTACTCTTCCAGGACCCCTCTCCCGGGCTCCCCTTCCAGGAGCTGGAACGCCTCTGAGTACCCCCGAGCCTGCCGGCCTGGACGGCTGGACGTTAGGGTCAAGGCCCTGGCCCTTGGTTTCCCGCCCTCCTCCCACATCAGGGTACCCCACAGCCTCCCGCCCCTGAAAGAGGAGGCTCAGCACGGTTATGTACAAAGATTTATTACAGCGGGGGAGGAGTTCAGGCCAGGAGTCCGGGAAGAAGCGGAAGGGGACAGAGCGGCTGGCGGACGAGAACCTGGCTCCCCCTACCACGCCCCCCCCCCCCCCCCCGTGTATACCAAGCAGCATTCCTGCGTCAAAGCACAAACAAAACGCAACAAGCAGCCTTTGCCAGCCCTTCTTCCAAGCACCCAGAAGAGGCAGGGGTGATAAGAAGGGTTCTGAAATAGGGAGGCTGGGCCCTGGTAGGGGGTGGTGGCTCAGAACCCCTGGTAGGAGAGGGGCGCCCGCGGTTCTCGGTGCCTGCTTTCCCCAGATCTTAGGGTCCTGCCCTGTGGGTCTCCTGTGCCCAGGGGAGAGGATCTGGGAGTAGAACCGTGAAGGTCTCCCACCTCCCACTGGGAAAGTGGAGGAATGACTGGCAAGGGTAGGCATCAGGAGGCAAGTGCCCAGGTCCCCTGGGCATCGGCCAAAGGTGGACAAACACAAAGTGGACAAGCAAAGACCAGCCTTAGTCTCCTAGAAGTCAGAAGCCACAGCCCTAGCAGGTCAGGGGCAGGGTACAAAATAAGGTGGGAATAGAGTGAGTTTCCTGGGGAAGAGCGATGCCCCCTCCACTTCCTCCTGGAAGATGCAGGACCGGGTGCCTATGTGCCAGGCTCAGCCGCAGCAGGGCCCTGAGGCTCTGCAAGGCAACCAGAGAGGGACTCAGGGCCTGGCCCTGCCCACCAAGACCCCAGGCTCCTCCCCTCATTCACTCCCAAGCCTCACCACTTAGGGCTGGGTCTTCCACTTGGTCCTCAGAACTTCCATCTCTCTGGGGCTCATCCAGAGGAGGTGGGCGTTCCCAGGGCCCCTCCAGACCCTGGCCACAGGTTGTCTTCTGCCCGACTGAAGATGGGAAAGAGGGGACACATGGACTGTGAGTAGCTGTCTGACGTCCTGGGTACTGAGCTCAGGCCCCCTGACGGCTGAGACTACACTTTCTGGGAGCATCCTGGCATAGTAGAGCGGGTACTGGACCAGGACAACTCTTGGGATCACTGTGTGCATCCTGAGCTATGTGACTTAGACATGTCAGTTGGAGGGTTGGTGGTGTGGTGCAGTGCGTTAAGCTACCACTTGGTTTTTTTTTTTTTTTTTTTTTTTTTGACAGGCAGAGTTAGTGAGAGAGAAAGACAGAAAGATCTTCCTTCTGTTGGTTCACTCCCCAAATGGCCACTACAGCCGGTGCGCAGCGCTGATCTGAAGCCAGGAGCCAGGTGCTTCCTCCTGGTCTCCCATGCCAGAGCAGGGCCCAAGCACTTGGGCCATCCTCCACTGCCTTCCCAGGCCACAACAGAGAGCTGGACTGGAAGAGGAGCAACCAGGACTAGAACCCGGGGTGCTGGCACCGCAGGCGGAGGATTAGCCAAGTGAGCCGTGGCGCCGGCCAAACCACCATTTGTGAAACCGGCATCCCATACGGGCACTGGTTCCAAGTCCCAGCTGCTCCACTTCTGATCCAGCTCTCTGCTGTGGCCTGGGAAAGCAGAGGAAGATGGCCCCAGTGCTTGGGCCCCTGCACCCTCATGGGAGACCCAGATAGAGTTCCAGGCTCCTGGCTTCAGCGTGGCCCAGTCTTGGCTGTTGTGGCTATTTGGGGAATGAGACAGAGATGGAAAATCTCTCTCTCTCTTCCTCTTTCTGTAACTTTGCCTTTCAAATAAATAAACCTGAAAAAGTCATGTCAGCTGGTACCTTCTGAAGGAGTTAGCGAGAAGGCAGCTGTGTTGATGACTCTAAGTGGCATTAATTCCTGTCCAGCCTGCACCAGCACTTGGGAGCCGCTGTGGAGTGGTGCTGGCTCATGCTGTTCCACGGCTCAGTCCTGTCATTTGACCCAGTGCCCTGCTGCCTGTCCTGAGGTGCAGTCTCCTCTCACCTCCTTGCCACCAGGCTGAGGGCCTCAGGGGAGCTGACTCAGCACTTCCAACTCCACCCTTGCGGCTGGCAGCAAAAGCTGATGCCCTCACCGCCAGAGGCACAGAGCGGAGGCCCCAGCCATCGTGAGAACTTCAAGCAAGGACGGTCGTTCCCATATATCGTGGGGCCAAAAAGTTGAACACACGTCGGGAGGGATAAGTGTGGCAGAGTCTTCCACAGCCAGATGCGGAGAAACAACCGTATCAAGGGATGAGCTCTGCCTCCCCAGGGCCTCTCTGGGCCTCGGGCCCCTGTGGGGAGTCTTAGATCTGAGACCTACTGGGCCTGGTCTCTTTCTTCCCAGGCAACTGAGGTTGGATGTGCAGGGGACCAGGTTGGTTCTTGAGTCCTAGATGCTAAATCTGGACACTAGAGGGCACCCTCCTACCCCATCCAACGGAAGAAGGAGGGAGATAGCCATGGGATCCTAGAGACACAAACCAGCTGCTTGGCAACCTTGGGTCCCAGCAGAGACCACATCCCAGGTTCAGATATGCAGGTGAGGGCCGGTGTCGTGGTGCAGCAGGTTAGGCTGCTGCTTGCGATGCCAGCATCCCATGCTGGAGTGCCGGTTTGGGTCCCCGCTGCTCCACTTCCTCCTAGCATTCCCACCGGGAAGGCAGTGAAAGATGGCCCAAGTACTTGGGCCTCGCCACTCATGTGGGAGACCCCAATGGAGTTCTTATTTGAAAGGCAGAATTACAGAGAGGCAGCAGCAGCAGAGAGAGAGAGATCTTCCATCTGCTGGTTCACTCCCAGAACTGAGCCGATCCGAAGCCAGGAGCCAGGAGCTTCTTCTGGGTCTCTCACGCAGATGAAGGGGCCCAAGGACTTGGGCCATCTTCTACTGCTTTCCCAGACCGTTGCAGAGAGCTGGACATGGAATTCTTGGCTCCTGGATTTAGCCTGGCCCAGATCTGACTATGACAGCCATTTGGGGCATGAACCAGCAGATGGAAGCTCACTCTCTCTCTCTGTCACTCTGCCTTTCAAATAAATAAATCTTAAAATAAAACCAAAACCGGGAACGGCGCTGTGGCACAGCAGGTTAATGCCCTGGCCTGAAGCGCCGGCATCCCATATGGGCATTGGTTCGAGTCCCAGCTGTTCCACTTCCGGTCCAGCTGTCTGCTATGGCCTGGGAAAGCAGTGGAGGATGGCCCAAGTCCTTGGGCCCCTGCACCCATGTGGGGGACCCGGAAGAAGCTCCTGGCTCCTGGCCTCAGATCAGCACAGCTCTGCCTGTTGTGGCCAACTGGGGAGTGAACCAGCCTATAGAGGACCTCTCTCTCTCTGCCTCTCCTCTCTCTGTGTAACTCTGACTTTCAAATAAATAAATAAATCTTTTAAAAAATAATAAAACCAAAACCAAAAAGAAACGTGGGCTATGAGGATGCTGGGCTCTCTCAGTTGTCTAGGCATGAATTTCCCCCCACCTCTCACTCCTTGGGTGGGAAGTCCTTTTTGGGGTCCAGCCTCAAACCTCATGTGGCCTTGCCCAACGCCTAGGGAGGAGAGGAGTCATTAGGGAAAGCCAGGCTGGGTGAGGGGCAGAGCGAGGGTGGAGGAAACCCAGGTCCCAGCCCAGGCCCACCATGAGGCTGCTGGGCAGTGAGGGGATGCAGGCCCCTGTGGGGTCCCTGCGGGTTGCAGTGGGAGACACTGGGGTGGGGGGCTCGTCACAGGGCACTCAGGAGGCATCTGCACCTAACCCGCCGAGCGGGGCCCCCTCAGCGCCTCCAGCTCACCAGACCCCCTGCCGCCCTTCAGGACTTCAGCCTGGCTGTCCTCTTCTTCCTCTTCCTCCTCCTCCTCGTCCTCGTCCTCGTCCTCGTCCTCTTCTCGGGGGTATCCCAGCTCCCGCAGCTCCCCCAGCTCATCCTCCTCCTCCGAGGCCTGGTTCTCGCCCACGTTGCTGATGGACTGCAAGTGAGACTCGGCGATGCGCTGCACGGCTGCACAGAGGCACCAGGCGGTGAGGGTCAGCAGGGCTCCAGGAACAGCCCGTGCAGCTACGGGGGCCTGGGGCTTCAGCCCGCTCCTTCCCCAGGGGCCTGGGGCAGGTCAAAGGCCAACAGGGGCGCTGGGTGGGCCCCCCACCCCCTGCCAAGGCGAAAGCAGCAAGGGGTGGACTCAATCTAGTTTGGCTCATGAGCTGTCCCAAGAGATTCTAGTCCCCTGGAGGCTGGCACGGGTAAGCGCCCCCATGCCATAGGGCGTCAGGCTGGGCAAGTCTAGGCGGGCACAGCAGCAGCTTAACACCCCCTAGCCAGGAGCTGCCTTTGCCGAGCACTCGGTCTAGGGTCCGTGTCTACCAGCTTCAACCCTGGGCAGAAGACACAGGGCCTGTGGGCCTTGGAGATTTGCCCCTTTGAATTTCTGGGGGGAATGCCCAGCCTGCTTAGGGTTCCCTGCTGACCCCATTCCTGGCCACCCCACACCTCACACTGCCCGGTCCACAAGGCTCCAAGGGGCAGGGGCAGGGGCAGGGACGCTTCTGAGGCTGAGGACGTGCTGGTCTGCAGCCCGGGAAGTGCGTGCTCAGAGGTGGCCCCTACAACCTTGACCCACATCCCCAAGCTCCCGGCTTCCTCTGCGCCAACCCAGAAATCAGGAGACACCCCCCACCACCAAGACCTGCTCAGCTGGAGAGGAAGTTCCAAAAGATGGCCAGGAACAGGGGCTTGGGGGAGAGGGGCCGGTGACGGGGGAGGAGTGCCCAGCACATGCGACACTAGGCTCACAGCCCCTAGAGGGGACACTGCCAAGCCCAGGGGCAGGTCGCTGCAGTTCCTTCTTGGTCACCAGTGTCCCCTCCCCTCAGAAGCTCAGAGGGATAGATCTAGGCTGGAAACCTCTGGGACAGTGAGCAGGGCAAGGCGCTCCTGCCAACGCCGGGACAGGCACAGAGGGCGCATTGTGTGTGTCCGTTGCTCTGCCCTGCCCCCAGCTCCAAGCCCAGTGCCTCCTGCTGGCTCTGGGCAAGCTACCCAGGCAATAAAAGCGCAATAAATCGCCCTGCCTTGGCCTTGGGGACCCGGCAGAGTCTCACCTTGAGCCAAGTGTGAGAGCTCTGCCATGGAGCACCCCTCCTCCACCCAAGACCCAGTGCTGTCCACCGACCAAGGATCCTTGTTCCTCCCATGCAACCCCCCCAGAAAGAGACTAGAGCCTCTGAAACAGCCCCTCCTGGTAGAGAAGGGCCCCCCCGAGAAGGGCGGCGAGGAGGTGGCAACTGGGACAGCTTCCGTCTCCCCCAGCGTGGGAGGAGAGTGTGGTTCGTGAGCCACAGTGACAACAATAGGTGTGTGCGGTGCTGGCGCCCCCATGAGCCTCCTGCGTGCCTCCCCTCCCTCCTGCCTGGCTGCCAGCTCTCCGGGGTCTCCCCCTTGCCCCTCCTAGGCTGTCTCCAACCTCCCTGAGGGTCCCCAGAGTGCACATGCCTGACTCCCCTCCCACTCTCCCATCTTGCCCCACTTCAACTCCCCTGAGATGTAGCCCAGGGGGCAGCGGGGGTGGGACACGTTTCAGGCCATGGCAGCCTGGGTGGAGACACCCTTGGCCATAGCTTCTCCACCCAGCCCACTCCCCTACACTCGCAGTCAGGAGCCCAAGGGGCAATTCCTCCATCTTCTCCACCCCGCTTCTCTGTGGCCCAGGATGGGCAGGGGGCTTCCTTCTCTCCTGGGGAGATGCCACCTCTCACACACACACACCCCCACCCTGTGCCTGCTTGGGGCCCTCCCACATGTGCTTCTGCACTGCCCACTGCAGCAGCTCTGCCTTCTCATTGGCCTGTCCTGTGGGAAGAGAAGGATCCTCCCCTCTCTGCTCCCAGCCCCTCCTCTCTGCCCCTGACAGGTGCACCTGTTGACCTTGGCTGGCGCTGGGAACTTGTTATCCACCCCCTCCCCTGGAGGGAGCTCTCAGCACACCCTTCCGGTCTCCCTCCCTTCCTCCCTCCGTGGGAGGAGGGGGCTGGCCAGGCAGGAAGTGCCTCAGGCAAGAGTTGAGGTGGGGGTGGGAAGAGGCCCCCCACACACCTCAAACTGCACCCCCTTCTGCAGATGAGACTCCCCAGCTTCCTGGCTAGAAGCCAGGTCTCCAGGCAGGCCCTCGACCCCGCTGTACGTCACACTTCCTTCGCACGCCTTCTCCCGCGTTGCCTGCCTGTTGGATTCCTAGGCTCCTGCCAATCCAGGCTTGAACATCCCCTCCTGTATAGGGCCCCAGGAGGGTGGGCATCCACTCTTGATCATCTTATTTTGCCCAAAGCCCACCAGTGAGGCCTAGCATGCATTAGCACTCAGTAAGAGCATGCTAAAGGAGTCGCTTGCCTTGTGATATGGAAGAGTTTGGGTGCAGACCTGTGCCGTGGGGGGGGCAGTCGGAGAGGAAAGTGTGGGGGCGACCCCAGGAGAGGGCACCGTGTGATAGGGGTGGAAGACAGTGCAGCAGCTCATGCTTGCAAAGAGAGGCCTCTGAGCCACATTCACAGCCAGGCCCACCTGTCACTCAGGGCCAGCCGCCTCCTTTCAACCCCGCAACCTGCTGCCCTTGTCGGCCCCTGCAAGAGCAGACTAGGAAAGACTTGGTCCCCAAGTAGGAGTTGAGGTGCAGACAGCAACCCCTGCCCACTGGCAACAGCCCCACCACCCACCTCCCTCCCCCAGGGCCAGCCGCATCCCATGGGGCAGGAGGCATCCTGGGGCCAGCCAGGATGGGCATGCACGGGGTGGGGTAGTACCTTTCAGTGAGGGGGGTGTGTAGGCACAGGGGTTGGCTCTCTTCGACTTGACATGGTGCCCCTCTCCCGCTGCTCTCTGTCGGGGGATGTGCAGGTCAGAGGCGCTGGCTGGAGTCCCCTCCACTCTGCCTCCATAGCATCCCACCACGGCCACCCAGGCAGTCCAGTCCAGCCTCCGCAGGTGGGTCCTGCACCTAGGCTGGGGGCCTCCCTTGGGCTAGGCCCCTGGATCCTGGAGGCACCCCCCCAACCAAGTCTGAGCAGAGAAGCAAGAGCCAGAGGAGGAACTGCGGGCATCAGGGCATCAGGCACTCAGAGGAGAGCCGACTGATATGCTAATGACCCTCCCGGTGGCACCTGGCACCCCGTGTTGGCAGGCACCAGGCGCCGCAGGCACCCAGCCGCCCTACCCAAAAGGATCCGGTGTCCCTCCTTCCGGCTGCCCAGGAAGCTCACCTGGTGGGGGGAGGCCTCCTCCTCTGATGGCGGTGACCAAACAAAACCGAGAGAGGAGGGTAGAAGAGAGGGAGAAACGGTCAGAGTCACCTTCCGTCCAGTCGCAAGCTCTGGGGAAGGGGGCAGGTGCCCTTCCCTCCCCAGGTCAGAGGTGCGGTTCAGGAGGCAGCAGAGCCAGGCTCCCGGGCCTCACCCACTCCCCCTGACTCCTGGGACCTTGGCAGGGCCCCAGGAAGGCATCAGAGTCAGGGTGTGGCCGGGGCTGGGGGGCAGGACAGAGGCCCTACCTGGGGAGGAGTGCTCTGAGAGCCGGAACAGCATGGCCGGGGTTGGTCTCCGGCGCCGGATCTGAGGAGAGGGAGGAAGGTGGGGCACAGGATAGACACCCGCAGGATGGAGACCGAGGGCCACCCCCACCCCCAGGCAGCAGGGAACACACAGTGCTCTGGGGTCCCCAGTGAGCCTTTGACTCAGACACTCAGCCCAAAAGAGCTCTGTAGCCTGCCCAACCCCTTCATTTTAAGAGGTGAGGCCTCGAGACTCAGAGAGGTTCAGCAATGTGATCAGGGTCACACAGCACACCAAGTCCAAAGGACAAGAGAAACCGGCCTCAGTGAAACCTGGCTCACTCCAAGTTACTCCAGATGGACCCTAACCCTAACCCCTCAACCCCACAACCAGGCCCTTCCTCTCCAGTCTCTGAAGACACCAGACCTTGGAAGCCAAAGCCAGCTGTGGCTCTGGCTGTCAGGGACAGGTCCTCTGGGGGCCATGTGTCCTGGGCCCTGGCATCCACATGTCCCTGCCCACTTAAGGACACTTCAAGGGCTCCCAAGAAACTGGGTCCCGCTGCTAGGGAGGCTGAGCCGGCACTGCAGGCTCCCCAACCTGACACTGAAGGCCCAGCCCTCAGGGACCTAGGACTGTCTCTGGAGGCCGGGGCCTGGCCCCCCGGCAGCCTCTCTGGAACCCTAGGACTCTTCTCCCAGTTCTGGTGGGAAAAAATAAAAAGTTGCCCTCCTTGCTACATGCACCAAGCTGGGGGGGAGGTGGCACACTGAGCTCGCTCAGCAACTCCCCCCCCCCCAGCTTGGCAATCAGACCAGCGGTTAATTAGGTCCCCTCTGAGCTGCAGGGAATTGCGCAGAGAACCAGGTGAGTTCAGTGGAAAGTGCCACCCCCCCCCCCCCCGCAGGCTGCCTGCACTGCCCTCACACTGAACCCAGCTCCAGCCCAGGCCCCTTCCCCATGTCTCCCCAAAGTGACTTGGCCCCCATATTCACCGCTCCCAGCAACAAGTGACCGGCTGCTAGGGGAGGGGAGAGGCGGAGCCCTGGGTCACCCCAGTCCCCCCCAAACCTCAGGAAGGGTCCTGAAGACCCAGTAGCCTATGGGAAGAGGTCTGGCTGGGGCGGGGAGAGGGGGGCCTCTCTCCTTAGAGGTGGGGCCTTAGCCTTGAGCTAACAGCGCCAGAATACGGTTCTGGCAGGCAGAGTGGAGTGAGGCAGGGGGCGAAGGCCTCCCACTTCTGCTGGGTCAAGGAAAACGTTTCTCCGTGTGACCCGTCCTGGGGCAGGAACCAGGGCCGAGTGGTCCCGGTGGCGGCCCACGGAATGGGGCTGCCCCAGGGGTACTGCGCAGGGGCGGCCAGGGACCCGCCAGTCCCAGACGCTCACTGGGCGAATTCTCCCGCCCCGAGATCAGCATCGAGGCGCCGGGAAAAGTTGCACGAGTCTCCCGCGAACTTCACGCTGTGCCCCGCGCCTCCGCCTCCGCATAGCCCGGGCGCTCTCCGTCCCCCGGCCCCCCGCCAGCCCTGCCCAGCAGCACCCCGAGCGCGCAGAGAAGCCCCCGGTGTGTGTGGGGGGGGCGCGGCCCCCTTACCATCTCCACCTGGCGGGGGTCGAGCTGGCTAGGGGGTGCGGGCACCGAGAACTGGATCTTTTTGCGGTCCTTGGGGTCCATGGCGGGCGGGGCGCGCGACTCGGGGTCTCGCTTGCGGTTCGCGCTCGGCTCCGGGTGCTGCCGGCGGGCTGCGGGCGGCGAGGAAGAGGAGGAGGAGAAGGAGGAGGAGGAGGAGGGCTGCTCACGCACGGATAAAAATACCGCGCGCAGCGCGGACCAGGCGCGAGAGCTGGGGGCGACCGCCCGGGCTCGCCGGCGGGCCAGGCGCGGGCTCGGCGCGCCCCCGGTTCTCCGGCTCGCCGCGCGGCTCTGCCCGGTCCCCCGGCGCACCCCGGCTCGCGGGTCTCGGTCGCTCCCTCCTTCCCGGCTCTGGGCGTCCCTGCGCCTCCCTCCTTCCGCCTCGCCCTCTCCGGTGTCTCTGTAGGGCTCAGCCCCGGGTCCCAGCCCTGGGGTCCCAGCCCGTCCCCTTGGAGGGAGGGCACAGCAAGAGGTGGCCAATGAGCGCTGAGAACCGCGCTCTGCCCGCGCCTGGGGGGGTGGGGTGGGGGCGTGAGCAGGGGCTGGAGCGGGCTGGGGGCCCCCTGCCGTCACCCCAGAACTTGAGGCTGCATTATTGATGGTGTCCCGCGGAGAGCATGGCGGGGGTCAGCGGGCAGCGGGCCTCCCAGTAACCACTTCCCGGCCTGGGAGTTGCGCGGGAGGCCTGCGGGAGAGACCCGCTTGTCACGCTGTGAATGGGGGTGTCCCAGAAAGCGAGTGAGCGTGAACGAGGTGTGTGTGGGAGGACACCTGTCAGTCACCGTGCCAGGGAGTGTGTGCCAGGGGCCTGCGGTGCCGTGGCTGGGGACTGGGTGCGTGTGTACGCGGGGGGGGGGGGTGTCGGCGCTGTGAGCGTGAGTGTGTGTGAGTGCCAGTGTGTCGGTGTCAAAGGCGCGGGTGTGAGTGGCAGCGTGTGGGAGGCCTGGTGTGCGGGGGCGGGGGAGGTGACAGGCAGTGGAGGTGATGGGCAGGCTGTGGAGCTGGCAGGGGCTGGGGGCCGCGTGCCTCCCCTGCAGTGGAGGGGGTGAGGTTGCGGACTGATGAGTGCTCCCGGGGAAGAGGGGTGTCATGCCCAGGCGGCACGTGTCCTCTGCCCGTGTGGCCCTGATCCGAGGGGAGGAGGGAGGACAGAGCCAGCCCCAGGGGGCTGAATGGAGGGTGGCTGGGGGCTGCTGCACCCAGACACGTGTCGCCACGTGCGCGCGATCAGGAAGAGGCCGGGCAAGCCAGGTGCCTGTGCCTGTCTTTCTGGAGGTGCACTGCGTGTGTGCAGGAGAGGGGCTGTTGTCCCTGCGTCTGTCCAGGATGTTTATCTGTCCGCGGAGTCTGCAGGAGACGGCATTTCCGCTGCGGGCGAGGGGGCGCGTGGAAACGCGTGCACATGCCTGTGTCCTCCCTGAGCTCTGTTTGTGTTGGCCGTCTTCCCTCCTGGTCACTTGGGCCCGGGACAGCCAGCAGCCCTCCACAGCAGCTCCCAGGGTGACTTTTCCAACCCCTCCTCCCCTGCCCCAGGGTGCTGGCACCATGACAGGCCAGAGGATCCTTAGGGAAATGGGGTCAGGGGCCACCTCGGGCGGGGACCCACAGGAGCTGGAGGTCCTGTTCCCTCAGCTCTACGCCCCCCCCCCCCCCGCCCCCAGGCCTGGCTCAGCTCCTCATGTGTTTGTTTGTGGACTTCTCAGGAGACAGCCGGATGCTGGGTTGCTGACCCAGGGGTGTGGGCGTCTCTGGCAGCCCCTGGCTTGGCCCAGAACCCCTGTTCCAGATGGGTGGGGGCTGGCACAGACCAGTTTGGCTAAGAAGGGGCACAGGAAGCTCATGGCTCAGGCCGTAGTCACCTGAACAGCCACTGGGCAGAGGGACCCGTGGCTTCCAGTGTTGGGGCAAGGGGCGGGATGGAAGCACCAGGTGCCAGCTGGGTGGGCCATGGCGGGACAGGGAGGCCCTGCCACCAGTGAGCCGAGAGCCCATCGGAGGCTCAGAGGCCTTGCGGCCCCCGCAGCTGGACTGCTGCGGCCAGGCAGGGCTTGTTTACGGAGGGCTGGAGGGAGGCCCTGGGTCAGGAGGAGGAGGAACTCCCCTACCCCGGGCGGGGGCAGCTGGGAGGAGGGCTGAGAGCCAGGGTTCCTTCTCAGCTGGGCCTGGAGGATGGGGCCTTTGGGGCAGGGGGGAGGGTCTTTACCCTCTGCACCCGGCCTTTGCCCGGGCACCCACACTCCTGGCTGCTACCTGCCGGGGCCAGGCAGGGTCGGGGAGACTGGCCGAGGCGGGTAGAGGCAGGCGGGACGGTCAGGCGGAGACAGGAGGGGCGAGAGAGGAGGCAGAGACAGCAGGGCTGTGAGAGGAGGCAAGGCAGGCAGAGGCAGAGGAGCCTCACGCCGGCGAGGGGCAGGAGACGGAGATGGAGAGGGAGTAAAAATAGCTCCGCAGTAAGATAATTGCAGCGAACAGCTCTGCCCTCCGCTAGGAATTAAATGAGGTTTTATTACTTTGATTTTTCTCTCCTGGATCCTACGCGACTTCTCTAGAACTTGGGGAGAAGTTTCGCAGGTGGGCGGCCAGGTGGTAGGGGCTACGTGGGCGGCAGAGGAGGGAAGGAAGGAGACTTGGGGGAGCAGGGGTGGGGTAGGAGGGGCTGCTGAGGCTGGTGGAGCCCCGCAGGGCTGCAGGAGGCAGCCTGGGCCAGGCACATGGGTCTGGGGCATGGAGGAGGAAGGGGCCAGGGTGGCCACTTAGAATTAATTATATGCAAATGAGATGTAAAAATAATATGCCACTCCTCGGTTATTATTCTTGACTAAGAAGCACAGGCGGTTGGGCCCGAGGAACAAATTCAAGACCTTGTTTGACTTCACTTGGGTTGAACTTGGTCTCTTCTGAGGCTTCAGGAAGCTTCGGGCAGGGCATCTGCCGAGGTTCGGGGCTGAGCACACGATTCTGTGCCGTTTCTCTTTGAGTCATTGCCCTGTGCCAGTTGGGGTGTCCGGCACGAGGAGGCCCCACGGGCACCCATGGGAGGGTGGTGTGAGCCCTTGGCCCTGTTTCTGGGAGGCGAGGAGAGGGGCAGTCTGAAATATTCTCCCTTTTTCTTCCCAGAAGATGTTCTCATGCCAAACTGCTGAGTTTGACAGCTCTTGCTAGGACTCTCAGGCCTGTACTTCTTGTGTGAACTTAGGGTCTCTGTGCCTTGATTGCCTTAGCTTTGTTTCTTTCTTTCTTTTAAATATTTATTTACTTCATTCGAAAGGCAGAGTTACAGAGAGAGAGAGAGAGAGAGAGAGAGAGAGAGGTCTTGCATCTGCTGGCTCACTCCCTGGATGGCCACAATGGCTAGAACTGGGCTGGTCCGAAGCCATGAGGTAGGAGCTTCTTCCAGGTCTCCCATGAGGAAGACAGGGGCCCAAGCACTTGGACCATCTTCCGCTGCTTTCCTAGACACATTAACAGGGAGCTGGATCTGAAGTGGAGCAGCTGGGATTTGAACCGGCACCCATATGGGATGCCAGCGCCGCCGGCAGCGGCTCTACGTGCCACACCACAGCGCCAGCCCCTGCCTTAGATTTCAAAGCCACTTCACACAGTGGTTGTGACTATTGTCTAGGATGAACCTTAATAAAGTGCTCAGCCCAGCACAGCACCTCTGGCGTCCCTGGAACGCAAGGGATGCAGTTCCAAAAGAGGCCAGCAGATGGCAGAGTTGGCCAGGGTTTGGGCCACTACTGCTGGCACTGCAGGTCTGTAGCTGGGCATCGCACGGGTGACCTTGGCATCCCTGAGACAGAGCTGGCGGGCAGCTGCATGTGGCAGCTGGAAGGGAGGCCCCAGGAAGTCCCGGGAAGCAGCCTTAGAGGAGCTGGGGAGGCTGCTGCGCACACGGGGCCATCTTTCCCTGATGCTGGGGAAAAGGAGAGAGGGAAGGAGCAGAAGGAGGAATTCCAAGGCTCACCTGGGGGCAGGCAGGAGGCCCTGCGTGGGGACAGCGGGGACACGAGGACCGGGGGTGGCCATCGCAGGCTCCGTCCATTCATCCATCCTGCACCCTGTAGCCCATTCAGGAAATCCAGAGTGATGCTCACATGTTTAACAAATAAACTTTCATGTATAAATATATACATTGCATCTATTTTTATTTTATAAATATAATACATTTATAAATGTTTTATACATATTTTATTTATTTACTTGAGAGGTAGAGTTACAGATAGGCAGAGACAGAGGTAGAGGGAGGGAGGGAGGGAGGGAGGGAGGGAGAGGTCTTTCATCCACTGGCTCATTCCCCAGTTGGCCACAACGGCTGGAACTGCGCTGATCCGAAGCCAGGAGCCAGGAGCTTCTTCCAGGTCTCCCACGCGGGTGTAGGGGCTCAAGGACTTGGGCCATCTTCTGCTTTCTCAGGCCATAGCAGAGAGCTGGGTCAGAAGTGAAGCAGCCGGGTCTCCAACCAGCACCCATATAGGATGCTGGCATTGCAGGCGGTGGCTTTACTCACTACACCGGTTCTAGTTCTGGCTGCTCCACTTCCTATCCAGCTCTCTGCTATGGCCTGGGAAAGCAGTATAGATTAGCCCAAGTCCTTGGGCCCCTGCACCCACATGCGAGACCTTCCTGGCTCCTGGCTTTGGATTGGCACAGCTCTAGCCATTGCAGCCATTTGGGGAGTGAACCAATGGAGGGAAGACCTTTCTCTCTGTCTCTCCCTATCACTGTCTGTACCTCTACCTCTCAAATAAATAAATAAATCTTAAAACACAAACCTCCCCTAGCATGTGACTGTCATCACAACTCAAATATAGAAAGTTTCTGTCACCCCACAATGTTCTCTTGGGCACCTCCCTGTCTCCTCAGTGTGTGCACCCTAACTCAGCACACTTTGAGACGCGTCCCTCCCACCGTGTCTCTACATCATCACGCACCTGCCACAGTGCCTGGAACACAGTGGGCCCCGCGTGCGTGGAGAAGAGAGGCTGATGGAGGAGCCGGTAAAGAGCTGAAGTGCCATCATCGGCACTGGCGTGGACCGAGCACTTCAGCCGGCTGGGCCCTGGGCCGGGGCCTCGTCCTCCGTTCACAGATGAGGAAGTGAGGACCTGCAGCAGGGCTGGCATCTGCCGGGGCTCAGAACACGGACCCCCCCCCCCCCGGATTCCGGCCCCCGCTCTGCTCCCAGCTCCAGCTGCCTACTGATGCACACCTAGGGGCAGCAGGGGACGGCCCAGTGCTTGGGTCCCTGTGGGAGGCTCCGGTGGAGCCTCTGGCCCCGGCCTCAGCCTGGCCTAGGCCTAGCCCCCGTTAACTGCTGCCATCTGGGGCGGAACCAGCGGGTGGAAGAGCTTTCTTTCTGTGTATGTCTCTGCTTTCGACATGAGTACGTTTTACAAATGAGGTTTTAAAAAAGGTTCAGAAGTTTTTGCCCAGAGTCTGGGTTCAAATGCAGTCTTTTAAAAAATGAAAAAGAGTCATTTATTTTTACTTGAAAAGCAGTCAGAGAAAGACAGAGAGAGAGAGATCTTCCGTCTCCTGGTTCATTCCCCAATGGGCCACAGCAATTGGGGCTGGGCCAAGCAGAAACCAGGACCCAGGAACTCCTCTGGGGTCTCCCACGTGGGTGCAGGGGCGCAAACATTTGGGCCGTCCTCTGCTGCCTTCCCTAGCACATTAGCAGAGAGCAGGATTGGAAGTGGAGCAACCGTGACTCAAACCCGCAGTGGATACGGGATGCTGGCATCACAGGTGCAGCGCCGCAACGCAGACCCGAACACGCCGTCCGACTCCAGGGCCCTCATTCCTTCCCACTGCCCATGCCGCGGTCAGGACTCCGCGCCAGGACGGCCTCTCCAGGCTCAGCCCTCGACCTGGGTTCTGCCTCGTCCAGCCGGGGTTGGACAGATCGCAGGAGCGGCGGAAATCAATGTGCCGACGCCGCCCTCTGGTGGCAGAAACGAGTACAGCCGTATCTTGCCCTCTGGCGCCCCCAGGTGGATGCCTGGATGTTGTCGGGAAGAGAGTAAACTGGCCCACAGCGGGGCCAGCCCCCGCCGCAGGCACCTGGAGACCCCCTGCTCCGGCCACTGCCTGGTGCCCCCCGTGGTGCCAGCTGAGACTGCCCCCGAAGAATGCCAGCTGCCGGAGCTCTCCGCCTCCCGCTCCCTCCACGAGCCTCACACACACACTCCAATCCCGGTCCAGTCGGCTGCTTCCATTCCCTGAAGAAGAGGCCCTAAAGTTAAAACAGCTGTTAATTTATAAACCAATTTTTCCGTGACTGCTTAATAAATCGCCAGCAGCTGCTCTGCCCCCTCCTCCTGCCCAGGCCCCCGGCCCCGGGGGCTGCCTGGAGAAGCTCGGAGCTGCCAGCCTTCCCTGCTGCCTCCTTCTCCCAGAATCGGGGCGCGGGTGGGGGGGTCCCTGTTGAGCCGGTCTGCTGTAGTCTCCCGCGGGGTGCTGCTGTACGGATGGCTTTCCTTTCCAGTGGGCTTCAGCCCAGAGGCCATCCCTCCCAGTGCCCCACCCCCAGACTCCAGGCCCAGCAGGTGGGTGTCAAAGGCTCTCCCAGTTCGAGGATGGGGGGGGGGCAGAAGTTTCCCCCAGCCACTGGGCACGAGAGGACCCCGGCTGGGCCCAAGGCTTGTCCCCGGTGCACAGAAACCTGGGTTTCCCCCGCCGGGCTGGTCCCCTGTTCTTCTGAGGCCAGCCTGGAAGGGGTCCAGGGAGAGGCCCCCACACATACCCATCCTCACCTTGTCGGGCTCCTCCTAGCACATAAGAGGCCACGAGGGCGTGGGGGCCATGGGGACAGCAGCCAGGAGGTGTGTTCCTCTTGATCTGCGAGTTCCAAAGGCACCGGGCATAAAGGGTCTGCTGCCACGGACGTCACCTTGACCCCGCCTTGACCCTGCCTTGACCCCGCCTCTGCGGCCATGAGCACCGAGCACCCTAGGAGAAGGGGAGCGGGGCAGGTGTTCCGTGAAGCTGTTAAGACGCTGCTTGGGAGGCCTGCGCCTCATTCCCGGGGTGCCTGGCTCCCAGTCCCGGCTCTGCTTCCAATCCAGCTCCCTGCTGGAGCTTCCAGCACTGAGTTCCAGACTCCTGGCTTTGGCCCGGCCCGGCCCCAGCTTTTGCAAGCCTTTGGGGGAGTGAAACAATGGGTGGGAGGTCCCTTTCTACGTTTTTCTACTCTTTTTTTTTTTTTTTAAGATTTATGTATTTATTTGAAGGGCAGAGTTGCAGAGAGAGAGAGAGATCTTCCATCTGCTGATTCACTCCCCAAATGGCCACAACAGCCAGAGCTGGGCTGGTCCCAAGCCAAGAGCAAAGAGCTTTTCTGAGTCTCCCATGTGGGTGCAGGGGCCCGAGGACTTGGGCCATCTTCCACTGCTTTCCCAGGCCATAGCAGAGAGCTGGACTGGAAGTGGAGCAGCCGAGACTCGAACTGGCGCCCATACGGGAGGCCAGCGCCATGGATGCTTTACCTGCTCTGCCACAGGGCCCACCCCTTTGACCTTCTGCATAGATAAAGGCAACAAACAAAACACAAAGGGGGAACGAGAGGTAGGAAAGCATGTGAGCTCAGGAGTCTAGGCCCCATTTAGGAGCTGCATGGCCTGGAGCAAGTCACTTAGTCTCTCTGGATCTGCAGCATCTTGATTTATAAAATGGGGATAAAAATAATAGAACTGCTATGAAAATTAAACAGGGGGGATGCACATGAGTGCATAATTTTTAAAAATTATTCATTTTTATTCGAAAGGCATATATATAATATATGGGGGAGAGAGAGAGAGAGAGAATAAGAATCTGCCATCCATTTGGTTTACTCCCCAAATGTCCACAGCGGCCGCAGCTGGAGCCAGGAGCGCCACCCTGTGGTGTCAGGAGCCCCAGCCCTGGGTTCATCTGCTGCCTTCCCAGGTGAGCTAACCGGAAGCCGGACCAGGGCAGAGGAGCAGCATGCAAGGATGTGGGATTTGGGTGTTGGGAGCCAGTGATAGCTTAACCCTTTGTGCCCCACATAATTGTTAAGGGGTTCGTTGCAAAGCCATATTTGGTATTTACCTTAACGTCCCCTGCTACGTGAGCCCAGACCGCAGCCCCTGGGGTGGAGACGCCAGGGCAGTGCCAGGGAAAATGGGCGCAGGCGGGGATGCTGAGGACAGAACTGAGAAACATCAGGTCGGGACTCCTGGGTCGTCACGGGGTCCTGGCTGCCTTCCCCATTCTGTCGTTCTGTCCTCCCCCACCCCTGCCCTGCTCTGACAGCCCTGTCCCCACTGCCTGCTTCTCGAGAAGCCACCTGGGAGCCCCCCACCCCGCTTCTGTCTCTCTCCCATCCCCCTTGCAGCCCGGCTGCCCTGTGGGCCCCGGGGGAGCCTCTACTTCATCCACAAACTCCCTGAGTGTCCCAGGGTGACTTGGTCAACCTCTCTGGGCCTCGGAGCACTCTGCAGGCTGCCCCCTGGGTTGTGGTGAGGCTGCCCGGGCCCTGCCCATCAAGTTCCTCCCACAGGGCCCGGCTGGCAGCAGGAGCTGTGGATGCCAGCGCTGCACTGTCCCCGCTCCCAGCCTGCTCCACTGCACCTGCCTCCGTGACCTTGAGCCGTCACTACACCATGCACGGGCAGGAACGGGCATGGAACCTGTCCCGGGGTGTAAGGTCCGGGCCCCTTTGCAGCTCTGCGATTGTGGCCTGCCCGTGGGGGTTTCCATCACCAGGCCCCAGGAGAGCACTGAGTGGGCCCTCCTTAGGCTCTGTGCCACCCAGGGTGACCGGACCCAGGCCAGGGGCCCTGGCATCGGGATCCGGCTCCAAGCAGGCTGGGGAACTCACCTCCACAGCGCGCCCACCTACAGCATCCCCCAGCCCCTAGCTGGGGCACAACAACCCATTCCCTCTGCCTCACCCCCCGCCCCCCAGCCAGTGGCCCTGGGCAGCAGCCAGCCCCTCCCTGTGCCCAGGGCCTGACGACCTCCTGGAAACACAGCAGGGTCCCCGGGGCCCACTCAAGCCGGGACTGCTCTGCCAGGGTGCCAGCTGGTGCCCATGGGGGGCGGGGCAGCAGTGCCAGCACGTGCAAAGGGAAGGCTGGGTGCACCCCCAACCTTGCCCCCCAACTTGGGGACCAGAAAGCTCTCCGGGACACCCATGACAGGCCACTGGCTCCCTGCCCCTGGGGACAGGAACGGGGAGGGCCTCTTCACTGCCGGTGTCCCGACTTCCCAGCCCGGGCCTTTCCCTCCCTCCCTCCTTTCTTAAAGAAGCCGAGCTCAGACACCCCCCCCCATCCCAGATTCTCTCAAGAGACGCCACCCAGGGGGACACTTATAGCCCCCAGCCAGGAGGAAAAGGCCAGCGCCGCGCTGCTCCTGCGAGGGCGCGGGGCGGGAGCTGCCCCTCCAAGTGCGCCCGGGGCGCGGGTCCCCGCCAGGGCCGCTCCGAGCTCGCCGTCCCGGCCCCTGCCCGCCGCCACTGGCCCTTTAAGAGCCTCTCCGCGCGCTGCCGTCCCGGATCAGCCAGAGAGACCATTAAAATTTTATGCAGAATGAAAATGGGCCAGGTCTCCAGCTTCCTCGCTCCCATCCAATGATTTATTACTCGCAAATACCACAGAACTAATTAGTATAGTAATTAATTAATACGCATTTGCATATTTGCATGTGCAATTAGTGCAGTGGAGTGATTACTGGGAGAATGAGGGGCCCCGGATTGTCAGATGTGAGGGGGAAGTGGCCTGGAAAAGAGTTAGTGGGAATGAACTTTGTAGGGAGCGGGGGCGAGCGGGGGGCGAGTGGGGGGCGCCGGGGCGAAGGGCCGGGGCGCACGGCGGCCGCGCAGGGGAGAGCGCGCGGCCCCGGCCCCCCGCCACTAGCAGACGCGAGGCTGGGGTCGCGACCCCGGCGCCCCCGCCCCGCCCCGCCCGGCCGGGCCCGCGGCCCCGCCCCGCCCGCGGCGCGTGGCACGGCTCCAAGCGCGCGCCTGATTGTTATGCATTGTGTTTCTTGTTGCGAGCGGAGCCCGGCGGAATGGGGCTGGCACAAGCTGTTTCCCTGCCACGCGGCGGTGGCACCTTAAAGAGGCAGCGTCCTCGCGCCGCCGCCGCGCCGCCCCCGCCTCCCCCACCCGCCCCGCGCCCGCGCGCCCCGCGCCCCAGCCTGGCTCCCCGCGCGCGCCGAGGCCGCCCCGGACGGGGGCGAGAGAGCCACGTGCCGAGCGGGCCCTGCGCGCGGGGAGGCAGGGCAGCGAGCCGGCAAGGGGCTGCCGGGGCGCGCCGGGCGCCGAGCCAGGCACAGGGCGGGGTGCCGAGGGGAGCGGCAGGAGGAGATGGGGCGAGCGGCAGGGGCCCGCCGGGTGTCAGGCGCTGCCTTCCGGGACGCTGCCCGCGGAGGTTCTGGGTGGCGGGGCGCCCCGGGCGCATTACTAAGACCGAGATCAGCAGGGTGCTGATCACTTGCACGCAGCAAGTGAGCACGTGGTCACGCTGGGCTTCAGGGGCGTTGGTCCATGGTCCTCCAAGCGCAGGAGGTGCTAAAGGCCCGAGGAGGAGAGTGGCCTTTTCCCAGGGGACATCCGTGATGCCTTCCTGGTGGAGGAAAGTCCCGATTCCTGTGACTGTCCCTTCCCACCCACTCCCTCAGCCCCAGCTGCCACGCTGAGGCCTAGACAGAGGGCAGAACTCGAACCAAGATCACAGGGCTGGGGGGGGGCGGGCGTGACTAAGAGCAGGACTCAGAGGTCACAGCTCTGTTCAGATCCAGGATCTGTCTTCTTGCAAGGAGCTGAGGCCTGGGGAGAGGAGGCCCCCAACGTGGGAATCCTGGTTTCTAGTCCCAGACCTGCCAGTCACGTGGGCGACACCAAGCACGGCACTCCCCTGTCTGCGCTGTGATGACTTCATCGCAACATGGGCTCCTATCCCTGTCTGTCTTCCCTGCCCCCTGGGGGATCTCCCTCCCCGCTGAGACCAAGTAGGCCTTGCCCAGTCCCGCCTGGCCTCCCAGGGCAGTGAAAGGCGCCGGGCAGTGGCTCACATCCACCGTCCTGGATTGAGCCGAGAGTCTTGGATTGGTTAAAGTGTGACCGTGTCCCCTGGCCGTGGCCTCCAAATGCATCCTGCCCGGTGGCCCTGTGGAGCTGTCCTGTGAGCGGTGGCACTGCTGTGGTGCACCCACGGCCCCAGGTGTCTGCTGCACCTGTGCCAGCCTCAAGGCACACATCAGAGAATCACCCAGTAGCAAGCTCCCGGACCATGTAGCCCAGCCCTCTGGCTCTGATTTCCAGGGAAAGAAACAGAAATGCCCAGGTTCCCGGGGAAGTTGGCAGCCAAGCCCGGCCAGAGGAGAGAGAGCCCAGCCTGCACGTGGTAACCTTCCCGCTGCCCTGAGCAGCCCCAGGACGAGCCAACGCTCAAGCACCCCAAGGATGCACGTCATAACCTGCTCTCCCCGTGGTCCTCCCATCCATGCCCAGGCACAGGTGGACGGGTGGCGCTGTTCCCATTTCACAGACGAGAAAGTAGAGGATTACAGGATTGACCAAGGTCAAGGCACTGCAAAGGCCTGTGCTCTGAGGCCACCTGGAGCTCCCTGATCGCTTGACTCCCTCCTGGCTGCACCCTAGCAGTGGGACGGGGGAGGGGCAGAGGAGACAGCCACAACTGCTCAGGTGGCAAGCAGACAAGAGAAGCAGAACAAAGATACGGTGATGAAGGGAGCTCCAGGAGTAAAACACTGACAAACAGTCCTAGTGGTACCAGGGCTGGGGGCAAAGGGAGCCCATCTGGACCGGGCTGGGGGCTGCGGCGCCCCTCTGGCACCCGGCTGGAGACTTAGGATAGTCTTGGAATGATCGTGTCCATTTTACAGAGGGGAAGGCTGACGCTCTATGTGAGTGCTGGGCTTGGCTGAGGAGGAAGGAGGGGAGGGTCCCAGGGCAGGTGCCCCGCCCTGGCTGCAAGCCCCAGCTTCTAGGGGAGCACGGAGGCCGAGTGGGCCTTGTGCCACAGCTCTGTCCTGGGGATCCTCTGTCAGGCCCAGTTCCTGCCTCCCTGGAGGATACTGCTCTGGCGTCCAGGGTAAGGAAGGGGAGGGGGCCCCCAGGCAGAGGGCGCGGTCTGAGCAAAGGTACCGAGGCAGGAGGTGACCTGTGTGGAGGGAGAGCTGGGCGTGTCCCTGCAGAGCCGCATCTGACCCTAGGGGGCGCTGGAGAGCCACTGTCGGCTCCAGAGCAGGTGCATCACATGTTCAGATCTGCACATCAGGGATGAGCGATGGGAAGCCTGGTCCTGGGATGAAGCCAGAGGAGTCTTTGGGAGGTCAGGGCCAACTTCCTGGAGGAAGAGGGCTTGGGCCAGGCCTGCTGGACAAAAGGGTTCTGAGACACTGAGGGGCGGCGCCAGCCAAGGGAGGAAGGCAGGGAGCAGGACCCAGCAGTGCCCTGGACCTCACAGCTGCTTGCCTGGGGGGGGGGGGGGGGTCGCTCCTTGCGGGGCAGGAGTGGGCGGAGGGTGAGGAGTTCTGAGTCTGCCCGAAACCAGGAATCTACAGTGGGGTCTCCTGCGGCCTCAGCCCAGGAGCGGGTGCCGGGCTCACAGCCTCCAAGCCCCTGGCCCTCTCTCCTGGGATCACTCAGGGACCCTCATCTCAAGTCCACCTTCCCAGGCTGAAAGTGGAGGAGGCAAGGGGAGGGGCCTGGGAGCTCTGGGCCTGGCCAGGACCTTGGCCTTAACCGCTCTAGGAGACTCCCAGAGGGTATTCCAATACCCCGCCCCCTTACTCCAGGCTGGCATTCATGCAACAAGCGTTTGTGGCGCAGGGAACCAAGGACACACAAAGCTAGCAGCCATCACAGGTGGGGGAGGGCATCCTCCTGACCCAGGGCAGGAAGCTGCCCTGCCTGGGGCAATCAGGGAAGGCTCCCAGGAGGAGGTGTCCAGGAAGCATCTTGGTGGGGAGACAGGATGGGTTTGACCAGTGGGAGACTCAAGACCAATGCCGATCAGGAAAGGAGCTTTTCTCAGAAAATCAGAGCTCAGAGGTTACTGGGGCAAAGGTCAGTCCACTTCTGGAGCAAGGGAGGAATCCTGAGGGCTGGCTTTCAGGAGGTCCTTTGTCCCAGGCTGGGGGTGGAGGGGACAAGAACACGGCCATGGTCTGACCCTGGCCTCAGCTCATGTCTGGCCCACCCACGGCCAGGTGGGGTCCAGGCCCAGAGCAGAAGCCCTGGGAGAGACGGAGGTCAACACAGGGCAGCCCATGGAGGGGGCCACACCTCCCTGGCCCTGGCTGCCCCTCCCCCGTGGCACCACAAGGCACGCAGCCGCATCTCACCCGTGCCAGCCCTCACCTCCCGGCAACGTCGCCGCATTCTCAGCCACGCCATCTGGCATGCCCGCCGCTCCCCGGCACACTGCGGCGGCGGGGGAGGGGGCAGCGGGGCAGGTGCCCACCCAGAGCCAGGAAGGAGCTGCAGGTCCCCCTTCCCCCACGTCCTTTGCACTTGAGGTGGGGCAGGGGGCTGCGGAAGGGGGCAGCAGGTGCTCCTGCGCTTCGGGTGGGAGCTTCGAGCCGCGGGCGCTGCTGGAGCCGGCGCCGTCTGGGCAGTGCCAGCCGCCCCGCCCCTCCCCCCCAGCGCAGCCAATGCCGGCAGCACAGGCCTTCCAGGGTCTCCGAACCCCTGCCCTCCCCCCATGTGACGGGCAGGGGGACAGCAGGGCCCCTCCTCACCACCTCCTGCCCTCCCGGCTCCTCACCTGCCTGCCCAGCTGGCCCGAGGAGGTCCCAGCGGCGCCCGGGGGCGACACCTGCGTCTGACCCACCTGTTCCCCACGGCCTGGTGCTCGGCGGGAGTCAGGTGTCCCTCAGAGCCCTGGCCCTGGCCATCTTAAGGGGGAGGGGGGCTGCCCCGGGACCCCTGGGTGTCAGGTGGGGCAGAGCAGGTGCAGATTCTGGTGAGGCGGGGCACCCTAAGAGGAGCTTTCTAGACCATTCTTGCGTCCCCTGAGCAAGACGCCCCTCTGCTGCTCAGGAATGACCTGTGCCCTCCCCATCCTGTCCACCGGCTCAGCCCCCAGCATCCCCCCTGCCCCCCAGGACCTGAGCCTGAACAAAATGGCTGCCATCCCTCTGAGGCAGCCATTTTAGGTGCCCAGACAGTGGCCTCCCTTGGGACGGGGCTGTGTCTCCATGGGAACCTCAGCCCCCCCACCCGAGGCTCCCTGCTCCCTCAGAAGCCATGCACGGCTCGGACGGGGTCTGCCAGGCCCTGCAGAGGCGCCCACCGCGCCCCTCTCCCTCTCGGAGACCCGGATGGGACCAGGCCCCACACCAACTCCCTTCCCCCAGTGCCAGGGGGAGGAACAGATGGCATCTCTGGGTGTCCTTCTCCGTCTCCTTCCTCCCATTTCTGGCTCTTTCTGTCTCTCCGTCACCGCATCTCTGCCTCTCTGGGTGTGCGGGGAGGGGCGCGCGTGGCCCTGCGTGTGCATGCCTGCTGTGTGTATGTGGACACACGTGTTGTGCCTCTTGCAAGCCCATGTCTGGAGCAGGCCCATCCCACACCTCCCTCTGTTCCAATTTCCCCCTGGTTTTTATTATATCTTCTAAAAAAAAAGTTGAAATGTGTCGAGTGAGAAAAACTTGTTCCATTTTTCTGAAGGAAAAGAGGGGAGCAGGGAGCAGGCCGCAGGGATGACGTCCCTCAGGTGTGACCCCGCGCCCAGGGGCCTCCTTCCCTGAGCGACCACAGAGCCGCTTCGCAGGCGGCAGCCAGGAGGCAGGAGGGCTGGGACGGCCTCCCCTGGGCTCCCTGTCCTGAGCAAGGTTCTGCCTCTCACCTGGAGGAGACTGCAAGCCCCTGGGTGGGCTTAACCCAACCAATGTCCAAGAGAGACTGCAGGGGGGTCTTTCCCTCCCTAGGGAGCATCCTACCCAGCCATCACTCACCCATGAATTCAGCTTCCATCCAGGCACAACATTTGTGGCGTGTGTGTGTGTGTGGGGGGGGTATTGTCAGAAGTGCCTGCAGGGAGGCAGGTAACCGCTTGCAGAGTGTGCTAATAACATAAGGGTGGGCGTGTGTGGAGGGCTGGCCACACTGAATGCTGGCCCTGCACTAAGCCTGCTACTTGTAGACTCTCAGGACTAGCAACAGCCCTGTGAGGGTACAACATCATTAGACCCATTTTACAGGCGGAGAAATCAAGACTGAAAGGTTCTGTTACCTGCTTGAGGCATTTGTCATCTTTAAAAAGTTGGTGAATGGGGTCAGCCAGGAATCAGCAGCCCAGAGCACGTGCCCAGAACACTGAAGTCAGGAGTCTGGAGCTACCGTGAGGCCTGGGGAACCTCACAAAGGGACACAAAACCCTTGGAGACTGTGTCTGAGCTGCCAGGGATCCTGGGTAGCACTTGGGAGTCCCCGCTCCTCCCTGCTGCCTGCCCTTTGACCTTTTTCTCTGCGTTGCTCAGAGGCACCCAGATTCTTGGGACTCACCTACCCAGGCCTCAGAAGCAGATCCTCACCGGCAGCTTCTCAGCCCCAGAGAGCACAGAGGCAGGTTTGAGGGTTGTTGGGGGAGCACTGGGCTGGGACTCCAGTGCCTGGGTGCTGGGCCCACTCCACCCCCGTGTGCCCAGGGAAGTCCGTTTCCCACCACGGCCTCTGGAAAGTGAGGCGCTGGGAGGGTGCACCCCAAGGCTCTTGCAGCTCCCGGCCTCCTGCCTCTGAGCACCCCAGACAGGCCTCCGGGCTCATCACCTGTCTCCAGTTACAACCAACGCAGCCTTGGTGGCGTCCATCAGCGTCTCACAGCCCAACAGAGGGGGAGGCCCGTGCCCACCCAGCCTGAGGGAGAAGCCTTCCTCTCGCTCGGCTCGTGTGTGTGCCCAACGTGGAGCTGAAGTTGGGTGTGCACCTGCAGGTGGAGGGTGTGAAGGGCGGGCAGGTGGTGTGGGCCTGAGACATACAAATGCCTGAGCCGGGTGCGGGCAAGGGTCTCCCTACGCCTGGCTGTGACTACCTGCCCCCAGGCACGTGTGTGTGCGAGCAGGGGTGTGTGTCCATTTTCCGTACCCCAGGGCGAGGAACAGGTGCTTGTGGGGGCGTGTGTGGCACTACCTGCCTCAGCCTATGCCACTGGCATCTCTGTGTGACCCAGAGAAGGGGCAAAAGGTGATCTCCCACCTTCTTTCTCAAGACACCTGTCTGACCTGCCTGCCCCGGTGACCATGGTGGTTTCTGTGTGCTTTGCAGGGCGAGGCGGGTGCTTGTGTCTCATCCAGGAACTCTAGACAGTTCCCAGCGCAGCCCCTCCTCCTCCAAGTGCAAGGCCAGGGGAGCATGGCTGGTGGGATGGTTGCCTGTCTGCCAGGGGAAGTAGATGGGGGAGGAGAGGGAGCGAGAGGTTTCTGGGTTAGGAGTCCAGACCAGACCCTCTCCTCTCCCCCTGGAGGGGTGGGCGCATGGCTTATCTCAGGGGTCCTGCCCTCCCCCCCCCCCGCCCTGCACCCCAGCGCACACATGCCCCCACATCCACCGCGCTCTCTCCCGGCGGCTGACTCTACAGAAATACACACATGTCCCCACAGACACACACACGCCCATGCAGAGGCACAGACACCAGGCAAATCTTCCCCTTTCTCTCTCTTCGCCTTGGTTTGAATTTCGTTCAGCCACATATGTTGTGTGTGCGTGCGGGTGGGTGGGGGAGGGGCAGACAGGGATGAGGGATGGCAGGGTGCCAACATCTACCTATGGGGCTTGGGCCAGGGACGCCCCCTACGCCCACCCCAGGAGGGGGCCTCAGCTGTCCCTTTGTGGTGGAGGGGACCCTCCAGCGGAGAGAGGGCAAGCAGAGGAGCCCCTTCTCCCCACCCAGGGTCTGCTCCCTGACCCTCCTTGGAGGCCCACAGAGAAGGAAATGGACAGAGCAGGACCCCAGAGAAGCCACAGAATTGGTGGTTACCCCAAGCCCCCAGTTCCCAGCCTTGCCACCCCATTGTCCCCAGATAGGGGGGGCTCTTTATCCGAGGGGGGGCAACTCCTCCCACCTCCCTCTCAATCCCTGCTTTCCCTGCGTTGGGCGGGGAGGGGAGGGCGGCAGAGATATTTATTTATTTCCTTTATTTATTTAATTTTTTTTTTTTTTGGAGTAGAGAGTGACAGATGGCGGCGGGTCCCGGGGGAGCCGGCTCTCCCCCAATGCAGACGCATGCCAATCACCGTCTCTCATGTGATAGCTGCTGCCCGTGACGTGCCAAGCCCATATGGCCTGGCATAGAGGCTGGTACCCCGCCTGGTAGAGATGCCACACTCGCTCCGCGGTTCGCATGGCGCTCTGAAGACGCCGGCGCCCGCCGCCTTGAGGAGCCGCTGCCCCCGCTCCCTGAAGATGGGGGAACAATGAAATAAGCGAGAAGAGCCCTCTTCTCCCCCCTCTCTCTCGCCCCCTCCCCCCTCCCCTCCCCTCTCCCCTTGACTCCTCTCCGAGGTAAGTTGTCCGAAAGGGGGCTGCATCCGACCCGCCGACTGGGAGGGGGCGGCCGCTTGGCCAACGGGAGAGTCCCCAGATCCCCCTTCCCGGGACCGTCCCTCCCGCACTGGGTGGGCATCCGAGGCACCCCGGGTTCGCGCTCCCCTAGGGGCTGCAGCTCAGGGGGCCACGGAGGGAGGTGTCTCTGCCTGTGATGGGCTGGGGTGAGGGGAGGCAGAATCACGGGGTGGGGGCGCGAAGAGGCCGAGATGGGGACCCCCGCCATGGTTGTCCCGAAGGAACCTGCGACCTTTCCCCACCACCAAAGAAAGCGAAGCAAACAAACAAATTTGGATTCTCCCCCCTCCCATCAATCCCGAAATACAACGAGATCTGAAGAGCCGTGTGGGAGGGAGGCAGTTTGCAGGGGGGAAGGGGGTCCCCGACCGCAGGGGAGACGGACGGGGCTCGCTTCTCTGTCTCCTCCCCACGCCGGGTGTTACAGTCCTCGCCACCCAGAGCGGGCTCCGCGAGCTGGGGACTCACCGGCTGCAGGAGTCGATCCTCCCGCCTCTGGAACTGGGGCTGCGGGGGTGGGGGCCGAGCCGGGGGCGGCGCGCGGCCAAGTTGCAAATTGGATTAGGGAGCGTGGGGGTGAGAGCCACGGGAGGGGTGGGGGAGCCCGGCCGGGGGGCCCCCCGGGCCGCGAGAGCCGCGGAACCGGGCAGCTGTCCGCACCCGCGGCCGCCCAGCCTCTCTCCGCCGCGGGCAGGCAAGAGGCTTTCGGGGCGAGCGCGCCGCCTCCCCTGGCGAAGCTATCTGGTCCCTGAAGCCCCCCGCTCGGTTCCCGCCCTGACCCAGAGGAAGAGCTGGCCCCCCATTCAAGCGAGGGGCGGAGCTGGGGCCCAGAGCCGGCGAGAGGGCCTGGGCCGAGATCCCCGGCGGCGGGCGGCGGGGCAGGGCTGGGCCGGCTCTGGGCGGGGCAGGCGGAGGAGGTGGGCATCCCGGGACCCCCCCCCCTCCCCGGGCAGGCGTCCGCACGAGACTTGGGCGTGGGGGTGGCGGCGGGTGGCGGGCGCCGTGACCCCAGCGCGCCCCTCACTCTGTGCTGTCTGTCTCCCCTTCCTGCCCGCCCGCCCGCGGGGCGCCCTCAGGCACCATGCTGACCCGCCTGTTCAGCGAGCCCGGCCTCCTCTCGGACGTGCCCAAGTTCGCCAGCTGGGGCGACGGCGACGACGACGAGCCGAGGAGCGACAAGGGCGACGCGCCGCCGCCACCTCCTCCTGCGCCCGGGCCAGGGGCTCCGGGGCCCGCACGGGCCGCCAAGCCAGTCCCCCTCCGCGGAGAAGAGGTGTCGGAGGCCACGTTAGCAGAGGTCAAGGAGGAAGGCGAGCTGGGGGGCGAGGAGGAGGAGGAAGAGGAGGAGGAGGAAGGGCTGGACGAGGCGGAGGGCGAGCGGCCCAAGAAGCGCGGGCCCAAGAAGCGCAAGATGACCAAGGCGCGCCTGGAGCGCTCCAAGCTGCGGCGGCAGAAGGCGAACGCGCGGGAGCGCAACCGCATGCACGACCTGAACGCCGCGCTGGACAACCTGCGCAAGGTGGTGCCCTGCTACTCCAAGACGCAGAAGCTGTCCAAGATCGAAACGCTGCGCCTCGCCAAGAACTACATCTGGGCGCTCTCGGAGATCCTGCGCTCCGGCAAGCGGCCGGACCTGGTGTCCTACGTGCAGACGCTGTGCAAGGGTCTGTCACAGCCCACCACCAACCTGGTGGCCGGCTGCCTGCAGCTCAACTCGCGCAACTTCCTCACGGAGCAGGGCGCCGACGGCGCGGGCCGCTTCCACGGCTCCGGCGGCCCGTTCGCCATGCACCCCTACCCGTACCCGTGCTCGCGCTTGGCGGGCGCACAGTGCCAGGCGGCCGGCGGCCTGGGCGGCGGCGCGGCGCACGCCCTGCGGACCCACGGCTACTGCGCCGCCTACGAGACGCTGTACGCGGCGGCGGGCGGCGGCGGCGCGAGCCCGGACTACAACAGCTCCGAGTACGAGGGCCCGCTCAGCCCCCCGCTCTGCCTCAATGGCAACTTCTCGCTCAAGCAGGACTCGTCGCCCGACCACGAGAAGAGCTACCACTACTCTATGCACTACTCGGCGCTGCCCGGCTCGCGGCCCGCGGGCCACGGGCTGGTCTTCGGCTCGTCGGCTGTGCGCGGGGGCGTCCACTCCGAGAATCTCTTGTCTTACGATATGCACCTTCACCACGACCGGGGCCCCATGTACGAGGAGCTCAATGCGTTTTTCCATAACTGAGACCTCGCGCCGGCCCCCCTTCTTTTTCTTTGGCCTTTGCCCGCGAGGGCAGGGGCGTCCCCACCTTCCCCGGCGCCGGGCGCGGGGAGCGGGCCCTCTCCGGAGCGGCGCGGACCTCTTCCGTGTGGGTGGCCCGTCCCAGGGGCCTCGCTTCCCCCAGGGGCCTCGCCTCCTCTCTCCCCCAAGGGGTTCCCTCCTCCTCTCTCCCAGGAAGTGCTTCTCCAGGGACCTCGCTCCGGGGGCTTCCTAGGGACCACGTGCGCCCACCCCAACACCTCCGTTTGGGTGTCCTGCGCCCTCTCCTCCCTGCAGGCCCGAAGGCGTTGGTAAGGCGGCAGCCGAGCTGTGGGATGCGGTTTTCCCCTCTCCCGATTTATTGCTGTAAAAACAGACGCCGACCTGCCCAGGCAGACAGCAGCCGGGCATCGCCTCTTTCTTGAAGAGGCCAGAAGTTAGGGCGCCCGAGCCCGGGCCTGGACCGCCTTCACCCCCAACCCCGAGTCTCCGCTTTTTGCGATTTTAATTTTGGCGGGAGGGGACGTGCATTGAGAGGAAAGAGAGAGGCCGAGACAGTTTGTAACTAGAAACCGTTTTTCCCTTTTCATTTTTTTTAAACAAACATACAAAAAACAAAACAAAACAAAAAAGCTAAGAGGCGACGGAGGCCGAACGCAGAGTCCGGATCGGAGAGAAAACGCAGTAAGAACTTTTAGAAGCAATAAATGGCAAAAAAAAAAAAAAATACTACCAATAATAAAAAGACACAAATATCTATGCAAGGAGGTTCTGACTGAGCCTAGCGGTCCGCCCGCCCGGGGTGCCCCTCCCGGCTGCCGGCCGCCCCGCCCCAGCGCGGGTCTGTGCACTTTGGTGAAGTGGGGGCCCGCGCCGCCCCCTCCCCTCCCCAGGTTCTTACAATCAGTGACTCGGAGATTTGGGGCCCCAGTGCCACTGCCCTCCCCCGCCCCGTCCCCGTTGTGCGTCATGCTGTTTTTTAAAAACCTGTTTCCAAATTTGTATGGAATGGCAAACTGTTGGGGGGTCGGTTTGGGGAGGGAGGGTTTGCATGAGAGACACACACGCACACACACACACACACATACACACACCCCACACCACACCACACCGCACTGCACCGCAGGCACGTGCAGGCCTGGCTCGGGCGTCCCCGGGGCTCAAGGAGGTGAGCTCACTGCCCCCTACCCCGCGGGCACTTCCTTCCCCTCCCCCAGGGGTGAGGCGAGGAGGGAGCACTCCCATCCCTGCCCAGACAGGCGCCTCGGTGGGCACCAGGTGCCCAGCGGTTCCCAGTGGCTGGAGAAGGTTTATTTTGTCCATGGTGTCCTCCCGGCAATTGCCTGGCAGGTGGACAGGGAGATCTGAGGGCTCCTTCTGGGAGGTCTCTCCCCAAAGGAGCAAAAGGTGAACTTCTCGCTGTCAGAGGCAGGGGCCCAGGCGTTCAAGCACACGATGCAAAAATGCAAACCCGCAGGCGACACTCGCACACACACACCCCCACACACTCACCCACACACCCACACACCTACACGTAATTTTACCTTCCTCTTGTAGCGAAGATGAACTCCCGGCGGACACCCGAAGTGCATTGCGTGTTTCTGTTCAGTTTAATGACGATTAATAAATATTTATGTAAATGAGATGCAAAGATGGACCGATTTCTCACGGTGGCCTCCTTTCATGGGGGTGGGTGGGGCGGGGGGTGGGAAAGGAGCTAGGGCTAGAGTGACCGAGTGGCAAGCAACTGTGCAGAGGCCAGAGAGAAGGGTTCTGGACATTGCTGGCTGGCACTAAGCTCCTAGTCTACAGACCCTCACACACACCCAGTGGGCACACAACAGCCACACTCCCTGCCCCTCCCACGCCAGCCCCAGACTCACAGAGCCCCAGCACAAAGCCATGTTCTGCCAGCCTGCACGTGCACCTTCCTTGAAAACAATATCCTTCCTTCACTGGAAAGCAGTCGCGGTGGGACCAGCCGGTCCTGTTCTAGCCCTCTGCCCCCTGTTAGAAAAAGCAGAGGGCAAGAGATGGGGAGACAAGCATTTGAGCCAGATGGGGATATATAGTTTTTAATTGAGCAAAATACTAACGATAGGGTCATGAAGCTGAAGTGCGAGCAGGGGAAACCCCGTGGACTCAGGGGAATGGGCCGGTGGGGAGGCTCGGAGTGTGGGATGCGGGTGTCTGCCGGGGTGGCGCTGGGGTCTGGGAGGCGGCTGTGTGCCCAGCCAGCTTTCGGAGTTCACTCCGACCTGGGACATTCCCTGAGTCCACACTGGGCAGCCCCCCTTTCTGCCTGGCGAAGGCTGGGACACAGAGAACCCCTGGGCGGCATGGGGAGGCACTGGTCTGGCCTGTTCAGAGAGGCGGTCTTTTTCCTCTTCTCCGACATCCCCCATCCCCGAAAGGCTCCCTCCGCCTCCCCTCCCCCAGACTCCCGTGCCCGCGGCAGTCTTGGAATATTTGGAGAGGGGTCCGAGTCCCAGGGGTCTCCATCCTAAAGCCTAAACACGCCTAGCAATCCCGCGGAGGGGCTGCGTCTGACACTCTTACTCAAGTCATTTTCCTGGAAACCCTGGGTTGAAATGGGGGCTGTAGTGTTGGGGTTGGCGACTGAGGCTTTTAAAGGTTTGGTCAAAATGAGATTACCCTAACAAAAGCAGGGACGTCAAAGGCAGCTGGAGAAGGAGGTGGACTGGATGGTACCCTGCAGACGGTCTCCTGGAGGACTGGGGGCAGAACAGGGCACCCCAGGAGCTGGCTCTCCCCTGCAGGGAGCCCCTACCTCCACCCTCCCGGCCGGGGGAGCACAGTCCCCCAGGCTGGGGCCCTTCCCAAGGCCCTACCAGGATTCTCCAGCGGTTTCTGAAGAATTTTGCTGGATTTCTTTCAAAATTTCACGGTCTTCCCTGGGATTCTCTTGGGACTGCATCTCTAGTGTGAGCTCCCTCACAGACTGGGCTCTGGGTCTGTCCCTAAGATCGTTCCCTGTCCCTTACCAACTTCTGAATCACACCTACTTTGGGGAGAAAGGAGTTGGCCCATCTGCTTCTCCCCAACTTTTTTCAAGCAGTATGCAGCAAACCCTGCATCCCATCCCAGACTCAAACTTGAGGAAGGCCGGTCTGCCTCCAGCGTGGCCTGCAGAAGCAACAGGAGAGAAGAGGCCTGGTTCTTATCCTGCCCTGGGAACAAGGGCAATCGGGCTTTTCTCCCACTCAGCCAGTTTCCCAGAGCCCGCTCTGAGGTTCCGGACTGGGCAGGGCTGGGTGGGATCCAGGTGGCTTGGGGCCCAAAACAAATGACTCCTCCACTCTGCTCTGCATGGCTCCCCTGGCCAAACAGGCGGACACACCCCTCTCCAGGCCACTCCACGCCACTCTGTTCCATCTTTGAAGCTTGATGCCCACTCCTTTCGAAGGATGCTGATGACACTCGGGCCACTGCATCTGTGGTTGTGTTGGGTTGGGGGTGTCCCGGCCCCTTTTAGGGCGGGGATCCCGAGAACACCTCTGCTGCTGGCAAATCCTGGCGCTCACACAGGCCCCGTTCCTTTCTCCTCGCTGCCTGCACTCTGGCTGCCCTCTAGCCTCCCATCGCCCTCCCCAACACTCGACTTCCCTGGCGAGATGGCAAGATGAGCAGGAGAAGAAGATGTGCACGGACACGCGGCCCCAAACGCCCCCTCCCAGGTCTCTTTCTCTCGCTCCTTCTCCCGCTTGCGCGCACACACACCCAGAGGAGCTTAGCAGCAGAAGGAGGGGGCAGCAGAAGGGGCCAGCGAGGTGGTGCTGGGGGCCAGAGGCAGAAGGCGCCACGGAGACCCCCTGGTGCCCGGTCTGAGCAGCGGGATCTCCAAGCGCGCACCAGCCGCTGTGCTCAGCCCGACGGCTGGGACCCAGTTCAATCAGGAGGGCGTTTTCCCTTTGATTTTCCAGCTTGCATCCCAAGTCCAGCGTTTAGAGAATGTCAGAGAAACATAGGCATCCAGGCCGGTTGCCTATCTGGTGGGGAAGGGAGGGAGAGCCGCTGCTGCCTCTCCCCTGGCCCTTCCACTCGTTCCAGCCCTGACCTGGAGCGTGAACGCTGAGTACCGACCCCTCCTGAAAAGCTAGCTCGGATTTTGCCACCCAGGGGGACAACCCAGTAAGCAGCTGGGGGGAAACGGAGCCCCTCGAGGGTCAGCAGCAGGAAAGCCCTGGCACCTGGGACTCTTTGGAGTTGTTTCTGCCCCTGCACCCCTTCCTACCCCGGGAAGCCTGCAGGCGGGGGCCGCAAAGCTTTCCGGCAGAGGTCAGAGAATTCGTCCCTCCCCGCACAGTCCTGCTCCCTTCTCTATCCCAGACCCTTTCACAGAGAGTCATTGGCTCCTGGGGGGCTCTGCTGGCTGGGGGGTGGGCAATCAGACAAAAACGTGGTTCTGGATTCCACTCTTTCTTCCCAGTCCCCGAGGAAGATGAGGTAGCCCGGGCCTGCACCGCACTCCCACCCGACACCGGAGGGGCAGCCGGGACCTCGCTGCCACCTGCTCCAAAGTGGGGGAAGGAGAAAGCTGCCTTGTGCAGGAAGTGGGAGGGGGCAGACAGGCCTCTGTGGTCCCAGGCTTCCTAGCTCGCACCCCAAGGCTCTGCCACTCTGCCTTCCTTCCTCAGGGCTAGGGCACCCAGGTGCTGGCCACAAACTCAGAGCAAAGGTGACAGCCGGCCCTGGAGAAACACTGCAACCCTGCCCTGGTTCTGAATCCCGAAGCGGCTCCTGCCTTCCTGTCCCTCCTCTTCAACAATTTTCAACAAAGTTTCTGCTTGGGGGAGAAGGGGTAAGAACACCTGCACCCCCACCCCATCCCCACCCCTTGGGAAACTTTCTCCATCCTAAAGAACCCGCCCTGGGAGTGTGGGCGGGCGGGGCTGGGCTCACCTGCCAAGGGCGATGGGGGGTTCCCAGGGGAGATGCCAGTGATGGGGTTTCCTTAGCCCTTTGGTACGGGGAGGGGTCGGGCAAAGGAACCCCAGGGCACCAGCCACGCGCCTGAGTATGGTTCTGGTGTTGCCAATTCTCTTGCCTGGTCCAGCGCCGGAGTGCTGCGGTATCCGGCTGCGAGTTCCACACCCAAGGTGCCAGCCTGGTGTTTGGTTGTTCAACCCTCTCTCTCTCTCTGCCTCTCAGTTTCTGTCTGGGTCTCATTCCTTTTTGGAATTAATTGAATTAGGAACGGGTCTTTCCAGGGCTTTCCCAGCTCCCGCTAGAGGCTGCGCTGGCCAGAAGGCCAAGGCAGCGAGGTCAGGTCCCGCCGGAAACTCGGGAGCCCCCAAGTCCCTTTGGGGACCCGCGTGCCAGTTCCTACCCTCAGCCAAGTCTTCGCCAAGGGCACAGCTGGGCGGGGTCTGGGCAGTGCGCCCGGCTTGGGACATCTGTTCTCGCCAGAGTCGCATTAAAGGCGAGGGGTGGGGGCGGGGGCTCCAAACCAACCCCTCAAGCCCGAGCCGATGCCTGCTTTCTCGACCGCAGGCGGAGGCAGGAGGGGACAGCATGGTTTTTTCCTTCTCCCTGGGGAACAGCGGAAGAATCAGGATGGGGGCAGGTGGGGCTTTATCTCTCTCTCCTTCACGTCGCCCGCTCTCCAGTCAGAGGCCAGGTCAGGCCTGGCTCCGGAGGGCAGCAGGGGTTCGTGGCCCGCACGCGCTGCCGGGGAGCCTCGGGAGGCGCCGGCACCGGGAATGCCGCGGAGCCTGCGGACCGGCCGGGCGCAGACCGGATCCCGCTTGCTGCGAACTCTCGGCTGGGCTCCGAGACCGAGGCCGGCGCGGCGCAGGGGGAGGGTTAAAAACAACTCAATTAAAATATCGAAAACATTTGGGTTTATATGAAGGGGAGGGCGGTGCTTTAAAAAATATATATCAGAACCATAAAGCCCCTAATCAACCAAACCAAAATCCTTAACTACTGATCATTTTGTAGAAAAAGAAAAATCCCTCAGACGTCTCTCCCCCGGTGCCGCCACGAAAAGGCTCCCGCCTGGCCAAGCCCGGAGCCCCGACGCCCCTTCACCACCCCGGCGCCCTGGCGCTCAGCCCAGGTCGCCCCCTGCCCACCCTTCGCTAGCGCGTTGGTGCCAGTCTGTGCCACTCAGCCGGTGCCCGGTGCCCGGTGCCAGGCGCGGGGGGAAGGCGGGGAGGAGCCCAGGCTCCAGCTTAAATTCCATGGCATCTGTTCATTATTATACAGTGAGGATTTTTATATGGACAGCTAAATTAAAGACAGATTTTTGCCAGAATTGCAGATCCCATAAAAATGATGACACAGGATGGGGGCTTTTTCTTTTCAAAGAAAGAAAGAAAAAGATTTTTAAAAAGCGCCACCCCACAGACCACAACCCAGACCCCACTGTGCTTCTCTCCTGTCTTTCAGGGGATTCTCTGACCCCTTAGCCCACCTTTCTGTCTTCCAGTAGCTCCAGCTGCTCCCAGGAGACCCAAACCCTGTGGCTTCTCATGCCCAGCCCACTAGCAGATGCCCAGTGGCCAACCAACTTGCTCCCGCAGCTGCCGTGGGGGGCCAGGTCAGGCGCGCAGGGGTAAGGTAGGGACAGCAGCAGGCATGGTGCCTGCCCTGGGAAGGCAGAATCAGAAGCGGGCAGTGGTCAGAGGGCCTGCCCCTCCTGTGTCCCTCTTTCAAAGCGTAGGCTGCACTTGGGGTGGGTTGCCAGGTTCTGGGGTGTGCCACTGAGGACCGGGCATGCAGGACCAGCACTTGGGGATACGGGGGCAGCACCCACGTCCCCCTCTCCAAGGAAGAAGGTGACAGAAGGATTGAGCCTGGGGTGCAATTTAAAATTTGTGAAAGTTCTTTAGTTTCAAATGTCAGAGATTCTAGAAAGCTGGGACCCGCACAGTGGTGGTGTTCTGGAGCTCGCAGGGATGCCCGAATTCTAGAATTCCAGAAGGGTCCTGGGTGAGGACGCAGACCTCAAAGACATCACCGGTTCTGTTTGCCAGGCTGCAGCTTTGAATCTCGACCACGACCACCTTGTGGGGGCCTCAGCTCCTGGGAAAATCTGGGTGGGCAACAGGAGGAGGGCAGAAGGGGCTGGGGTCCTGGAAGTGAGCCTCTACAGTTAGTGGCAGCCTTTCTTATTTGTCTTTCTTCCTTTTTTAATGATTTCGGGGAAGAGAAAGAACTATCTCCAGAGTTCTGTGTTCCGCAGACGATCACTGTCTGTCTGTGACTCTGTCTGCGGAGCTGTCTGCTCGTCTCTCCTGGATTCGGAGCTGACAGAATTCATATCAGAAGAGTGAACGCAGGGACATCTGTGTGCGGAATGACTGTGCCTACTGGAACCTGCCAATCGCTCCTGGCACCAGTTGGGTAACAAATGCCTGTTACCTCGGAATGCTGGCGGGTGGGGGGGCGGGCGCCTGGCACCGCCCTGCTGCCAAGGGCTGCCAAGACCCCCTCCTGCCCGCTGCGGGTCCCGCCCTCTTCCCTAAATTGGGGGGTCTTCAGAATCGGATTATTCATTAATTAGCAGTGATTAGAAAATTTGGGTGTCTCGAAGCAACTGCCAAGCCTGTCCCTTCCTCCTCCCAGATCCGGATCCCCACCCAGCTCCTGCCCTCCCCCTAGGTTTTCCGGATTAACTCGGATTCTACCTGGGGCAGGGGGCCAGTTGGTGGGGAGGGAGGGGCTCCCGGGAGGCAGGAAAAAGGGGTCCCTAGAGGGAAGAATTCTGCCGAAGTTGCCAGGAGGAGTTTCTGTTGCAAAGTGTGAGGGTCTGCGTAGACCCGCGTGGGGTGGGTTGCGTAGCAGAGCAGAGGAGCAGGACCGAGGCGGTGGAAAGTCGGGGCTGAAGAGATCGGAAGAAGGGGAGGAAGGAGAGCAGGAGGCGAGAGGCCCCGGCCGGCCGCGCCCGCGGCTTCCCTGCGCTCCCGGAGCCGCCGACGCGGCCGCCTGGCCCAGGCCTTCCAGATCCGTAAGCCGGTTCTGCTCTGGGCGTGGGGGGAGGAGGGCACCACGCCACAGCCGGTACCAGCTGGGGAGGGGAGTTATTGTGAGGAGGGGCGGAGAGCACATCTAAAATTCCGAGACATCTGTTCACCCAGGGAGGAGACACCGTGCGCGCTCTAGAAGCCTGGGCGCCCTCTCCCCACCCGCTCCGCAGCCAGTGGCGCCGGGCGGATCCTCGGATCCTCGGACCCGGCCATCATCGCTGGACGCGGCGGGATGGGTGGGGAGGAGCCTCCTATGAGGTGGGGGAGGGGAGCGCACGAGGTGCCACCCTTTGTACGGGTAGGCAGAAGAGGAAACTCAAGGGAGGGCTGTGGTGGAGATCCTGAAAGGGAGGGTAGAGAGGATGTCAGGGTCCCCCCCCCCCCAGCGCCCTAGGACACCCCCCCAAACACACAAATTGGATCACCGGAGTCAGGTATAGATCCTCCATTTCTGTGAACACACACAGTCTGCGTAACTGACCCCTTCCCCAGTCAATCATTTATTTGCATAGGCTAATTTATTGGGTGCCCGTCCCGGGATGGGTCTATGCAGGATCTTGGAGGAACTTTCCTGCTACCCAGACGCTGTCAGTCTGGAGAGCAAGTTCACACACTCAATGCCAGGCCCTTCAGCTGGTGGTACTCACACAGAACTGTGTTCCCAGTGCAGGAGGGAGCGAGAGGGAGGGGTTCACAGCGACAGTGCCCCCACCCCATCTGTAAGCACCTTGGTCAAGGGAATCCAAGGGCAGGGGGTCCTGGACCCACTACCAGCTGCTTGTCACCTTCTTGCTACTCCCTCAGGACAGGAGCCCTGGTCCTCAGGTTTTGCATCGGCAACCTTCCCAGCAAACCTCAGCGGCCACCTCTCTGTCTCCTCAGTGCCCTGGCCTGGCACCTGCCCCTCCACCAGGGCTGCCCTAGCTGGGCCAACAGAGGCCAGGCCTCTCAGCTGGGAAATGTCCATGTGGTTGCTACTTACAAACTGATTTATGAGGCCGTGGCGGCTGTGGAGGCTTGGCCTGCGGTCCTGGTGGTAATCAAGGGCATATGCCCATCTCGCCTGGCACTGCCCAGCTTGTGAGCCCAGCCCTGGCCTCTGTGCTCCTGCTGGGAAGAGAAAGGCATAAAAGGAACCAAGTCTCCTGTCTCTGCAAGCCTTCTCTCTCCTCCTCCACCCTCCTCCCTTTCTTCTTCCTCCTCCTCTTCTTCTTCCCTTTCCTCTCTCCCTCCTCCCTCATCCCTGCTCCTTCCCTCCCTCCCTTTCTCTTCCTTCTCTCCCAAGTGGCACGGACCAGCCTGTGTGCCGGGCTGGCGCTCACAGCTGCAGCCCATCTGCTATGATTGAATGGTGACAGTGATGAGACAAGAGCTGGGAGGAATGAGGGGACATGGGGGCTGCCCTGCCACCCCTTACCTTCCCTGTGCCAGCCTCCACATACGTCCTTGCCCTCCAGAATGAGACTATGTATTTTGCTGCTGCAGGATGGGGGAATCCCATTCCTCTAAGTAGTGAGGGAATTCCTTTCCTTCCAACTAGATCCCTGAGAAAAAAGAAGAAAGGTCGGGGAGAAAAAGGAGAAGGAAAGGAAGGAATTGGGGTTAGGAGAGCAATCTGGAACAAATGGTTCACACCCACCCAGGATTGCATGGGGTTTGCAGCACCAGCACGTAGTAGGGCAGGTGCCAGGCTCAGGCTGGGTGGGGAGGCCAAGGTTCGATTGCTCCAGGAACCCAGGGTCATTGAGAATCCGTGAAGAGAAAGCACAGTACCCTGTGCCCTAGGACTCTGTCACTTTCCTCACCATGGAGTTTCCTCCTTGCACCCCAGAAAACATCTTGGCTACCTCTCTTGGGAGTAAACTTGAAGATTTGGGAAAGCACAGGCCTCCATGGTTCCTAAGGGGAGACCTCAGAGCTGGGCCCATGGCTGTAGCAAGAAGGTCCAGCCAGGCATGAAGAAGGATTCCCAGCCGATCCCCAGGCAAGACTAAGACGTAACAACAACCACACAGATGCCTTCACTTGGAAACACGAGACCAGGGGTCCTCAGAAACTTCATGGAAAATGCCTGTGATGAGAAAATTGTACTTGGACTTCATCTTCACATTTTTTTGGTACCAAAATAAAATTTCCCTTCCATTCCATTTTCTTTGACCTTTTGAAAATGCCTTCATCTACCAGTAATTGACTTAGTACCTCACCAGACTCATCCTCACAGTGTTGTTGGTTAGACTCTCCTTACACCTACATTCCACACAGGGGAGCTGAGGCTCAAATCCCAGCTTAGAGCCTAGCCAAGATCCTTCTGTCTTGCGGGGGGGGGGGGGAGCCAGTATCATTTCTTTCCCACTTACTCCTCTCCCTCTGTCTCTTCCTCTTCTACCTATTCTTTGCCCCCAGTCAACCTGGTAGCCACCCTCCAGTGAAGTGCACATGTGTGTCTTTTGCCTTCTGCCATGACCCACATGAGCATAAGTAGAAACACCCCCAAGGAGGCCGCTGCTCTGCCTGTCCCACCCAGGAGGAAACCACACACACACACACACACACACACACACACACACACAACTACATCTGGCCTCACCTTCTCGCTGGGGCATCTGCTCCTCACATGCATAGCCCTGGCCCCTAGGGTCTCCTTGCCTGAAGCTCTGGATGCCATTATGAACAGCTGCAGGGCCAGGCTGGGATTCCAGTCTGAACTGGACCTCTGGAAAGTTTGAGGGGAGCAATGCGCTCCCCACGGCAAGCTTCCCCTGCCCTTTCCCCAGACACCGGAGTGCCCTCTCTCGCTCCTGCTGTCTGCATGTCCACCACCTTCCTTCCTCTGTCCGCAGTCTCCTCTCCTTCCCTCCCTTCCTTCACCCTCTCATCCATCTTCACACATTTTATCTTCCTTTTCCTCTTTTTATTTTCTCTCCCTTGCCTTCCCTCCTTCTCTCTCACTCAGTTACAATAATCCCTTTAGTTCTTGGAAATACCCCCCACCAGGAGAGTAGATATTCTTCATGTTGCATAGATCTCATAAGTAAGGGGCTGCCAGTGGGAAGACCATCCCTACTAGGCAGTCTCACTGGAGGGAAGTTTTTACCTCAAGAGGAGAGAGGAACCTATAATCCAATCTTACGGATAAGCATTAAGCAGTCACTAAATCCCTGAAATCCCTAGAACAAATCCAGATCAACATTATTGTCCACTTGCCCAACATAAATCCAGATAAGAAATCAGGTGGGGAGCTATCTGCTGGACCACTATAGGACTTTTCCCATGTCTGCCTCTCCCCTACAACGTTCAGGCCATTGAGAGCAAGGTGGCACCTGGAAGGGGCAGCTGGAGGCCACAGAAGCCACACATCCGGGATCCTACACCTGCCACAGCATCCTTACCAAACTCTTCCCATTCTTGGCCCTGACGGACAAAGAGGGATAAATCCTCGCGTGGGAGCCCGTGCTGTCTGAGAGCACCTCCTATTCTCACCTTCCTCTCCCAGTGCCAGGGGTCAGGCATTTCCCCTGGGTTCCTCTCTCCATCACTCCTTTAATTCTGGGTTTCTCTCTCCCTCTCTCCACCTATTTCCAGGTCTATTTCTCCCATCCTCTTGCTGCCTTGTCCTTCCATAGAGAGGACAATCAAGGCTTCTGGTTTCAGCACCATGGACAGAGATACAGGGTGCACTTCCTGGGAATGGCTGGGGCAGGTCTGCCACTGCCTGACTTCCTCTGGGTGCCTGTGAGTGCCTGTGTGTGCCGAGTCTATGCAAACGCTGTGTCTGTGCCTCTGTGGGGCACACGCTTGTGGGCGTCTCTGGGTGCATCTGTGCATTTGTATCTGTCTGTGCTGTGTCCCCGCCTGCTCCCCGAGTCCCTGGCTGGGAAAGGGGACGGGATGGGGACGCTCCGTTCTGGAGGTGGGGGAGGCAGCGGGTAGCTTGGTATCCCAGCCGGTCCTGGGGGCGTCATCCTTGCCCAGACGCGCGCCAGGCACCATGTGGTGTGTGTGCCAGCCGGCACAGGCTGAGGGCACTCTGCCCGGCTTGGGGGGAGGTGGGAGGAAGCAGGGAGCTGGAGATGGCAGGAAGAGGTGAAGCGCTGAGCTCAGAACTCAACTCTGGGGCAGACCCTTTCCATCCTGTGTGAACTGCATCCGTGGGCACGTGCATGAGGAAATTTACATTATTTGTTTTTGTGAGGACCCAGGGGACCCAATAATCTTCCCCTCATACACATATCCTGAGGGAGACACACAGAATGCAGACTTCATCTGGCTTGCACACGTGTGCAAATCTCTTGGCCCTGTGCACACTAATTCCTGTACCAGTGCACACACACACCACTCTCAGGGGATGGAGGATGCAGGGATAGCACTTTGGTAACACTGATCAGAATCCTGCACTCCGCAGCAGGACGCCTCCCTCCCTGTGACACCAGGCAACTATTCCAAGAGTCTGGAAGCTTCCATGTCAGTGGTGCCCACCTAAGAAAGGGACACATTTCTCCAGCACAGTGCAGGTGCTGGGGTGGTCATCAAGATGCTTGACCTTGGGTAATGCTGCCTCTGTACTTTATTTGAGAAGCACAAGTGAATGGGAGGCAGAAGGCAGCCAGTGCCATCACCCTGTTGTACTGGGACCATCCTGGATTTCTCATCCAAGTCCTGATTCTAACAGGCTGTGTGAACCTGGGCAGGCTATTTCCAGGTGAGATTTCAAAACAACCATTCCTGTAAAGGGTTGAGCTCAAGTGAGCTGTCATTATAGTAGTTACTATTATTATTATTATGGTATTTTTGAGACTATGGAAAGAGTCACTGGCAGAATTGAATGAAATAATGTAGCAAAAGCTTCCAGGGCAGAGTCTGACCCATCCTGAGTACTCAGTGAATCCCAGTATGGTTGGGGTTTGCTGGTAGGATCTTGGGAACTTTAGGCAGCTAATGGGAACTGAGAATGAGAGAATTTTATGTCTAAGCTAGAGAGGCACAGGCGCTCCAAAGAGCAGCACAAGGAAGTTCAGCTGACAAAAAGGCAGAGGGACCAGCTGGGGAGCAGCAGAATGGGTGCTCAGAGGAACCCCCGTGGGCTAGGTCATCTGGTCCTCCCTCCCCCGGGGCCAGGAAGCCTCAAGGGGGCCTCCCTTGCCAGCCTGAGCCCCTGCCTGTGAGCCTTCTTCCTGTTTCTTCTCTTGGTTTCCCCATCTTGGTCATCGGCAGCTCCCAATCACTGAATCCTAGGAGGTGTCCTCAAGTTCTCCTGGGCCGTCACTCTCTACCTAGATTCTCAGCAAGAACCGCGGATTCTCCTCTAACACGTTCCTCCAATCCAAGTGCTTCTCTCCCTTGGTGCTCTCCCCTAAGCCAGCTCTCTCCCACACCCTGGGCCTCCCTGAGAGTCCCCCTGTTTGCCTACCTCTGATCCATTCTCCCACAGAAGCTGGGGAACTCCTTTCACTCTTTTTTTTTTTTTAAAAAAAAAGATCTACTTATTTATTTGCAAGGCAGAGAGAGAGAGAGGAGAAAGAGAGACAGAGAGAAATCTTCCATTCGCTGGCTTACTCCCTAAATGGCCACATCAGCTATGGCTGGACCAGGCCGAAGCCAGGAGCCAGGAGTTTCTTCCAGATCTCCCATGTGGGTGTAGGGGCCTAAGTACTTGAGACATCTTAGCACAGTAGCCAGGATTTGAACCAGTGCCCATATGAGATGCCTACACTGCAGGCAGAGGCTTAACCTTCTACACCACAGTGCCAGCCCCGGAGCACTCTTTTAAAAATTTAAGCTCCTGCTTGTAATACCCATGTCCCATATTAGAGAGCCAGTGTGAGTACTGGCTCCTAGCTCTTTGGCTTCTGCCCCAGGTTCCTGCTAACATCATGGGAGGCAGTGGATGATGGCCTAAGTGCTTAGACCTTTGCTACCCACATGGAAGACCGGATGGAGTTCCTAGCTCCTTACTTCAGCCTGGCTCAGTTGTGGCTTTTGTAAGCACTTGGAGAGTGAACTAGTATATGGAAGATCTCTATCTTTCTCTCTCTCTGTCACTCTGCCTTCTAAGTAGATGAAAATAAGTTAAAAATAAGCTTTAAAAGAGATATAAGCTGGGTCATTTCACTCCTTGCCTGAAAATTCTCCAGTGGCTTCCTTAGCATATAGAATAAAGTCAGTCTAGCTGCCGGGGTTTGGGATCTTGGAGGGAAAAGGGGAGTGATGCTGATGGCTATGGTTTTCTTCCTGGGGGATGGCAAGATTCAGAACTGATGGTGGGGATGTCTGGGCCTCCCTCATCCGTGCCATTGTTTGCCACTTTCTCCATTCACTAGCCTTGCTGCCTTTCTTTTCATTCTGCAAATCCTAAGAGCACCTTCTCATGCCAGGGCCTGGGCTGCTTCCCCAACCCTCCCATCCCCTTGACTCTCTCCCACTGTTGGCTTGACTGACACATTTTTGAAAGAATTTCTTTATTTATTTGAGATGCGGAGTTACAGACAGAAGGAGGCGAGGGCCCAAGCACTTGGGCCATCTTCCATTGCTTTTCCCAGGTGCATAGCAGGGAGCTGGATTGGAAGTAGGGCAGCCAGTAATTGAACTGGTACCCATATGGGATGCTGGTGCTACAGGGGGAGGCTTAACCACCCATGCCATGACACTGCCCCTAGATTTTAATTTTTTATTTATTTGAAAGTCAGAGTTTCAGAGAGCGAGAGCGAAAGCAAGATCTTCTATCTGCTGATTTATTCCCTAGATGGCTGCAATGGCCAGGGCAGGACCAGGCCAAAGTCAAGAGCCAGGAGCTTCATCTAGTCTTCCACGTGGGTATCAGGAGCCCAAGCACTTGGATCATCTCCCAGTGTTTTCCCAGGCCATTAGCATGGAGCTGGTTCAGAAGTGGAGCAGCTGGGACTCGAACCAGTGTCCACATGGGATGCCAGCATCATAGGCAGTGGCTTTACCAACTGCACCACAACACTGTCCCCAGTGCTTTGTCATCTAAAAATATTTATTTAATTATTTATTTGAGAGGCAGAGGGGCAGAGAAAGAGATGGAGAGAGAATCTTCCATCCATTGGTTCATTCCCTAAACAACTGCGAGGGCTGGGGTTGGGCCAGGGTGAAGCCAGGAGCCCAGAACTCCATTTGGGTCTCCTATATAGGTGGCAGGGGCCCAAATACTTAGACCATCATCTGTTGCCTTCCAGGGTGCATTAGCAGGGAGCTGACTCAGAAGTGGAGCAGCTGGGACTCGAACCAGCGCAGCCGTGTGGGACGCCGGCCACTGCTTCGTCGCCTTTGAAGAGGGGTGGGGAAGGGCGAGCAAGTTCCATAGCCTAGGCTCCAGCCTGCCTCGTTAAGAGTCCGGCTCACCTCTCTTTCTTCCTCCCAGGCGGCCTGTCTGCTGGCAGCCTCCTAATTATGTTTTACTTGACTATAAATCTTTCCGTTAAGTGTAATTGAATAATACACCTTTTGAATCATCACATTAACCTAGCATCCGCTCTAAGGTGGTAATTAAAGGCTTCCTAGAATCTCCCGCTAGTTTGAGGAGAGCTGGCTCTGAGCGACTCCTCCGCCAGGCCCAAATGTGTGGGTGCCCGCCCCTCTGCCCCCAGAGAGGGTGCAGGCAAAGCAGCCAGGCTGCCCTCGGGCCCATTCTCTCCCTGCTGTAGGAATCGGGTGGCTGGGAGCCGTAGCCCAGTGCTCACTGTGTAGTCTAAGACTGGAGAGATTCCCCTGACCCCTCATTCTCTCCAGGGGCCCGGCTCAGAGCAGGCTCAGCTGGAAGGTCCAAAGGAAGGGGATGGGGAGGAACCAGTGCTCCATCAGTGCCCTGCAGGAGCCAGTCTGTCCTCCTCAGTCCCTCAGCCACCGTGGGGGGGAAGGGGGGCTGACGCTCCAAGACTGAGGGATGGGAGGTCAGCATACAAGGGAAAAGCCAAGGTCTTTGGAATAGGTACTGTGGAAGCTACCGCTTTAGGACACCTGCACCTCATATCAGAGTGACTGAGGGGGCCGGCACTGTGGCGTAGTGGGTAAAGCCACCGCCTGCAGTGCTGGCATCCCATATGGATGTTGGTTCAAGTCCCAGCTGCTCCACTTCTGATCCAGGTCTCTGCTATGGCCTGGGAAAGCAGTGAAAGATTGCCCAAGTCCTCAGGCCCCTGCACCCACGTGGGAGACCCAGAGGAAGCTCCTGGCTCCTGGCTCCAGCCATTGCAGCCGTCTGGGGAGTGAACCAGAGGATGGAAGACCTCTCTCTCTCTATCTGCCTTTAAAATAAATAAAAATGAAGAAATAAACATTTCTTTCTTAGAAAATTAATTAATTTATTTTAAAGGTAGAGTTACAGAGAAGCAGAGGCAGGGAGAGAGAGAGAGAGAAAGAGAGAGAGAGAGAGAGAGAAGTCTTCCACCTGCTGGTTGACTCCTCAGGTGGCTGAATTGCCCAGTGCTGTGCCCATCTGAAGTCAGGAGCCAGGAGCTTCTTCTGGGTCTCCCATGTGGGTGCAGGGGCCCAAGAACCTGGGCCATCTTCCACTGCTTTCCCAGGTGCATTAGCACGGAGCTGGATCAGAAGTGGAGCAGCTGGCACTCGAACTGGCACCCATATGGGATGCTGGCACTGCAGGCAACAGCTTTACCTGCTATGCCACAGTGCCCCCCTCCCCAAATAAATATTTCTTTTTTTAAAAAAAGGTCAAGGTCTTGGAATCTAAGCTCTGAGGGCAGTCGGGGTGTCGCCCTTGATGGGTGTGTTTACAGGCTAGCCCCTCCCTTTTTCTAGAATTTCCCCTTTTTCTAGAATTTCTCCTTTCCTAAGCCCCAGGCTGTGGAACCATCTTTATTTTTTTTTTTTTTTTTTTGTGACAGGCAGAGTGGACAGTGAGAGAGAGAGAGACAGAGAGAAAGGTCTTCCTTTGCCGTTGGTTCACCCTCCAATGGCTGCCGCAGATGGCGCACTGCAGCCGGCGCACCGCACTCATCCGATGGCAGGAGCCAGGCGCTAGGTGCTTTTCCCTGGTCTCCCATGGGGTGCAGGGCCCAAGCACTTGGGCCATCCTCCACTGCACTCCCGGGCCACAGCAGAGGGCTGGCCTGGAAGAGGGGCAACCGGGACAGAATCCGGCGCCCCGACCGGGACTAGAACCCGGTGTGCCGGCGCCGCAAGGTGGAGGATTAACCTGTTGAGCCACGGCGCCGGCCTAATTTTTAAAAATTTATTTGAAAGGCAGAGTTACAGAGACAGAAAGATAGAGAGATCGTCCATCTGCTGGTTCACCCCCCGAGATGGCCACAATGGCCAGGGATAGGCCAGGCTGAAGCCAGGACTCTGAAACTCCATCTGGGCCTCCCGCATGGGGCAGAGGCCCAAGCGCCTGGGCCATCTTCTGCTGCTTTCCTAGGTGCACTAGCAGGGAGCTGGTTCTGAAGTGGAGCAGCCAGGACTTGAACTGGTGCTCATCTGGGATGCCGGTGTCATAAGCAGTGGCTTAACCCGATGCTCCACAATGCTGGCACCTGGCACCATCTTTGATATCACTTTTATATCCCACACCTAATTCTCCTGTGATTCCGTCTACTCTGCCTTCAAAAGCAATCCAGAATCTGCGCACATCTCACCATTCCGCTGCTCCCGCCCTGGGCTGAGGTGCTGTTTCCTCTCCTGGTGGCCAGTTCCTGTCGACCCTGCCTTGGCGTCTTCCTGTCTGTTTTCAGTGTGGCAGCCAGAATGATATTTATTTAAAATTATAGATTTATTGAGACACAACCCAACCATTTAAAATATTTATTTATTTAGTGAAAGGCAGAGTTACAGAGAGAGGGAGAGACAGAGAGAGAGAGAGAGAGAGAGAGAGAGAGAGAGAGACATCATTCATCCACTGGTTCACCCTCCAAATGGCCACAATGATCGGAGCTGGACTGATTTGAAGCCAGGAGCTTCTTTCAGGTCTCCCACGTGGCTGCAGGGGCCCAAGCACTTGGGCTATCTTCTACTGCTTTCCCAGGTGCATTAGCAGGGAGCTGGATCGGAAGTGGAGCAGCCCGGACTCGAACCAGTGCCCATACGGGATGCCAGGACCGAAGGCGGTGGCTCAATCCGCTATGCCACAGTGCCGTCCCCAAAATAAATCTTGAAAAATAAATATTAAGTCAAAGGAGATCCCTCCTCTGCTCAGACTCACAGCCCTCCCATGGGGAAGCCTTTTCATTGCCCGAGAGCCCTAGATGGCTTGACAGCAGGCTCCTCCCCACCGCCTCTTTGCTCACTTCTCCCCACACTCCGGGAAAGTTAGCACCTCGGTATCTTGGCACTGGCGGCTCTTTCTGCTGGGAACGCTCCTCGCTGGTGTCTGACCTCTGGTATCCGCAGTAATCTAGCACCTTCCCCAGCAGACCTGCCGACTGCCATCCTAAAGGCACCTCCCGGTCTCTCCTGCCTCCTTGCCCACTACCCCCCGCCCCCTCAGCAGGCGTCACCAGTAGCATACTCTGAGTCTGGCCCACTGAGAATGTTCATCGTCTGTCTACTTCCGCCCCACATGCACAGCCAAGCTCACCGGCGCAGGCGCTTTGTCTTGGGTCGCACTCCCAGGGACCCAGGGCAGGACCAGGCCCCATCAGTAAACGGCGAGGAAAGCGATGATTGAATGGGGTCGATAATACAGGTGTGGAGGTGGAGGATCTCGCGGCGTCCACTCTCCAGGGGAGGCAGACCCGCTCTCCAGGGCCCCGGGGCACAGCTCTAGCGAGCCTGGCTCTCTCTCCTCTTCCCGTTTCCTCTCCATGTCTCTTCCTTCTTGCCTCAGACACAGGTCCCTGGGCAGCCCCTGTCACCAATCCCCTGACCTTTCCCCTCCTCCCCCCTTCTCCCGCGACCCTGGCTGTCAGTCAACCTGCCGCACAGCCCGTGGACTTGGGCAGGGTGTCGCAGAAGGGACGGTCCTCGCCCTCCAGGAGAGGCAGGGCTCACTTCCTGCGCATGCTCACTGGGACCAGGCCCTGGCTTGAGTGCGTTAGACCCCTGGAGTCTGATTGGACTCCTGTTCAACGAGGCAGCCCACATTAGGTCACTAAGCATCTGTGATGTGCTAATGTGACAAAGGAAATGAATTTCAAATTTTATTCAATTTTGATCCATTTAAATTTATTTATTTTTTTATTATTATTTATTTTATTTTTTTTACAGGCAGAGTGGACAGTGAGAGAGAGAGACAGACAGAGAGAAAGGTCTTCCTTTGCGGTTGGTTCACCCTCCAATGGCCGCTGCGGCCGGCGCACCACGCTGATCCGAAGCCAGGAGCCAGGGTCTCTCTTCCTCCTGGTCTCCCTTGGGGTGCAGGGCCCAAGCACTTGGGCCATCCTCCACTGCCTTCCTGGGCCACAGCAGAGGGCTGGCCTGGAAGAGGGGCAACCGGGACAGAATCTGGCGCCCCAACCAGGACTAGAACCTGGTGTGCCGGCACCACAAGGTGGAGGATTAGTCTATAGAGCTGCAGCACGGCCATCCATTTAAATTTAAATAGCCCTCCAGAGCCATTTGGGGAGTGAACCAGCAGATGGAAGTCCTCTCTCTCTCTCTCTCTCTCTCTCTCTCTCTCTCTCTCCTCTCTGTAACTCTGCCTTTCAAACAAATAAATAAATCTTAAAAATAATTAAGTAGCTACACGTGGCTGGTGGCTTCCAGTGGGCAACACAGCTTCAGACATGTTGCTTTCTTTCATCTTAACAATTACCCATGGAGCAGGGATTCTTATGCCCATTTTACGGATGGAGAAGGGAGGCTAGCCAGGATGGTAGCCAGGCCTGCTGGTTCTGAGAACCTGCTGAGACGCCGTTTCAGGGCTGGGGTAGGCTAGGCGGGCGTGGAATGATGTCATTTTCTCACTCAACAAGCGTTCATGGAATCTCATCCACTAAAGGGCTGGTACACACCAGAAATTCTGTGTCAACCCCTTTTGCGTGCTTTTTGCATAGGCACTACTTTGAGTCCTACACGGTTGTTTAATCGATGTTTAAAAAGTTTTTATGTATTTATATGACAGGCATGGTGAGAGAGGGAGAGAGAGAGAATCTTCCGTCGGCTGGTTCACTCCCAAAATGGCTGCAACAGTTGGGGCTGGGCAGGGCCAAAGCCAGGAGCCTGGAGCTGCATCTGGGTCTCCCACATGGCTGCAGCACTTGGGCCATCCTCCGCAGCTTTCTCAGATCCATTATCAGGGAGCTGGATTGGAAGTGGAGCAGCCAGGACAGGAACCAGCACCCATATGGGATGCCGGCATCGTAGGCAGCAGCTTTACCCGCTGCAGCACAGGGCCAGCCTCAATGCTGAGGCTTCGTATTCAATGCATGAGAACTCAGAGATCCAAGGTGGGTGTTCAGCGCAGCGGTTAAGGTGCTGCTTGGGTTTGAGTCCCCGTCCTGCTCTGGATCCCAGCTTCCGGGTAACGTTCACCGGAGGAGGCAGCAGGTGACAGTTCAAACGGTTGAGCCCTGCACCCACCTGGGAGGCTTGGGTTAAATTCCTAGCACCTGGCCCAGCCCTGGCTGTTGTGGACATTTGGGGAGTGGGCCAGCAAATGGGAGAGCTCTGTCTCTCCTCTGCTTTCCAAACAAACAAAACAAAAGAGTTTTCTCCCTTTTTTAAGTTTTTTTTTTAAAGATTTATTTATTTATTTGAAAGGCAGAGTTAGAGAGAGAGAGAGAGAGAGAGAGAGAGAGAGAGAGAGAGAATCTTTTAACTTCTGGTTTACTCCCCAGATGGCCACCATGGCCAGGCTGAAGCCAGGAGCCTGACCCTGATCCTGACTCCATGTGAGTGGCGTATGACCCTGAGCTCACAGGAGCGGCTGGCATCGCAGGTGCGGCTTAACCACGACCTGGCCCCCGGAACCTGTCTCCCTTTATGGCAGGAGGCCTGGCTCTGCCTTGCAGGCTGTGGCCCAGGCAGGTCTCGTCTGCCCCTTTCCCTCGCTGTTTCTTCTCTTCTCTGCTGAGATAGAGCATGTCCTCCTCCAGGTGGGCTGCTCCATCCTCTCGGTCCTCACGGCTGGGAGCCTGGGCAGAAGCTCTTCCTTGGGGCTGTTTGAGACTCTCCATTAGGAAGGAAGAGAGTTAGACAACAGAAGGACTTCCCAAAAGTTAGAAAGCCAAGCAAAGGGACGAGGCATCTTCTCTTTAAGGGCTAAGGGCATCATTGCATGCAGTGCTGGTGGTGTGGTGTATCGAGTTGAACCTGTATTCCATATGGGTTCGAGTCCCCCCCTCTCCACTTCCGATCCAGCTCCCAGCTAATGTGCCTGGGAAAGCAGTAGAAGATGGCTCTAGTGCCTGGGCCCCTGCATCCACTTGGGAGACCCAGAAGAAGCTCCTGGCTCCTGGCTTTGGATCGGCACAGCTCCAACCATTGTGGCCATCTGGGGGTGGAAGCATGTGCTCTGTCTCTCTGTCTCTCTGTCTCTCTCTCTGAAAACGGTGTGTGTGTGGTGGGGGCATTATGTGCTCTCTTCTTCCCGCCTGCCTTTCTGTCTGTCTGCCGGAGGGGTCGGCCTCAGGGCATGGCCACTTCGCCTTCTCCACTCCCACACATACTTTCCTTCCTCCCTCAGCTCGAGGCCACCTGCAGGGCCAGTCCACATGGATCCCAGGGAATATTAAGCCAGCTAAGAGGGAGAGCTAAGGCCTGATGTGCGGCCCCGCCTACCCCAGAGGAAGCAGGGTGAGGAAAGGCCAGGCCTGGCTCTGCCCTATCACTGCTGTGTGGCCTGGAGAAGTCGGTCAATCTCTCTGGGCCTCAGCGTTCTCATCTGTTAAATGGGGCTAATAATCCTGTTCTGCAGCTCAGTGCAGCAATTGGAGATGGTTCCTGGGAAGCTCCTGGCACGCGGGAGGCACTTAGTGTTATTGTGATTATTATTACACAGGCATGACAACGTCTCTCTCTCTTGTTCCCATGCAGGAGAGAAAGTCTCCCCACTGCCCATACTTCTCCTCTGGAACTTTCGTCTAGACCAAAGTAGTGGTTTCCTTTCTGGTTCCCCTGCCTCCAGGCTCATCCTGCCCCAGTTCAACCCCTACACCCTGCCAGAAATCTCTTTCTTTCTTTCTCTTTCTTTCTTTCTTTCTTTCTTTCTTTCTTTCTTTCTCTTTCTCTTTCTTTCTTTCTTTCTTTTTTTTTTTTTGACAGGCAGAGTGGACAGTGAGAGAGAGACACAGAGAGAAAGGCCTTCCTTTACCATTGGTTCACCCTCCAATGGCCGCTGTGGCCAGTGCACCACGCTGATCCGAAGGCAGGAGCCAGGTGCTTATCCTGGTCTCCCATGGGGTGCAGGGCCCAAGCACCTGGGCCATCCTCCACTGCCTTCCTGGGCCACAGTGGAGAGCTGGCCTGGAAGAGGGGCAACTGGGACAGAATCCGGCGCCCTGACGGGGACTAGAACCTGGTGTGCCGGCACCACAAGGCAGAGGATTAGCCCAATGAGCCACGGAGCCAGCCAGAAATCTTTTTCCAAACTCAGTCCACTGCTGAAAAATCCTCCCAAGTTCCCTGAGTCCTACCAGGGCACAGCAAATACGGGGATGAACAGTTCAGCTTGGGGCCGGCACTGTGGATCGAGACGCTGCCTGTGATGCCAGTTGCTCCACTTCTGACCGACTTCCCTGCTGATGCGCCTGGGGAAGCAGCGGAGGATGGCCCAGCTGTTCGGTCCCTGCACCCATGTGGGAGACCCAAATGAAGCTCCGGCGTCAGCCTGGCCCAGCCCCAGCTGTTGTGGGCATTGGGTGAGTGAACCAGGGGATGCAAGATCTCTCTTTCTCTCTGCCTTTCAAATAAATAAGTAAATTTAAAACAAACAAACAAACAACCAAAAACAAGTTCAGGCTCAGACTCTGGGGGCAGGCTTGGTTCTGTCATGTTCTAGTTGTACCTCTTGGGCCAAGTTACTTAACATTTATGAGTCTCGGTTTACTCATCTGAGAAATGGGATAACAGTACCTGTTTCATGGGGTTACTGTAATACAGAAGCAAGGCGATTAATCCAAGGCATTTGGCACACAGGAGAGGCCTGCTGGAGCGATTGGTATGGCATCATGAAGGCTCTGTTCCTGAGCAAGGTGTGCAGAGCTGCCCGCAGGGGTCAGACAACAGAAAGGACTTCCCAGCTCCTGGAGCAGGGCTGTCAGGATGAGGCACCTGCCCATCCAGCCTTGTGCCCCACCATCGTCCGCAGGAATAGCGGGACTGTGTACTGAGGCTTTTCGGGGCCTTTGCACACGCCGTCCCTGCTGTCCAATGTGCTTGTGCCCTCCGTCCACCTGGCAAACTCCTCCTCAACACTGAGACCTCATTCGAGCCCCCTGGCTTCCGCCCAGCCTCCAGGAGCCCCAAGCGGGGTCGACGGTGCCCTCCTGCCCCAGCACCCGCCGGGCGAGGAGCCACAGGCCTTAGTAGAACCAGACAGCCTGAATCAGGACCCCAGCTCTGCCACTTCCTGGCTGGGCGACCTTGGGAGTTACTCGGGTCATCTGTTTCCTGATCTGGGAGATGGGAGTGATAAGAACAGCCTGTGTCTGATAAGGTCATTGTGAGGAGTCCTGGGGTGAGTCTGTGTAAGGAATTGGCCCCCAGTCAAGACCAGGCCAGGACAAGCCTCTGTTGCCTCCAGGGGGCGCTTGGTCCCTGTGTGTCTGTGCCCCCTGGGGGCTATAAGGAGGCTTGGGGGCCAGGGCTGGGCTTGACATGGAGTGGACACTTGGTACCTCTGCTTGGGGTGACAGTTTCGAAGTCTCCCCCTACTGAGCGCTTCCAGACACACCAGGCTCTGGGCTGGGTCCTTGGGGTAATCTGTGAGCTGGGTGCCTGGGGGTGAGTGCCTTAGGGCCCTGAAACTGGCCAGTAGCAGCCAAGGGCCACTCAGGCCCAGCTGACTCCAACCGACCCCTCTGAGCCTCAGTTTCTTCATGTGTAAAATGGGCATGCGGCTGTTCTTGCCACCTTGCGGGTTTACCTGTGGTTTCATCTACGTGAATGTGAGAGAGGTAGAGAAGGAAGTTTGATTCCTGCTTAGGAACTGGGTGCTGCTTTGTCTCAGATAAAAACAGCAACTTTTCTGGGGGTGAAACTAGTAGCTGAGACTCAAGTGGCCCATGCCACCTCCCTCCGCAGGTCCCTAGGGTTTGTCTGGAGCCTGGGGCCAATTCGGCTGCCCCCCCACCTTGCCTGGGCCAGTTGCCAGCCCCTCCACCCCTTCCCCCTCCATTACCATTGGAGGACAATGGTGGGCAGGCCCGGCCTTTGTGAGAGGGGTCAGACCAGTTAATCTCGGGCTGGGTTGGGGAGGAGCTCCGTGGGGGCGGGGGGGGGGGGGTGGACAGGAGAAGCAAGTGGGGGCCGTGGGTTGGGCCACAGACAACGGGGCTGCTGAGACCGAGGAGGAGGGCATTGGAGGCAGGGGGCCCCGGGAAGTAAAAGCCTCAAACAGGCTTTGGGGAGCGTTTCCTCCGAATGTAGATTTGCGCTCCTATTAAACTTGCCAAAAATTTGTGTTAGCTAATGGATTCTTAATTCTGTCTAAAATGAGAGAGGGAAAATTATGCCATTCATCTTGTATTGGTTTGAAATTACATCTGACACCTAATCGATCATAGCGTGGAACATTAACTCTCTGGAAGGGACCCAACTTGCTCTCTCTTCCTCGCTTCCCAGGGCTCCCGAGCCACCCCAGCCCGGATTCCTGCCTTTGTATTTCATTAACTAAGCACAGCTCCGGCTGCGGCTGGGGGCTGCGAGGGGGTGGGCGTGGGGCAGGGCGATCACCAGACCCCTCCACCCTCTGCCCAGCCCCGGGCCCCCACTCGCAACCTTGAAGTGACCTCTCCCGGCCTGCTTTCCCCCACGCTTTCTGAGAGGTGGAGAAGCAGGCTGAAAAGCACTGGGGTGTGGGGTGACCTCGGAGCCACCTTGGGGGCACCGGGGAGAGGCGGGGAGCCAGGCCAAGCTGAGCTGGCACCTGGGGCTGGGGCAGGGGCCATGGCGGGGGGCTCACCTGCGACTTGCCTGGCAGATGGGAGGAGGAAGAGGAGGGCAGATGACAATGGATTTGCCTCTGGGGATCCTGATGAGCTCCGACTGCACACCCCAACCCCAGACCTGCTTTTCCGGGAGGAGGACTTTCTGGCAGCCAGGAGAGCCCACTGGAGGCTGACAGACCTGGGCTGGATCCTGGCTCCGCTGCTGGCAAGCTGTGTGACCTTGGGCGAGTTATGTAACGCCTCTGGGTCTCAGTTTCCTTCCCGGTCAGAGCCGAGGAACACAACGGCACAGGGCTGGCTGGGGTGTGGACTGTGGAACGCTGGGGGCAGGCGCCACTGCCTGGCCCACAGTCGGTGCCCAGCGAAGGCGACGAGTGCGAATCCAGGTCCCCTCTCGGGCTCCTGCTGCTTCCCCATCGCCCCTCACCCTCTGCTGCCCGAGGACAGATCAAGGGCTCAGAAGCCACAAGATGGCCAAGGTCACCAGGGCCAGCCAATGCCTCCTCCCCTGGCCCTCTTCCTTCCTGGAGCTCCTGTCTGGCATAGAGGACTCTCTCAGTGACCCCATCTGCCTGGCGGGTGGCACCTCCTGAAGAAGGTGCCGCCGGAGGGGACACTTCGCCGGGAAGCCGCTTGCTTTTTTAAAAACGATTTTTCTGGTGGTTTTAGTTTTGTTTTTTAAGATTTACATGTTTATTTGAAAGTTACAGTTACAGAGAGAGGTCTTCCATCCACTGACTCACCCTCAAGATGGTCACATGGCCAGGGCTGGGCCAGGTTGGAGCTAGGAGTCAGGAGCTTCATCCAGGTCTCCCACATAGGTGGCAGGGGCCCAAAGGATTTGGCCCATCTTCTGCTGCCTTTCCCAGGCCATAACAGTTTGCTGGATGGGAAGTGGAGCAGCCAAGACTCGAACCGGCACACATATGGGATGCTGACAATGCAAATGGTGGTTTTACCTGCTCCGCCACAATGCTGGCCCAGTTTTTTTTTTTTAAGTTTTATTGATTTTTATTTGACAAGGGGAGAGAGAGACAGAGAGAGAGAGAGAGACAGAGAGAGAGAAAGGAAGGGAGAAAGAGAAAGAGAGATCTCCCTTTGCTGTTCACTCTCCAAATGTCCACAATAGCTGAGGCTGGGCCAGGCCGAAGTCAGGGACCAGGAGCTCACCCCGGCCTCCCATGGGGTGCCAGGACCCCAGGTGCTTCAGCCACTCTCTGCTGCCTCCCAGGGTGTGCATTAGCAGAAAGCGGGATCCGAGCAGAGCTGGGCCTCAGAGGCACACTGATGCGGAGACGGGCCTCCAAGGAGGTGGCTCACCCATTGCAGTCCCCTGCACCGCAATGTACGCCCGGACCACTCTATTTTCCTTCAGCACTTCTGACCTCTGTGGGTTCCAAAGGGCTCCTGTCTCCAATGTAGGCACCCCAGAGTTTCAGGGAGGGTGGAGTGGGTGGGAGAGGGGCAGGGCCATCAGCCCCACCCCTAGTTCCCAGGAGGCACCTGGCCTCTCCCTTAGGTTGCCCTACAGCTCTTCACCAAGAGAGGGACCACTGAAGGAACATGGCATGCAGCTGGCCTCTGGTACCGGAAGTAGCAGAGTAGATTTCTGTCTCAAAAAGCACCCGGAACACCCACATGAATGAGAGCGGGTGAAGGTACCCAGCCCAGCTCCTCCCAGCAAGTCCCAGTGCAGGGGCCGGGACGGCCCCACTGGGCCCTGGGCCCTGGGTCCTCGTGGAAGTGCCCCAACACGGAGGAGAAGAACCATGGGAAAGTCTTCCTCACCCTACGGGACTCAGAGGGTGCGTGTAGGAGGCGGGGCCGCAGGGCGGGCAGGGACGCCGCGTCTCTTGTCCATCCCCTGCACCTCAAATCTCAAGGGATATTTTTCAGTCTAGTTGTCCAGTCCCGGCAAAGCCTGCAAGGGGCTGGAGCTTAGAGAGCTTAGAGAGGCAGGGAGGGGAGAGAGCGGAGGAGCAGAGGGGGCTGGGGTAGTGTTACTCCTTTCTTGCCCCAACACACACACACACACACACACACACACGCAGCGGCAGGAGTTTTATTTCCAAACGTCCCGTCTCCCAGGAGACGCCTGGTGGAGATGCCCCTTCCTGCCAGGCTTCCCGGCAGCCACTAGGCGGCCACGGCTTCCTCTCCTGCCTGCAGACGCCACCGCGAGGGTCCCACGTGGTTTGTGTTAATAGGAAGTGAGGCGGTGGGCTACAGGCGCTGAGGCCGGGGTTAGTACGACCGGGGGTTGGCAGGCAGCTGGGTAGCCCCAGGCAGCCACACAGGGCCACACTGAACGAGGGTCCTGGCCAGCACGGGAGGCCTGGGAAGAGGTGCTGACCTGCCTGTGGTTACCAAAGAAAAAAAGTCTCCCTTGTCATCTTTTTTTTCCTAAACTGGGAAATGTTGTTGTTGTTGTTGTTGTGTTTTTCCCTTGACTATGAAAGGAATGCATGATTGTTATAAAAATAGGTAATTCCAACAAAAGAGAATGAACCAAAGTCCCAGAATCAAATGTTAGGATCTGTCTCTTCCCTAGGAATGTAAATAGCTACTGACTAAAGAATCCAGGGCAAGAGTGCTGTATTCAGAATGGAGAAGGAAGCAGCATGACCTCATGGAATGTTCTAGAATCTACCTGGGAGGACCCCACCCCCCACCCCGCAGCAAATGCCCCTGTGCTGGACAGGCTGCTGTGTGCATCTCCCTGAAAAGCAGCCATTTCAGAGTGGATTCTGTATGCATTCATTCCCACACGGTCACCTGCTGGGTACGCCAGTGTGGCCACCCCGTAAACAGGGGGTGGAAGAATAAATGGACGAACTCACAGACCCGAAGATGGACACAGGCTGGCAGAGCGACCCAGGCTGTGTTCACAAACATGCCAGCCACAAGTCGGGAAAAAATAGCCTTAAACTCTTGGGCAGCTCCCTCCTCCTGGAAGACTAAAGGGTGGACTCACCCCAGAGGGCCACGCCCACCTAAGAGTTTTCCAGGTCTGGCTCCTGGACAGCCCAGGACTGAGGCACTAGAGGGAGAGTCAGGGTCTGGAGTGGTGGAGCGCCTGCTGAGAACTCAGGTATTATACCACCTGTGCCAGGCAGGTGCCGGGACGCTCTGTCTCACCCTGACAAGGGGCAGCTTTGGTCAAGGTCATCTTCCCAAGAAGACGGAATAGGAACGCCTGAACACTCACCTGCCTCAAGGGTTCCACCCCAGACAGTGGGGGGGGGGGGGTGGCCCTCCTCTCCCTTTCTTACAGAGACCTGAGGGGGGCCTGCCATCAACCCGTCACTGCTGACCCCATTTAGCCGTGGACAGCTGCGAGGTTTGAACACCACTGTACAGGCGAATAAAAAGCAAGGCTCAGAAAGGCAGATGACTTCCCCAGGCCACAGACCAAGTGGCAGAACCAGGAAGAAGTGCCCGCCTCGGGCCTGGTCCCCAGCAGCTTGTTCACTACGGTCTCAGCACAGGGCTTTGGGGGATACCCCTGCTGGATTCTGGGGACTGGTCCCCTCCCTCCCGGAGGCCCCCGGGCTTCCTACCAGCTCACATCCACGCCGGTCGTCCTATGCCCAGCCTCCCCTGAGAACTGGACTGAAGGTGCCCACGTGTGACCTGGCCTTGACCCATGTGACCCATGCTCCTCTGAGACCTCACCTGTCCCATCTTGCTGGGCGGGGCGTGTTCTTATTCTGAAGAGCTCAGCCCATCGCCGTGCTGCCCCTGCACAACCTCCGGGATGAGGGGCAGACCCCCTGTCACCTGAGGGCATGCTGGGCAGCTCCACACAGCTCCTCTCTTCCCTGGGGCCCTCCCTGGCCACCCCGGGGCCCAGGCCAGGCGCTCCTTCCTCCCGGCCCGCCCTCACCCTCCACCCCAGCCGCAGCAGGGCACCGAGGGGCCGGCAGCCCTAGGAGGCTGAGGGCGAGGGCCGGGGCGGCCCGCAGATGCCGCCTCCGCCCCCTTCCTTGGCCGGGGCCCCCACGGTGTCGGGGAGCAGGAGGAATCAATCAGGATAATGAAGCCGCAGCCTGCCACGCACCGCGGGGGCACCGAGGAGCGGGGGCCGGTGCCAAGTCCGCCAGACGGTTCGGAGGAGCAGAGCCCGACGCGGCCCGGCGGCGGCGGCGGCGGCCGCGGCGGCGGCGGCGGCGGAAACCCGGGGCCGGTGCGCGCAGGCCGGACACAGCGCGGCGCAGGCCCCTGGCAACCGCGCCTGGCAACCCGGACGCCCGGGAGCAGTCTTAAAGCTGCAGCGCCTCCTGTCCCCGCCGCTGCGGTCGCCGCCCGGATGCCGGGGCTTAGAGGGGCTGGCGGGGGCACTCCGGCTCTGTGCCTCTCGGGACTTGGGATCCGACACCCGACTTACACGCATCCCCCCGCCCCGCCGCATCGTTTCATCAAACTTGAACCGAGCCTCCTGCCCAAGCTGGGGCTAGACACTGGGGAGGGGCCAGGGCGGTGATTAAAAAATGAGCAAGATCCTGCCAAGAGGAGTTCACAGTCTAGCGCGCAAGGCAGACCAGTCTGGCTGAGGTGAGCAGGGCCCTGTGCTCTCCCGGATGAAGGGGCTTTGGCTGGAGGGCTGAGGGGCTGTTATAAAATATTCTGGCAGCCCCTGCCTTGCTCCAGGCCGGGGGATTAGACACTTTTGTCTTGGGCTGCATTATCTTCCCCCAAAACCCCTTGTGAGATGGATATCATCGTTATCAACATTATCAATCCCATTTTCAAGATGAAAAATTAGAGGCCCAGAGAGGTGAAGGGACTTAGCCAAAAAAAAAATCTCGTTTTATTTTCCTGGGCATCCAGGACTTCCGACTCTGGCCCGCTACCACTCTGCACGTCTGGAACCCAAAAAACCAGTTGTGTGGGATGTGAGGAAGGGAAAAGGCAGTGGACGGGAGAGTCAGCTGCTGCATCCTTCTTAGGCCACAGCTGACCCTGTGTGCCCTGTCCTCGTGGGCAGGCCTGGATGAGGTGCCCTCCAGACGTCCCTCTGCTCCTGCGATTTTGTAGCTCCTGCCTGAAGTCCAGGCACTGTGCCACCCTTTGGGCAGCAGTAGCTGGCAGGGGGCTGCAAGCTGGGGTGGAGGCGGGAGACTCCAGGCTTTGGAAACAGTGGGCAGGGTTGGTGGGGGAGGGTTAGAGGGCGGCAAGCAGGCTTTGGCGAAAGAAGGCTTGCGTCAGTAATCATAGGAAGGGCTGGGCCTCCTCACCCCTTCTCTTGTTCACCTGTCTCTTCCTGCACATCCACGCGGGCACGAATCTGTGCCAGGGCCCGGGGCCGACTCAAGGGCTGCTGGTGAGGCAAAGGCGGGCTGGCTTTGGAGCCAGGCTCATCTGCTTCCAAATCTCGCGCTGTCCTTTATCAGCTCTGTGACTTTGGACAGGTGACTCAAGCCCCCCGAGCCTCGGTCTCCTCGTCTGTAGAACGGAGGCATTGCTATCTACTTTCGGGGGATTATCACAAGACCTGTGAGGTGAGAGAAATGTCTGCACAGTGTCTGGTACATGGTAGAGACTTAATAAATGGTCAGTTTTGGCTGCCACCGCGGCTCACTAGGCTAATCCTCCGCTTTGCGGCGCCGGCACACCGGGTTCTAGTCCCGGTCGGGGCGCTGGATTCTGTCCCGGTTGCCCCTCTTCCAGGCCAGCTCTCTGCTGTGGTCCAGGAAGGCAGTGGAGGATGGCCCAAGTGCTTGGGCCCTGCACCCGCATGGGAGACCAGGAGAAGCACCTGGCTCCTGGCTTCAGATTGGCGCAGCATGCCGACCGTAGCGGCCATTTGGGGGGTGAGCCAATGGCAAAGGAAGACCTTTCTCTCTGTCTCTCTCTCTCTGTCTAACTCTGCCTGTCAAAAAAAAAAAAAAAAAGTCAGTTTTAAAATGCCTTTATTTTGGTAGTCAGATAATGGCTCCCAAAGATAGGTCCACATCCTAATCCCCAGAACCTGTGGAAGTTCTTATCTGAACAAAGCATTTTGCAAATGGGATTAAGAATCTTCTTTAAAAAAAATTTTTATTTATTTATTTGAAAGTCAGAGTTACAGAGAAAGAGAGAGAGAGAGAGAGAGAGAGAGAGAGAGAGGTGTCTTCCATCTGCTGGTTCACTTCCCAGTTGGCCGCAATGGCCGGAGATGTGCTGATCTGAAGCCAGGAGCCAGGATCTTCTTCTGGGTCTCCCATGCAGGTGCAGGGGTAGGTGCAGGGGCCCCAGGGCTTGGGCCATCTTCTGCTGCTTTCCCAGGCCATAGCAGAGCTGGATCAGAAGTGGAGCAGCTGGGACTTGAACGAGGGCCCAAATGGAATGCTGGCACTGTAGGTGACGGCTTTACCCACTGCACCACATCACTGGCCCTAAGTTAAGAATCTTGAAATGGGGAGATTTTTCTGGTTCATCTGGGTGAGCCCTTATAAAAGAGAGGCAAAGGGAGATGACACACACAGAGGAGTAGGTGAAGACAGAAGCAGACACTGGAGCGATGGGGCCAGTGACAGCAGCCACTAGAAGCTGGTAGGGGCGATGTGTAGATTCTGCTCTGGAGCCTGCTGCCAAAACCCTGATTCAGGCCCAGTGAAAGCGATGTTGAACCTCTGGCCTTCAGTAACATGACAGAGTACATTTCCTTTGTCTTAAGTTGCCACTGTTGTGTCTAGGAAGGGAAATAGACACATCTGTATGATATGGGAGACCCAGTCTTGAACCAAACCCCGGATCTGGATCTAGAGGGAAAACAGAAATACATGCTGCACCGGAGCACCCAGAAGCGAGGCGCCTCGCAGGGCTGCAGAGGGGAGGGGGAAGGTAGATAAAGCTGTTGGAGTTCAGGTGAGGGGCTAAATCAGGGGAGCCTTCTAGGCAGAAGAAATTGTGGGTAAAGGCATGGCAGAGAAGCCTGTGTTGTGGCGCAGCAGGTACAGCGCCACCTGCAACACCGGCATCCCATATGGGCACCGGTTTGAGTCCCGGCTGCCCAGCTCCCTTCTGATGCATCTGGGGAAACAGCAGAGGATGGCCCAAGGCTTTGTGCCCCTGTACCCACGTGGGAGACCTGGATGAAGCTCCTGGCTCCTGGCTTCAGCCTGCCCAGCCCTGGCCCTTGTGGCCATCTGGGGAGTGAACCAGCGGATGGAGCTTCCCCTCTCTCTCTCTCTGCAATTGTGCCTTTCAGATCAATCAATACATCTATTTTTTTAAAAAAGGCATGCGTGGGAGAGAACACTGTCTTCAGGAAACTGCCCACGTCCGGGATGGCAGCTGAATGGGGGTGTGGGGGCGTGACAGACTGAAGTGGGTGGCAGGGCCAGGAGAGCCAAGGGCCTTGGCTTCCATCCTGGGACAGAACGAACCCTGCACCCTGTGCTAGCACTGGGCCCCAGGTCCGAGACAGAAATCGTAGGGGTCCTCCAGTAATCTTGCCATTTCCCACGTAAGGAAACTGAGGCCCAGAGAGGGAGTCCATTTGAGGAATAAGCTGGAATCAGACAGCTGCACTCCAGCGTGGCTCTTGAACCTGCTGCTTCTCTGCAATCCACTTCCGAAAAGCGCTGGCCTGTGGTCTCTAAACAAAGAGGGTGCTATTTGCATATTATTTGCATGCTACTAATTAGATGAGAGAGGCAGATTCATTCAGTCCCTCCCCTTCCTGTCCCCCAGTCCCACCTCACGTGGAGTTGTTCTTCCTCTTCCTTAACTTCAACTTTTCCCAAAAGTACACAACAGACCTCACCCCTCCAGTTCCCTTACTTAGCCCCACCCAGCCATCTCTCTCCCTCTCTCTCTCTCTCTCCCTCTCTCTCTCTCTCTCTCTCTCTCTCTCGTCTATCTATCTATCTATCTATCTATCTAAACGCTTATTTGAAAGAGAGAGGGAGAGCTTGCTCTTCTATCTGCTGGTTCACCCCCCAAATGCCCACAACAGCCAGGGCTGGGCCAGGCCAAAGCGAAGATCCAGAGACTTCATCCAGGTCTCGTGCAGGTGGCAGAGGCTCAAGTAGCCAGGCCGTCATCTGCTGCCTCCCGGGGTGCATTAGCAGGAAACCGGATTGGAAGAAGAGAGACCCGATCCCAGGCACTCCAACATGCAATGCTGCTTTCCCTGTGGCAGCTCTACCCCTAGGAACCTGCCTAGAAAAATTGCCTACTGGGTCTTCATTGTATCTAATTTGCATGGGAGACTCAGAGCAGGTTACAATGGAAAACAAGGTGATGGGCTTCAAGCTCGAAGTGTTCTCTTTCTCCCTCTAGCCCACGATGATCTGAGTGGGGGTATGGGAGTGGGAGCGGAGCGCGTTCCTTGGGAATCCGGTGGGCAGGTGCCAGCTGCATGCCCCAGGCCTGCCCCAAGCCTCTTGGCTGGCAGCCACACCAGCCCCCGGGAGAAGCCAGCTTTGCAGAATTCTTTGCAGGAGGAGGAAGCTTGGGGAAGGTCAGGGAGCATCTCTTGGCCTCGCAGCCTAACATGGGTCAGGTTGAGGTCACCATGTGAGTTACTATGGGTCCTCCAACGGGGACAGCACAATCAGATTCTCAAGGCTGCTGTCTGCCAGAAAATTGTGAGGCACTGGGCTAAACACAATGGCTTCATTTTCTTTTAAATAATAAGGATTTTTAAAAAAGATTTATTTGTTCAAAAAAACCTTTTTTATTTCAAAATGTTTTTGCGATTAAATGAATTACTGTTAAAAAAAGATTTATTTCTTTATTTGAAAGGCAGGGTTACAGAGAGGCAGAGCAGAGAGGTCTTCCATCTGCTGGTTCACTCCCAAATGGCTGCAAGGGCCGGAGCTGCACCGATCTGAAGCCAGGAACCTGGAGTTTCTGGGTTTCCCATACGGGTGCAGGGGCCCAAGGACTTGGGCCATCTTCTACTGCTTTCCCAGGCCACAGCAGAGAGCTGCATCGGAAGTGGAGGAGCTGGGACTAGAACCAGCGCTCATATAGGATGGCGGCACTGCAGGCAGCGGCTTTATCCTCTACGCCACATGCTGGCCCCACACAATGGCTTCTTGAAGATAAGCATCCAGTTGGTGTTTTCTGATAACAAGGGGCCACCTAACAGGCAAGGAGAGCAAATCACAGACGGGCACAGATTCTGCCTCCCTGCACAGGAACCTCCTCTTCCCTCTGAAACCAGTACCTCGAACTGGTGAGATGTCTCAGCCTGGCATCTGGTGGTCACCAGAGACAGCACCACTCTGTGGCCAAGACAGGTGCCCCCACCCCCACCCTGGAAGAGGAGCTGGGGGGCTCTGGTACCACGGCTGGTTCAAGGTAGCTGCCAGGAGCTGGGGGGGTGAGGACCCATGGGAAAACCAGGGCACTGCTCAGGCTAGCAACCCGCAGAAGCCAGCTTGCTTTGCGTCAGGACAGTGGCCTGGAGAGGAGAGCAGAGACTGCCCTGTGTGTGTGAACCACTCTTTCCACGCACAGGTGATATGGGGGTTGTGTGTGCAAATGCTGTGGGAGCCTAGCAAGCAGCCCAACCTGGACGTGCAGCTGTGTGCACCGTGCTGGTGTCTCCATGGAATTCCACCTTCCCTCTTCTCTGCAGAGCAGGCCTTCTTGTTCCTGGTAAAATGGGAAGCGAGGGAGTGACCCCCGACTCGCTACCCCGACCCTGCGCCCTTGTGCAGACGGTCCCTGGCTCTATTTGCCCGGGGAAAGCAAGCATGGCTCCTTCTTCTTCCTGAGTGGGCAGGTCTGGATGGCCCCATTCTGCACCCATTCCTCTGTCCCTGTAGCACCTCTTCTCTAGCATGTCCCACGCCACTGTCTTATCAAAGGAGGAGGTGGGAGGAACTTGGGGTTATGCTGTGGGTGTGGGAGGAGGAAGGGCGGATCAGATACTGTTCGATTTTGCCCGGGTCCCCTTGGAGCACTGCTGCTCATTTAAAATTCCGATTTAAAGCCGAGCGGCTCTTTAAATTTCCACATTAGCATGCCGCCCTGATGCCAGGCCAAGATGTTGGGATGGATTTGGCAGGAACGCCTCCAACAGCGGCAAGCAGCAGCATTTGCCAGCAATAAAACAACGCATGAATAAAAGAAGGCCGCTTGGCAGCAGCAGAAGCCCAGGTAGCTGGGTGAGCCCAGGAGGGCCTCTCCTCTGCAGGGGCACGAGGCTTGAAGGCCTGTGCGGGGGCATGTGTGAGAGCAGGCCTCTGTGGCTGTCTTAGCGCTCACCCCCAGCTGGGCCTGCAGTGGAATCTGGGGTGAGGGCCCAAGCAAGATCGAGGTTTCTCCCTTGTGCCTGTCTCACCCCCTCCCGTCAGGGTTATCTTCTTGAAGGGGACAGATGTTGCCTTTGATGAGGACACAAGGACTTGGCCTGCAGCCTGAGTTGTCCTGCTTCATCTGGGGCCCAGAGAACAGGTGGGGTCAGGGAGAGTAACACTACTCAGAGCGGCTTCCAGCTACCTGGGTGCTGGGGGCACTGTCAGGAGGAGGAGACTGGGTGGGAGCGGCCACCATGAGGACTACATACTGTGCTGAGCTGGCTCAGGGCAATGCTCCGGATTGGGAGGTTGGCCACCATGTGCTTGTACAAGGTTAGGAATAGGGAGTGGCCAGAGAGAGCAAGGAGCTGCCAGGCCTGGCCTAACTTTAACTTTCCACAGGCGTGGGGAACACTGCTTGAGGTCAGGTGGCAAGGACAGTAACGGAGTTCAATGCTGCCCTGGGCCGAGGCCAGATACCTCCTCAGTGCCATCTTGGGCACCTCCTGCTTCCCAGAGGGTGCAGCCCCAGATGACTTGCTGTTCTGGATCCCGTGCGTCTCTGCCCAGTCGCCTGGCTGAGGCTCATCACCGAGCCCCCTGACATTTCAAGGAGCAAGAACCCGTCCTGCTCACGCTAACCTATCTATTCCTTCCACTTGGTTTAGCCAACTCCTTCCCTGAAGCCCATGAGAAGAGGACAGAAGCAAACAGAGGGGTGGCAGCAGATGGTCCCCACTGTCTTCTTATGGCCGAAGAGCACCCTCCTCTGACGGCACTCCACTCCCTTTGCTCACAAGGGCTTCAGGCCCCCATGTACGGGGGGGGGTGCTGGGACTGAATTTTCTCCCCCCTGTAGAAGTTGGAGAGCGGGCAGACAGGTCAGGCTCTGGCAGAGCAGGGGCCCCGGATCCTGAAATTAGGGCTGGGCCAATCTGGATGGCATTTTTGAAGGAGAATGAGGTGGCCTGAGCTCCCAGGTTCCCCGTTCCCTGAGGCACACCTTGGGATGCGTCAGCTCTGAGGTGAGGGAGTGATTAAGAAGAGTTTAGGCCAGGGAGATGTTCCTTTGCCATTTCTGAAAGACTTATTTTTAAAAAAGATTTTACTTATTTCTTTGCAAGAAAGGCAGAGTGATGGGGGGCAGGGAGAGAGAGAGATGGATCTTCCATCCACTGGTTCACTCCCCAAATGGCTGCAAAAGCCAAGGCTAGCCATCCAGGTCTCTCACATGGGAGGCAGGGGCCCAAGCACTTAGGCCATCTTCTGATTTCCGAGGCCCATTAGCAGGAAGCTGGATTGGAAGTGCAGCAGCCGGGACTTGAACCAGCACTGAGATATGGGCTGCAGCATCAGAATCAGTGGCTTAACCCACTGTGCCACAATACAGGTCCTCCTTTGTCACTTATTCATTCATTCAATGATATTTACCAAACAGCTGCTTTATGTTGGGCCCCATGACACAGACAGGTGTGGTCACTGCCCTCATGGGACTCTCCATCCAATGAAACTAGGCCCATTATTCGAGTGACTGTACAAAGAAATTGAAATAACTGTGCTAAATGGCCTGAAAGCAGCATATATAGTACCATGAAAGTATAATTAGAGGACATGATTGAGTCTAAGGAGCTGAGCTTGGGCTTGCAAAGGATTCAGAAGAGCAGCCAGGGCAGTGGAGGAGAACCGGCAGTGACGTCAAAGAATCAGAGGAGGAGGCAGTGAACGGTGGAGTGCCCAGGAGACATGCTGCCCTGACATCCGCTAGTTTGGAGCACAGGAGTGGAAAGGCTATGCCAAGTGGCAGGCTCACAGTTGGTGCTCTGGAATGGTGGCTCCCTCCCCTGCCCTAGGCTGAGCCTTCCTCGGTAGGGACCCCAGATTTCTGGAACAAAGGAGCTGCCCAGGCTTAGCCTCTTCTGTCAACTCTGGCCCCCAAGCCCCAGCCACCCAGCGCTCAGTGAAAGGCCCCAGGTCCCTCCGGGCCTCTCCATGTTAGTCCCACCACATGGCGCTCTGCCATTCCCTAGCCTACTTCGTCCTTTGCAGGGCTCGTCCACACAGAGGTGTGGGGTCTGGCCTTGGAAAAAGACGCCCTCCTGGCCCTGCTTCTGGGGCTGAGCCTGAGAAGAGCGTTGAGTCCACAGCCTCTCCCCGACGCCGCCCGGGGTGAATCCGAGTGTCTCACGTGGGGAGGGGCTGCCCACCCGAGGCGGCGTAGAGCCCAGAGCCTTTTCCATCACAGACACCCCATCTGTCTCCCACAGAAGGCTCGGGCTGGGAGAGGTGCGGGGAAGGGGGGCAGGGTGGGTGAGCCAGCATGATGGCAGTGAAGGTGCTGACCAGGAAAAGGGGTGGAGGGAGGGCCGGGGCAGCCTCAGCCTCAGCGTGGCTGCTGTCTGGGCCCCTGGGGCCTAGAGGCGGAGGTCTGCAGCCGGGGCAACAAAGGGCTTAAAAGATCAGGTGCACAACAAGCCGGGTCACAAGACGGCAGGAGAGGAGGACTGAAGGCCAGGTCTGGCTCTGCACACAGGCACGGGCTACCCTGGCGTTGTACAGCACTCGCTGCCAGGATCGGATGGGGGGTTTTCTAACGGGGAGCTCAGGAGAACCCTTTCCTAGCGGCTGAAAAACTTTGGGAGCTACTCAGGCAGCCTTGGGGGCCAAGATTTAGCACACCCCCTCCCCCGCACCGACCCGACGCTCAGACGCTAGGAGCCTGGGATCGGATGGCCTCTGACACGTGGCGATAGGAGCGGGGCCGAGACGCTGCCCCGTGCAGGTCTTCCTCAGGTGTAACCTTTCTCAGGCTGCAGCTCAGTCCTAGGAGCCCTCCACAGCAGGTGCCAAGGGAACCCAAGACAGGGCTTCAGTTATTAAATATAAATAGACCAGGGAGGGGAACTGAATATAGAGACAGATATTATATCTCTCAGCCCCTGCCAGTTATTAGGAAGAAGGCACCAGTGGTTGCTAAGCAACAGGTCTCCACAGAGGACAAGGCACCAGAGGAAAAAGCCTCCTTTGACTGAATATTGGGGTAAGGGGTAGGGAAGGTGGGGGTCAAAGGGCTCTGGACCTCACGTGCAGGCTGCGGGGAGCGGCGGGTTTGTCCTTCCAGACCAGCCCTTTCCCCAGGCCTTGGCAAACTCCGCCTTTACAGCCGTCAGGATTGGTGGAAGGAGGAAGGCTTCAGGCACTCCTCCCTTCCTGCCAGGAGGAGGGAACCTGGTTTCCATGGCAACCCAGAAACAATCCTGGCCTTGTTTTGCGTGTGGCTTCTCCCGTAACCCCCTTTCCGAGCAGCCCCATCCTAGATCCTTCCCTCTGGCCCCCAAACTCTGAGTTGGGGGGCGCATACAAAGGCTGCTGGTAGTGGTGGTGATGCCACAGAGCTGGAGTCCCTTGACCTTAAAGTGACCTAGTAAGACTCTCGGGGGCGGGGGTGAGTTTTGGAGCAGAGGGCTGCCACGGGTCTTCCCACCTCCGTGCCTTCCACTGGGTTGCAAAAAAGCAGAGCCAAATGGTGGCATCAGATGCAAATTGGATTCCTGCCTGTTTTCCAAAAGGCTCCTAGAGACTGGGTGGGAGGTCAGCAGAGACTGAGAGGACGCGGCCTTTTGTGCCCCGTGGCCACCCCGGCCCCCATCCTCCTCGACCTCAAGTCCACCGTGGCCAGGGCCCGAGAATGGAGATATAGAACATTAACGTATGTCAAGTATAAAGTGAGTGGCACCGAGGGGCATAATCTGTTTTTCTAATATGACCACAAGCAGAGTGTTAGAAGAATTAGGCCGACAGCTGCTGGTTTTTCCCCCTTTCTCTCCCCCCGCCTCGCGCTCCCTCCCTTCCTCCTCGGCGTTTGCACACACCAATGGCAGCCGAGCGCTGCTCGCGATTTCTCTTAATCTTCCTCCGCCATCCTGCGCTCTTTCCGCAGGCGGTGCTGCGAAGCCGGCAGAGCCCCGCGTCACACCTTACTGCTCCCTGAGATTGCTCCACAGAGAGCTCAAGGAGATGGCAATTCGGCGCTGATGCCGGCTGGCAGCAGTTGGAAGAGGGGAAGGAGAAGAGAGAGGGAGGAGGGGAGGGGGGAAAAAGTTGGCACGGATACCAAGTTTTTCCCTAGAGAGATGGGGGGGGGGCAGGGAGAGAGAGAAGAAGAAAATGACACAGAGAAAAGGAAACGAGGAAAAAGAGGCAGAGTGAGGCAGCGAGCGAGCGAGGGAGAGACAGAGAGAGACTATGAATTAAGTTCTCTCAGACATCCACACGTGGGCATCCCAGCCCACCTGACTCATGACCCTCTAAAAATCACAGCACTCCGTTGGCCTTCCCACCCTCCCACCCCCTCCCACACACACACCACCAGCCAACCTGGAAGTCAAGAGCAGCCCAGGCATGTTGTGTGTATTTGTGTGTGTGTGCGTGTGCGTGTGTGTATACGCCTGTATGTTGTCTCTGTTTTGGATCGCAGTAGAATGCAGTATGTAAATGAGATGGTTATTACCGCAATGTTCATCAAGCTGAGCCGAGAAGACATTAATAGCCTGATGAATATGCATGTGAATTTGTTAATTAAGTTAATTATTCTGCTGAAAATGCATTCGTCTTCCAAGGACATTTTCCCAATGATTTTTACATGCTCTAGCCATTAGTCATGCTATATTTTATCAGGGAAATGAGTTTGCTTAAGTTGTAAAAAAAAGAAAGAAAGAGAGAGCGAGAGAGAGAGAAGAGACAGACAGAACTAAGGGGATAAAATGAAGGAAAATGCGTTGAAGTTGGGAGTGGGAAAGCATCTGAGGCTGGCCTGGAGTTTGAGGCCCAGCTGGGCTTTTGAAGCCTGCCCTCGATTTTTATGGGTACCTCACTCTACAATTTTTTGCCCTTTTTTTGATGACAAACTTTTTTTTTCTAGTGCCAAATTTCCAACACATTAATTAATTGTTGTAGCCAATTAACTGTAGTTGTGCAAATGAGTTTAGCACTAATTACCATGCAGTGCCTGTAATCACATAAAAAACTTGCTGAGAGAGAGAGAGAGAAGAGAAAGGAGGAATGGGACGGGAGTGGTGGCAGGAGAGGAGGGGACCTGGCACAGAGGAGCAGCCAAGGAAAGGGAGCACCCAAGGGCAGGGTGCGCTCCTCGGCCAGGAGACATCTCGGCTGCGAGGGAAGGTCGCTGTGTTCCCAGTCACCTTCAGGACCTGTGAGAGCCAGGGAATCTCCGTGCAGTGAGGAGGGCACAGGCCAGATGAAAACGGTCCCCGTTCATCTAGGAGCTCCCAGCCAGAGACATAGGTTCAGAATGGTTCTCTGTGTGCTTCAATGATGCAGAGCGGCCCCTCTACAATTCCTATAATGCCCACCCCAGGTGTCAGCCTCTGTGTGTCTCCCCCCCAGGCTGGAATTACTGGCTAGGGATAGTGGTGCCACTGGAAGGTAAGTTGTTCCGATGGGCTGTAAGTAATCGGGGAAGGCTGTGAGGAGGACACAGCTACTGGAGTAGGCCAAGGGAGCAATGGTAACATCAACCAGAAAAGAGCTCAGCTCAGCCAGAGGAGGGCTACAGTGCCCAGGAGAGGAGTCAAGCCCGTCTCCTGCAAGTTGACGTCTCCACTATCCATCACATCTAGGCCAACACTAGGCTCCTACCTGTCGGCCTCCACCAGTAGTACCCAGAGGGTGAGGGACACACGAGGTGACTTCTCCTGGGTTGGCGTCCCTGTGACTTCAGCTGGAGGGGAAGAGCAGTGGTAAGATCAGAACTAAGCACTGGATGGCATCTTGCTTCTACCTGCATGCCCACTCTCTACGATGAACAAGACGCTGATCCTACCCAAAGGGTGTGTGTATAGTTCCCCTGTTCACAAAAACAGGAAGTGTGAGAAAGCGCACTTGTCATGGGCCTGTTTCCTCAGACCTCAGAGACACGTTCAACTTCATATTTCCAAGAAGGACCTGATGCAGTCATTCTCTGATAGACCTCCAAAGACTGGCTCCTCCCTTCCCCATTCTGGCTCTCAGGTCTACGGAGAAGCTAAAGGGCTCCATCCACCTCAGCCTTGCTCTTCTCTGACAAAGGGGAACGACTACAAGGGCGCATGCCATGTTGCTTCCTGTTCATGACACTGCTGCCCCTCTAACCCATGAACCAAAGTTGCATGTTGGACCTGAGTCGCCCCAGCTGCTCCAGTGCTCTCCCAGCCTCCAGCATCTCTCTGCCAGGACCACCCTCACCCTCTTCCCAGCAGGCTGAGTCAGTAAAGCAAGCCTCTTGTCTGTTATCTTGAATCCCAAGCTCTTCTTTGCTACTTAATATCTGTGATCTTGGGAAAACTACTTATTGTGAGCCTCAATTTTCTTCATCTATAATGTGGAGAAAATAGTAGTGGTATGCCCAAAGGGTTCTGAAGTTTATTAAGTATGAATATAAAGCATTCAGCAAACCAAATGAAATGAACTATTTCATTCATTACTAGTGAGAGAAAAGCCAGACAACCTGGTGATGCTAATGAGTGTCTTTTTCCCACAAAAATCTGTACATGAACCCTCACCCCAGCTTTATTTGTAATAGCTCCCCCACCCTACCCAAAAAAAAAAAAAAAACTGGAATCATGGAATTATGTCTTTTAACAAGTTAACAGTTAAATGAACTTGGTACATCAATATCATGAAGTAAGTGTAAGGAATGAACTATTGATACACACAAAAATTTGGATGGATTTCCAGGAAATTAATGATGTATCCCTAAAAAGCTGCACACATGATTCCATTTTTGAAATAACTAAAGTTTTGAAGATGAAGATAGACTAATGGTGCCAAGGATTAAGGGAGGGTGAGGTGGACAGGAGGGAGGGAGGTGTGATTATAGAAGGGCACTAATAGGAACCCCTATGGCACCTTACACTTACTGCGTGGTACCACCCCCAAACTAAGCACAAGAAAACTAGAGGAATCTGCGTAATCTGTGTCATATCAATGTCAGTAATCTGGTAGTGATATTGTACTCTAGTTTTGCAAAATGCTACCATTCTGTGAAAGTGATCAAATGTAAAAGAGACTCTGTATTATTTCTGACAATTACATGTGAATCTGCAATTATCTTGATTGTTTAAAAGCCTATGACAGATTATTAATGTCTCTGCTGGGTCCAAGGGGCTACCCTTGTGTTTCCAAAGTAGAATCCCAAAGAGGAAGATTAATAAATATTATTAATTAGGATATAACAATAAAATCATAACCATGGGATAGAGGGTATTGTGTCTTTTGACTTAGTAAATTCCATTTCTTGGAATGTCCTATTAAAAATACTTGAAAGTTTGTGTTCTGATATTCACTGTGGTATTATTTATAGAGTAAAAATATCTAAACAATTAAAATAAGGGATGAGTCTTATCAGACACAGCATATCTAGGTGATAAAATACTCTGTACTTTAAATATACTTTAAAACTACAGTCAGTATGCTATTGGCATCACAGTTGCATTGTGGCACAGTGGGTTAAGCTGCTGCCTGCGATGCTGGCAACAGTGTGAGCACTGGTTCTAGTCCTGGCTGTTTCACTTTCAATCCAGATCCCTGCTGATAAGCCTGGGAAGGCGGCAGAGGGTGGCCCATCTCCCTGGGCCTCTGTATCCACGTGGAGACCTGGATACAGCCTGGCCTAGCCCTAACCATTGTGGCCATTTGGGGAATGAACCAGCACACAGAAAATTCTCTTAAAAAAAAAGCCTTTCAAATAAATAAATAGATCATTTTTTAGAAAAATGCCTGGCACTTAGTAGACAACCAACAAATGGAGTTCTGTCTTTTGGGCATCAAATGAGCTAACACGAATTGAAAATGAATCTTGATGTGAATGAAAGGGGAGAGGGAGCGGGAAAGGGGAGGGTTGCAGGTGGGAGGGAAGTTATGGGGGGTGGGAAGCCATTGTAATCCATAGGCTGTACTTTGGAAATTTATATTCTTTAAATAAAAGCTTTATTAAAAAAAAAAAAGAGCTAACACACGTGAATGTATCTGACAAACGGTAAAGTGCGTGCTAACTGCAAGTTGTTGCTATCCTTTGAACAGCTCTCGCTCAGCTCCACCCTGGATGAAACAGTACTTCCACACAGAATAGGGGCTCAGATGCTACTGACTTGAGAGTTGTGAGAAAGGGGGAACTGATTTCTTGGGGAGTCTGAACAAAGGCATTGGGACCACTTGCTTCCAGGGGACTACTGCTCCCATGCTACATCATGACAAAAACTCTGGGCCTTCTCCCCGCATATGCACATTCACACATTTGACCTACAGTTGCAGAAGGATCCTGGGGCCCTGGTAGCAATATCAGTCCTGCTGCCCCCAAAAGTAATAGTGCCATCCACCGCACCAGCCACTGTTGACGGAGCACCTACTAAGCACCAGGCCCTCTCCCAGGGGCTCCACAGGCATCTTCTCCAGAAGTTCTGGCAACCTGAAGAGGTAGTTGTTTATCTGCATTTCACAGACAAGGAGATTGGGACTTCAAGTGATTAAGTGAATTACCCAGGTGACACAGCTGGCAAGTGGCAGAGCTGGCACTGGACCCCAGGGCTGACTGCCTCCGAAACCTGTGACCTAACGGCATTTAGGACTGGGGAGGGGTGCTGCATGGGGGAGGCTTGGAGAAGTAACCCTGCTCTCCCAGTGCTCAGCAGGCACAGACTTCAACCCAGGGCAGGCAGAAGAAAAATCTGAGGAGAAGTAGACATATTTTTTTAAGATTTTTATTTATTTATTTGAGAGGTAGAATTACAGAAAGTGAGAGGGAGAGGCAGAGAGAGAGGTCTTCCTTCCGTTGGTTCACCCCCCCCCCCCCAGATGGCTGCAATGGCCAGAGCTGAGCAGATCCGAAGCCAGGAGCCAGGAGCTTCTTCCCAGTCTCCCACACGGGTGCAGGGGCCCAAGCACTTGGGTCATCTTCTACTGCTTTCCCAGGCCATAGCAGAGAGCTGGACTGGAAGAGGCGTAGCTGGGACTAGAACCAGCGCCCTTATGGGATGCCGGCACCGCAGGTGGAGGATTAACCTAGTGCGCCACAGCGCCGGCCCCAAGTAGACGCATTTTGAAGTCTTTCATCCCATGGGTCAGTTTTTCCAGGTGTCTGATCTCTGTCCTTTCTGTTACACTCTAAGCCCTTTTCCTCTCTTCTGTTTCCAGCAAGGACGGTGGAGTGATGACAGTGTCCCTCCCCAGAAGGTCCTGGGTCAAGACGAGAGAGGCTTCTCTTTCCCCATGGTGAAGGCCATGACTGGGTCTGCCTCATGTCAAACCAAGATGTGTATGGCAAAATGGAGCAGGAAAGGCAGGCAGAGAGGAGTGCCTGACGGGACCAGGACGTCCAGCCTGGAGAAGGGCCTGCGAGGCTCAAGGCCTCGTGCTGGGCTCAGGCGGAGTTTCTTCCTCCAGGCTGAGCGCAGGCTTGTCCGGCACTGACCTGGCTGCAGTGGTCCGGCCTGCATCTCTCAAGCCAGGCCTCTTGCTTGTCTCACTGGGTGCCGTCTCTAGAGCTGCCTCTCTCAGACAGAAAGGAAGAGGCCAGGCCTCTGCCACTCCGAATTCATCCCCTCCATTTCTATATTACCTTAGGTGCAGACAACCTGTCCGGGTATTTAGAGATGTCCAGGGAAGGGAGTAATTTTGTGGGGAAGATGCTGGGATCTTAAGGCTAGGTCCAAAGATCTTTCCTCTTTTTTCACGTAACAGATAGGAGGGCAACTGGGGCCTGAAACTGGACACACAAAATGGAGGGAGAGTGTCACATCTCTCTCCAGCCTCCATAGGTTATTCCACCCTGCTGGGGCCCAACATGCCCTTACTCTTTGGCTTCCCTTGGCCCATCTACCCTATGGGCAGGAGAGGGTTAAAGGCATAGTATGGGCAAGCTATAAATTTCCCATCAGTGTAGGGAGAGCAGGATTGTTGGCAAGGAGGGGGTTGGGCTGGGGGGGGAGGGGGAGCTGGGAAAAAGCCAGGAGGTTGTCTCTAGGTAACAATAAACACTGCAAGCAAGGAGCAGCTGTTACACTTACTCTCTCTGCATCACAATGCTGAAATAACACTAATAAACCAGTGTGCCCAATGCACAGGCATACACGCAGTAAGGGCCAGGGCCCCATGGCATCACCAGGGCTGCCCTCTGCTTCAGGCCAGGGCCCTTGATGCAGGTGGACATACCAGGCTTGGCCTGGCTATCCTTGCGGGGATGATGAAGACGGATGGGTCCTCCCTACCCCAGCGCCATTCGCAGGATCAGGGGGAGTCAGGCTGGAGATCCTGGGGTCAGATCCCATGGAAGGAAGCTCAGATGGGAGCTTGGAGAGGAGAGAGAGAATGAGGAAAGAGTAGGAAACAGACTACTTACCATGTCCTCGCAGACTGCAGGGGATGCGGTGGCCGGGAGTGCAGCTGGCTAACAGGAGGTGAAAGAACAGGGCGCAGGGAAAGAGGCTTGGGAAAGAGAAGGACCAGGGAGCATGAGGCTTCACGGATTCTTTTCTCTCCTGCGAGTGAGCTCTCACACCTGCCTACACCCCACCTGGTGCACCCAAGCTCCCTTCACAGTGCCACTTTTCTACCCAGGGCCAAGGTGATATGTTGGTTTAGTTCAGCACTGAGCTTTATTATGGGTTTTCTGGCAGGACCCTGGGCTTCTAACGCTGCCAGAGAAAGAGCTGGGGGAGTGGGGCTGTCCCATGTGCTTGCACGAAGAGTGGGCTGGTCTGTCTGTTTCCCCCAACCAAAGCTGTCTTTGTATCACCAGGAGCAGCTATGCAAAGGGCCTCTCACCCTAGCTGGAGAGCAGAGCTGCCAGCACTGGACAGCACAGAAGCAGCAAATGAGAACCGAGGCTCTGTCCCAGGCCCCCTCCTTGGAGCCCACTGCTCTCTGAGGTTCAAGTACGGGGCCTTTATGGTCATACATTTGGACCCACTGGCACCCAAGATCCTCAACTGTTCCCCTTGCACAGGCATGAATAGTTCTCCAGGGCCACTCCCGGCCTCTTTCTGGGTATGACCTCAAGCACACAATCCTCTTCTCCCCCTGAGGATGCACGGAGATGCACATCGCTTACCTGGCCTGTGAGGAGGCAGGTGTCGGCACTTCTGAGATCTGTGGTTCTGCAGCCACTTCCTGGCCTGTACTGATCCTGGTTCAGCCAAGCCAGGTGCCCCTCACTGCTGCTCTCTTGTCCCAGGGGGACAGTACTGACCCCAGGTGCTAATCCTTTCAGGTTCCCATCTTATAATAGTGTCTTTTGGCTTTCTGGGTTATATGTTTGTTTCAATTTCTAAAAATTTGGTGTCAGCTGGGTACCCAAAAATCTGGGCAACAAACGAGGGCAGGGGAGAGTGGCTGTGTCTGTCTGGAAAGCTCTTCTGGAAGGTGCCCAGGGCCACCGAGCTGCCCCAGCACAACGGATGCCCAATGCCCTCTGTGCAGCCAATGGACACAGTAGGGTAGGACTAACTGGCCTCCCTTATCGTTCCCTGGCTGGGGCATTTTTCACTGGCGCGCTCAGCCTGCCCTGCTCTCTTCTCGCCCATTTCCTTCTTCTTCACAGCTAGGGCTTCACCTCGCCCCCAGGATCCTGATGAAACTGCATCCACAGAGCTCAGAGTGGGGAGAAATGAGGGCCAAAAAGGAGCTCCAACAGGGCTGGAGTCCCTTCCCATGCTGTTTTCAAGAGCTGCCTCCACTGCCATGAGTCACTGGGACTTTGGGGTTTGTTACCTACCGGTGGCCTTGGCCAGTGCCTCCCTTCCATCCAGACAGACAAATATGCACCCAATGGGCTCCAGGGCCCACCATACCCCTACTCTCAGGGCCAGAACCCCACCTTCATCCCTCGGCATCTGCAACACAGACACAAGGAGGTGAGTGAGCCAAGGAGTGCGAGAGACCCCAGCAGTGCTCTGTGTGGGGCAGAGCAGGGTCGGCAGCCAGGGAGAGTGGCACACTCAAGTGCACAGACTGGTCGTGTGTGAGGGTGGAGCAAGAGAGAGGGGGGAAAGGCTGCTGTTTCAGGAATCCCCCCCGGCTTCCTCTCTGGTCGGTTTCACCTCCCTGACTGCTGGTGGACACCAAGGCACGGCCAGCTCAGGCTGGCCCCTTCTCTGCCCTCCTTCTCCTCGATGGCTGTGAGCGCTCCAGAGAAAGGACCCGCACAGCAACTGCAAGGTGTCAAGGCGGGAGCTGCAGGCATCCCAGGCAATAGGAAGAACTGAAGGGGAAGGAGAAAGAAGTCCCGTTAATGTGAAAACTAAACCCTCGACCGACCCCAGCTGGTCCCTGTCCTCCAGAATGCAGGCACGCGGTCTTTGCCTTCCGCTCTACCCCTCTTCTTTGCAAAGGCTCAGGGGTTTTCTGGACCCCAGAGCTGGTTCCAGGCTCTGACTCCAGGCTGTAGATCTGGCACCCTTGGCTAAACCTTGGCATACCTGGTGGGGGTTAGAGGTAGGGAGGCTCTGGTCCTTAAAGAAACATGTGGAATCTAGACCGACTGCTTGAAGGGCCTGTTAGCCCTTCCAGTATGCTCCCAGGACCCTGGCACAGTTCTCTCCCCAGTACTCGAGGGCCCTGGAGGCAGACAGGGATACTGTATGGATTCCTCATGTTCTGTCTTGGGGGGATGTGAGTGGGCTCTTCTCATCCTACCCGCAGTAAGAGAAGGAGATGACTCAGAGGGTCTAACGGCAGGGCAGGGGCTAAGCTGGGCTCCTAAAACAGATGATAAAACAATTCTGGGGGCACGGGAAAGCTCCCGGTGGCCTGGAGAGTATGACAGATTTAGCGGCATTGCCATCTAAGCTCTCCATCCTTGCCCCCACCCCAATTTAGCCATGTGAAGCGCAGAGCGAAGAATGTTGAATTGTTCAAAGGAGGAGGCAGCTGTTCAGAAATGCCACTTCTGGCAACCTGACGGAAGAGTCCCTTTCTCCCTCACTCCTTCCCTCCTTAACCCTGGCGTGCGAACAGCAAGGGAAGCAAGGGGTGGACTGGGGCAGCTGGAAACTTGCCCTTCTCGCTAGGATATCCAGGATACCTGAGCTGGAAGGGACCTGACTGGGAGCTCTGGGGCCAGGACACTGCAGGACTCCAGGGGCACTGCCGAGCCCGTCCTCTGGCCCTTGAATCTGGTCTCTGCTCTAGGCTTAGATACAAGACCACTCCTCACTACCCTTCTCCAGTGGCTTATACTGTGGCGAGGAAACCTGTTCTAAGATTTTAAAAAAACTCAATAGTTAGTCTTGACTGGGGGACTGATTTCTTGGTTAAGGAGTTGGGGTAGCTGGTACATTTCCCTCCCTGTAGATCTCAGAGGACGTGGCAAAATTCCATGGCAATGGGAGGCTGTTTGGAAGCAAGAGAATGGATGAGATGAGGGCGGGAAGAGGCTGTGTGAAGGAAATGTGCCCCAGAATGCTGCACAGGGGCTGCTCCTGCCCGACTCCCCTAAGTCGTTTCCAGGATGAAGGGGACAGAGGCGTGAGACAACAGAGAGTAACATCTGCCTACTCTGCTCCCTCAACTCTCCCTCCCACACCACCTACCTTTCCTTTCCCTGTCTTCCTGGGAACTCCCCAGATCAGGACCACACAGGAATTCCAGGGCCGGATTCAACGGGGACTTGGTCTCCGTATCTGTGAAACGAAGGGGTCAGGCAAGATGAGCTCCAGACTCCCTTCTCTGCAACAGTCAGAGTCTATGATTCACACCCCAGAGGCACCAGACCTCGCTGGCACGTCATTGTGTACCTGTCACCTCCATGGCACTTATTTTATGTCAAAAGTAATAGAAATCTCTCCGAACCCTGCCCTTCTCCTTCTCACCATGGTCCCTAGCTCTTGTCCTGTTCAAGGTCTTCAAAGCTCTGTCCTCACTGTCCTTGGACAATTTCCCAGCATTCTGGGGACTGGCCCACCCCACAACCAGGAGCAAGGAAAGAGCCTCCCCTAACATCCTGCCGCAATTGGGGTTCCAGACCTGAGTCCACCAGCGCAGTTCCACCCCTCTTGGAGGTCTTGGTGGTTGGGGGGAAATCCTGGTACCTTTCCCCAGTGCCTCCTCTCCTCCTCCTCCTCACTGATTTCCATGCCAGAACACAAAGTGGCCAGTGATTGATGGGCCCGGGTTCCTGGTAACCGCACCCAATGGCCCAATCCTCCTCCCTTACCCAATCCCTCCCCTGTCCCTATTCAGAGATCAGATTGTCTCATGTTGGTCCCTGAGGTCCCATTAATTAAAAATACATCCAATTAAATGGCAGGTGAAAACGTGCTATTGGAGCTCCACCCCCCTGCCCCAGCTTGGTCTCTCCACCCCCAACCCCCCTGTTAAGGCTCAGCTGTGCTTTGAGCTGAGAGAGAGAGAGAGAGAGAGGAAGAAAGAGAGAGAGAAGACACGGGGTGGGAGTATGGCGGGGGGGCTACTTGAACCTCTGCCAGGGTAGCATGTGCCAGCCTGGGAGGTGGCACCATGCCCTGGTGTCTAATTTCTGGAGGTGTGAGCAGGTTCAGTCAGCTGGGCTCCCACCTCCACTTCCCTTAAAGGGGCAGAGGGCACTCAGAGAGGGTGTGGCAAGCTGGTCTGCCCTCTTGCTGAGCTTGGTGGGTGAAGGGCAGAAGTGGAAATGGGTAGGGGTCTAGGAAAAGGGTGTGATGGTCAAGGGTTGAGAGTCTGAGGCCTCTGTTCCAGGCCTATCTCTGCTCTTCCCCAAACTGGGAAGGGGACAATGAGGAGCAGCTGGGACTCAGGTGGCAGGGCATGGCCATGCTCCCAAGCCTGCCTGTGCCTACCCTTGCTCCCAGGAAAGCTGAGTGAAGGAGGGAGGGAGCAGCAGATGGGTCAGACACGATAAAAGATACAGAGACTGATGTCCATGTGGGTACCATGTCCCTCAGACCGTACAGACAAGAGGGCCCGGAGGGTCCTGTCCTGTTTGCCCTCTCTCTGAGCAAAAGGAGCAGCAGCTATGTGAAGTCACCACGGTCCGGCTGCCTGGAAGGCTGTGGTGAGGGCACCCCTTGACCGGCACTGATTGCTCTCATTCTCCTCCATCCTGCCGAGGCGTTGCCAGCATTCAGCCAGGTGAGACACTGGACTCCTGCCTTGAAAAGCACTCTGGTCCCAAGACATGCAAAGCCAATGGCACTGAGAGCTGCTGGGGGGAAAGAAGGGGTGACTAAGGGTGGCACTCGGAATCCAGGCAGGAGTGGGGGCTCAGCCGACCCAGGGCCCCCGCCTGGCCTCCTTGGCAGCCTCAGCACCTCCTCACTTCACTTTAACGCTAATTGGAGATTTTAATCTGCGCTGCTGCTCTGCTCGGGGTGCTGGGGGGAGCGCCAGCTGTGCAGTAATTCTAGCAGCACCGACTGTTTAATCAAGCTGTCCTCCTGGGGAGGGGCCCTCAGGCATGGGGGTAGAAAGGAGGAGGAGAGCCTCTGTCATCTCCCTTAGTCTGTTCAGCTGGAAGGGCTTCCTGGAGACTGAGGGTCAACCATGGGGCCCACATCCCTTCAGGGGCCCTGTGGTCACCTGGCATCCCCAGCAGACCATTACATGGTCCAGAGTGGGCACGGGGTTCACAGGCCAAAGCAGCATCCTGACACCGTTTGGGGTTCAAAGCTTCGGGTTGTCCCGCTGCCACTCAAACCAGGCTGCAAACCTCCACCAGACTGTCCTGGGTTCTGCCGCCCTGTACTGCGGGGAATGATGGGGACTCTCCCAGCATTCAGTCCCCTGCAGCACTTTCTTACTAACGAAGGCGCTTCTTAGAATCATTGTAAGAGACTTGTCCCCTGAAAACCAGATCTTCAGCTCAGCCTTTCCTAGCCTGGACAGTTCCTGTTGTGGGGCAAGGGGACAGTACGAGGGGACGAGGGGATGCTGGAGAAGCAGCCAGGCAAGGTGTTCAGTGCCTGGGGCTGGGGGTTTCCACAAGTTCAGCAGGGAGCACCCTGATATGTCAGACTACTAGGGCAGTGTTGAGAGCCCTAGGACATTTTAAGGGAAAATAAGCTGTACTGATTATTCTGGCTTCTTGGGCTTCAGTCTGGAGCTCCCTGGGAGTGCTTCTGACCCCTATCTCGGGAAAAGGGTGCTCCTCACCCCAACTGTCTGCTAAGAGCCATGAGTTTTAATTGGTCAGCAGCGCCCCCGTGTGGTAGAAACCAAGACTGCAGCTTCCCAACCTGTGTTGGGTGGGGATGGAGGGTGGGGTGGGGTGGAGTGCGGTGGGGAGGGGAAGGCTGCTTTGCTCCATCAGACATTCTGGTTGACAGACAGGTAGCCGAGTTATAAATGTGGGTACCGTTAAGGTACCCCATGCATTCTTACTGCTCAACTACTTCCAAGGATGTTTCCTACTCCCTAACACCTGCCCTATCCACCCATCCCACCTGCTCCACGTCTAACTCAAGGCAGATGCCTACCACCGGAGGGAGCACCTTACCAGAGCTGGCACTTATTTGGGTCTGCTGCTTGTGCTGTCTGGATTGCAGTCTTGGGAGAGGCACTGCTAACAGAGGAGGCCTAGGGTCCAGAGGATAAGCTGATGTCACTTCTTCTGCAGGAAGTGCCTGCCAGGAGGCAGGGAGGTGTTCTGCCTGCCACCCAGCCAGCTCTCCACAGATCCCACAAGAGAGCTGACATCTGTGCTCAAGATGGGGCACACCTAGTAGCTGATTCTGCCAGCCACTCTCCCCTGTCTTGGGAGATCTGGGGATGAGCAGGGACAGATTCCAGAGCCCAAGATCCTGGTCCTGGGGAATGGGCACCAGGTAAAATAGCTTTCCCTCAAAATCCAGACAGTGTCCCAGGAGACCAGGCCACTGGGCAGAATGCACATTCGGGGCTTCAGACTTCCAGCCCCCAAGAGAAGGGCTGCCTGATCACACCTGTCCACTCCAGTGTTAAATATGCCGTGTTTACTAGTCTCTTTTGAACAACAACAACAAAAAAGATGGGCATGTGATATCAGGAAGGGCGCTCTCTACAGATAAGACTGAGAGCTGAGTCACCAAGGTCTTTCTCTTGTCAGAGATATTTAGCCACAGGAATACTTCCAGAGAGAAATATGACCCTGTTTGGAGTTAGTGGTAGGGGAAGCAGCACACCTACCAGCGGGCAGGAAGGGTGGGAGTGAGCACCGGGTGCTGCTGACCTGCCCACTGGGCCCTGGGATGGAGGAAGCGGCTGGCAGGCCTCCACCTCTGGCATCTCACAGCGTTGAGCCAGGCAGAATCTCCCTCTGAACCTGGAAGGGAGCTGCAGAAGTGGGTTAGAGGCAGGGGATGGGAAGCACCAACTTACCTTGCGGAAGAAAAAAGGGCTGGACGACAGTGAAGGAGGCAGGGCTGTGTGGACGGATAGGGTGGTGGATCAGTGGGGAGCTGTCCTAGAGGCGAGGGCCGGAAGTGACTAAGTAACTGACATCAGCATCCCACGGTAGAGAAATGCCCATCAACAAACAGGAGGGAAACGATGGCTAGTGCCATCAAAGGGGGTTACCCACTCTAGCCAGAGGGAGACCTTGCTCACGAGAAGGTAGGGCACGAGATCATCAAATAAAAATCTAAGGAGGGGCTGGCCCTGCAGTGTAACAGGTAAAGCCGCCGCCTACAGCACCAGCATCCCATATGAGTGCTGATTCAAGTCCCAGCTGCTCCACTTCTTTTTTTTTTTTTTTTTTTTTTTTACAGGCAGAGTGGACAGTGAGAGAGAGAGACAGAGAGAAAGGTCTTCCTTTGCCGTTGGTTCACCCTCCAATGGCCGCCGCGGTCGGCACGCTGCGGCCAGCGCACCGTGCTCGTCCGATGGCAGGAGCCAGGAGCCAGGTGCTTTTCCTGGTCTCCCCATGGGGTGCAGGGCCCAAGCACCTGGGCCATCCTCCACTGCACTCCTGGGCCACAGCAGAGGGCTGGCCTTGGAAGAGGGGCAACCGGGACAGAATCCGGTGCCCCGACCGGGACTAGAACCCGGTGTGCCGGCGCCGCAAGGCGGAGGATTAGCCTGTTGAGCCACGGCGCCGGCCTGCTCCACTTCTGATACAGCCCCCTGCTATGGCCTGAGAAAGCAGTAGAAGAAGGCTCAAGTCCTTGGGCCCCTGCAGGTCCAGCTGTTGGGGTCATTTGGGGAGTGAACCAGCAGATGGAAGGCCTCTCTCTGCCTCTCTCTGCCTTTCAAAAAATAAATAAATCTTAAAAAAACAACTAAACAAACAAAAACAAAAAGCTAAGGAAATTCCTCTGGGAATCTTCAGGAATGAAAGGTTATCTCTTATAAAAGCAAGCCAGTGGTTTCTGCTTGGCCCTCAGTCCCTACCTGGCTTCGGAGTCTGTGGGAGAGACTGACCTGGCCAGGCTCTGGGTGAGAGGCGATTGAAGGACATTGCTGAGTTCCTCAGTGGCCGTTCCTGTTGCTGCCACCACCTGTAAAGAAGTATGACAGCTCAGATTAGACATGAGACAAGGGCCTGGAGGCCAAAGAGGTTGTTCTTCAGTCTTTCTCCCAGGGAACATGGCATTGGCAGGTAACAGTGGTGGTGATGGTTCCCATTCCTCCAATTCCTTCAATCCTCAGTCCCCCAGGAGGATTTAAATGCACCGTAAGTATGCTGGAAGAAAGAGTCATGGCCATTCTAAGATTCCTATCCCCAAGGAACTAGCTTCCAGGCTAGTTCCTATACTTAGAGATACTCAGAATAAGTTAGGAAATTCAACAGGAATAGAAATAAATTACAAAGGTTAATGTGTTTAGTCCCAGCAGGCGGCCTGGAGGAAGTCACCTGGCTGTGGATCGAATCACTAGATTCGAGGCTCTCTTGTCCAGAACAGCTTTCCCAAGAAGGGCTCTGCGGGGAGGAAACCGAAGGTGCTGAGTATAAAACAGAAAGGTGCATGGGACAGCAGACTGGACGCAATTTGGGCAAGCAGAACTAAGCTGTTCCCTGGGCAGGGGCTACTTTGCCTGGGGACCAACATTCCCCTGTGCTATCAGTTAGGGTGTCATGGACAAAATGGAAAGGTCCTGCACTGATCCGCGTCTTTGTCATCAGCAGTGTTCACTTTGCCCTCTGACCCCGACCAGCCGCTCTATCTTTAAGCTGCCCGCAGGTGCCTTTCTCCCTTCAGGGTTCTGCTTGCAGCTTAGGACTGTTCCCCTCTGCTTGCCAGTGGCTCATCTTAGGTGCTGAAGGGATAAAGTGTGTGAAGGGGCTGTCATGCATGTGGAAGGGGTTCTCAGAGGGGAAGGGAGTCGGGGGACCAGAGGGAAATGACTTCCAGAACCTGCCACGTACATCAGCCAACTGAGCACTCACTTTAGGGTTTAGGTTGCTGTGGGGTATCTGCCTCATCAGAGAACATGGAACAACTCAAAAATAAAAATAAAAACGGAGTACAGGGGCCTCCCCCCAAACAGTGCTGTGATCTCAAGAATATGTTATTTTGCTTTGAGTCCTATCATCCTGTCCCTCATTCAGAGACCCCCTCCTCCCACCTCGATCTTCACACAGATGAGAATTTTCCTTTCCTTTTTCCTTGTCTTCCAATATAGCTGCATTGTAATGAGAAAGAGCTGGGCTTGAGATTTCGGGCGGACGCTTCATTGCCCCTGACCTTTTCCTGCTATCCAGCTCCAGAGATGGTGGCAGAACGCTCACTGCGTTTTGGGGTAACTCGAGTGTATTAGGATTTTTGGCCATGGATCCCACTGACTTCCCAATCGACCTGAGCTCCTGTGTCTACATAAAAATTTGTATAAGTTGCATGTCACTGAAACGTTATTCTTTAAGGTAAAAACACATTAAACATCTATTTTTCCACTAACGATTTTCAAATCCACCTTTCCCCCCTCAATCTCTGTTCCTTGCTCCTCAAAAATCTCACAGTCCTTCCTTGCTTTCCTGAGGCAACTCAGGGCTCTCAGAGTGGGTGACTTCGTGGCTGGGCCCCTATACTCACACAGGCCTCCTGGATCTAGTCCTAGCTGGCTGCCTCTAACTTGCTGGGAACTCTGAGTGCGTGAGGCACTCCCCTCTCCTAAGCCTCAGTTTCCTGCTCTAAACTGTGAGGCTGGATTACTGGGACCTCTTTTCTAGCTCTGGAGAGCTATGGTTCTGTAAAGGGGAAGGCCCCAGTGTCCTGCTCCGAGGAAGTGAGATATCCCTGCCCTTCAGCCTTCTCCCAGGGACACAGCAGAGAGAAAGTCCCCCTGAAGAGGCTCGCCTTTCTCCTGCAGGTTTAACCAAAGGGACAAGCGAGTCTCGGGAGAAGGCCTTCCTGTAAGTGCCATTCCTCTCCTATCGAGAGGAAAAGAAATGAATTCTAACGCTGAATCTTGATACTCGCACACAGGAAGGAGTAGGATAAACACGCCCAACCTCCCTCAGATGCAGTCCACACTGGGCTTTGCCCTCGTGTAAGTGGTGGCAGCTGATTTAACACAACTGTGTGGACAGGAAAAAGACAGCAAGAACATGTGTAAATACATCCACAGTGTGGACATGAACGTCCAACCAGTGCCAGCACGCTCACTCCTGCTCGCTCCTACTTAGGCCCTTCTGCGCCTGTAAGAAGCCATGGTGGGAGGGGACACAACATCCCGCTCTTCCCCTCCCCAAAGTCAGAAAGGAAGACAGTGAGACAGGAGCTACTTGGCTTCCTATAAATTGTTTTGTCCTTCCTCACAGCTGCAATCAGAAGCTAAGGGCTCCCGCAGGCCTTGTTCTGATCTGCTGCAGGCGATGGAGGGTTTTTGAAACCGAGAGGACTTGGCTGCGGCCCCGTTTCAGCTGCCGTTGGGGCTGGCTAATGGGCTCATTCGGGAAGACCCCCGCCTGCCGCACTAAAGAGTCCCCCGCCGGTCCCCTCCTCAGTCCCAACCCAATTAATAAATGGGGGCTCCCACTTTATGGCTTTGGGAGCAGGAACCAGAGATACAAATGACCCCCAGGGAGGGACAGAAAAAGGCCTTCCAAGAATCAAGCCGGAGAATTGTGCATCCACAGGCACATGTTGCCACAGGCTAGTCATACCCCATTTTCAAAGCATTAAAGGGGAAGAAACTGGCAAACCAACAACAACAACAAAACTATTTCCTTCCCAGATTCAGAGTGGGACAGGATTCCTGAAGTCTGTGGGCACAACCCAGGAACAGACTCTGCCCTGCCTGGTTCTCCATCCTGAAAAGGCCAGGGTGCGGGCTACCATCTGGACACGCAGCGCACATTCCACTGTTGCCCCGGGTGGGCCCCCTCGTAGGCTCTGCGGTGCTGAACACAGACATATCCCATCAACTGGCTAATGAAACAAACACCTCTCCCTTAGAAACAAAGCAGCTACCTCGTACCAAGCTTTCATCACCACTAACAGCAAATATGTCTTCTGTAGGCCATCTTTTATCCCTACCCACACATCCAAGCCACCAGCAAGCCCATTTTCTCTAGTGGGCCCACTTCTTTTCTCCTGATCCACCTCATCCTACTCTTCCACTGCGTGTCTGACAAGAACAGTAAGATTCTAGTGAGTTTCTCTCCTTCTGTGACCCAGTACAGCTAACAACGTCCTCAGTATCATCACATCTTATGTTCTGCTCTACTGCGTTCCGAGTCCTCATTCAGGCCCATAGGACTACTCCTCCAACTTTATTTCCCCCTATTCCTTTCCTGTGCCATCCTTGTTGGTCAATTCATAGCTCTCTGCACAAAACACCCAAGTCTTCTTCCATGAGTCCCCTCTCTCTGTTCACTTTCCTCTCAACTGTACCACATCCTCTATCTTCACTTTCACAGAACTGTTTCTGATCAACTCCACTTTTTTTCTGATTATTCCTTTACTTTGGCTTCCTCTTCTTAGGGCATGGTTTAATTTTATAAGCTGCATCAATATGCTGACTTCTAGATACCAACTCCCCACTCCCCCCCACCAAGTGTGACCCATCTCACTCATAAGAAGCTTCCTCACGGTGGGATCCTCCCCAAGTTCTCTTCCCCAGAGGTCATCCTGCACTCGGACTCATGCCTCTGCTAATGCTATTACTGCTCCCCAACGAAGCCACTCTCCTGGAATATTTTACCAAACAACTGCGAGGAGCACAATCTTACTCTCAACTGTTCATTTTCAGACTGCCACCTGCCATGAACTTGGCCCCAAGTCTTTGCAAAGTTTTACAAATTCAGTCATATGAGGTCAAAGTGTTACAAAACAAAAAACAAGAATAACCAGAGGGATTTGTTTATCCTCTGGATTCTAGTATATGATCACTATTTACTTTTGAAGATACTTTAGGATGAATAGCCCCATTTGTTCCCTATTTTTAAGATTAATCCTACATTCTCAGGTCATGACCTGATTTTATAGAATGAAAATCAATCTCAGAGCCAACAGTGAGCTTGTTCCCTACAGCCATGCCTCAAATTATTTTAGAAGGTTTTTAAGAATGGAAAAGGTATTCCTCTCTTCAATCTGTTTGGTGAGCACTTTCTTAGGCTAACCTCATTCTCTGCCGCTGACTCCTTACTTTCTCTAGTTCAGCCCTGAGTGGCTGGAGAGGAAAGTGGCCCACCACTCGTCTTCATCTCCTATATATTGCCCAGAATAATAAAAGGGATTTGCTTTTTATCCCTTCCAATCCTTAGTCTCAATGTGCATAAGCATCAAGATAATAAAAGCAAAACACAGTGAGTGCCTGACACATAGTAGGTACCTAACATTAATTCCCTTCTCTCTTCCTCCCAACATACTAAAGATTTCTCAGCCTTTCCAGGCTTGCTTTTTATTGGCGAGAGATGGTACTGAACTGAACAAATTAATGTCCTTTTGTTCTAACATTCTGTGACTCTAATTCCCATATTCTGGCTTGGTGTTTTTTCTATGCATTGTCCTCACTTGTAACTAAAAGAGGGCTAATGGGTAATACTAGTTTCCAGATTGGCCTAAAATACATAAAACCACCTGCAGGAAAGTTTTAAGACTAGAAAAATACAAATAACTTATCATGATGTATCCTTGTCATTTACTCCTGACTCTCGTGCTAAGTGGATGTCCCCACATAAATTATTTAATATTTTGCTTATATTCTCCAGCTTCCTTAGAGAAAATGCCTTCACAGTATCCCACAGCCTAAGGGGTCTAGGCCCACAGTACAATGCTAAAGGGAATGCCCTGTAATCAAGAAGACGTCTTCACTCACACTAGGGGTCCAGTGGGGTCTGAAATAACCAGTGGTCCTCTATGGTGACTGCCCTTGAACATCACTAGCCCAATTGTGCAGTTCTTCCTTCTGTTTCCCACATCCACGTCATCTTCACCAGCACTTATACCCTGGGTCTCTCCCTGCAGCACAGCTACCAGATTGTTCCGCTTCTTTCTTATCCCTATGTCCACCTTTCTTGGATGGAGTCCTTTTTTATGAGAACTCCGGTCCCCTAACAGAAATTTCAAATAACAGTAAAAGGCCAAACCTCTAAGTTCTTGAATTCCTAAAAGGGGCCAGGCTCCTAAGCTTTCTGTCTTTGGATTCAGCCTGTTTTCTCCAGGACTGGAAGCATTCACAATTGCATTAGCCTTGGTGAGGAAGTGGTCTGTCCACAAGCTGATCCTCACACAGTGTCCCTCTCTGGGCCCTATTGTAGTTCTGAGACACAGGACAAAGGATTCCCTCCTAAACAGTCCAGCAGATAAGACTCTCAAAGACACCCCTCCAAGACCCAGGCGTTGTTCTGTGTTTAGCTCTATCTCCTTACATGGTGACCTTTCAAAAGGTTTCCTTACACTGCCTCCTTTAGGGGTAGCCTGGCTCAGATAAAACGTCCTTCACTCCTTTGGAGCTATCAATACTACCTTAAGTTGACAACCACGCATAGCAAGACATCCAACAGTCCATCTACTTCCAGGTCCCAGGGAACCTGTTTTTAAGTGAATTTACTCTATGGCTATATCTTATTCCAGAGAAGTTTGTTGTAGTTGAGGGCTGTTTACCTGTGAAAACTTCACTAAAAACTACCAATCGAGGGGGTATTAAAGATTAACTCCACATGAGCCACTTTCTCTCAGACTTGGACTAGTAAATTTTTGAAATAAGAGATATAATGAGAACAATCCAGTGGTCAAAGCCTCCTGACCCCTCAGTGACCAATCACCAGGGCAGCAAAGCAGCCCTATCTGCTTCCTCTTGGACAGCAGAACCTTCTTCTCATCAAGCTTCATTTCCACAGATCCCGTCTGTGACTAGCCAGGCAAGGGATCACAGCAACAGTCTCAGGATACGGGAGCAGAGGTGAAGGCTGAAAGGGGAGGCAAAAGACAGAAAAAGAGTCTCTTGAATCCCATGAGTTAACTGTCCCTTTCACAGCTGTTGGCAAGAAAGGATGGTTATCTTGCTTTCTCCTTCACCTCCCACTCTGAGGATCTGGATGGATATGTGCTCTCAGAATTGACTCGAATGATCTTTTAAAACTAGGAAACAGCATTACATACCCAGCAGAGTGAACCTATCGATTCAATTGGTGGCCTAGATCACTCTAACTGGGTGGTGAGAGATGAAAAGCAGGTGGACAGTGATGAGGAGTCTGCTACAAATAGGGGAGGCGGGGCATCACCAGTCCTCCCTTCAGGTGTTGTGCTCCCCCAGTCTCCAACCTTGGCTTGGAGTAACCTCACACTATCCAGAGTATGCCCAAGACTACAGATACACCATGTGTCTACAGAGGAGGAATGCCATACTTGGACAATAAAGTTAACCAGAGTCCCAGAACGCTCACCTTGCCTCTCGGACAACCAGAAGACAGCAGAACTGCCTCTCCATGGAATAGTTGAGTATTTCCTCACTTGAGGAACTCCCCATTCCCATTCCATGCAGCCTTTCAGAATGACTAAGTTGTGAAAAGAGACATTACTCAATAGCTTAAAAAAAAAAAATCAAGCCATGGAGCTATCTTTAATCATAAAAATCCCAGTTTAGCACCAAGAGCATTCACTGGTAACTTCCACAAGGCATTAACCTACCATAAAATTAAGGATGCCTGTCTGGGAGAAGATAGTGCCCAAGAAGTTTAGGTACTTGAACAGCACAGCTTCTAGTCAGAAATGGTTTTGGGTGTGACAGACGAAAAGTCTAGGTTACTAGGTTCTTGGTCTTTAGGCTCAGAATTGAAGACAGCAAGTGCGAATTAGTGAGAACTATATTCTCTAGTAAGTTGAAGCTCACACTCTAGTCATGAACTTGTAATGTACAAAGAACCTAAAACTCATTCATTGTCCCTGAAAACTAACCAGGAACATGTGATTACAGGAATTAGAACAATCCAACTCTCCTTCTGGGTAAGATGTGACAGCCGACAGGCAATGGAACATCATACAAACTTTGAGGATTCAAAAACAGTTTGACATGGCCCTTATCACCACCAGCTTTTGAATCAACTTCCTCCTAATAGTTCTGGAGTACTCCTTAACCTTGTTATGACTCAGTTACCCCACTTACAGCTTCCAGATACGCCTATCTCCCCTCTTCCTTTCTCCTGATGGATTTTATTTGCCCTCTAACTGCTTTGAACAAGCAGCATTGCCGCACATCCTGCATGGGAACGTTTATACTGTGTTCTAAGCCATGTAAGGGAAGGGAAAACAATTATCTCCTCAGATGGAGCTGGGATCAATCTTGGAAAAAATAAAAATTTTAACCTTTAAAAAATGTTGATTTATTTCCAGGGTTGGCAATGCATCAGGAAATCTCCATCAACCTAAGTATACTCATCCCCAGGCTGACCCTGTTCTAGAACATGGGAACTAGGTGGGGAATCTGGTTTAAGAGACTATCCCTTTGGGTCTAAACAGTCTTTTAACAACTTCCCCTGAAGACAGCTGAGCTCAAACCCACTTACCTCTCCTGTCAGGAGGAGTCAGGGTGCATGATGCTCAACTCTCAATGGCTTTGTGCCACCATTATTTGTGTAACTTTTCTACTTTTTAAAAAATTGCATTTTACAGTTTCTTTCATTTAAAAAATTCACTAGTTCCTAATCTTTTCAAATACCTCTTCAAACCCTGAAAACTTAGTTTTTGCAGTTTATGAGATTATAGCAATTTTGAGACGGAGAACCCCTAAGAAAGAGTGGAGGAAAATGCCCTTTATACATGATCAGATATGCTCAGAAAGTACAGATTAAGAAGGAAATGCAATGGAGCAAAAGTGGTATAGTAGCAGGAAATATTTAATTTTCCAATCTCCACTTTCCATTTTTATAAACTGAAAGAAAAAATTTAATATATTACAAAATATCTGTACATAGACAAAGTACACCCGATGGGGGGCAAAAACAAGAGAGAGAAAGGAATACAGTGTCAGGAACCTAAGTCAGGGAAAATGAGGTGGCAACTGACACTTTTCTGATGCAGCATTCTCTCTCAAAACCTGCTGGTAACCATTGTAGCACTGTAACTATATATGCATATTATATACATACACACATACAAGTGGCTGGGTGAAGTCTATGGCATAAGCTAACAGAAGTCCTACTTACAAATTTGTGCTAACTGCCCAGCTTTAAACATATAGATCTGATGTCACTTTCAAATCCTCATTGTTTCTATGGACAGCTGAAGAAAAAAAACTAAGAAAACTGGGTCAAGCAAATTTGTTTCAAAACCACAAAAATGATCATGGTCAAACCAGTTTTGCCTCTTATTCGTGAACAGAATTAGATTTCTCATCTGTTCAAAATAATGTATTTAATAGCCTTGATATCTTCCAAGGTACAATTAAAATAAAACCAAAACCACTTTCGAATGGAATTAATTGGGTTTGTGATTTTCAGAGAGCCAAGATGAAATTCTGCCAAACCTTTACTTCCATCACATTTACAGATAACATGGCTGAAAAGTGAACAAATACCTTTTCTTCCTCCACATAGATTCCAGGATATTAAAGGAGTTTCTCTTTTTCTCTGGTTTTAGAAATAAATTACCAAACTTGCTTTTTTTTTTTTTCCTTTTTCCTTTTAAAAGTTAAGACTCCCCAAATGGGGGTGGGGTGAGATGGAATCATGTATACACATACACACACTCACACATACATCCACCCCTAGCAGGGATGGGAAAATGGAGGCTTAAGTATATTATTTAGAATATTTGGCATAATTAAAAATTAGGGGTAGAAAAGGGAGGGGAAAATTATTGATGATTGTTGACAACCAAAATACAATGAAAACATAAAAATTTTATTCATATCTGGTGGGAAACCAATTTTTTTCACTGAACAGATACTTTTGAAAGTATCTGAGGCTCAGGCTCTTTAATCAAAAACAGGGGACTGGGCCCAAGCCCTCTAATTGAAATATTCTAAAATATAAAGGCCCACATCTGAAGACTATTCAGAAGTCGACAGAAGATTCAGATGAACTTTATTGTAATTAACCAATAGCATTTCAGTGTGCCTGGCAAATCTAACTGGACATACTTGCATAAAAAGTCACCAACGCCAAAATGGCTAGGTTCTCTTTCTAATTGATGTTTGGCCCCGAGGGCAAGGGCAGACCAAAAACCAAATAATAATAAAGAAATACACACACCAGTAACTACCTATTACGATTCACGGGAAAAGTCTTCATGTAAGTATCTGAAGTGGGTTCTTCTTTTCTTTATAAAGTTTTCTTTTGTTAATTGATGCAGATTTTATTTAATGTAAGAACTTGGCATTGCAACACAAATCTTTACTTAGGTTTTGAAAACTATCCTCCAAGATGCTGAAGTATGTTTTTGCCTTTTCAAGAGGGCTAACCTAAACTTCATGCAGTAAGTCTGTGCAGATTATATGACATGTCACACTCTGTATGCTGGTACTCACAAAGAAATGGAAGACAGAACGAGAAGTCTCCCAAATTATTCAACCCTGAGAGTCGTTCTCTTTTCCATTTCCTGTTTATAATAAGGCCAAGTTCTTGCCAGGAAGTCATACTTTAACCCCCTTTACCACCAGAACCAAAACCAAATCTCTCCAGTGAAAAATCTCTAAAAGAATTGGCAGGATATACGTGGCTGGGATGTGTATATGTCAATACTGTTCTTTCTCTCAATAAGCTGTTTTAAAACTATCTCTTATAAAAAGGTATCTTCAGAAAAATACCCACCCTAAACTAGGTTACATTTCCACATATTTTCAGGATGTATTTTTTTTCTTTGACAATATCACAATGCTTGGTTTGAAAGGTTTTTCTTTTTTTTTTTTTTTGGACATAAAAATATATGTGTAAACAATATACTAACTGCTCTTTTTAGCCCTCTACGTATGGCGGCTTCATCTCTAACCACAGCTCAACAGCAAAGTCCTAGGCTGTCCACATTTACAATCAACTTCCCCATCAGAACATGGTTTTTAAAAAACATTTTACAAAGAACAATGTAGGAGTTTGAATTTCCTTTCCTTTATTTAAAAAAAAAAATTATTCCAGGTTCTTTGGCATCTTAATGATTTTTTTCCAAACAAATTACTCAAAATGGGAGGGAATGGAGGAGAGGCAGAAAGAGAAACAAAGATGGAGAGGAAAAGGGGGAGGGGAGAGAGGGAGGATGGGAGAGCGTGGGAGGAGAGTAAGAGGGAAGCAGAGAATATGAATATATAAATATAAGTAAAAAACAGAAATAGATAGAATAAGTCTACCTACTTGCCCAAGAATGCCACCTTCTACAACCTGGTTTATGTGCAGGGAGAGGGGCACATCTTTTTTTCAAAGTGGAGGCAACTATAAGAATGAGTAATTTATTTGGAAAAAAGATGTGTTCAAGATGCTCAATGGGGAAAAAAGTGTTCACTTAAAAGCAAAAATGTGAGATGGTGGAGAGAAAGAAAACATTTATTTCAATCAGCCAGGCCACTCTGTTTTCCTTTTAACAAAAGCCTATGAGCAGCTCAAATTTTGTGAACACTATTCTCTTCAAAAGAAAATAACCCCAAAACCCAAAAACAACCCAATCTACAATTTAAAAGAAACCATCAAAAGAGAAAAAAGTCCCAAAACTTTAAAAACCAAATGGATCCTCTCCTGAGCCATCTCAAAACTGAAACTGTTCTCTCTTCTGCTCAAGAAGTGCAGTCAATAGCTAATAAAACATTTGCTTGTTAATTTAATGACTCTTTTCACATTCTCTACTGTATCTACTAGGTAGAGTTGAAGTTCTGGCTGTCACCCATCCAGGAGGAACTGGTGCCAACATCCTTATAGGTCACTTGCTACTAGCAAGTGAGCAAGAAATACACTGGACAGCCTCGCACTAGCCAAATGCAGATGACTACCTCCCTCTGGCAAATGATTTCATTAAAGGTTTTGAGGACTGGATGGAAGGATGAATAGGGAAAGAATATTTCAGGACACTGAAGTCTCTGGGTTAGTAAGGAACTCCTCTCCCTCTTCCCCCTCTTGGAGGAACTCTTGTAGGCCCCCGATAGAGTTTTCCATAAGCAGAAGACTGAGCTGAGGCCACCCAGGGAAGGCCTGCTCCTGAGCTGCTGGCCACAGTGGTTCCTGGCCCCAGCTCCCCATAGTTTTGTAATTTGGTCTCTGCATGTACGACAGAGTTGCTGCTTCCCTCAGCCTTCAGGAATGGTTGCCCGACCACTGAGTGTAATGCTAAGGGGACCCTGGCAAAACGAAGGTCCTGGTCACCTGGGAACTGCACTGACCCTGTGCCCTGGTAACTGCTGGACTCCCCAAGGTGGCTCACAGAGCCTGAGAAGGTCCTGTTCTTCACCAGGGTCTGGACCAAGGATTCTGTCAAGGCTGGACCAGAGTTGCGTTCATCAGTGTCAGTGGCACTGAACCCTGTTTCAGGCCCATCTGTGTTTCCATAAGTCCTGTTTGGATGGGGCCGGTTGGAGTACTCCATTGGTCTCAAGGCCTGGTGCTCATGTGGCAGGTGGCCAGGAGGCTCTGCTTCAGGTTGGGATAAAAGTTGCAGCAAGGCGGCTGTCACGGCTGGGTTCAACTCCTGGGGGGCGCTGGAAAGATCGCCTTCAACCAGAGGGGGTGGAGGTGGCGGCGGTGGAGGTCCGGGGGGCTCAGGGGGCCTCTTCTCTGGTGGAAGAATGTGAGGAGGACATGCTGTGGAAGGGTTACTTCTTTTAAACACCATCATAAAAATCATGTGATTATAAACACAAACACACAGATAACACACTCACAGATACACACACACACATACACACACACACATACACACACACACACACTGCCCAACATAAACAAATATCAATACAAGTAACCGGATATATAAAGAATAAAATTTTGGGATCAAGAAATTGCAATTTATAAATAAAATAAAGTGAATAAAAGTAAAACAGTTGTATTCTGGATCTAACAGCCGGTATAAAAAGATCATATATTTCAAGTGATTGTCCTGATTTTTGACTGAGATCTCCTCCATTTCCTTCCTTACAAAACTGTTCTAATATATAGGCTGTTGGCAGCCTCCTGATCCCTTTTTGCTGTTAATGAAAATAAAACAGAAAAAAAAATGAGAGGGAACAATATACATGCTGTGGTCACATTTCTAGCACATAATCTTGCTGTACAACAGAGACCTTGCATGGACTTGGCTAACACATTTTACAGAATGTTTGATGATGTAAGGTTAACCTGAAATAGAACTTGAAGAATACACAGAAGAGAATAAAAACTTTTCATTATCATTATGTATAAAAATATACTTGCTTCTCCAAACTTCAGTCATCTCTCACCATAATCATGTTCTCAAGAAAGGAATATTAACCACCACATTGTCATTCAGCTTCCTGTGTTAGAGTAATTATAAAGACTGAAGTCATCTTCTATCACAGTTTTTTATTTTATTTTCCTACCTCCTGGATTTTTTCCATGCTATGGAAAAAAATCATGATAGCGAGGTATCATGCAGAACGGGTTGTTGATAAATACCTGTTTGTCTTGGAGAGAGTTTAAGAACTCAGTATTTAGAAATGTATTGAACTAATACTATATTCTATCTTTATGAAGATCTTTGTCTTTCTTCATTGACTTCCCCAGACATTTTCTTCCCACTGCTAAGTGTGCCGAAGCACAGCAATCATTGTCTGATAATGAACTCCTGCCAAGGCAGAAGAGGAAAGATATAAGATGGCTGAGCTGGAGGACACACAAAACAAGAGTATAGTCTGAACAGTGCCTTTAGAGAATTGGGATGACTCTGCTGAGATATCTTCCAAGCGGTCAATTTTTCTTTTCTCAATGGAAGATTATTTTAAAATATCTATACAGTCATTCTTTCATTATTTGAGCTAGTGATGTAAAGTCATTAATCAGACAAATCAAAAACAGTTTTGAGTTATAAGTAGGTATTTTTTTAGCACATTTACCTTAATTATATTTTGCAAAGACAATCAGTAAATAGGTTTGCATTCCCTTAGCATGCGGATGAGAGCATTCCAAAAACACTACAAAACTGTAAGGGTGTGCAGTAGAGGGATGAGGTCAGGTGTAATGGGCACCATACAAGTAGGCTGATGAATGGTTCCAGTCTCTCCAGGACTGAGGGGAGTTATCACGTTGCTGACTTTCAGATTTTTTTTCTTCTTCTTTTTTTTGACTTTCATTTTTAAAACCAGGACAATCCAAGAATGAATTGGCTACCCTATATAGAAGTACCTACCCAAATCACTTGTTGACTATATTGGTTAGTTGACTGGGCAGCAAAGGAAAATGAATTTAAGGGACAAAAATTAGCTATGGAAAAGTCACAACTTGGAAAGCAGACCTCCTGAATAAGGTGGGCTGACTATAAGCATCAATAGAATTCAGAACCTTCTGTTGCCAACACTACACATCTTGTACGTAAGGAGATCACATTACCAGTCTTTTTAAAAAGTATTTTTAGATGATACACAAATTGAACATCAGGTTTCTTAATAGTGATGGCAATTAACTGAAAATGAATAGCTGCAAAAGTGGTCCAATCTAAATTTACATTCTCCCAGCTATTTTGATTTCATATTTAAACAACTCTGCCTTTAATGTCAATAGTCTAATTAGGGCTAATTCTTGGGCTCAAAGTATAAAATGAAAATTCTAATCCAAAGTAGTAAAGCAGATAAATTACCTTATTAAGGTAAAGTTACAAAACTTCTTAAAGGAATTTGATATAAACTATGAAATACAAATTATATAAAGATTTAAAGTGTTGGGGTAGACATCCAGCCTACCTCAGTTGAGCCATCAGTTAAGATGCCTGTGTACCATGTCAGAGTATTTGGGTTCAATACCCAGCTCTGGCTCCTAGCTACAGATCCTGAGATGTAGCAGTAATGGCTCAGGCAACTGACTCAGGTTAAATTTCCAGTTCCTGGCTTCAACCTGACACAGTCCTACCTGTTGTGGGTATCTGAGGAGTGAACTGGTAAATGGGATGTCTGTCTTTCTGTCTGTCTCTCTCTCATAAATAAACTAAAAAATATGCAGCTATGTTGCCTAATCCCTAGCAGTCTAATGGAGGGATTAATAAATTCTAAAAATAACTTTAAAACTTCATTTGATTTATTAGATTTCAACCAGCACCCATTCCCAACAAGTACAGAATAATTAAACAATAGCCAAAGAGAGAAGTTGTCACTTTCTCTGGTTTATACAGTCTGCCCTCTGGTGGAAGTGCTAATGAACAGTGACATGGCCAAGTAAGAGGCAGCAAGGGAGATATAAGAACAGGGAAGATACCAGCAGGATAATCTAAGGGTGACTACAACAATCAGGTATGGCACAATTACACTCTATTGTGAAAACTTCTGGACACAAGTCAGGCTTTAGTTTTAGCTCAATTTCACCATTTGGCTGATAGTTTGTTGGCTTAATTATTGGGTGAATTTCTTTCAGTCATTATGCTATTTATTTTAATGCACTTCTTCCAAATTTTTGATTAGAGATGAATTTGGGGCAGGAGGGCCAGGGGGCCAGAGTCTGGAGAAATGAGATAAAAAGGCCTACTTTAATTCAAGGTAGCTTCTTCTGTTACTCTATGTCCCAGAGTAACTTAAAAAATAATTAGAATCATCATGACAGAATACCAAAGTGAATTAAGAAACAAGAGTAGATGAGTTCTTGTTCTTGTTCTAGTCTCTCTGCCAATAACCAGCAGTAGGACCACAGGCAGATTATTCCCTGGACTGTAGTTTTTCTAAGTGTAAAGGGTTAACTTTCTTTATGTTACTGTCCAGTTTTCAAAAGCTTTATATATAAAAAATAGCTTATGTATTTGACCTTATACCAGTGAAAAGAAGGCATATACTTTGGGCGCCATCCTTTATGAAATGTGAGTGTAGGACCCTACAGTTGAAGGTTAGTATCTCTTCAGCCCTTGTGCTTCTTCTTATTCCCCAATTCACGGGGTCTTCATGGACAGTGAAAATTTCTCAGAAGTTAAAAACATTTTCAGATAAATAAAAATTTTACAAACAGATTATGAATCAAAATTGATTGAGAATTTAAGTTTCTTTGCCCTCTGATAAATTGTATGCTGTGATCATATGAGGTAAGGTATAACATTCCCCTTTTTCTGATTCCTTTTCTCTTTATGTAATGCTTACTTCCTGATCGGGGTTTCGTTCAACTCTCTTTTCCAGGAACACAAATCTAAAGGAATTATTTTTATATACTATTATTTTTTTAAAAGAAATGTGTGGTGCTAATCACCTACTTAAAAATATTCCCAAATTATTCTTCAGGAAATTAAAAAAGTATTTTATTAGGGTTTTCTTGACTGTATCTTCCAGGTAAGATTCTGGCAGTCAGCATCCACTCCACTACAGGTAAAGAAATACAATGTGATAATGGTTTGTTTTGAAGTCAGGTTTTCAAGTTGTAGGACTAGCTGGCCACCACACACACAGTGGCTCAAAATGTATCCCTAGCTATGATTGTGGTTTTTTTGGGGATTTACTTACCTACCTCCTAGCAAGTGGAAAAGCAATCAGTATATGAAAAGTGCTTTGAGAAGCTTTGAGACTTAAATAAAAGAAGCCGGGCAAGAAATACATCACTTGGTGTTAAGTTCTCCTGTAGACTAGGTTACAGAAAACTGATACTGAGGCCATTGATGTGAAAAAGAAAATGTTAAAGAAATTTTTAAGAGGATCAACAGACAGCACCTGAGCTCAATGAGATTCATGACCGGTCTGTTTACCTGCTGCCTCCTCCTGTGGCATTGTGGGAGTTCTTCGGGGTCCCTGTGGCCCACTGTTCTTGTCACTGTTGTTTTCCTCCAGGTTGCCTGCTGGCTCCTGGGTTTTCATCAGCTGACTCAAGAGAACTGCCAACATATTCTGCATGTCAGCTGGTGTGCTTGAAGCTTCAGGGGTTGTCTGTTCTGCTGAAGGCAGGACCACTGGGGCAGGGGGTGCCTCCTTTAAAGACTCCTCTGGGGCTATGGGCTCTGAGTCCTGTTGCTGGGAACTGGCTTCCGTCAGGGCACTGATGGATTGGTTCAGAGCTTCCAGCTGCTGCTGTATCTCTGGGTTGGAGTGGATGTTAAGCAGCTGTGCCATCTGAGGGATGCTCAGGTCGGTTTGGCTCTGCAGCAGGTTCAATAACACTGCCAATTCACTTTGATTTAGCTGCTGTGTGATGTCACCAAGGCCTGTGGATAGACAGTGGAACCAACATAAGCGGACGAGGCAGGGCAAGGGCCCTTTGCCTTCTTCAACTGGTAAAAGCAACTTATAATATCCAAAAAATGATGGTTCATTTTGAATGTCTCGTTTTCCATGCCTCAAATTGTCCCAACAGGGGCAGGTGTTTGGAATAGCAGTTAAGACACTGCTTGGGATGCCCACATCCCATGCTGGAGTGCCTGGGTTTGAGTCCCAGCTCCTCTCCCAATTCCAACTTCCTGCTGGTATACACCCTGGGAGGCAGCAGCTGATGACTCAAGTGGTTGGGTCTCTGCCACCCAGGTGGGAGACTTGGACTGCGTTTCTGGCTCCTGACTCTGGACTGGCCCAATCTGAGCCATGGCAGATACCTGGGGAGTAAGTCAGTGGATGGGAGCTCTCTGTTTGTCTGTCTCTGTCTCTCAAAAAAAAAAAAAAAAAAGTCATGACACAGTTTGTTATTCTTTACACTTTTGCTTAAAAATACAGGGACTTAAAACATCTCTGCATTGTGTGTAAAAGTTGTTTCATTTTATCTGTATTCTTCAATGTCAGTGATTTTCAACCCTTACTGTACATAAAAATTATTAGGAGGAGAGATTTTAAAATTCAGATGTCTCAAGTCCCATCCCTAGAGATCCAGCAACTGTTAAAAGCTACTTATTTGTAAAGCTTCCTGGATGAGTTCAATGTCGAGAATCACTGCTATAGGTAAGCAGGGAAGGGAAAGTGAACCAGAAGAGCATATGTAGTAGAAAATTGGTGGTGCCACAGGACTATTTTGTTACAACAGTTATGACATGGCTTTAGCTTTAGGAATATTTAGAACAAGTAACAGTCCACAGAACTAACACATCCAGCAATTGTGATTTAACATGATTATATCCTAAGATCTTATCAAATCTAACATAAATAGAACTCCCAATTATGTATATTGGAAAGCCATGATAACTAACTTTAAATTAAATTTTGCTTACCTAATTCACTGATTTAGGCCACACATCTGAGACACACAGTTTCTTATTCAGGAAAGGAAAATTTAAAAGGACTACTCTTCTGGACAATAAATACAAAACCTGGACTATCTCTTTCTGTTCATAATGAGAACATCAACGTTTTCCCTAATATTCTACTAGACAAAAACTAAAAGACAAAGAGATACACACACACTCCTTGCACTTAACCTTCAAAACCTGCCAAAATGTGCTTATTAAAGGCACAAAGACCCCATTCCAACACTGACCTATTGCATCCCCAGCCCCAGGCTCCACCTTGCTAGGAGCAGGCTGAGGTAGTGCTGGGCTGCTGTTCTTCACAGGCTCAGCACTTGTCCCTGAGGTAGTTTCTTTTCGAGAGGTTTTGCATGGAGGTGGCTCTTCCACCACAATACCACTTTGTCGCTGCCGTCGTCGCTTTTTACTCCATAGCTCATGGCAATCCTGCCAGTGGGGGAGACTGGAAAAAGAAAACAAAGGGGAATGCAGTGAGTAAATGGATGGGCAAGAGATTAAAATGGGAAGGCAAAGATGTTGAGAATGGAAAGAGTCAGGAAGACATAAAAATATCTAGGAAAGTTACTAAGTAGATAGCAGCAACATAAAAGGAAATCATGGCAGATAGTAGTCTGAGAAAGAAAAGTCCAAAAGATTTATACAATGAGATATGAGGATCTTGCTAATTATTAGGGACATATTTACTGTATAAACTCTCATATTCCAAATATTGTTCTTCCTAGGTATACCAAGAATAAAGAACTCTACTGGTCAAGCTTCAGTCAGGAATAAATAGGACGACACAGATATTGACTTGTTAACGTCTACAAAGTCTAGGAAAGGTGGTGATTTAAATCTTGGAAACATGAGGGTACTTCAAAAAGTTCACTTAAAAAATGGAATTAGGGGCCAGCACTGTGGCATAGAGGATAAAGCCATTGCCTTCAGTGCCAGCATCCCATATGGACACCGGTTCAAGTCTCAGCTGCTCCACTTTTGATCTAGTTCTCTGCTATGGCCTGGGAAAGCAGTAGAAGATGGCCCAAGTCCTTGGGCCCCTGCACTTGCATGGGAGACCTGGAAGAAGCTCCTGGCTCCTGGCTTTGGTTCGGTGCAGCTCCAGCTATTGCAGCCATCTGGGGAGTGAACGAACGGATGTAAGACCCCCATCCCCCGCCTCTTTGTAATCTGCCTTTCAAATAAATAAATCTTTTTTTTAAAAAATGGAATTAAGAGAATGCAGTTTTTGAAGTATCTTTCTGTATCATGATTAAGTTACCTCTGTGCAACTCCTATTATAGAGGTTTTTGTTTTGTTTTGTCTTTATTTATTTATTTGAAAGTCAGAGTCACACAGAGAGAGAAGGAGAGGCAGAGAGAGAGAGAGAGAGAGAGAGAGAGAGAGAGAGAGAGAGAGAGAGAGAGAGAGGTCTTCCATCCATTGGTTCACTCCCCAGATGGCCACAATGTTTGAAGCTGCACCAATCCAAAGCCAGGAGCCAGGAGTCTCTTCTGGGTCTCCCACATGGGTGGAGGGGCGCAAGCACTTGTGCCATCCTCCATTGCTTTCCCAGGCCATAGCAGAGAGTTAGATGGGAAGTGGAGCAACCGGGACTAAAACTGGCGCCCATATGGGATGCCAGCACTGCACACAGTGGATTTACCTGCTACGCCACAGCGCTGGCCCCTTGTTTTGTTTTTTTAAGTTAAAGTGTTTCAAGTCACATTCAGTTTATCAAAATTCTAGTGCAATGCTGGGGCCAGCATTGTGGTGTAACAGGCAAAGTTTATGCCTATGATGCTGGCATCCTGTAAGGTGCTAGTTCACGTTCCAGCTGCTCCACTTCCAATGCAGCTCCCTGTTAATGACACGGAAAAAGCAGAAGACCACGGCCCAAGTATTTGGGCCCCTGTCACCCAAGTGAGAGATCCAGATGAAGCTCCTGGGTGTTTTGATCACCTGGGGAGTGAACCAAGATCACTGTCTCTCCCTCTCTCTATGTAACTTCAACTTTCAAAAATAAATAATAAATAAATCTTTAAATGTCTGCAAAACTCAGGTGTGGGTCAGGCAAAAGCCAGGAACCAGGGACTCCATCCTGGTCTCCTATAGGGGTGTCAGGGGCCCAAATGCTTAGGCCATCTTCTGTTGCCTTCCATGGTGTATTAGCGTAAAGCTGGATTGGAAGTGCAGTAGCTGGGACTCAAAGTGCACCCCAATATGGGATGTTGGTGTTGTAAATGCTGGCTTTACCTGCTGTACCACAAAGCTGGCCCCAGTCTTTATTAAGGTAAGAAAATGCTCTCCAAAAATCTGAAATGAAAGCTAGAACATTGTGAGCAATAAATGCAAAGATAATACTTTCTGTATCTCAAACTGTGGGATTTGAGTGTAGAACCTCTGGAGATCCTATGGAATACGATATGACTCTAATAAAAGACATATTCAAAGACCATATTTTTACATCAAAATTCAATAACAAAAAAAAAATCAATAACCTGGAGAGGCATTTGGCACAATGGTTAAGATGCCAGGTACCAGAGTGCCTGGTTCCTCCACTTCTAATCCAGTTTCCTGCTAATACATATTCTGTGAGGTAGCACAGATTTTGATGGCTCAAAATCCTTGGGTTCTTGATACTCATGTGGGAGCACTGGATTGAGTTCTGACTGGCTTTGGTCTGGCCCAGTCCTGTCTGTTGGCAGCATTTGGGGAGTGAACAAGTAGATGTAAGATCTCTCTTTCTCTCTCACTTCTCTTTGAGAATAAATAATTGTTTAAGACTAGGAATGCCATTGCAAGTATGAGATATACATGGTCACCACAGACAAAGGTGATTCAAGCAGATGGAATGGGGAAGAACAAAAATCATAAGGAATACTTAAAAAAAATAATAAAGGGGCCGGTGCTGTTGTGTAGCAGGTTAAAGCCCTCGCCTGAAGCACCAGCATTCCATAATGGGTGCCGGTTCAAGACCCAGCTGCTCTTCTTCCGATCCAGCTCTCTGTTATGGCCTGGGAAAGCAGTGGAAGATGGCCAAAGTCCTTGGGCCCCTGTACCCAGGTGGGAGAACTGGAAGAAGCTCGTGGCTCCTGACTTTGGATCAGCTCAGTTCTGGCTGTTGTGGCCATCTGGAGAGTGAATCAGCGGATGAAACACCTCTCTCTGTCTCTACCCCTCTCCATAACTCTTTCAAATAAATAAAATAAATCTTTAAAAAAATGTATTTATTTCTATGAAAGGCAATGCAACATAGAGAGAGAAAGGAAGAGACAGATTCAGAGAGAGAGAGAGAGAGATCTTTCATCTGCTAGCTCACTCCTCAATTGGACAAAAGAGTCAGGGCTGGGCCAGGACAAAACCAAGAGCCAAGAACTCCATCCAGGTCTCCCACATAGGTGGCAAGGCCCAAACACTTGGGCCATGATCTGATGCCCTCTCAGGCACACAATTATGCAGGAAGTTAGGTTAGGAGCAGATCAGTGGGGACTCAAACTGGCAGTCCAATATAGTATGACAGTGCCACAAGCAGAGCCTTAACCCAGCTGTGCCACAATGCTGGCCCCAAGCAATATATATATATATATATTTTAATTTAAAGATTTATTATTTATTTGACAGGAAGAGTGAAGAAAGAAAGAAAGAAGGAAAGAGAGAGATCTCTTCCATCTGCTGGTTCATTTCCCAGATAGCAACAACAGCCATGCCTGGGCCAAGCTGAAGCCAGGAGCCAGGAACTCAATCTAGGACTCCCATCTGGGGGCAGGAGCCTAAGAACTTCGGCCAGCATCTGGCGCTTTCCCAGGCGTATTAATAGGAAGCAGCTGGGACTCCAAGGAATACTTTGAAAGAGGTTATTGTGGCCGGCGAATCCTCCGCCTTGCGGCACCGGCACACCGGGTTCTAGTCCCGGTCGGGGCACCGGATTCTGTCCCGGTTGCCCCTCTTCTAGGCCAGCTCTCTGCTGTGGCCAGGGAGTGCAGTGGCGGATGGCCCAAGTGCTTGGGCCTTGCACCCTATGGGAGACCAGGATAAGCACCTGGCTCCTGCCATCAGATCAGCACAGTGCGCTCGCCGCAGCATGCCGGCCGCGGTGGCCATTGGAGGGTGAACCAACGGCAAAAAGGAAGACCTTTCTCTCTGTCTCTCTCTCTCACTATCCACTCTGCCTGTCAAAAAAAGAAAGAAAGAAAGAGGTTATTGTACAGGGCAAAGTGATAGGGATCCATAGACCAAAGAAGATGGCTTGAGTCAAATTAGAGCAAAGATCCTAACTAAAACTATTCCTTATTTAAAAAGCAAAACAAAACAACATCAACAACAACAAAAAACAAAGAAATAAATCTCCTTATCACCTATAATAAAGGAAATCTATTTGAGACTTAATTGGCTATTTGTAGTTCTTTAAAAAAAAAAAAACTATTATTTCTCATCTCCTAAGACCCAGGGGTAAACTTAGTGATACTGTACACAGCCATCAGCACTTACTCTGGAGGAGCCATTTTGCTGAGCTCGACATCTTTAAGGAAGTCACTCTGTAGGGTCTGTTCAGCTGTGCATCGCTTGCTAGGATCTAGTGTCAGCATGTGGTCCAATAAATCAAGTGCTGCTGAAGGAATGCTATGGATAGGAATAGAGAACAGACAAGTTCACAAAGTCTCCATAGATAATAAACTTGTAACTTGTGTCAAAAGGTCTCTGAATTCTTAGCTCTATGCAAAACCAAGGAAAGGGAATTTGAAGTTGGAAGCAATCAGATCTGCTCCCACACGGGACATAAGAAATGCTATAATATAGGCAAAAATAATGAATCAATGTTCCATTTTCTTTTTTCCTTGGGAAGATCCAAGGAAATATGAAGAAAACTTATATAGTGTTTAAAATAAAATGATATTCTATCATCTAAAACCTTCAGGGAAGAAAATTTATGAAAGGGCTATGATAAAAACTAATATACTGTTCAAAAACTAAATTTTTTCTATGGTATACTATCATATAATAAATTGGGACAATACTAACTCTCCATTCCAGAAAAAGGTAAAGTTTCCACACCAGCCAGACATAGAAACAAGATGTATATTTTCGCACAACTCACAAAGAGAATTCTTCTCGTAGACGCCTTCTATATTGCTTCTTCGGTTTCATGGTATTGAAGTAGGGCAGTTTGATAACATCAGGCCACACAGCTGGACAAGGGCTACCACAGAGTCGGCTGAAAACAAAGCAAACAGCAAGAATAAACAGATGAATGAGTCATCATCATGAATTCTAGAGATTTTAGAAACAGAAATTATTACCTCCTACAGTCTGGGAAATCTTTCTTAATATTAAGTTAGAAGACAAGCAGAAAGGTAAAATATGACCTTACTGCTCTAAGGACATAAGAGATAGGACAGAACTTACAAGATCTTGGTTACAAGATAGCAAAGAGAAAATACTAGCACACTAATTCAAAATGGCCTACATTTTTAGTTTCGTAAAACATGCTTTTAATCCCTCATGCAAATTTTCATTAGCGATTTTGTTGTGTTTAGTTCTTATTAATTTCAAAGGGCTGAGCTGGTCCTGTGGTGTCCTTACAGGAGAAACTGGGAGAAGAGAGCATAAAATTGAAAAGGTTTATAGATAATTAGGAGTTATTGCATAACAAATGATAAATTATATATTATCTTTTTAAAATGTCTACATGTTTATTATACTTCACCCTTCAATTTTATCGATGAAAAAAAGACAATCCAAATTCCATTTCAACACATGGCCTTCTCCAAATCTTATTATAGGTTCTATTTTATAAGGCTCTATTTACATGCTGTATACCTTACTGAACTCTGAGCTCTTTGAAGGCAGGGACTATCTTAATTATCTTTAAATCCTAAAGTCTAACAGAAAAAGTAATCTGTTGCATAATAGGCTCAATAAATATTAGTGAAATAAATCTAGTTGTAATCTACTCTAATGATTAAAAAAACTACCCTGTAAATGGCATGCTTTTTGATGAAAAACTAAAAAAATATGCAAAGCAAGGGCTAAAAATTAAGTGAAATACATATGCATATACAGCACATGACAAAAGAGAAGCTGAACACAACTGAATAAAGAGAAACTTACATGTATATAAGTACCATAAAATCACTTAGTATGATGAATGAAGTGTTAGAAACTGAGAATGAGATTACCTATCACACCTTGACACTTAAAACGCAAGCAGAGCCTTACCTGATCAGTTCTAGCTGAGCCAGTTCCAGATTAGCTTGAAAGATGGGCTTCTTTGTGAACAGTTCTCCAAGGATGCATCTAGAAATAGTAAAATTGAGAGGTCAGAAGAGAAATCCCTGGAGTCTACTGAAACTGTGTCTAAAAAGACTTTTATGTCTTTTTTTTTTTTTTTTAAAGATTGATTTATTCATTTGAAAGGCAGAGTTACAGAGGGAGAGATCCTTCATCTGCCGAGTTAATTCCCCAAATGGCTACAGGGGCCCAAACTGGGCCAGGCTGAAGCCAGGAGCCCATACTCCATCTGGGTCTCCTGCATAAGCGCCATTTGGGCCATTTTTCACTGCTTTCTAAGGCAACTAGCAGGGAGCTGCATCAGAAGCAGAGCAGGCATGACTCAAACCAAACTGGCACTCTGATCTGGGATGTGGGCATCGCAGGAAGGCTTTTGCTTACAATAGTCTCTCAAACCTTATAAATGAAAAGCAAAAGTAAAATTTAATTGTTTTCAACATTAACTGCCAAACACAGTGTTGTCACACTTGGTAAAATAAGAGGCAGAAAAAATATCCCCACAAAAAACAGGTTTTCCAATTTCGGGTATAATTTGTTGTACTGGTCGTTCTGGTTTCTCCTCTGATTTGCATACTGTACTGCCCTACCAATTCTCTGTAAAGAACATCCTATAAAAATATCTATCCTCAGAAAAACTACCATGGGTCAGACATTTTGCCTAGCTGTTAAGTAAGATACCAGCATTCCATATCAACATTACCTGAGTTCAAGACCCAGCTTTGGCTCCAGACTCCAGCTTCCTGCTAATGTGCACCCTGGGAAGTAGCAGTGATGGCTCAAGTGATTGGGTTTTCCATGGGGGAGACCTAGATTGCATTCTAGCTCCAGTTCCAGATCAGCCCTGCCCCTACAACTGTAGACTTCAGAAGTGAAACAGAACATGAGAGCATGTGGTTTCTCTATCTGCTTCTCAAATAAATGTTTTAAAAGGTAATTTAAAAAACAAAAAGAGGGGTGAGTGCTGTGGCTGTGGGGTAGCTGGTTAAGCTGCTGCCTATAGGGCTGGCATCCCATATGGGCACCGGATCAAATCCTGGCTGCTCCACTTCCAATCCAGTTCCCTGCTAATGCGCCTAGGAAAGCAGCTGAAGATGGCCCAAGTACTCAGGCTACTGCCCCACGTTAAGACCTGGAAGAAGTTCCTGACTACAGTCTGGCCCAGTCCTGGCCACTGCGTCCATTTAGAGAGTGAACCAACAGACAGATCTCTCTCTCTCTCTCTCTGCCTTTCAATTAAACAAATCTTTTTTTTTAAAAGGCTTAATTTTCTATGGTTTTAATTTTCAATGTGTTTTTGTAATTTTCTTTCATTTCAGTTTCTAATTCTTCGGTAGAGAAGATCACTTCATAATGTAATCAACACTTTGCTACTGCATTGAGGTGGCAGGTTGCACAGACTCAAATAATAGTACCAACAGAGCTATGAACTTTCGCCATGCATCTCAATGGGGCGTTAACTTTAGAGCCTAGTTGTGACAATTTAAATGCTAATACTGTCAAAGCAAATAGTCCAGAACATAAACACACTCAGCTTGAGTCAGTAAAATTTAACTAAAGCTTCATTTCATCTGGGTAGGCTACTGCAGAAATTATGCTTTCTCTATTACCCTGTTGAAATCTAAAGTAAAACTATAGTGCTCCTCTTAAAAACTGACATTAATAGAGGAAGAGGAAAAATGGGGAAAGGTGATTTGTTCTACTGAGAAGTATACTCAAATACTAAAGTATAAGGTCAAGGAGAGTATGTATAGGCATAAATCATACAACAGAAGAAACAATTATCCAACAGGGTTTATTTATTTATTATTTATTTGACAGGTAGAGTTAAAAACAGTGAGAGAAACAGAGAGAAAGGTTTTCTTTCCGTTGGTTCACTCTCCAAATGGCTGCTATGGCCGGCACTGTGCTGGTCCGAAGCCAGGTGCTTTTTCCTGGTCTCCCATGCAGGTGCAGGGGCCCAAGCACTTGGGCAATCCTCCACTGCCTTCCCAGGCCACAGCAGAGAGCTGGACTGGAAGAGGAGCAACTAGGACTAGAACCCGGCGCCCATATGGGATGCCGGCGCTACTGGCGGAGGATTAACCAAGTGAGCCATGGCATGGCCAAACAGGGTCTATTTATAACATCCACGCCCCTAACATGCAAATTGTGATCGCTATATGGTTTTCCACTAAAACAAACTAAGACTCTAGAGAAATGGTTGATTGTTACAGGACTGGGGCAGGAAACAAACAGGATAAGCCTAGAATTAGAATATAGGAAAGGCTTTCAAAGACTACCATGGTGTATTTTTTTTAAAAGATTTATTTATTTATTTGAAAGTCAGAGTTACACAAAGAGAGCAGAGAGAGGGGAGAGAGAGAGAGAGAGAGAGAGAGAGAGAGAGAGAGAGGTCTTCCATCCGATGGTTTACTCCCCAACTGGCCCAACGGCCGGAGCTACGCGATCCAAAGCCAGGAGCCAGGAGCTTCTTCCAGGTCTCCCATGCAAGTGCAGGGGCCCAAGAACTTGGGCCATCTTCTACTGCTTTCCCAGGCCATAACAGAGAGCTGAATTGGAAGTGGAGCAGCCAGGTCTCGAACCGGAGCCCATATGGGATGCTGGCGCTACAGGCCAGGGTGTTAACCCGCTGCACCATAGCATGGGCCCAACTTCCACGGCATATTAAAAGGGGCCGGCACCGTGGCATAGCAGGTAAAGCCGTCACCTGCAGTGCCGGCATCCCATATGGGCACTGGTTCAAGTCTGAGCTGTTCCACTTCCAATCCAGCTCTCTGCTATGACCTGGGAAAGCAATGGAAGATGGACCAAGTCCTTGGGCCCCTGCACCTGCATGGGAGACCTGGAAGAAGCTCCTAGCTCCTGGCTTCAGATGGGACCAGCTCTGGCCATGCAGCCATTTGGGGAGTGAACCAGTGGATGGAAGACCTCTCTCTCTCTCTTTGCTTCTGCCTCTCTATAACTCTGCCTTTCAAATAAATAAATAAATCTTTTAAAAATAAATAAAATAAGGACCCAGGAAATAATCTAAGCTCCAACTAGTCAAGTGCTATACAGTTGAACAGGAATAAGATAATAACCACAATGGAGTATAGCACATTAAACATGTTTAAATCTATGAGTTCACAATGAAACTAAAAAGCAAACAAAAAAAAACCTTTTCATTGGTCATTTCTCTAGGAAAACAATTCATTATTTTGAAAACTGGTGAACAGAATGAAAAAATATTTATCGTACCTCTTCTATATGATTTATAACTACAGTTAGCTAAATAGGTAACTTCTCATTATATAAATACTTCAGTAAGGAATGACATGACTAGAATGTGAACATCATGAAACAACCACAAATGAATTAACAAGTGTGGGCAATAATCATCAACTAATAACAACTCAAAAAATGATGTGTGTAAATCTGTTGATAGGAATGAATATTTTTTCAGACATTATTTAGAACTGCCCCAGTACAACCATAATAAAAAAAACTAACGAATCTATACTGAATTCTTTTATTTTCTTAAATTCTTCACAGATAATGCACTCATTTATTGCCTGTACTATGGGCAGCAGGCATCCACTGCTCCCTATTCCAAACTTTTATGTATCACTGATTATATAACCTCTTTTAGAAATACTCAAAACCATCTGTAAAGTAGTTTCAGGGTTGGTTGGGAATCAACACTGAATCTGCATGCAATTTACAGAAAATGAAAGAGAGAAAGAATCATGCTTAAAAAAAAATAAAACACCACGCAGATGCAATCAGAAAAATGCAAAATGTGAGAAAACTGTAGGAAAAATGACCTAGTTTCTTGTAAGGAAACTGTAAGAAAACAAAACCTAGAGAGGTAAAAGGGAGATGTATAACTAAATCCGTGGATCTTATCTGAATTTCTTACTTGGTTCTCAATTTGAATTTTTTAAAAATTAAGGAAATGTTAAAGAAAATAAAGTATATTATTTAGAGATAGTCAACTGATTTCTCTGACATCTGACCAAATGTTGATTTCCTTTCTTTTGAACTTAAGAAGAACCACAAAAGGCCAATGCAGCACAAAAACAGAGTACAAGTCAACAAAAGGAAAAGTTGGGGCTGGCAATATGGTTTAATGGGTCAAGCTGCCGCCTGCAGTGCCAGCATCCCCTACTGGCGCCAGTCTGAGTCCTGGCTGCTCCACTTCCGATCCAGCTACCTGCTAATGGGTCTGGAAAAGCTGCAGAGAATTGCCCAAGTGCTTGGGCCTCTGCCCTGTGGGCAACCCAGATGGAGCTCCTGACTCCTGGCTTTGGATCAGTACAGCTCTGGCTGTTGCAGCCATTTGTAGAATGAACCAGCAGATGTCTCTCACACTCTCTGTAACTTTGTGTTTCAAATAAATAAATCAATCTTAAAAAAAAAAACTTAAGAGAGCCTTACCCACAACTCCAAACATCAATGGCTGGTGTATACCGCTCTTCTCCCAGTAGTAGTTCTGGAGGTCGGTACCATAGAGTAATAACTTTGTTTGTATAAGGGCGACTGAAATGTAAAAAATAACCATGACATAAATTTACCATAACTTCTGATGAACAATATTCACATATAATTAAATGAAATAGGAATAGCTGTCAATTAAAGATGAGATTAAAAAAGTTCTATAACAACGTAAGGGACTAAAACTAAACTGTGAATAACTTTCTTTGCAAAATAACTTTCATTCCAATCTAGAGTAATTTATTTAGCCCAAAGCTGACTCAAGAATTTATACAGGTTTTACTAAAAATCTAGGTATTAAGTAATCAGATAATTAGGAAACTCTGAGAGTTATTGCAACTTGAATACTAGAATATACAAGATCAAAGGGATTCTTTCTATTCCCCACATGTAATTTTGATGAATACCTCACCTCTCTTCAGAGTTATAGAGCCGAGCAAGTCCAAAATCTGCTAGTTTGATTTGCCCACTGTAAGATAAAAAAACAATTATTTTTGTAAGTAACAGCAGCCGCCTCCAAACTAAACCTGAAAAGTCAAGCACCAATTTAAAAATCAAAGGAATTATAAAAACTAATTTTACCCTTTGCTCTATTCTTTCTACTCTTTCTGGTCTCTCTATCCATGCAGTTTCTTTTGACTACTTCAGTTTACAATGCCTTAGGCTTTTTGTTGAACAGCTACTGCAGTTTTGGATTGAACCAAACATTTCTTTTATTTCTTGGTAAACAACAGTGCCTAGAACCTGCTGGATTAAATATTTATTATTGGAGGTTGTTTTGGGTTAAAATAAATTTAAGAGGCCTAATAAAATCAGTCCATAACCCTTGATTAGTTCTGGTTTGAAGAAACTAGCTGTAAAGACATTTTTTGAGGTAATTAAAAAATATAAAATATAGACAGGGTCTCAGAAGATGCTAGAGAATATTTAATTTTGTTGCAGTATTTAGGAACAAATGTAATATCTAATTTATCTCAGGCAGAAAAATAAGAAGCAAATATGGTAAAATTATTTGTAGAGTCTCAATTTTCTTATAATTTTGACATTTTTCATAATAAAAAAATAAATAACAACTTGGCAGTTATAAGTTTTTTCAAAAACTCTTTTTCAGTGATTTATTAGGATTAGAGCTGTGAGCTGAGCAAACAATTTTTATGATGAATGAAGCCCTTTCTACTAACATCCTGCCTTTATCTCCTATGCCACAAAAATTCAGATTATCAACTTAGGTGGGTTTTCACTTTCACCTGGTGAGTTTGTTAAACAGACTGTGGGGGCTGGCATTGTGTCATACTGGGTACACCTGTGACACCAACATCCCATATGGGTGCTGGTTTGAATACCAGCTGCTCCATTTCTGATCCAGCTCCTTGCTAATGTCCTGGGAAAAGCAGTGGAAGATGGCCCCTGTGTTAGGCCCCTGATGCCCACATGGGAAACTCCAAAGAAGTTCCTGGCTCCTGGCTTTGGCTTGGCCCAGGTTCTTGGCTTCGGCCTGGCTCAGCCCAGGCTGTTAAGGCCATCTGGGGAGTGAACCAGTGATGGAAGGTCTCTTTCCCTCTGTCTTTCCTTCTCTCTTTCAAATAAATAAATATATCTTTAATAAAAACAGATTCCTGGTTCCCATTCTCAGAGATGCTGATTTGGTAGGTAAAGGGCTCATAAATCTACACTTCCAACAAGTCCACATGTGAGACCAATACAGCTTCTCTGAGAAATATACTTTGAGAATCACTTCTTAAAGGGATCACAATCACATTTTGCTGTGCTTACTATTCTATCTTTGCCATGATGTCAAGGAATATTTATTTATAACACAAAATGTTAGGAAACTAGAAACCATTTAGTAATTATTTTGATTAATCAGTCATCTAAATATGTATAGCTTATTTAATCATCTTTATAGCCTTGTTACCTCTTGGGAAATGAAAAGCCAGCTCACTCTTTTGTAAGTGCCTGATTGCTCACATCAGGAAGAGATGGCTAAGAGACTGCTAGGAAATATTCCTCAAAGTATGAACAATGGGATGAAATAATAAAAGAAGGTAATTACTGGCAATAAAATTCTACATTCAATCAACCTATCATTCCTAGAAAAGACACCTTAACCACCTGCCCTGAACATTAATTATATTAACTTAGAAGCAAATTCTAAGAAAAGCAAAAAGTAAGAAATAGAGGAACACACTGTGGGCACAGCAAGCTAAGATGCTGCTGGGATACCAGCATCTCCTATCAGAGTACCTAGAATTGACTCCCAGCTACTCTGCTTCTGATCCAGCTTCCTCATATTGCATCCTGGGAGGCAACAAGGAATGGTTCAATTGCTTGAGCTCCTGCCACCCACTCGGGACACATGGATGGAGTTCCTGGTTCCTGACTTCAGACTGGCCCAGCCCTGGGCATTGCGGGCATTTGGGAAGTAAATAAGTGGACAGAAGAGCTCACTTTCTCTCTCTCTGTTGCTCTTTCAAGTAGATGAAAATAAATAAAACATTTTTGTAAAAAAGTAAATAATTAATTTATAGTGAGACAAAGTACTCCTTAAATTTCTTGGCATCTTTATTGAGAGTCTGAGGTGACCTAAGACTTAAGGCACATAGTAGGATTAAACATGAAAGATACATAGTTATGGAAATTAGGCTACACCTAAATATCACCAGCACCCAGCATATTTCCTAACTGGCTCATACTAAAGTAATAAATAAATGTTTCTTAGATAAAATTAATCTGCTATACACATCTGAGACCACTTATACTGACAACTGCTTTTCCTCCCAATGATCTCATTAAGATGATATATGAAGTGTGGAAGTATTGGAAACCTTGGGCTATATAAAAGAATAGAAACATCGGGGCCGGCGCTGTGGCTCAGTGGGTTAAAACCCTTGCCTGAAGCGCTGGCATCCCATATGGGTGCCGGTTCTAGTCCCAGTTGCTCCTCTTCCAATCCAGCTCTCTGCTGTGGCCCGGGAAAGCAGAAGATGGCCCAAGTCTTTGGGCTCCTGCACTCACATGGATAATCCGGAAGAAGCTCCTGACTCCTGGCTTCAGATCGGTACAGCTCCAGCTGTTGGGGCCATCTAGAGAGTGAACCAGCAAATGGAAAACCTCTCTTTCTGTCTCTACCTCTCTGTATAACTCTTTCAAATAAATAAAATAAGTCTTTAAAAAAAAGTACACATTCCCAAATATTAAAAGAATAGAAATGTCATCAAATTGTTAATATCCTGTTTTACAGGAATAGGACAAATATAGGGAGATGCAGGGCATCCTTTCTGATTGGGTTTAACTGCTTTTTTTTTTTTTTTTGGACAGGCAGAGTGGACAGTGAGAGAGAGACAGAGAGAAAGGTCTTCCTTTTACCGTTGGTTCACCCTCCAATGGTCGCTGCGGCTGGCACACAGCGCTGATCCAAAACCAGGAACCAGGTGCTTCTCCTGGTCTCCCATGCAGGTGCAGGGCCCAAGCACTTGGGCCATCCTCCACTGCCTTCCTGGGCCACAGCAGAGAGCTGGCCTGGAAGAGAGGCAACCGGGACAGAATCCGGCGCCCTGACCGGGACTAGAACCCAGCGTGCCGGCACTGCAGGCGGAGGATTAGCCTATTGAGCTACAGCACCGGTCCTCAACTGCCTATTGACAAGACCTTCAAGTATGTGATGCTTCTATTTCCTCCCTCAAATTTCCTCCTCACAGGTCAAGTATCCCTCACATTTTACTCTTTTTGCTAAGCAGCCTGGATCCTTGGTCAATTATCTAAACTATTGTCCTTGTAATAACCATTACTTGTGATCTTTTGATATATTTAACCCATAAATTCCTAATTCTGGATCAATAGAAAATTTTGCTTTTACTGATTTACCTAGAAAGTTAAACACAAGTTACAGTACAAAAACCATACAGTCATATCACTTGGCGGGAATGCAAAATGTATACTTTCCTCTTCTCACTTAAGTACTGAATGTTGTTGGTTAGTCCTTAAACTTGTCTTCAGAGAGCAACATCTCCTATTCTGCTTATCTGTCACTATAAACCTTTAGCATTCTCCTTAATGCCCTAATCCATCCCTTATCCTCTCTCAGTAAACGACCTTCTTCAATGAAAAAAGAAAAATCCTCAAATGAGATTAATGTCCTACCATTCCTATGAACTCACTCACTTTCCTCTTTACCTTCAATTATAGGAAAAGTATGTCCTTCTCAATTTTTTGGTCCAAGGATGGTCAATCCTTCTAATCTATGGCCTTGATCTCATCTCCTCTAATGTTCCTTTGTATTATTTTGGTTCTTTCCTGAATCTTCAACTTCTCCCTTTCCAATGATATTCTTTTCTTTTTTTTTTTTAAAGATTTATTTATCTACTTGAAAGTCAGAGTTATACAAAGACAGAAGGAGAGGCAGTGAGAGAAAGAGAGGTCTTCCATCCACTGTTGCACTCCTCAATTGGCCGCAACGGTCAGAGCTGCACCAATCCGAAGCCAGGACCTTATTCCGGGTCTCCCACATGGGTGCAGGGGCCCAAGGACTTGGGCCATCTTCTACTGCTTTCCCAGGCCATAGCAGAGAGCTGGGTCAGAAGTGAAGCAGCCGGGTCTCCAACCAGTACCCATATAGGATGCTGGCATTGCAGGCGGCGGCTTTACTCACTCCGCCACAGCGCCAGCCCCGATATTCTTTTCTTTTAGCATTTAACTATGTTCAAATCTCTGCCATCCTTAAAATAAACTAAAAATTAAGGATGTGACTATCACTTCCTTCCCATTAATTGTGCTACTCACTCCCTCAATCTGCTCCATACCCTTTGCTTCAACTGCCATCACCATTGACCTTTTACTTTTCAGATTCTTTTCTTCGGTCTTGTAATTTGTCTGCATCATCTGTTGCTATGACTGCTTTCTTTTTACACCTGCCTATCTTGAATTCATGATTTTTTTTTAATTTTCTTCCTATCTCTTTGTTTCTCTTAGTCCCACTTCTGCTGTTTTTTCCATGTTTAGTAACTCCCAAATCTATAGTGAGTTTGGAGCTCCCATATAACCATATGCCTATTAAATATCAACATTCTGTATACACAACACACATATTGAAGAGACTCACTTCTCAACCTACCCATACTCTTTCTATATTCTTTATACTGATTGGTAGGCCCACCAATATAGTTTGTCTTACAAGTCAGAAATCTGCAATTTATCTTACTTTCTTTTATTTATTCCCAGCTATTCATGAACTCGCCAAAGCCTACTGATCTACCAAGCCTACACTGTGTACCCCTATTAGCAATGCCTGACTAGTTCAAGAAGGTCTCCCTTCCTCCAGTCTATCACTATATAGGAATCATTAGTGATCTTTCTAAAATAGAGGATTTGTGTCTCTCCTCTATCTAAAATTTGGTCTCATCTAGATTTGTAGAATTAAAACACAACGAACATCATGGAGTCCTGCTCTGCTCTTCTCCCTTTCCGGTTAACTGCTCTCTTCCTTGCCCCACTGATGACTCCTCACCATGTTTTCCAGGCCATCTCACTCAGAGGCCTCTGGGTAGATAGACCAAGTGAGTAAGGCCAGAGGCCTGATGGATCAGATTAGAACATGGAATCTCTGCATCTTGATTAGTAACCTGGGGAGGGAGTTCAATTTAGAACTGAACCTCATCAACTGCCTGACCATGAGAGAATCAAAGGAGCCTGAACTATCAGAAAGGATACCAAGCAATTGGTTACCAATTACTCCTTGCCCTAAGAAATCTCCCCATGAGGAAAGGAAACTGAAGAACGCACACCAATACTTCAGGCCAGAAAGCTGAAAGCTGATAGTCATCAAGTGTTCTTTTTAAAAATATTTATCTTAAAGATGGCATAACTATAGACAGAAAGAGAAAGAAAAAAATATCTTCCCTCTTTGAGTTCACTCCCTAAATATCCCCAATAGCTGGTGAGTGAGCCAGGCTGAAGCCAAGAGCCAGGAACTCCATTTGGGTCTCCTACATAGGTGGCAGGACCCAAACATCATCCACTGCCTTCCCAGGTGCATTGGCAGAAAAGTGGATTGGAAGCAGATGAGCCAGGACTTGAACTGGTGCTCCCATAAGGCAGGTGGGCATCCCAAATGACAGCTTAACTCACTATGCCATAACCTGTACCTTTGTTTTTTTGAAAGAGAAAACACATTTCCATCAACTGGTTCACTATCCAAATCCCCAGCTAGGGCAAGGCCGGTGTAAAGCCAGGAGCTGGGAACAAAATCAAGATCTCCCCTATGGGCGGTTAGGACCTAATTCTTGAGCCATTACTGCTGCCCTCCATGGTCTGCATTAGCAGAAGACTGGAGTCACAAGTGACAGCTGGGTATTGAATCTACGGTACTCCCAAGTGGGACATGGGACTTCTTAACTGCCAGGCAAATGCTCCCCTTACCATCAAGTTATTTATGAATTATTTAATATGAATGGAGTTACCAAACTACAACTTTAATGAGAATTGTGAGTCACAAAGATAGCAACAGGAAAGAATAATATTTTTACACTATGCTTGTCTCATAATAAGGATTTAAGTACAATTTAGAATAATGCATGTATAATTAAATGTATAATTAAAATAAAAAAAACAAACCAGAACCTCATCAACTACAAAGTTGAAGCTCCTTAGTAGACTGTACCAGATCTCTAAATTGCCTCCTTGTAGCCATTTGGCTTCATCTCTCGCCACTATGTGTTTTATTCTTCTTGTTCTAGCAAAACCAACTTGCTTACAGTTTTCCGGACATGTTATGTTTGTCATGCTTATGTGCTTTTCTGTGCATGCAGCTTCCTTTGCTTAAAAATCTGATCTCCCATTGTCAGTCTTTCAGGTAAATTCTTATTCATTCCTCATCAAGGCTGCATCTTCCCAGATGCTCCCAAATTCAAGGAAGAAAATGGGCTTAATAAATGTTTACTGAATGTACAATTTGTTTAGCAACCCTACAAAACTCTGAATACCACAGTGACCAATCATATGAGGCTTTTAAGGCTAAAACCATGACAACCCTAGATAACCCTCCATTGATGGTTATTCTATTCCAGAAAGCAGGAAATGTGTCATATCATTTCATATTACTATCTAGTTAATGCTTGTTAGTTTAACAGAAATGTTTAAAACAATGAGCGAATCAGACAAAGATGGATATAAAAACCCAATTACCTTAAGAAACCAAACACTACCTTGACTTTAGTGGTACTAGACTCGTTCTTTATCCCAACAGGGAGGAATATAACCAAAGACTACTGGACATAATGCAATTAATTTCATCAATGCAGTGTGGGCACATAGAAAGCAGATGATAAAATCTTCTGAAGAGCCAGTGCCGTGGCTCACCAGGCTAATCCTCTGCCTTGCAGCGCCGGCATGCCGGGTTCTAGTCCCGGTCGGGGCACCGGATTCTGTCCCGGTTGCTCCTCTTCCAGCCCACCTCTCTGCTGTGGCCAGGGAGTGCAGTGGAGGATGGCCCAAGTGCTTGGGCCCTGCACCCTATGGGAGACCAGGATAAGCACCTGGCTCCTGCCATCGGATCGGCGCGGTGCACTGGCCGCAGCGCAGCGGCCACAGCAGCCATTGGAGGGTGAACCAACGGCAAAAGGAAGACCTTTCTCTCTGTCTCTCTCTCTCTCACTATCCACTCTGCCTGTCAAAAAAAAAAAAAAATCTTCTGAAGAATTAACACCTATTAATTACCAGAGTCCTGACTGTTTATACTATTAAAACCTGGGATAGAAAGGCCAATCACCAACTATATGTGTGTCTGCATGGCAATAACTAAGAAAGACTCAAAGATAGCTACAGGAACAAAAGTATTTCTCCTCACTAAACAAGAGGACTATCAATCAGAACTCAACATGTTTTTTAATTTGCTTAGGGCTACATTATTATTTAGTGACTAGCAAAAAGCTTTCATTCATATGGGACTTGAGTGAGTCTCTACCTTTGTTAATCCTTACCAACATTGAGTCTGGAGGCTCTGCTGATTAGAGTACCTCTCTCCATCTAACATGTTCCTATGGTACAAACATCAGATTATATAAATGCAAAAAATATACTACTGGGCCTACCTATAATCCAAACTAGCTGTAACTCAGAAGAGAAAGTAGTTAACCAATTTGGTTACTATGTTACCTGTTATTCAGCAAAATGTTAGAACACTTAATATCCCGATGCAGGAAATTCTTTTTGTGACAGTAATCCAATCCTTCCATCAGCTGTTTCATGAATGACTTGATATGGTCCTCAGAAAAGTGCACCAAACCAGATTCTAGCAGTCCCATTAAGTCATGGTCCATGTATTCAAATACAAGGTAAAAGGCACCTGTGTAATAAGGGAAAAAATTAAAAACAAGAAACAAAGGATGCTGAAATCACACTGCCTCAAATTTAAATATAATTTTGGAGTCGACCCCAAGGCTGTCTTTATATTATAGATGAAGAAAGTAAGACTAAGATTCATTGAAAAATTTGCCTTCTTTCATAATAACTACCAGAAGCCATCTTAATTAAATTAACCTCTGACTCTTAATCCAGTGCTCTTTGGACTACTTATATATTGAGGGAACAATTGTCATGATCCGTATGTATTACTAGACTTTCATGAGCTAAGTCAATCAGTAAATTATGGACCTTGGGACAAATCCAGTCTGCTGCCTGTTATAAATAAAGTTCTATTTGTAAAACAACAACGCCAATTTGTTACCTATTGTTTACTTCTGTTATGTCTTTATTTTAGTTAATAGGACTCACATAATATGCCAGGGGTCACACAGTTTATTTGGAATAAATTACTAAAATTCATAGTATTTAAGAATTAAAAGATGAATCATCTAATTCATCATGCAGATAAAGAGTGAGAAGTGCCGGCGCCGTGGCTCAACAGGCTAATCCTCCGCCTTGCGACGCCGGCACACAGGGTTCTAGTCCCGGTCGGGGCGCCGGATTCTGTCCCGGTTGCCCCTCTTCCAGGCCAGCCCTCTGCTGTGGCCCAGGAGTGCAGTGGAGGATGGCCCAGGTGCTTGGACCCTGCACCCCATGGGAGACCAGGATAAGCACCTAGCTCCTGGCTCCTGCCATCGGATGAGCGCGGTGCGCCGGCCGCAGCGCGCTGTCCGCGGCAGCCATTGGAGGGTGAACCAACGGCAAAAGGAAGATCTTTCTCTCTGTCTCTCTCTCTCTCACTGTCCACTCTGCCTGTCAAAAATAAAATAAAATAAAATAAAAAAAAAAAAAAAAAAAAGAGTGAGAAGTATGTTAAGAGAATAGTTGTGACTTAAAATCCACACTCTTTCTACTTTTGGCAGAGTACATGACAGAGGCAAATACTGTGACATAATAAAAATTAGACTGGTGATATAATGATCTATCCAGTCTAAAATTCTTCCTACTAGCAGACATTTGGGGCAGTAGTTAAGACATCACTTGGGATGGCCACACTGGATATTGGAATGCCTAGATTTGAGTCCCAGCTCTGCTCCTGATTCTAGTTTGCTGCTAAGGTACACCTTGGGTGGCAGCAAGTGATGGCTGAAGTAGCTGGGTCCCTGCCACCCACATGGAAAACCTAGACTGAATTCCCAGCTCTTGGCTTTGACCTGGCACAGCCCCAGCTGTTGCAGGCATTTGGGGAATGAACTAGTGGACAGGAGATCTGTCTCTCTTTCAAATAAATAAAATAAAATAGGCTTAAAAAAATAAAATTCTATTAGTAGCAAAATGGTAGGAATTCTAAATCTAGGGGGTAGGTTACAAGGAATCTTTGAGCTTCCTGAAATAGTATGCATAATTTTAAACACTTTTTCTTTCCTTAAAATGTTCAAAGAGGTCCATGACCCAATAAAATTAATAAACAATGCATTAAAGGAATATTTTATAGGGTTTAACCTAAGACCTTACACAAATGAATAAGAAAAAATTGGTTTAAAACTGCAGAAGAGTCTTTAAAAAAATAAAACTGTAGAAGATAAGCAGATAAAGGACATCTCAGAAATGAGAAAGTAAGTAAAACTAAAAAACACAACAAAAAACCTCAGAAGTAAATACAAGGAATGCAATCCAGAATAGTATCAAGCACTTCATCTATCCAGATGACAATGTTTTAAAAAGATGCAATCATGTATTGTTTAACTACAGGAATACTCTGTGAGAAATGTGTTATCAGGAAATTCTGACATGTGAAAATCAGATGAACTTACACAGACTTACTTAGTATTGCTTACTACACACCTACGATCTATGATATACAAGGCACATTAGTTTCACGGAAAAATGAAATTAAAACAAGTTTGTTCTATGCAAAAAATTTTGAAACCTATGCAGTTTTTTCATAATACACATTTTTCTGTGAGCTTTTAAAAGACTCCTTAAATATTGTTGGATATGCAGTCTGTTGTGGACCAAACAACATCATGAGGTACAAGACTATACTCAACACTGGGTAAGATAAAGGGTGATGGGAACTCACTGATGAGAAATAAATTGTTACTATCATTTTTTATAAGCAATCTAACATTAAATATGAAAATATCCTTGAACAAATAACTCCATATCTAAAAAGTTATACTAAGAAAATAAATCATAATACAAAAATTATGTACTACCAAAGACACTCAAGGCAGTGTTACTAAAATAGTTTTTTTCAAAATAATTTTTAACCTATTTTTATTTATTTGAAAGACAAAGAGAAAGAGAGAGAGAGCAAGACTTTAAACCTATTGGTTTACTCTTCAAATGCCCACCACAGCTGAGAATGGGCCAGGCAGAAGCTAGGGGCCAAGAACTCAATTCAGGACTCCCACATGGGCAGCGAGGGCCCAACTACTTGAGCCATAACCTTCTGCCTTCCAGGGGATATTAGCTGGAATTGGAAGCAGAGCCCAGACTCGAACCCAGGCACTTCAATATGAGATACATGTATCTTAAGTGCTGACTTAATGGCTGTGACAAACACCCACCCCTATTATAATATAAAAACTGATAACTAGTGGCTGGTGTTGTGGTGTAGTGGGTTAAGTTGCCACCTATGATGACAACATCCCATATCAAAGTGCAGATTCGAGTCCTTGGTACTCCACTTCTAGATCTCTACCAATGCTCCTGGGAAGGCAGCAAAAGATAGCCCAAAGGTTTGGGCCCTTGCCAACCATGTGGGAGACCCAGATGGAATTCTAGGCTCCTGGCTTTGGCCAATGCCCCAGCCACTTAGGGAGTGAACCAGTAGACAAAGGGACTGGGTGGAAAAATAATTTGGATATGTTTCTTAATGCTATTAAAACATGCTAATAATATGAGAAATTGCTTGTTGCTTGTGATAAGTTATACATTAAATATACTTTGACCTCTGTTATTAAAACAAATATAATATGTACAGTAGAAACTACCAGAAGTAAATATACCAAAATGTTAATATATGGTAGCTTTCCATGGTATATTGGGATGAAGTTAGAGAAAAGTGATTGCCATCTTATTTTATTCTTTTATAGTTTCAATTTTTCCACAACGGTATGAATTACACACATTGATTGGCTTACTGTCTTATAATATTTTATTTGTTAAAAAACAATTATTTATTTATCTGAAAGCAGTTACAGAGAGGGAGGCAGGCCAGGGTGGAGTGTGTGTGTGTGTGTGTGTGTGTGGAGAGAAAAACTGATCTTCTATCCACTAGTTCACTACCCAAATGGCCCCAATGGCTGGGGCTGGGCTAAGCCAATGCCAAGAACCAGGAACTCCATCCAGGTCTTCCACATGGATGGCAGGGCCCAGGCACTTTGGTCATTTTCTGTTACCTTTCCAGGAGCATTAACAGGGAGCTGGATTGGAAGCAGAGCAGCCAGGACTTGAACCGGCACTCGAATATGGAATGCCAGTGTCACAGGCAGCAGCCTATTTTAACCCACTGTGCCACAACGCCAGCCCCTTATAAATTTGTAAAAGAGCTTAAGCAATACATAGAAAATTATTTAAATGGTACAAAATGGCATCAATGAAAAATAAGCCCCTCCTCAGAAGCAACAAATTAGCATTTTCTTCTGTGTCCTTACAGAAACTAGCTACATGTATCCTATAAAAAGCAGAAAAAATTTTAAAATTCCCAGAAATACATCTAGTATACTTTAAACAAAAAATAGTTATTTGAATAGTAGAGTGACAGAGAAACAAAGACATGGCGGAATTTTCCATATGATGGTTCACTTCCCAAATGGTCATTACAGCCAGGGTTGGAACAGGCCAAAGCCAGGAGCCAGGAACTCCATCCAGATTTCCCATGTGGTACTTGAGCCATCATCTACTGCTTTACACGGAATTAGTAGGGAGGTGGTTCAGAAGCACAGCAGCCAGGACTCAAACTGGCACTGATATGGGATGTGGGTGTCCCAAGTGGCAGCTTCACTTGAAGCACTACAATGCCCATTCATTCCTACTATTTCTTAATTCTATTCATATTAATTTGCCTCAATATTATTGTATAATCAAAATTTCATTTTATTTGCTTTAAAACTATCTCCATTAAGCTCAAGATATGCTGTTCCCCAAGGCATAACATTCTTATGGTTCTGTAAATAAACCCAATTTTACTTTAGTCATTGCCTCCTAGCTTTATATACTTCAATCAAATTCTCTTTTACTACGCCAGACTATATTCATAGATGCCATATCATCACTTGACCCTGAAATCTACTGCCCACCTCTAAACCTTCAGAATTGCTTTAATAAAAGTAGACTGGGGAATGAGTGCTTGGCACAGCAGCTTAAGTCACTACATGTGATGCCTATAACCCATGTCAGAGTGCCTGGTTCAAATCCCAGGTAGTACTATTTCTAATAGTACTATTTCTAATAGTACTATTTCTAATCCAGCATCCCACTAATATGCATCCTGGGAGGCAGTAGATGACTCAAGTACTTGAGTCCCAGCCATCTACCTGAGAGATATGGTTAAGAGCACTGGACTCCTGGCTTCAGCCTGGCCTAGCCCTGGCTGTTGCAGGCATTTGGGGAGTGAACCAGTAGAAGGACAACCTCTGTCTACCTTTCAAATAAAATTTAAAGAATAATAAAAGTAGGTTGGATTATGTCATATGTAGATTACTTCAAACTAAGTGTGGAAATAATAAACAATTTTCTCTCTCAAGCAAACACATAAGTTAACAATTCCAGGAAATCAAACCACTGTGTGAACCTCCTGATAAAGACTGTTTTAGAAATAAATGTGGCCCAGTTGTTGTGTAGCAGTTTAAGCCCCTGCCTGAGACACCCACTGGCATCCAATACGGGGTGCTGGTTTAAGTCCCAGTTGCTTCACATTCAATCCAGCTCCCTGCTATTGAGTCTGGGAAACCATGGAAGATGACCCAAGTGCTTGGGCCCCTGTCCCCATGTGGGAGACCTGGAAGAAGCTCCTGGCTCCTGCCTTTGGCCTGGCCCAGCCATTGTGGTCATTTGAGGAGTGAACCAGTGGATGCAAGATCTCTCTCTCTCTCTGTAACTCTGCTTTTCAAACAAATAAATAAATCTAAAACAAAACAAAAAACACAAAAAAACCCTGTTATGAATTCTAAAATGCATTAATGTAAAATTACATAAAAATATGGATACATATAGACAATAACCAGAAGCAATGATGTAAAAATGATAGTAACTGATTAACTTGGCTTTAATTTCCACTACTATTTTATAATTTGAAAAAAAAAAAAACAGAAAGAGAGCGGGAAAAGAGAGGCTTCAAAAACTTGAGAAAAGTTGATTGGCAGAACATCTTATATTATTTACCTGCAGGCTTTATTAGATTTTACAGCAGACTCTACCTACCTAATGCATATTTGACTAATTAAGAATGATTTTCAGAAGTATAGAGTATTTTGATGAAGAGTGGACATTTTATAAAACAAGCACTGTTCAGCACAAAAGCAATCTGCCAACATCTTAATTCTGCTATGGGAATATAGATAGAAACCAGCCAATCTATCTGAAAATTCAAAAAACAAGCAAAAGAAAGAAAAACAAGATTTTGCTAATCTACCATGTAGAAACGTGATTCTTTGCTGTACCTTTGTCCTTCTTGAAATCCAATGCATCTTGTTTATCTGTGACAATTTCCTTCATGTTAACAACACTCCGATGGATTAACTGACGAAGAATTTTGATCTCACGAATGGCTGTGATTGGGAAGCCCTCTTTCTCATTGTCTAGTCTCACCTTTTTTAGAGCCACCAGTTCTCCTGCCAAACAAATTCAAAGTGTTATCATAATCAATTAGCATTTTTTAGTCACCATTATAAACCAACAATACATATTTTACCCTGAAAGATAGCCTTTGATTTCTTTTTAAGCCTTAGGAATTTCTCCTCTCTCTTTCAGATTTACGTATTTTATTTGAAAGGCAGAAGGATAGAGAAAAAGTAAAAGTAGAGAAACTAGGGGAGGAGGACATCTATCTGCTGCTAGTTCTTCCCCTGAGTGACCACAATAGCCAGGAAAAAGCCAGGAGCCTGGAAATCTACCCAGGTCTCTCATGTCGGTGGGCAGGTCACCTTCTACTGCTTTCTCAGGCCTATTAGCAGGGAAATGGATAGAAAGCAGAGCATTCAGAACTCAGTAACAGATGCCAGCATCATAAATAACTATTTAACCTGTTGCATCACAACAATGGCTCCACTGGAGTTTATTTTTAATTCACTATTCAGATAGGCCTAAAAATATTCCATTATTGAAATATATCAAGAATGGGCTTTTGGCATAGCAGTTAGACACCACTTTGGATATCCACATTGCATATTGGAGTGTATATATTTGAGTCTCAGCTCCACTCTTGATCCTAGCTTCTTTCTGGCAGATGGCTCAAGTAGTTATTCCCTGATACTCATAAGGGAGACCTGGGTTGACTTCCTGGCTTTTGGCATTGGCCTGGCTTAGTCTTGGCTGTTGTGGGTATTTGGGGAGTGAAGCAGGATAGGCAATCTCTTTGTGACTATCTGTCTCTCTTTCAAATAAATAAAGAATGGAAAATTTTTTAAAAATATAATTCAAATAATTCATTTTATCTTCAAAAAAGATCTCTATTCCCTAACAAACACCTATAAACTTTATTTGTTAAAAAAAATTGTTAGCTCTCTGCTCTCCTCTCTTGCTTGTTCCTCTCCTCCCTTCCCCTCCCCTCCCCTCTCCTCTCTCTGTCTCTGTCTCTCTCTCTCTCTTTTTCCTTCCTTCTCTCTCTCTTTTTCCTTCCTTATTCCTTCCTTCTGGCCTGCTGGATTTTCCCCAATAAACCCTTTTCCTTAACATAAAATAAACAAACAAACAACAAAAAAAACAAATTAAAAAAAAATTAGCAAGCTATAGAATGTTTCAAAAAGAGATTTTGCTTTTGTTTAAAGATTTATTCAGTTATTTACTTGAAAGGCAGAGTGGCAGAGAGATCTGTCATCGCTGGTTTTCTCCAAAGGGCCACAATAGCTGGAGCTGGGCTAGAATGAAGTCAGGAGCCTGGAACTCCATATGCATTTCTCACATGGGTTGCAGGGGCTCAAGTCTTCGGGCTGCTACCCACTGTTTTCTGTGGCATATTAGCAGGGAGCTGGATCAGAAGTAGAGCAGCCAGGACTAAAACTGGCACTCTCAAACAGGATGCCAGTGTGTCAAGCAGAGGCTTAACATACTGTGCCACAATGCCCACCCCAAAAAGAGGGCTTTAAAACAGTAATGGGGTGGGTATTATGACCCAACAAATTAGGATGCTACTGTATCCAGTTCAAGTCCTGGCTATTCTACTTCTGATGCAGCTGCCTGCCAATGCACCTGGGAAGCAGATCTCAAGTACTTGAATTCCTGCCTTCCATTTGGGAGATGTGGATGGAGTTCCTGGCTCCTGTATTCGGCCTGGCCCAGCCCTGGCCACTGTGATCATTTCAGGAGTGAACCAGCGGATGGATGATCTCTCTGTCGCTCTGCCTTTCAAATAAATCAATCAATCTTAGGAAAACATTTAAAACAGTAATAATTATTCAGTTGAGTCCTCCATATCTTTAAGTTCCATATCCATGAATTATTCAATCAATTATGGTTCAAAAATATTTGAGGGAAATAAAATTGTATCTGTACTTAACAAGTAAAAACTATTTCTCTTATCATTATACCTTAAAGAAGATAGTAAAACAACTATTCACAAAGCATTTATATTGTATTGGGTAATAGAAATCTGCTAGAGATGACTTAAAAGTACACCGCCACGACTCACTAGGCTAATCCTAGGAGACGCCAGCACACCGGGTTCTAGTCCCGGTCGGGGCACTGGATTCTGTCCCGGTTGCCCCTCTTCCAGGCCACCTGTCTGCTGTGGCCAGGGAGTGCAGTGGAGGATGGCCCAAGTGCTTGGGCCCTGCACCCTATGGGAGACCAGGATAAGCACCTGGCTCCTGCCATCAGATCAGCGTCGTGCGCCGGCCGCAGCGCACCGGCCGTGGCAGCCACTGGAGGGTGAATCAACGGCAAAAGGAAGACCTTTCTCTCTGTCTCTCTCTCTCCACTCTGCTTGTCAAAAAAAAAAAAAAAAAGAAAAGAAAAAAAAAGTACACAGGAGGGCATGGATAGGTATATGCAAATACTATGCCATTTTATAAAAGAAACTTGGAAGTATCTGCAGATTTTGTCATGGGAAAGGGATGTCCTGGACCCAATGCCACAGAGTTAATAAGGATGTCCTGGAACTCATCCCTAGTAGATAATATATTCTTTTGGGACACTTTATTTGCTCTAAATCCAATTTGCATAAAAGACATTAGCATTGCTAAATTGTTAATTCTGACAGCTAAACTTTGTAGAAATATTTACCAGTTCCAAAAAAAAAAAAAAAAAGAAAGAAAGAAAGAAAGAAATATTTACCAGTATCTTTGTCCTTGGCTTTATATACTTGGCCATAGGTTCCCTCACCAATAATCCCAATGATGTCAAATTTGTCCACACAGCGCTTCCCCCAGTCGCTTTCAGTTTGCCTTCTCTCTCCATACCGTGGACAACAAATTCTAAAACAAAAACAGCAAAAGGTTATCCTTTTATAATGATTTCAATACCTCCTGTACCTTCTATGAACTTTTTTTAAAAAAAGACAGATATTAAATGATATAGAATAAATAGTTTAGTCTCTTACAGTGGCTAAGAGTTCTGGATTCTAGCAAGACATAACAATCAAATGAATTTTGCTTATTTTCTGACCTCTCAAGTACTGCCTTCAACTATAAAATGAAAAGAGAATCCGTAAATCATAGGATACTATGAAAATAGGAAACTTTGGCAATAATATATTTTCAATATATATATATATATTTTTTTTTTGACAGGCAGAGTGGATAGTGAGAGAGAGAGACAGAGAGAAAGGTCTTCCTTTGCCATTGGTTCACCCTCCAATGGCTGCCGCGGACGGCGCGCTGTGGCCGGCGCACCGTGCTGATCCGATGGCAGGAGCCAGGTGCTAGGTGCTTTTTCCTGGTCTCCCATGGGGTGCAGGGCTCAAGCACTTGGGCCATCCTCCACTGCACTCCCGGGCCATAGCAGAGGGCTGGCCTGGAAGAGGGGCAACCGGGACAGAATCTGGCACCCCGACCGGGACTAGAACCCGGTGTGCCAGCGCAGCAAGGCGGAGGGTTAGCCTGTTGAGCCACGGCGCCGGCCTAATATATTTTTATTATTAAAAGAAGAGCCTTAATAATCAGAACATCAGACCAAGTTCATACTACATTTATGGCACGGAAATTTATATGCTTTAAAAAAGCCAGTGCTATGGTATAGCAGGTAAAGCCGCTGCCTGCAGTGCTGGCATCCCATACGGGTGCCGATTCAAGTCTCAACTGCTTTCTGATCTAGCTCTCTGCTATGGCCTGGGAAAGCAGCCGAAGATGGCCCAAGTCCTAGGGCCCCTGCACCCACATGGGAGACCCAGAAGAAGTTCCTGGCTCCTGGCTTCAGATCAGTGAAGCTCCGGCCATTGCAGCCATCTGGGGTGTGAACCAGCCAATGGAACACCTTTCTCTTTCTGCCTCTCTGTAACTCTGCCTTTCAAATCAATCAATCAATCAATCTTTAAAAAAAAAAAAGTACATTTGGGGCTGGATCGTGGTATTGCAGGTAAGCTGCTGCTTGTGTTGCTGGCGTCCTATATGGGTGCTGATTCAAGTCCTGGCTGCTACACTCCCAATCCAGCTCTCTGCTAATGTACCTAGGAAAGCAGTGGCAGATGGCCTGGATGCTTGGGCCCCTGCCACTAATGTGAAAGACCCAGGGAAATTCCTGGCTTCAGCCCGGCCTGGCCCTGGCAGTTGCAGCCATTTGGGGAGCAAACAAGTGGATGGAAGATCTCTCTGTCTCTCCCTCTCTCTTTGTAACTCTGCCCCTCAAATAAATACATACTTAAAAAACTCACATTTATTAATTTCATTAATATGTACATGGTTGACACATCATGAAAAAAAAGCTTTTCCTTCTTTGACATTTTTAGCAGAAACTAAAAAGATACAAAAAGGTCAGTGTTCAATATGTATGTGGATATGAGAATATATTTCTTATCTAAAAACACAGCTAGGTATTCATAGGTGCAGATAAATGGGTCTCATAGAAACACTTCTGTCCACTAAAATAAAATAAAAAATACACTTTAGGGCCAACCTTTTATGATCTTAATGGTATGGGTTTTGTAAGATACATGTGAGATTCAGGCTTAAAAGCAAGAAAAAAGCCTGTAATTAAGTATAGATCCCTCCAAAAACTTACTTTGGTCTCTTTTTATATGGTTGTTGAGGTGGTGTGATTGCCTTTGGTTCTGGAGAGTCTGGGGGGGATGGATCTCCACCAGGGAGTTCAGGAGGGAGAGGGAGGTCTGTGAGTAAATGTCGTGTCCTCTGTTCCTTCTCTTTCTTTACAGGTTTTGAAGGGAGAGATTCTTTTGGACTAAACAACAGAGGGGAAGAGAAGAAAAAGATTAATAATTATTTAAAAGATATGCAAAAAAAACTTTACAAAGAACATTATAATTATAAAATCTGGCTATCAAAGGATTATGAAGATTTTACTTTTGAGGAAAAAAACAACCTGCAATATAACAATAAAATGGAGTTGATTACGGCTAAAGATACTTAAATTTGCAAAAAGAAATCTACAGCATAATAAAAAACAATGAAATTTTGAGATATTACTTGTAGATCCTTTTATGAAACTCTGTCCTTCCTAAGATTCTATTATGATTTTTTGAGATGAAATAATATGAAGGAAATAAGCTATTAAATTAACAAAGTCTCGCTCCAGCACATGGAGTTCACCAGTTCTACTGTACATTTTAATCAACAAAGATTTGAATAATGAGAATGAGAGAATATTGAATAATGAGAGCTCAACAATTTTAACACATTACTAACTATGTGGAAAGAACTTGGGAGAGTATTTTGCAAGAAATATATCTAAGTTGGAAAACAAAGTTAGTGAAAAACATATTGAATTACTATATGTGTTTGGAAATAGAAGGCAACCATCCTTGACTAATCAAAATAGATAAGTAACTCTCAAACCAAAAATCCTAGACCAAAGAGTACAAGCAACTATTTCAGAATCATTACAGCACCTGTAGCAGAAGGCTCCACATGAAATTCAGCAAATTATAGTAGTGAAGGGGGACAAAAGGATACCATCTCTTTTATAGATCAGAAAAGCCAATTTTCAGATTCAATTTTTAACCATCTCAACTTATTTATGAGTAAAAGGTGAATTTCATGCCACAAACATCCACAGGAAGGTGACACCCACAGTACATCATACTAATTCACAGCTAAAAATAAAACAAGGCTAGATAGTCTTGTTTCATTGGAAATGCAAACAAACAGAAAGAGAAACTGATCTTCCAACCACTGGCTCACTTCTCAAATGTCCACAATAGTCTGGGCAGGGCCAAGCCAAAGCCAGGAGTGGGGCATTCCCTCTGGGTATCTGAGTTTCCTGAGTGAGTGGCTGGGACCCAAGTACTTGAGCTATCATTTGCAGCCTCTCAGTGTATGCATAAGCAAGAAACTGCAATGGAATAATAGCTGGGATTTGAACCAGGCACTCTACATAGGATGCCAATGTCCCAGGCAGTGACCATTCTAAATGCCTGTCCAAGTCAGGCTTTTTATCTCTTCACATATCAGAAGGTCATAAAGGATGTGAGAATCCTAACCACTTGTCCAAGATCCAAAAAACTAAGCGTCCTCCACTCTATTGAAAAATGGTTATGAAAAAAGATTGCATGGATATTTCCTAGAAACTTAAGAAACAGATCTGGGGCTGGTGCTATGGCGTAGCAGGTTAAGTTGCCACCTGCTGCACCAGCATCCCATATAGGTGCCAGTTCAAATCCTGGCTGCTCCACTTCCGATCTAGCTCTCTGCTAATGTGCCTGGAAGATGGCCAAAGTGCTCGGTCCCTGTACCCACCTAGGAGACCCAGAAGCTCCTGGCTTTGATCTGTCCCAGCCCTGGCTGGGATTGATTGCAGCCATTTGGGTAGTGAACCAGCAGATGGAAGTGCTCTCTCTCTCTCTTTGCCTCTCTGTAACTCAGTCTTTCAAATAAATAAATAAATGAATCTTAAAAAAAAAAAAAAAAAAGACAGAAAGAAACAGATCTATTCCTTGCAGTACATCATCTGGTGTTTTGACATGCAGGTTCAGGTGATGCTTTCAATACTGGTATCCAATTTCAGAATGCTGGTTCAAGTCTCAAATGCTCCACTTCTAATCCAGTTTCCAGCTAATTCACCTGCTAAGGCAGTGAACGGTGGGCCAAGTGTTTGGGTCCCCACTAGTCTTGTGGGAGACCTGGATGGAGATCCTGACTCCTGTCTTTGCCCTAGCCCAGCCCTGGATGTTGTGGGAATTTGTGGAGTGAACCAGTAGATGGAAGAACTTCCCTGGCCCCACATGCTGCCTTTCAAATAAATAAATACAAAAATAAAGCACACTGCTGCCCTTTGTATGTGAAATTCTAGCTCATTTCCAAAAAGGATTTTATTTATTTAAAATAGAACAAAATCTCAAGAGCAATGTCTCCTTACCAATTTTTATTTTAATCCCTATAAAGGAATCAGACAGAACAACAGAATCTAGATTAGTTTGTACCACATTAATCAGAACTGTCAATGAAGTGCAAAAATAGTACCCTGAAACTTTCTGCTGCATTACTGGTAGTGACGAACACACAATATAATCTGTACTCAGATTTTCCTACCCTGGGAACAAAGCTTACTACCAGAAAACTCTTCAATCAGGAAGCAAAATAGATTTAAAATTTCTCAAATTTTTAAGGTATTCAGGGCCAGCATTGAGGTGCAGTATCTTAAGCCACTGTTTACAACATATCAGAATGCTGGTTCCTGTTCTGGCTGCTCAGATTCCGGATCTAGCTTCCTGCTAACATGCCTAGGACAGAAGCAGATGATAACACAAGTACTTGGTCTCTGGCACCCATGTGAAAGACCTGGACAAAGTTCCTGGCTCCTGTCTTCGTCCTGGCCCAGCCCTGGATGTTGCATGCATTTGAGGAGTTTAAATAAATAAATAAATCTTAAAAAATACATATGTATTCAAAGAAGGGAAACTCATAAAATTTCAACTATCAGAATATTCTTTATAAACTTAAATTGCTAATGATTCACGAATACATTTCTGGGTTCTGCCTCACTAAGAGAAAAACCAAAGTACCTGAATTGTCTCATTACTGTTTTATTTTTTATTTTCTCCAAAGTTTATTTTATAAGTTCAAATATAGTTTGCTATATATGAAAAATGTAAAATCCTTTTGAAAGTTATATTTTATCATGTTTATTTAAGAAAGAATGAATGAAAAGACAGGTACCCCAAGTTCAGGCACACAATTTCAAGAGAGGTCAAATCCTATTTCAACAAACTCCACTATACTAAAAACCTTGAAAATTTAATAATGGCCCATGAAACTATAATGCTTAACAACATTATGGCCTTTAGTGTAACGTACTCAATAACATACAGCTTTATAAAGTGCTGAGTTCATTTGGCAGACATAGAGTCTAACACAGGGAAGCAGATACTAAACATCAAAATCATTAAATTTTTTTTTTTGACAGGTAGAGTTATAGACATTGAGAGAGAAAGACAGAAAGTTCTTCCTTCCGTTGGTTCACTCCCCAAATGGCCACCACAGCTGGTGCTGCGCCAATCTGAAGCCAGGAGCCAGGTGCTTCTTTCAGGTCTCCCATGCGGATGCAGGGGCCCAAGCACTTGAGCCATCTTCCACTGCCCTCCAGGGCCACAGCAGAGAGCTGGACTGGAAGAGGATCGACCAGGACTAGAACCCGGTGCCCATATGGGATGCCAGCGCTGCAGGTGGATGATTAACCAAGTGAGCCACGGCACCAGCCCCAAAATCATTACTTTCAATACCAGGGAGTGTTGATGTACCTTATCACTGTCAGTAGTTTCTGGTTCCTCATTTATACCTGTACACAGGTTTACAAGTAGAGATTAGATTGCATAACACTCATATGTTTAAAACAACAAAACAGTTGTCAAGCTCCAGGGCTGTTTATGTTTTAGAATCTGTGTATTATCTTGGAATTTACAACAATGGGATTTAATCTAAAGGTTCAATGCAAACACTTCTAGTAAAAATTCTTTATTGTAGGTAAATAATATGCAATTTATATACTGGCTATATTTTTAAAAATTTGATTTTTCAATAATTTTAAAATCTTAAACAGCATAAACTACTTGAAATATGATCATTTATCAACTCCCTGAAGCAAGTTGTTTAAAAAGTTATTTCACTGGGGCTGGTGCTGTAGTATAGTGGGGGTAAGCCACTGTCTGCAGCATCAGCATCCCATATGGGTGCCAGTTCATGTCCCAGCTGCTCCACTTCCGATCCAGCTCCCTGATAATGTGCCTGGGAAAGCAGCAGAAGTTGACCCAAGTCCTTGGGCCCCTGCACCCTCGTGGGAGACATGGATGAAGCTCCTGGCTCCTGGCTTGACCTGGCGCAGCCCTGGTCATTGTGGCCATTTGGTGGAATGAACAAGCAAATGGAAAATCTCTCTCTCCTCTCTTTCCCTCTCCCTCTCTCTCACTCTGTAACTCTTTCAAATAAATAAATAAATCTTATAAAAAAAAAAAGTTATTTCATTGAAGGCTGGTGTTGTGGCACAGTGGCTGAACTGCCACTTGTAACATCAGCATCCAATATCGTAAGCCAGTTCAAGAACCAGTTACTCTGCTCCCAATCCAGCTTTCTACTAATGCAGCTGGGAAGGCAAAAAAGATGGCCCAAGTATTTGGGCCCCTACTACCACATGGGAGACCAGGATGTAGTTCATGGCTCCTGGCTTCATCCTGGCCCAGCCTTGACTGTTGTAGCTATTTGGGGAATAAACCAGTAGATAGATCTGTATCTTCTTCTCTGTAAGTCTGCCTTTCAAATAAATAAATCTTTTTTTAAAAAAGTGATTTCATCGAGACCAATGTTGAGGTGCAGTGGGTTAAGCTGAAGCCTATGATGCTAGCATCCTATAATATGGATGCCACTTCGAGTCCCCACTACTCCACAAATGATCCAGCTCCATGTTAGTGCACCTGGGAAAGCAGTGAACGATGTTCCAAGTATCTGGGCCCCTGCCACCCACATGGGAGACCCAGATGGAGTTTGAGGCTTTTGCTTTCAGCCTGGCCCAGCCCTGGCCATTGCAGTCATTTGAGGACCAAACCAGTGGATGCAAGATCTCTCTTGTTCTCTGTCTTTCCTTCTCTGTAATTCTTTCAAATACATATTTTTTTTAAAGTGATTTCATTGATATATATGAACTTAAAAGTTCTACTTGAGAGCATAAAAAAAATTGGAAGCAAGCACTGTACTTGCAAAATTCTAAAGCATATTTGAATGCTCACACAGATCTTTTTTTCTATATGGATCTCAATATTTTTAGAGATACAGCCTTTAAGAATAATATAGAGGAGGAAGTTTTGTGGTGCAGCAGATTAAGCAGCCACTTCAGTCACTTATGTCCTATGCGCCTGGGACTGAATCCTGCCTCTGCTTCTCATCCAGCCTTCTGCTAATGTACCTGGCTCAAGAACTTGAGTTTCCATATTCATGTGGGAGATCTAGATAGAGTTCCTGGATCCTGGCTATGGCTTGGCTCAGCCCTGGCTGTTGCAGGTATTTGAGGGAGTGAACCAGCAGATGTAAGACACTTCTATCTCTCCTCTGCCACTCTCCCTTTCAAAAAAAGAAATAATAATAAAACTTACTATATATATAATATATACATATATATTATACATTATATATGTATATTATATGTAAGTATAATATATGTGTATAATATATATGTATATATGTATGTATACATATATATTATATGGGGGGGGGAGGAAATAGGCATTTAGCCTAGTTGTTAAAGACACTAACTACCCTGAAGTACCTAGATTCAATTTCTGGTTCTGGCTTCTGACTCCAACTTCCTGCTGTTACAGATTCTGGGAGGCTCAGGTGGTTGGGTTCTTGCCACCAATCAGAGTTGAATTATGTGTTTTTATTTTATTTGAAAGGTAGAACCACAAAGAAAGAAGGAGAAACAGAGAGAGAAAGAGATCTTCAATCCTCTGGTTTACTCCCCAAATAGTTGGAATAGCCAGGTTTGGGTCAGGCCAATGCCAGGAGTCAGGAACTCCATCCTGGTCATCCACATGAGTAGCAGGAGCCTAAATACTTGGGCCAGTTTCTGTTGCCTTCCCAGGTTCATTAGATGAAACTGAACTGGAAGCAGAGCAGCTGGGAATCAAAATGACACTCCAATATGGAAAGACAGCTTCTCAAATAGTGGCTTAACCTGCTATGTCTGGCCCCAGCTGAACTGCTTTTCGCTGTCCACTTTAGCTCCAGCCAAATCCTGGCTGAGTTTTTGGAAAGTAAACCGGTAGATGGGACCTCTCTCTGAAATAAAATTAAAAAATAATAGTAACGTAGGCTCCACTGAAGTCTGGTAAGCCCCAAATGAACTACATCTCTAGAAAATTAGGGCAGAAGAAAGAAAAGATTTTAAAAACTATGTGGTTAACTAAAATTTCTAACAAAAGCATTCAGAAGATCTTTTTAAGAAAAGAAAGACCTCCAGGAATGGCTATGGTCAGGAAAAAGTACTATTTCAGAGGCGTGTGTTTAGATTTCTTTGCTTCTTGAAAGGGAGAATCACAGACCATGAATAAGAAAGGCTTCTGAAATACTACTAGTTAAATTCACTGTTGTGTTAATACTCTCCTACTCAAAATATGTCTGAAAAAAAGTTTCATTTTTTTTCCTCAAAAGAACTCTACTGATTGGCTGGCGCTGTGGCTCAACAAGTTAATCCTCTGCCTGCGGCGCTGGCACACCGGGTTCTTGTCCCGGTTGCTCCTCTTCCTGTCCAGCTCTCTGCTGTGGCCCAGGAAGTCAGTGGAGGATGGCCCAAGTCCTTGGGCCCTGCACCCGCATGGGAGACCAGGAGAAGCACCTGGCTCCTGGCTTCGGATCAGTGCGGTGCCAGGCCGCAGCGTGCCGGCCGCAGCAGCCATAGGGGGGTAAACCAACGGAAAAGGAAGACCTTTCTCTCTGTCTCTCTCTCTCTCACTGTCCACTCTGCTTGTCCAAAAAAAAAAAAACTCTACTGAAAGGAGAAAAATCTTCAAACATAAGCTTTATGCCATCTATATGTCAACTGTTTTTTGCATGCCTATGTCATTTCACATGATTCCCTAACCCTAGCTCCTTCAGAAAGTTTACTTACTCATTTATTTAAAAAGAAATGCAATTAAACTCACTGCATTTTAAGTATCATGGGCAATTAAAAAAAAACGCATACATCACTTTGTCAACATTTAAGCTCAAGTAAAAACTCTTAAGAAAAAAAGTAGATAGGAACATAAGTGAATTTCCTATGCAACTCTCAGATTAGTTTCTGCAAAAGCTTCCTATATAAAAATTATTTTTCATGGCAAAGACAGAAGCAGCTGGTAAATGGATTTAGAACCAAAATTAAAATTTTAAATCTTGAATTTTAATGCAAAAATAAATTTTTTCTACCTTTAATAATTTCCTTATATGTGGAAAACAACAGGTAACAATCATACATTTAAAGTAATTATATGGGGTGGGTGCTGTGGGGCAGTGGGTTAAGCTGCTGTTTGGGATGCCCACATCCCATATTATAGAGTGCCTAGGATCAAATCCTGCCTCGGCTTCACATTCAGATCACTAACGCACCTGGGAAGCAGAAGTGCCCCAATTACTTGGGTTCCTGGCAAACACAATGGAGACGTGGATGGAGTCTTGGGCTCCTGGCTTTGGCGTAGCCCAGCCCTGACTATTGTGGGCATTTGGGTAATGAACCAGTGGATAGAAGATCAACTGATCTTGCTCTCTCTGTCACTCTGCCTTTTGAATTAATTAATTATTTAAAAAGAAAAGAATTACACTGAGCTAGGAAATAAAAGTACACTTTCAGAATCAGAATTAACAAATAAAAGTTTTGTTTACTTCATTCTCATACAATCATTTTTTAAAGTTTTATTTCATTTGTTAGAAAGGCAGAGTTACAGAGAGAGGGAGGGAGAAGAGAATGAGAGGTCTCTTATCCACTGGTTCACTCCTCAAATGGCCTCAACTGCCTGGGCTGGGCCAGCCCGAAGCCAAAAGCCAGGAGTTTCTTCCAGGTCTCCGACATGGGTACAGGGGCCCAAGGACTTGGGCCATCTTCCGCTGCTTTCCCAAGTGTACAAGCAGGGAGCTGAATAGGAAGGTGCTCATATCGGATGCTAGTGATGCAGGCAGCAGCTTACCCAACTATGCCACAATGCTGACCCCCCATACACACACTCTTAAGGACTGCCACACACCTGCAAGTCAACACTAACTGGTTTTATTTCCTCTTTAGTTGGAAGGACAGAAATCCTTTACCAGTCTTGTATCAAAATCATCCCTCCTTTGCAAATCTGCACTCTTCTTTGACACATATAGGTTCAGTTGTTACATGTAGACTTGGTCAGCCAAGCAAACATTTCAAAATCAAGATTCTCTTTTCTTTGTTTTAAAGATTTGTTTACAGAAAGGGAGAGACAGAGAGATCTCCTTTCTGCTGGTTCACTTCCCAAATTCCTGCAACAGCAGAGGCTGGGCCAGGTCAAACCCTGGATCCGGGAACTCCATCCAAATCTCCCCTATGAATGGCAAGGGCCCAAGTACTTGGGCCATTTTCTGCTTTCCCAGGTACAATAGCAGGGAACTAATCAGAAGTGAAGCAGAAGGGACATTAACTGGCACCTATATGGGATGCCAGCATTGAAGGTGGTAGCCTACGTTGCTGGACAACAGCCAGCCCCCCAAAAATCAGGATTCTTAGCCACAGATATTCCAGCTACCATGTAAACTAATATTGAAAGGAGGCTTCCGTGGATTGATAGTGGGTAAAGAAGCCTTTGGATAATATTCAACTATTTCCTTTTGAACAAAAAATATAAAACAATATAGCATATATCTATGAGAAGTATATTGTGTGACCTTAACAAATTTTTCTACATAAAACACTTTTTTTTTTTTTAAGTTTTCAGGATATGGCTGAATTCACTGGAGCCATCTTTTAAAACAGTCTTCTGGGGCCGGTGCTGTGGCATAGTAGGTTAAGCCTCCACCTGGAGTGCTGGCATCCTATATGGGCACTAGCTCTAGTCCCGGCTGCCCCTCTTCTGATCCAACTCTCTGCTATGGCCTGGGAAAGCAGTAGAAGATGACCCAAGTTCTTGGGCCCCTGCACCTGTGTGGGAGACCTGGAAGAAGCTCCTGGCTCCTGGCTTCAGATCAGCCCAGCTCCAGCCATTACAGCTATCTGGCAAGCGAATCAGCAGGTGGAAGATCTTTCTCTCTCTCTCCCTCTCTCTATAACTCTACCTCTCAAATAAAATCTTTAAAAATCAATCAATAAATAAGTCTTCTTTGTCCATTCTATTTACTGCGTTTGCCCTCTTCTCAAAACACAGAGAGAAAGTCCGAAAAAACATAGGCCTAAAGGGCCAAAATGAATTATCATTCTAATCACTGATATCACCCAGTAAGTAATATAGGCCCTGGAATTAGTCTGGGATGCAAGATCAGTGACACTTTTGTACTTAAAATTCAAATGGGGCCAATGCTGAGGTGTAACAGGCAAAGCCACTGCCTGTGGCACCAGCATCCCATATGGGCGCCGATCTGAGTTCTGGCTGCTCCACTTCCAATTCAGCTCCCTGCTAAAGTGTGTGATAAAGCAGCGGAAGATGGCCCAAGTCCTTGGACCCCTTTGAAGACCTGGAAGAAACTCCTGGCTCCTGCCTTTGGATTGGCCCAGCTCTGACCATTGTGGCCATTTTGGGAGTAAACCAACAGATGGAAGATCTCTCTGTAACTTTGCCTTTCAAACAAATAAATAAATCTTTAAAATAAATAAATACAACTCATACACTACAGAGTAAGTGGGAATAGCTCAATGGAAAAAAACAATAACATAAAGACTGCAACAAGCCGGCACCACGGCTCACTAGGCTAATCCTCCACCTTGTGGCGCTGGCACACCAGGTTCTAGTCCCGGTTGGGGTGCCAGATTCTGTCCCGGTCGCCCCTCTTCCAGGCCAGCTCTCTGCTGTGGCCAGGGAGTGCAGTGGAGGATGGCCCAAGTGCTTGGGCCCTGTGCCCCATGGGAGACCAGGATAAGCACCTGGCTCCTGCCATCGGTTCAGCGCCATGCACCGGCTGCAGCGCTGTCCACTCTGCCTGTCAAAAAAAAAAAAGACTGCAATGGTCCCATGTGGTTACTAAAGAAGGTTTGGTTGTACTTGCCTAGCTAATCCTGTCAATAAATTATTTCTCCTAACACCATTCACAAAATTAAGATTCACGTTTCACAATCATTTCAGTTTTCAATACTCAGAGGACACATTTAAATTAAAGCTCTAAGGAATGGTGTTGTGGCATAGAAGGTAAAACCACTGCCTACAATACTGGCATCCTATATGGGTATCTACTTATATGAGGCACCTGCCTCAGCTGCTCTACCTCCAATCCAGCTTCCTACTAAAGGCCTGGAGGAAACACCGAAATATAAACAGTTGACTGGGCCCCTGCTACCCACATGGGACACCTGGAAGAAGCTTCGGGCTCCTGGTTTTGACCTGGCCCAGTCCTGATTGTTAAGGCCATTTGGGAAGTGAACCAGCAGAAGAAAGCTCACTCTCTCTTGCTCTCTTCCTCTGTCTCTCCCTGTATCTCCCTCTCTATAACTTTGATATTCAAAAAAATAAATTTAAAAAAATTAATTAGGCTGCCGCCACGGCTCACTAGGCTAATCCTCCGCCAACACCCCAGGTTTTAGTCCCGCTCAGGGTGCTGGATTCTGTCCTGGTTGCTCCTCTTTCAGTCCAGCTCTCTGCTGTGGCCCGGGAAGGCAGTGGAGGATGGCCCAAGTGCTTGGGCCCTGCACTGGCATGGGAGACCAGGAGGAAGCATCTGGCTCTTGGCTTCCAATCAGTGCAGCGCGCCAGCTGTAGCGGCCACTTGGGGGGTGAACCAACAGAAAAGGAAGACCTTTCTCCCTCTCTCTCTCTCTCTCACTGTCTAACTCTGCCTGCCAAAAAAAAAATAATAATAATAATAATTAGCACAGAGAGAGAGAGAGGTCTTCCATCTGATGGTTCATTCCCTAAGTGGCCACAATGGCTGGAGCTGTGCTGATCTGTAGCCAGGAGCTTCTTCCGGGTCTCCCATGTGGGTTCAGGAGCCCAAGCACTGGAGTCATCCTCCACTGTTTTCCCAAGTGTACTAGCAGGGAGCTGCATTGGAAGTGCCAGAATTCAAACCTATGCCTACATGGAATGCCAGTGTCACAGTCTGCTATGCCACGCCAGACTCTAGAATAAATTTAAAAAATAATCCCTTCTCAAAATAAACCTTATAGGCTGGAGCTGTGGTGTACTAGTGCCTGTGGCAGTGGCATCCCATATGGGTGCCAGTTCTAGAACTGGCTTGCTCCTATTCTGATCCAGCTCTCTGCTATGGTCTGGGAAAGCAGTGGAAAATGGCCCAAGCGCTTGGGCCCCTGCACCCATATGTGAGACCCAGAGGACGCTTCTGGCTCCTGGCCTCAGATCAGTTCAGCTCCAACCAAGTGGCCATTTGGGGAATGAACCAACAGATGAAAGGTCTTTCTGTCGTTCCCTCTCACTGTCTGTAACATCCTCTCAAATCTTTTTTTTTTCTTTAAGATTTTATTTATTGGGGCCAGCGCTGTGGCACAGTGGTTAACGCCCTGACCTGAAGCGCCGGCATCCCATGGGCTCCGGTTCGAGACCTGCCTGCTCCACTTCCTGTCCAGCTCTCTGCTGTGGCCTGGAAAAGCAGTAGAAGAAGGCCCAAGTCCTTGGGTCCCTGCACCCACGTGTGAGACCCGGAGGAACCTCCTGGCTCCTGGCTTTGGATTGGCACAGCTCCGGCCATTGCAGTCAATTGGGGAGTGAACCAGCAGATGGAAGACCTCTCTCTCTCTCTGCCTCTCCTCTCTCTGTGTAACTCTTCCAAGTAAAATAAAATAAATCTTTAAAAAAAAAAGATTTTAGCCGGCGCCACGGCTCAACAGGCTAATCCTCCGCCTTGCGGCGCCGGCACACCGGGTTCTAGTCCCGGTCGGGGTGCCGGATTCTGTCCCAGTTGCCCCTCTTCTAGGCCAGCTCTCTGCTGTGGCCCGGGAGTGCAGTAGAGGATGGCCCAAGTGCTTGGGCCCTGCACCCCATGGGAGACCAGGAAAAGCACCTAGCACCTGGCTCCTGCCATCGGATGAGCGCGGTGGGCCGGCCACAGTGCGCCAGCCGCTGCAGCCATTGGAGGGTGAACCAACGGCAAAAGGAAGACCTTTCTCTCTGTCTCTCTCTCTCACTGTCCACTCTCCCTGTCAAAAAAAAAAAAGATTTTATTTATTTATTTGAAAGTCAGATTTACACAGAGAAAGGATACACAGAGAGAGATAAAGGTCTTCCATCCGCTGGTTCACTCCCCAATTGGCCACAGTGGCTGGAGCTGTGCCAAACCGAAGCCAGGAGACAGGAGCTTCTTCCAGGTTTCCCATGCAGGTACAGGGGCCCAAGGACATGGGCCATCTTCTACTGCTTCCCTAGGCCATAGCTGAGAGCTGGACTGGAAGTGGAGCAGCTTGGACTCGAACTTACGCCCATCTGGGATGGCGGCACTATAGGCAGTGGCTTTACGTGCCTCGCCACAGCGCAGGCCCCTAAATAAAGTCTTAGAATATAAAATCTTGTTTGAACCCTGGATTAGGAGGGGAAAAAAATACTCCCAGCTATAAAAGATATTTTGGCGATTACTGGAGCTATTTTAATTAATTATTATTATTACTGGCATTATGTTATATATATGATTATCAACATATTATTAAATTAATGCTAACTTGTTCAGGGTGGTAAAAATACTGTGATTATATAGAAATGCCATTTTTAGAAGAGACATGGTAATGATATCTATAGTTAAAATAAATGTAGCAAAAAGTTAACAAATAATCAGGACCAGCATCCCATATGATCTCTGGCTCAAACCCCCAGCTATTCACTTCCAATCAGCTCCCTGCTAATGCACCTGGGAAAGCAGTGGAAGATGGCCCAAGTCCTTGGGCTCCTACATCCAAGTGGGAGACCTGGATACAGCTCCTAGCTCCTGGCTCCTGGCTTCAGCCTGGCCCAGTCCTGGAAATTATGGCCATTTGGGGAATAAACCAGCAGACAGAAAAATCTCTCCCCCTCCCTCTCTTTACCTCCTCTTTCTCTGCATAACTCTGCCTTTCAAATAAATAAAAATAAATCTTTAAAAAGAAAATAGGGGCTGGCACTGTGGCGCAGTGGGTTAACGCCCTGGCCTGAAGCACTGGCATCCCATATGGGTGCCAGTTCAAGGCTTGCCTGCTTCACTTCCAATCCAACTCTCTGCTATGGCCTGGGAAAGCAACAGAAGATGGCCCAGCTCCTTGGGCCCCTGCACCCACATGGGAGTCTGGGAAGAAGTTCCTGGCTCCTGGCTCCTGATTGGCACAGCTCCAGCCATTGTGGCCATCTGGGGAGTGAACCATCGGATGGAAGACTTCTCTCCCTCTCTCTCTCTGCATCCCCTCTCTCTGTGTAACTCTGACTTGCAGATTAATAAATTAATCTTTAAAAAATAAAATAAAATAAAGTACACTTGTGGCAGGGGTTGTGGCACAGCAGCTAAGCTGTCACTTTCCATACTTCATATTGGAAAGCCTGGGTTCAAGTCTAGGCTTTGCTTCTGAACCAGCTTCTTGCTCAATTACGCCTAGGAGGCAGCAGCTGATAGATCAAGGACTTGGGTCCCTGCCAACCCTGTGGCAGACCCAGATGGAATTTCAAGAACCTAGCTTCAGCCTGGCCCAGCCTTGACTATCATGGGCATTTGGGGAGTGAACCAGCAGATGAAGAGAACTCTTCTGCTCTTTCAAATAAACCTCAGAGAAAATGGATTTACTGGTCTCAAACTATAATTCTCCACCAGCGCCTTGCTCAATAGGCTAATCCTCTGCCTGCGGTGCCGGCACACCGGGTTCTAGTCCTGGTCGGGGCACCAGATTCTGTCCCGATTGCCCCTTTTCCTGTCCAGCTCTCTGCTGTGGCCAGGGAGTGCAGTGGAGGATGGCCCAAGTGCTTGGGCCCTGCACCCCATGGGAGACCAGGATAAGCACCTGGCTCCTGCCATCGGATCGGCGCGGTGCACCGGCCGCAGCATGCTGGCCCCAGTGGCCATTGGAGGGTGAATCGCCCCAGTGGCCATTGGAGGGTGAATCAACGGCAAAAGGAAGACCTTTCTCTCTTTCTCTCTCTCTCTCTCTCACTGTCCACTCTGTCAAAAAATAAAAATAAAAAAAATAAATTAAAAAAAATTTATTTGAAGGGCAGAGAGTGGAGGATGGCCCAAATGCTTGGGCCCTGCACCTGCATCGGAGACCAGGAGTAAGCACCTGGCTCCTGTCTTCGGATGAGCGCCATGCACTGGCCGAAGCGTGCCAGCCGCAGCAGCCATTGGGGGGTGAACTAACGGAAATGGAAGACCTTTTTCTCTGTCTCTCTCTCTCTGTGTCCACTCTGCCTGTCAAAAAACAAAAAAACAAACAAAAAACAAAAACAAAAAACTGTAATTCTCAGGGCCAGTGCTGTGGCGTAGCAGGTAAAACAGCCGCCTGCAGTGCCGGCATCCCATATGGGCACCAGTTCGAGTTCCAGCTGCTCCACTTTCAATCCAGCTCTCTGCTATGGCCTGGGAAAGCAGCAGAAGATGGCCCAAGTCCTTGGGCCCCTGCACCTGCATGGGAGACCCAGAAGAAGCTCCTGTCTCCTGGCTTCAGATCGGCACAGCTTCAGCCATTGCAGCCAACTGAGGAGTGAACCAGCTGATGGAAGACCTCTCTCTCTCTCTCTCTCTGCCTCTCCTTTTCTCTCTGTGTAACTCTCTCAAATAAATAAATCTTTTTTTTATAATTGTTTTCATAAATAATAGCATCATAGACTTTTCCACTGAAAAGCAAATATAAAAGGCACTTCCTAGTCATAAAAACATTCTAAAAAACCAAGCATAGAGGAACTTTGACAAAGTTTAAAAACTGTAAATGCATTGCACTTAGAGCAAGAAAATTAATTTTTTCCAGTTAACTATGGTACTTACCTATCCATGTCATCCTCTCCTGGTAATAAGGGTGGGAGAGGCAGAGGAGGCAACGTTGATGTTTTCAGGTGTGGAATAGCAGCTGTTACAGATACTTGTGTCTTCATGGAAACCTGTACAGGGGGCTGAGAATTTGCCTGAGCGGACAGAGCAGATGTCCTTGCGTGAGTAGAAGGGGGCAACGCTGAAGTACTAGAAGCAGGAGCCTGACTAACTGCTGGCTGGGGAGGGGGCAAAGGCGGTTGCTGAGGAATAGCAGGCAGTGGAGGCAAAGGTGGCAAAGGGGGTGTATGAGGTGGAGGGGTAGTAGTTGGTAAAGGGGGTGGAGGAGAAGAAATTGTGGGAAGAGGTGGAGGAGTCTCCTTTTCTGATGTCTCTGTTTCCTTAGGAGTAACAATCTCCTCCTTCAGTGCTGTGGGTTTAGAGTCTCTTGTTCCCTGTGCTTTCAAATCTTTAAGAACAGGATGCTTCTCAGAGTTTTCATCCAACTTTACTTTCCCTGTATCTAAAGAATTTTTGACCTCTGTATTTAGATGGGTTACATTTACCAGTTCAGTATCTGCAGTAGATTTTTCCAATTTTACACCCCTGGGTAACTTTTTGGACTCCAAGCCTGAATCTTTAGCCTCTACTGAACTGCTGTTTTCTTTTTTAGGCAAAAATAAAGGTGAACCTTTGGATTCCTTTCCATCCAGTTTTGCTGCTGCTGCTGCAGCTGCTCTTTCCTTCTTTTTTCTACTGAGTTCAGCACCCAGACTGGAATTCAGTGGAAGCCTGACAGGTGAGATACTGGAATGACGACTGCGTGACCCGGATCTCTTCTTTTTACTGTGAGAAGATGAGTGTCTTGAATATGCAGGACTTCTACTTCTGGACTTCATAGATTTCCTACTGGGAAAAGAAAAAGACATTTTAAAATGGATAGATAATAGTAATAGATGGTGGAAAAAAGATCAGTAAGACAAATTGTAGAAGAATAACTTTAAAACCTATTTTGATGGCCGGCACCGTGGCTCAACAGGCTAATCCTCTGCCTCGCGGCGCCGGCACACCGGGTTCTAGTCCCGGTTGGGGCGCCAGATTCTGTCCTGGTTGCCCCTCTTCCAGGCCAGCTCTCTGCTGTAGCCCAGGAGTGCAGTGGAGGATGGCCCAAGTGCTTGGGCCCTGCACCCCATGGGAGACCAGGAAAAAGCACCTAGCACCTGGCTCCTGCCATCGGATGAGCGCGGTGCGCCGGCCGCAGCGCGCCGACCGTGGCAGCCATTGGAGGGTGAACCAACGGCAAAGGAAGACCTTTCTCTCTGTCTCTCTCTCTCACTGTCCACTCTGCCTGTCAAAAAAAAAAAACAAAAAACAAAAAACAAAAACCTATTTTGAGTAATTTATCAATCTTAAAATAGATTGGGTACAGTGAAAAACAAGGAAAGTCTGCAAACATCTAAACAAAAAGGAATCCCAGGAAACATGAGGATTAAATGTAATGCTGGCATCATAGAAATGATCTTGGAATTGGAAATGGACATTACATAAAGACTAAGTAACCTGAATAAAATATGGACTCTAGATCAGTAACTGTAACAAATGTACCACACTGATGTAAGATGTTAACAATAGGGTGTGGGGATATATGAGAATTCTTTGCATTATTTTCACAATTTTTCTGTAAATCTAAAACTACTCTAAAAAATAAATTTCATTTCAAAAACAGATCAAAAGAAACTAATTCCTGCATGAAAATAATTTGAATCATATATTAAAACTTATCCATTACTTACTCAAGGAAAGGAAATTGGATCAATATTTTTTCCTCATGTTGGAAAAATCATAGCCACATCCACAAAGATTATTTTTTTAAAAAGATTTATTTACTTATTTGAAAGCTGGAGTTACAAAGAGAGAAGAGAGGCAGAGAGGCAGAGAGGCAGAGAGAGAGAGAGAGAGAGAGAGAGGGAGGGAGAGAGGGAGGGAGGGAGGGAGGGAGGGAGGGATAGGTCTTCCATTTAATGAATCTCTCCCCAATCGGCCGCAAGGGCCGGAGCTGGGCCGATCTGAAGCCAGGAGTCAGGAGCTTCCTCCAGGTCTCCCACACAGGTACAGGGGCCCAAAGACCTGGGCCATCTTCTACTGCTTTCCCAGGCCATAGCAGAGAGTTAGATGGGAAGTGGAGCAGCTGGGACCACACTCGGCGCCCATATGGGATGCTGGAGCCTCAGGCCAGGGGTTAACCCACTCTGCCACAACGCCAGCCCCACAAAGATTATTTTCAGAATTTTAGTTTTAACCTTAGAGAAAATGAAAATATTTTAAAGTAATCATATTCTACAGTACATGTAGAGTACATCAATCAGGAATTTCAAGGTAAATAGAAATCTTGGATGGGCATAGTGCTACAGTGGGTTAAGGTACTGCCTGGGCTGACCAAATCACATATTGGAGTAACCAGGGTCAAGTCCTGTCTCTGCCTTCTGATACAGATTTCTGCTAATGCAACTGGAAAGCAGCAGACGACTGCTCAAGTACTGGAATCCCTGCCACCTACGTGAGAGACCCAGATAGAATTCCTATTTGGAGCTTCAGCCTAGACAAGCCCTTTCTGTTGCGATTATTTGGTAAGTGAACCAGTGGACAGAAGATATGTCTCTCCTTGTCACTCTGCCTTTCAAATAAATAAAAATGAATAAATTTTTAGAAATTAAAATTGTAACTACAAAGCTATTTAATTGGCAGATCCTAGGAAAATTTTGTTCCTGGTATCCTGTATAACAATGTTGTGCCAGGGGTGCCGGATTCTGTCCTGGTTGCTCCTCTTCCATTCCAGCTCTCTGCTATGGCCCGGGAAGGCAGTGGAGGATGGCCCAAGTGCTTGGGCCCTGCACCTGCATGGGAGACCAGGAGGAAGCACCTGGCTCCTGGCTTCAGATCAGCACCATGCACCAGCCGCAGCGGCCATTGGGGGGTGAACCAACGGAAAAGGAAGATCTTTCTCTCTCTCTCTCTCTCTCTCTCACTGTCCAATCTGCCTGTCAAAAAAAAAAAAAAAAAGTGCCAATCCTAAACAAACTCCCAAAATAGAAGAGTTAGGATTTAAAAAACAGATAAAATTAGGGGAAATGTTTTAATAAAATACTCTTTTAGAAGCTCTCAAGGATATAATGGCTCCAGTTAGTTTTAATACAAAATGATTTCCAATGAACTTTTTTAGGAACTCATATAGCAAGGTATTATTTACTGCATGTTCAATTAACTTTCTTTTTCTTTTGGGACTCATTTATTTATTTGAAAAACAGAGTGATGGAGGATGGAAAAGACAGAAAAACAGAGAGAAAGAGAAAGCAAGAGAGATCTTTTCTATCACTGGTTTACTCCCCAACTGGCCACAATAGCTAGGAATTCCGTCTAGGTCTCCCACGTAGACAGAAGGGGCCTAACCACTTGGACCATCTCCCGCCTTTTGAGGTGAATTCCCAGGAAGCTGGATCCAAAGTGGGGTGGCCAGGACTTGAACTGACACTCAGGTATGGGATGCCAGCATCACAAGTGCCAGCTTAACCTTCTGCACAACACCAGGCCCTCAATTAATTTTCTTCATAAGGAAGGACTGGGAAATGAAATCTGGGAATCCACAGAAGAGATTATTCTAAATTAGAACCCAGCTCTCCTTAACCCTTTCATGCTTTTAACTAAAGTCTAACCTACTCAAGTCTAATGTAAGACAGAGAAATAACACTAAAAATGTGACTGGACAAAACATAATTGGCTCAGTAGTCTAAAATAAACAGTTCCCACTTATCTTCAATTACCAGGAAACTAATATGAATCAAAATGTTTCAAAACAAATAGCTCATATATGTAAGAAATTTACATAATGGCAACTATGTTAAAAGTTAAAATATAAAATTATTATTAGAATCAAATAGATCTTTAAAAAAAAGGGAGGCCAGCGCTGTGGCACAGTGGGTAAAGCTGCCACCTGCAGTGCCAACATCCAGTATGGGCGCCCGATTCAAGCCCCAGCTGCTCCACTTCCAATCCAGTTCTCTGCTGTGGCCTGGGAAAGTAGTGGAAGAAGGCCCCAAGTCCTTGGGCCTCTGCATCCGTGTAGGAGATATAGGAAGATTCTGGCTCCTGCTACGAATTGGCACAGCTGCAACCATTGCAGCCAACTGGAGAATGAATCAGCAGATGAAAGATCTCTCTCTCTCTCTCTCTGCCTAACTCTGAATTTCAAAGAAATAAAGCTTAAAAAAAAAAAATGAATCAAACAGGGGCTGGCTTTGTGGTGCAGTAAGTTAAGGTACTGCCTGTAGTGCAGGTATAAACATATGGATGACTATTCCAGTCCCAGCTGTTCCACTTCAGATTCAGCCTCCTGCTAATGTGCCTGTGAAAGCAGCAGACAGAAAGTGCTTGGGGCCCTGTCACCCACATGGGAGACCGGAAGAAGCTCTAGGTTCTTGGTTTCAACCTGGGCCGGCCCTGACTGTTTCGGTCATTTGGAGAGTGAACCAGCAGATGGAAGATCTCTCTGACTCTCTCTCTAACTCTGCCTCTCAAATAAATAATCTTTCAAAATAAATAAATATAGTACTGGAAAACAACATATATATGAACACAAAGACATAAAATATTGAGATTATTTAAAGATTTAGCAATTATCTACTTACCCTTAAGAAAACTAACAATCCTCTTGTAAAACGTCTGGCTTAAACAAGAGGCTTTCTGTCTGAATTATAGCTGAGAAAAAACACCTAAAACTCTAAATACTAAGTAATAATAAATAATAATAATAAAATGTACTACAAACTGTTCTCTTTAGTCTTTTAAAGACCCAATCTTCCTACTACAAACTCTTCAATTTCTGAACACAAGCCTACTGTTGTAAGGAAATTTGATGGCTGGCCATGTACTAGTGGCCAGGGGAGGGGGACAACAAATTGTTAAATTCATGCAGCAGTAAGAAATGTGTTTACAAAACAAATGTAATCCCTCCTGCCCCACTGAATAGTTAAGACTCTATTCATTTGAAATGAAATGTTACTATGAAATGCTAATTTGGTAGATGCAAACACATTGCATTTCTGCCTGAGAGTTTTCAGTCTTTTAAAAATGATGTTGTTATCATTTTTCAGCCTTTTGGCTAAGATGAAGTGTAAAAATGATGTTGTTTACTTCATTTTGACTGCTTATCCCAAAGAAAAAAACAGAATAATACAGAAGGAATCTGTATGTTCCTCTACTCTGATTCTACAAATTTTTTGTACTTGTATTTACTGCTTGGAATTTGAGTGAATAAGGAAAAATATGTAATGCACACATAAAAACATACAGTGCTGTCTACAAATCAACAAAAAAATGTGCCCATGTCTTTAGGAATATTATGGAATGTTTATATTTCCATCCAGTCTACCATACACACTGTCTTCAACTCTTTCTAGAGATATGAAGGAACTTCAAAATTTCAGGGAATTGATTTATTTAGGTGTAAAAAAATTCTGAAATCCATGTATAGTTATGTCATACTATGCATTTTCCATGAGCTTTTTGAAGATTCCTCATAATTTTGTACACAAAATCATGGTACATTAAGAGAACTTTGAGATGTGCTCTTTTCCCTAAGAACTGTATTTCTAAACCCTGCAACAGAAAAATTCTTAGAATAGCTTTAATGGAAATACTCTCTTAAAAAAAGAAAAAAAAAAAAAACAAATATTCTGACAATACCTCTTAAGCTTCCTTAAAAAACTAAGCAATTTTAAAAATGCTACATGTAAGACATATGCATTTCACTGTATTAACATTAATTGTAGAACCTAGGTGGTAGATGTATGGATTTCACTATAATTCATTCAATTTTTCTATGTTTCAAAGTTTTTTGTAGTTAAAATGGGGGAAAATACTAAGGAACTTGTCCTTTCATCCAGGAACTCTGCAGCTTGACAAATTCACACTAGTTTTTGAATAATTATAACTTTAAGTCAGCAAAAATTACAAAACAAAGACATGCATGGATTTTTTTAAATTAGCATAATTTCTCTACTAGAGTTCAATAAAATTATCCTTACCATAGATTGAATTAACTTAGTACCACTATATATAAGGCACTGTACTATGCACTCATTTAATTCTCATACTAGAAGTAGGCAAATTATTCCTCCCATTTTATATGTGAATAAAATCAGGCATAGAGAAGTTAAACCATTTGGCAAAGGTCACAAAACAAGATTCTACTCCGGCCTAACTAGAGCCCACATTCTGTTTTTGTGCACAGAGGTGAGTCCACAAAGAAGATATATCTCATTACTTAGCAACAAGAACACATAATTAATTCTAAACATCAAATTTCAAGCCTAACCTGGTTATTTTTTTGGGGGGAGGAGGTAAAAATATCACAGTAAAGGCATTATAATCCTATGTGAGAGATTTTGAAAACTTCCAGTAATAACAAGACAGGTCCATGGTGATGCTATAAAGAAAGCCAAATTGTCTTTGGGACCAATTTCTGCTAGGCTATAAACTGTCAACAAGAACATTCAACTAATGTTGAATTTCCAATAAAGCATCAGTTAAAGACAGGAATCTTGTAAGTTACCAAAACAACATCAATTAGGCAATGAATAAACTTCCAGGTCTGAACACTCAGTAGAGAGTGCAAATGGTGGGATAACTTGGGCAAATACCTTACAGATAATATAGATGGAAGTATGTAATTTTTCATAACAAGTCTCAAGTTAGGTCCAAAAAGCCTAAAGCCCTAAAACCAAGGTGAATTTTTACAAAGATAAAGCAGCAAAAATAGCTAGACAAGCTCTAGGCACCATTAGCAACTTCATGTATCCACTAAGTAGAAGGCTATAATTTTTCTGTCACAGAAGCTTACAATCTTAGATCCCGCCTCTGGAAGCACCTACCTTTAGCAGCCTGGGGCACGTCAGCTCTTTACTGGCAATGCAGGTTAAGGGGAGATGTCTCCCCCACTTGACTGACTGGCCAACCAAGCAGAGTGTGCTATCCCATCAAGAGGGGAGGCTTCCACAAAATGTTACCATGGCTATTTAACTGCCAGTTCCTCATAACCCACCCTGCTAGGAAGAACTGTCCCGTGAAATGGCTCACCTGGGAAGCGGGCTCCGGCTCAGAGAACGCTTGCTCAAGAAAGGGCTGCTGGACCGCCGTCGACCGTAGGGGCTGGGCGATCTGCCGCTGTAGGAGCCACTCCTTTCATAGCTGGACGACCGTCTCCGGCCGTAGGGACTCACAGACCTCTGTCGCCGACTGTAGGGGCTGGGTGACCGCGTGCTGGACTGGTAGGCCGAAGGCTCCTTGTACGGTGGGCTAATCGACTGCCTCCTTGAGGTACTTCCCGGACTCTTCTTGTAGGAGTCGTAATTGCTCGAGGTGTGAGACCTCGGGGGGCTCAGGTCATAATCTTGGCCATAGGACGCTCCGGAGGGGCTATCGTCTTGTTTGGAGCTGTCAGACCACTTCCTGTGGGGACTCCTGGATCTCCGCTTCGGGCTGTCCACGGTTTTGTAACTTTTGGGTGTTTCCCTTTTCCGATGGCTTTTACTCCGGTCTTTGTGACCCGACTTCAACTCGCGCTCTTTGCGGGTCTTCTCCTTGTGCAGCTTGGATGACCTGGATTCCTTGCTGCTGCTTTTGGCTATCTGTGCCTTGCCATAGTCCTCGTTCTCCTCGTTCGAACGCTTCGAACTTCCCGACGTCCGCTCCTTCGTGGATGCCGACTTGCTGGAGACCTCCTGGTTCTTTTCCTTTTCGGTCTGTTTGGTTTTCCCCAAGTCCCGGGAACGCCTGTGCTGGTGGTGACGGTGTTTGTGCAGGCGGTCACTGCGATCCGCTCCACGACGCTCATCATTCTCCCTCCTGTCTAATTTGAAGGCCATGTCATCAGAGAAGGTGTCCGAGTCTGAGCTGATGTCATCATACTCCACCAGAGGTTTGATAATTGTACCCAAGGAGGCTGCTTCGGGGGCCACCAACCCCATGTCTTTGGAGTGCTTGGACTTATGCCGCTTGTGCTTCGACACCAAGCGGTGACGCTCTCTGCTGTTGGAGCTGCCACCTCCCGATGACGGCTGCAAAGTTCCAGAAGCTCCTCCACTCCCGTCCTTCTTGCCCCCATGTCTCTCTGAATTGGGCATTCCCTTTCCCGTCGCCTGAAGAAGGGGAAAAAGTTCCCCAGCACTCCAAAAAGTAACCCCCACCCTCCCCCCCAACCCCAACTCCACGCCCACCAAAGCGCCCCTGGAAGGGGGTGGAAAGGGAAGGGACGGTAGCCCAGGCTCCTCCTCCCTCCCGACTCCTCAGCACCCTCCTACATGAGGTGGGGGGGTGAAGGAGCGACGGAAGAAATTAGAATTCCTCAGCAGTGGAGTTGAGAGACAACGGATAGCCGCTCAAGTCTGCTTCCCCTTCTCCCCTCGCCGAGCCAGTCCTCAGGCCCGGACGCCGGGGAGGTCGAGGAAGTAGGAAGCTCTCGGCCCGGGGCTGTGGGGCCGACTCCGGCTCTGGGGCCCTGTGAGGACAGCGCGGGCCCTTCCCCTACCCGGTAGCCCGGCTCAGGGCGGCTTCCTGTCGCCCGGGTCCCGCGGCCTAGGTGCCTCACGCCCCCTTTGTCCCTCGTCTTGAGGGAACCCCTTTTCTAGCCTCTGCCTCACCTTAGCACCTCACACACTCACTCGCTCCCTCACACAGACTCACTCACACACTAGATTAAACCGAAACGGCCCTAGGAGGTGGGGGAGGGGCAGCCACAGAAGATATCGCGAGAGTCCGGTCGGCTCTCGCGATGCATAGTGCTTCCCGTTCGCTTCTCTCCGCCGCTTGATGAAATAACGCGAGATCAAATGCTAAGCAAGAAACGCGTCTCGTCAGAGTCTCGCGATACACTTCCCGCTTCCCCATTCGAACAAGGCTTTATTGAAACTGAACTAGCACAAATTTTTTTTAAATCAAAACTTTATTGATAATTTCCTGAACGCATACTTCCAACTTCCAGCGCAAACTAATTTAGAATGCTTTAAAACAAGTCTTTTAATTAGCATTTTAAGAATACTTTCTAACGGAGCAAAGGGCGAATGCGGGGACCTTTCAACACGAGTCTCCGAGAGTTTAAAAAATGCTTCCTTTTTTCGTTTGTTTGTTTATGGTGTTAAACTATGTGCCAGGCCTTCAACATTCCTTATCTCCAATCCTCACAAGTACCCTGCAAGACTCGATAGCCTTATCCCTGCTATACAGGTAGAGAATCCCAGATCAGGGAAATGAAATAATTTAGGGTAACAAAACTAGTCCAGCAAATGTCACAGCCAAGATTCAAATTCATGTGTCTGATGCCAACACACAAACTTAGATCTGGTGGCACTGCCTCCTTCCACACTTTGCTTCGAATCTCAGAGCCTGAAAGCTCAGCCCCCTTGGTATCCTCCCAAGGCGCCTACAAGATAAGTCAGCCTTTCATCCTCACACAAAAAGATTATAATTGTGAACAAGAAAAGCATAATTAATGAGCAAGAATAAACATCCCACATTGGCCTCTCATTTTTTACTTTTCAAAACTCCTTGGCACACATTAACTCATCCCCTCTTCGTAACTCTGAAAAAGCGTTGTGTAAGTGACAAAACAAAGGCATGGAGAAGCGACTTGCCCAAGCTTCATTCTTTCCTTCAAAAAGTTTGTATGTGAGATTTCAAGGCCCTAGCTGGTCTAATAGTACCTACTGAGAAGTTCAAGCTGGATATACACAATATATTCAGGCCATAAAACAGAGAAGATAATGCCATATAACCAACATAGAACACTGTGGAGCTCAGAGAAAGCCTGGAGTGTTAAGAGAAAACTTTATAAGAGTAAGGGCATTCCTGTGGGGACAGGAAGAATTACAAGATTTATGTGCGTGTGAAAAATAAATTCATTAGAGACTAGAAAGCATTCTGAATAAAGGCATAAGAATCTGTCCTCAAATCACTCTATTATAAAAAATGTATTTATGCTTTTGCTCACATGGGTATCTTTAAAAAAAATTGGGGGCCAGCGCTGTGGTGTAGTGGGTAAAGCCGCCACCTGCAGTGCCAACATCCCATATGGGCGCTGGTTCGAGTCCAGGCTGCTCCACTTCCAGTCCAGCATTCTGCTATGGCCTGGCAAAGCAGTGGAAGATGGCCCAAGGTCTTGGGCCCCTGCACCCATGTGGGAAACCCAGAAGATCCTGGTTCCTGGCTTCAAATCACCACAGCTCTGACCATTGCGGCTATTTGGGGAGTGAAACAGTGGATGGAAGACCTCTCTCTCTCTCTCTCTCTTTCTGCCTCTCCTTCTCTCTCTGTGTAACTCTTTCAATAAATAAAATTTTTTTAAACAGAAAAATAAATTTTAAATAAAACAAATCTTTTTAAAAGATTTATTTATTTGAAAGACAGAGTTAAAGAGGTAGAGCCAGAGAGAGAATTCATAAATCTTAGTTATAACTTTCTAATCTTCTACTGAAGTAGAATGAATGATATCAAGAGAAAAGAAAAGGGGTGGGCATTTAACATAGCAGTTTAGACATACTCGAGACACCCCATGCCCTGAGTGCCTAGCTTGACTCCTGGCTTCTATACCTCTTGTCTGGCTTCCTGCTAATGTGCACCTGTGAGGCAGCAATGATGGCTCATGTAGTGGGAGCCTTTTACTGAGTTCCAGCTCCTGGCATTGGCCTGGCCCAGCTCTGGCTGCTGTGGGCACTTGGGGAGTGTACCTATAGACAGAAGATCCCTTTTTGTCTTTCTCACTCTCTGCCCTTCAAATAAATTTTATTTATTTATTTATTTATTTTGACAGGCAGAGTGGACAGTGAGAGAGAGAGAGACAGAGAGAAAGGTCTTCCTTTTGCCTTTGGTTCACCCACCAATAGCCACTGGGGCCAGAGCGCTGCGGCCGGCGCACCACGCTGATCCGATGGCAGGAGCCAGGTTCTTATCCTGGTCTCCCATGGGGTGCAGGGCCCAAGCACTTGGGCCATCCTCCACTGCACTCCCGGGCCACAGCAGAGAGCTGGCCTTGAAGAGGGACAACCGGGACAGAATCCGGTGCCCCGACCGGGACTAGAATCCAGTGTGCCGGTGCTGCAAGGCAGAGGATTAGCCTGTTGAGCCACGGCACTGGCCTCAAATAAATATTTTGAAAAAGAAATACTGGAACTCAGTTATAAATCCTCATTCCCTGCTGCAGGAGGACCTGGGTATCAAGTTAAGGTCCTCACCAATGTTTTACATGATGGCAGATGGCACAAGACTCATGGGGTTGATTAGATGGAATGCCCTGCTCATCTTATTTTTAGTTTTTATTTATTTATTTGAGATGTAGGATTATAGACAGAGAGAAAGGTCTTCCATCTTCTGGTTCACTCCCCAAATGGCCATAGTGGTTGGGGCTAGGCTAGGCTGAAACCAGGAGCTTCATCCGGGTGTCCTACATGGGTGTTGGGGTCCAAGGACTTGGGCCATTCTCCAATGCTTTCCCAGATTCATTAGCCAGGAGTTAGATTGGAAGTGGAGCAGTGGGGACAGGAACCGGCATCCATATGGGATGCTGACACCACAGGTAGACGTTTAGCCTACTACACCACAGCACCGGCCGCCTTATTTTTAGTTTTGAAAATTTATTTTATTTGAAAGGTAGAGCAACAGGGGGAGAAGGGCAAGAAAAAGAGAGACAGAGAGAAAGATTTTCCATCTGCTAGTTCACTCCCCAAATGCCTCCAACAGCCAGGACTGGGTTATTGTGAAGCTAGGAGACTGGAACTCCACCCAGGTCTCCCATGTGGGTGGCAGGGACCCAACTACTCCAATTGTTACCTGCTGCCTCCCACAGGGCACATTAACAGGAAGATGGACTAGCAGCAAGCAGCTGAGCCTTGAGCCAGGCACTCACATGAGGCATGTGAGCATCCCAAGGGGAGATTTAACTACTGAGCCCCAACACTCACCACTGTCCATCTGATTAAGGATTTGCACGAGTTCAGCAAGATTTTTCCTAATTTTTAAAAATGAGATCAAGTTTTTGACTCAGAATACACCCACAGAAAAATGGAAAAGTGAAAATGGCAGAAGGAATGATGGCGATGTGTCAAATACAATCTGGAAGAATAGACTACCTTATCCAGTTCAAACAGCAATTGAAACATCCCTAATTATATTATTTCCTCTTGACCTGAATAGAAATCACCAATGAATGAAAAAAAGAACCTTTTTTCTGAATCTTTGAAGTTATAATGAATTACATACCTGTAGCACTTTACAATTTTCCATAGACTCTTTTTTTTTTTTTTTTTTGACAGGCAGAGTGGACAGTGAGAGAGAGAGAGACAGAGAGAAAGGTCTTCCTTTGCCGTTGGTTCACCCTCCTATGGCCGCCGCGGTTGGCGCGCTGCGGCCGGCGCACTGCACTCATCCGATGGCAGGAGCCAGGTGCCAGGGGCTTTTCCTGGTCTCCCATGGGGTGCAGGGTCCAAGCACTTGGGCCATCCTCCACTGCACTCCCGGACCACAGCAGAGAGCTGGCCTGGAAGAGGGACAACCGGGACAGAATCCAGCGCCCCAACCGGGACTAGAACCCGGTGTGCCGGCGCCGCAAGGTGGAGGATTAGCCTGTTGAGCCACGGCGCTGGCCTCCATAGACTCTTTTAAGCCTGTCAATGAATATCAATTAAATAAACTGGTGAGGTGACCAGGATAGGTATTATAAGCATCTGGTAAGGTTGCAGCTGAGACACGGAAAGAGTTGTATTTGATGATGTTTACCCTGCATATAGGAAGAGCATTTCTCTTCTTAATCCTATTATTATATTTTTTATTAATAGATCAATTCAACTAGAGAAAAATCTGGGTTGTATTCAAACTTTTAAACACAAAAGCTACTGTAAATGGTAGGGGATGGTCCAATAGCTGGTGGAAATAGTGCTTTTGTAAATTAAGGGTTGCTTCATTCTACTGAAAAACTTTGAACTCAGACATTCCAGGACTGCTCCATTTACTTTATTTGCATAACCTCCAGGGGCAGGGAGTCAGAAAACCTGTGTGAACACCAAGGTGATCAGTCAAGTGATGGCAATTATTTGTAGATCCTCCAGAACATATAAAAAAGTTTCTATTTTAGCTGTATGCAAGAGGAAATATTTGGTGCAGGCGTTGTGGCACAGCTGGTTAAGCTACCACCTACAACACCAGCATCCCCATATGGGTGCCAGTTCAAGTCCCAGCTGCTCCACTGTCGAGTAAGCTCTCTGACTCCTGGAGGATGGCCCAAGTCCTTTGGCCCCTGCATCCACATGGGAGATCCAGATGGAGTCCGGCCATTGTGGCCATTTAGAGGGTGAACCAGCAGATGGAAGATCTCTCTCTCTCTCTCTCTTTCTCTCTCTCTCTCCCTTTCTCTCTGTATCTCTGTCTTTCAAATAAATAAATAAATAAATCGCTGTCCCCAAATTAGTAAATCTTTAAAAATGAAAAGAAAAGCAAAGATAGAGAATGTCATTAAATAGGACAGGCAGGTTGTGGAGCAGGAAGTTAAGCCACCATCTGCAACACCAGCATCCCTCACAAGCACCACTGGAGTCCTGGCTGCTCTATTTCCAGCTCAGCTCCTTCCTAGTGTGCCTGGGAAGGCAGCAGAAGATGGCCCAGATGCTGGTCCCAGCCACCCGCATAGGAGACCTGGATGGAGTTCTGGGCCCCTGACTTCATTGTGGCCCAGCCCCAGCTGTTGCAACCATTTGGGGAGTGAGCCAAAGGATGGAAGCTCTCTCTCTCTCTCTCTCTCTCTCTCTCTCTCTCTCTGCCTTTCAAATAAATAAATCTTTAAAACATAACAAAGGGGCCGGCGCCGTGGCTCAACAGGCTAATCCTCCGCCTTGCGGCGCTGGCACACCGGGTTTTAGTCCAGGTCTGGGCGCCGGATTCTGTCCTGGTTGCCCCTCTTCCAGGCCAGCCCTCTGCTGTGGCCCGGGAGTGCAGTGGAGGATGGCCCAAGTGCTTGGGCCCTGCAACCCATGGGAGACCAGGATAAGCACCTAGCACCTGGCTCCTGCCATCGGATGAGCGCGGTGCGCTAGCCGCAGCGCGCCGACCGCGGCAGCCATTGGAGGGTGAACCAACGGCAACGGAAGACCTTTCTCTCTGTCTCTCTCTCTCACTGTCCACTCTGCCTGTCAAAGAAAATAATAATAATAAAAAAAATAATAACACAGGAAAAAAAGAAGAACTCCGCCTTTGGGGCAGCACTGTGACACAGTGGGCTTAGCTGTTGCTTGTGGTACTGGCGTCTCAGTTCACAGTGCTGGTTTGAGTCCTGTCCATTCTGCCTCCAATCCAGCTCACTGCTAATGTGCCTGTGAAGGCAACACAGATTGGCCCAAGTATGTGGGCTCCTGCCACTGACATGGGAGACCCAGAAGGAGTTCCGGGTTCCTGGCTTTTTCCTGAGCTAGCCCTGGTCATTATGGCCATTTGGAAAATGAACTAGTGGCTGGAAGATCTAGCTCTTGTGCTATCTCTCTGTTACCCTGCCTTTCAAATAAATAAATTAATCCTTATAAACAACAACAAAAATGAGAAAAGCATTCCAGGTACATATAGGAATAATCTTCACAGACTGCAAAATGGGGACAATGACCAATGTGTTTTAAAATATTTATTTATGTATGTATTTGAAAGTCAGAGTTACAGAGAGAGAGAGGGAGAGACAGAGAGTGAAAGGGATCATCCACCTGATGGTTCACTCCCCAGACGGCCATGATGGCCAGGGCTGGGCCAGATTGAAGCCAGAAGCCAGGAACTTCCTCCATTTCTCCCACATGGGAACCAGGGGCCCAAGCACTTGGGCCATCTTCTGCTGATTTTCCCAGGCCATTAGCAAGGAGCTAGATTGGAATGAATCAGCCAGGATGTGAACTGGCACTCATATGGGATGCCAATGTTGTAGGCAGCAGCTTTACCAGCTACACCCCAGCACAAGCCACTATGGGCAAATTTTAAATTATTAAAATTTGAGGGAGTCTCTAAATAACTTATTAAATCTAAAAATCTAAACTTCAAGTTGGTTTGTGGGGAAAAACTTATTGTCACTTTAGCTAAATATTTCCTTTTTTTTTTTTTAAGACTTTATGTATTTATTTGAAAGGCAGCATTAAAGAGAAAGTATACTTGAGGTGGCACCATTGCGTAGTGGGTAAAGCTGCCATCTGCAGTGTAGCATCCCATGTGGGCGCCATTCGAGACCCAGCTGCAACTCTTCCGATCCAGCTCTCTGCTATGGCCTGGGAAAGCAGCAGAAGATGGCCTGAGTCCTTGGGCCTCTGCATCTGTATGGGAGATCCAGAAGAAGCTCCTGGCTCCTGAATTCAGATCAGCCCACTCCAGCTGTTGATGATGGGGATGTGATGGGTGTGATGGGTGATGGCCCAAGTGCTTGGATAATCGCCACCCATGTGATGACCTGGATTGTGTTCCAAGCTCCTGGCTTCACTCTGGCTCAGCCCTGGCTGTTGTAGGCATTTGGGGAGTGGATTAGCAGATGAAAGATCTCTGTCTCTCCATCTCTTGCTGCCTTTCAAATAAAAATGAAAATTAAGAAAAATTGTAAAGGAAATTTTCCTGGGACCGGCGCCATGCTGTAGTAGATTAAGCCTCTGCCTGCGGTGTCTATGGGCGCTGGTTGGAGTCATGGCTGTTCCTCTTCTGATCCAGCTCTCTGCTAATGGCCTGGGAAAGCAGCAAAAGATGGTGCAGGTGCTTGGGCCCCTGGACCCACGTGGGAGATCCAGAAGCTCCTGGCTCCTCACTTCGGATTGGCCCAGCTCCAGCCACTGTGGCGATTTGTGGAGTGAAGCAGCGGGAAGATCTTTCTGTCTCTCCCTCTTTGTCTGTAACTCCGCCTCTCAAATAAATAAATAAATAAAAATTTTTAAAAAGAAACATTTCTGATATATTCTCTGTACCTCAACTTTAGGGTTGCCATATTTTATATAGTATTTTATGTTATATAATATATGGGGCGTACTTTTAAACTACAAATATTCATTGACTATATGAAATCCAAATTTAATTGACAATTCTGTATTTTTATCTGGCTTATCCAATCACCCTAAGAATAGGAAGTGAGTTTACCGACATATGTCAGTAGCTGTTAGACACTGGAGAGAAGGCAGTGAAAGAAGAGACACAGTGCAGCCATCCTGGAGCTAACAGGGAGGTCATGGAATCACACATACATTGAAATTTGGTGGTGAAAACACCATTAAGGTGTGGATGTTGTAGCAAAACAGGTTAAGTCTCTGCTTCTGAAAGCTGCATCGCCTATCAAGTCCCAGCTACTCTGAGCTTCCAAACCAGTTTCCTGCTCATGAATCTGGGAGGCAGTGTACAACCCAAGTACCTGGGTTCTTGCCATCCACACTGCAGACACAAGTGGAGTTTGTGGTTTCCTGGTTCTTGCCTGGCCCAGAGCAGCTGTTGTCACTTTGGCTTTCAAATAAATAAATATTTTTTTTTAAAAAAAAAAGATTCAGTTAAAGTTTGAAATGATGCAACACAGGACCTCAAATCAGGGATCAGAAAGTCTTGCCTTTCTTGCCTAAAGGGAAAAAAAACTTTATTTGACAGGCAGACAGAGAGAGCTCCCATCTGCTGGTTCACTCCATAAATGCCTGAAATGGCTTGGGCAAAGCCAGTAGCCAGGAATTCAGTCAGGGTGGTGGTAGGGACCCAAGTACTTGAGCTATTATCTGCTGCCTCCCAGGGTGTGTATTAGCAGGAAACTGGATTATATAAGTAGAGCCAGGACACAAAACCAGGTACTCTGATATGATATGTGTGCATCCCAGGGCATCTCTTAATCACTGCACCAAACACCTGACTGGAAAACATGCTGTTAATCCCAACTCAAGTGGGGCGCTGTTAGTCTGCTTTCAAGGAACCAAGTACTCTGACGTTAGGATGCAAATGGTCACTTTGGAACAAACATATAACTTGAGATTTGAATGAGAACTGAAGGGGTTGGATAAAGGGTAGGCTTCCCAGCAGTTAGAAAGGCCTGTAGAAGGACCTTGGGAGGAATGCAGGAATTCTCCTCCAAATGAGGGAAAGTCAGTATGCTGGGGATTGGGACAGGCAGAAAAGCTGGATCTAGACAGGCTTGGTAAGCCAGTAAGATTGGCTACCAGGCCTAGGTACAGTGCTAGGGAATGACGATTCAGTAACATGGCGCCATTTTTGCCCCCATGAAATATGTATAATATGACTCCAAAGAATGACGATAAGAGGAAAAAAACAAATAAAATTGTAATTCTATTTTCAAGGGAATGTTATAATTACCTTTGTGGCAGTAAAGAAACAAGTTGCCAGGTTATTTTTTATTATACTTATACTGCTGTGCCTACTCACTTGAATTGCAGTTAGCTGAGATGGCTCTGGATATGTGAATGCCATTTTTGAAATGTGAAAAAAATCTGAGACTACAGTCAGTAGAAATCCATTGCTTAAGCAGAAGATAGCCCAAGTTCTTGGGCCCCTGCACTCGCGGGGGGTGAGGGGGTGGCTGTGGGGGGACTTGGAAGAAGCTCCAGGTTCCTGCTTTGGATTGGCTAGGTCCAGCAGTTGTGGACATTTGGGGAGTGAACCAGCAAATGGAAGACCTCTCTCTCTCTCTCTCTGCTTCTGTAACTCTACCTTTCAAATAAATAAATCAATCTTAAAAATAAAAAATAAACTCATTGCTTAATATTCTTGCAGAAAACTAGGTAAGATCCTACTTTCCAGCAGCATTTTTGAAGGATGTATATGAGAAAACTCTTTTTAAAGTAGCCTTTAAGCTCCAGTGGCCATGCACTTGCTAGCATTGCTATGGATTTCTCTTCATGAGGATTTATTGACACAAGAGAGAAGACTACACACTGTGATCTGCAGTGGAGATACAAGCTAAACTGCATGCTTTCACCATAACTACAAAAGAGGGACACAGTGGTAACATGCACTTGCTGCTGAGAACAAGTTTACCTTAATCCAAAACACTTCAGATTTTCAAAACTGCTGCAATTGCTCAAGAAATATTCCTGAAACTTAAAAAAAATTAGAAAATGGTAATTAAGTGTGCTAGGCAGCCTTCAAATGTCGTGTTACAAAGAGCCAGTGTTTTTATGACAGTTTTACTGCATCTAGCATATAAGGGAAATTCTACTGTATTTGATAAAACATTTCAGATACCAGTATTCTTTGAAAATCTAGCCTTTTAAGAAAAGGGTTCTGTGAGTTTAGTTTCCAAACTAACGGCCAAAATGAAAACGCAGGTTTTCGTACAACATCCGAACTGTACCTGCTCGCAAGTTCAGAACGAAGTACCCAAGAGCTGAGAGACAGCCGGGTTTGGAGGAAGTCTCGCGGACGTACGTCATTCACCTCTCGCGAGACTTCAGTATCCCGTCGCTTCCTTTCTCGCGCAGGATCACGGTTTATCTCGCGAGCTTTAGGAAGTTCCGTTGGGGAAGATGGCGGCGGCCGCAGGCACCCTTCTCTTCTTGCCACCGGGGACTTCAGACTGAGCCTTCCCGGGAAGAGTAGGGACTGCTGGTGCCCTACGTCCCGGGAGCCCGAACTAACGTGGCTCTCCCACTAGTGGAAGGAACGGGCTTCTCCTCTTGTGGCGGACCCAGGCCCTGCCCGTCGTCAGGATGAAGGCTCAGGGGGAAACCGAGGGTGAGTGACAGAGGGGGAAAGGAGGGGGCGGGACTCAACTGGGGGCAGCCAATCTGGGCGAGGAGGTGGGGGCCGATGCCCCGTGGGGGGCGCTTTCGCGGGGGCACTGAGTCCAGGATGCGGGATGTGTGTGTCTTAGATGCTCTTCATGCCTTCCTTGATGGTGATAGAGCGCTGACTTAGGGTGGTGGGGGCTCCCAACTTGGGTGAAGATTTCCTTTTTATATAGAGGCAGCACCTGGGGCTTCTGGGCACTTTTAGCCTAAAGTGGTGGAAGATCAGGCGAGTGAATATATTAGCTGCTTGTAACTCATTCCGGAAGAGACCATTGAATAATGGCCTAAAAACAGCCATACGGAACCGTGTATCTAAAAGTACTGGAGAGTATTTTGATGTGAATGATGTGATTTGGTCCTGAGGATACAAAATGCCTGCACTTCCTAAAAGTCACAGTGTTCCCATCGGTGGCCGGACTGATTTAGAACTGTTGAAAACGACTTTTTCTATGGAAATTTTTACTCCGATTCTCTGGAGTTCCACACTGCACTTTCAATCACAGCTTACTTTATTATCATTGTTCATCCTTCCAATTTATTCTGAGCTTTGTAGATAAGGGGTCCTGCCCTATTCATCTTTTTTTTTTTTTTTTTAAAGATGTATTTATTTGAAAGGTAGAGTTACAGAGAGAGAAAAATCTTCTACCTGCTGGTTCACTCCCCAAATGGCCGCAATAGTGGGAGCTGGGCTAGGCTGAAGCCAGGAGCCTCCCCAGCGTCTCCCATATGCATGCAGGGGGCCAATCTCTGAGGCTATCCTCCGCAGCTGTCCCAGGCGCACCAGCAGGGAGCTGGATTGGAAGCGGAGCAGCTGGGCCTCGAACCTTTGCCCATATGAGTTGTCAGCATCCCAGGTGGTGACTTTACCCGCTATACTACAACACCGGCTCCCTTATTCATCTCTGTATAGTCTCTGGCACATAGTAGTTGCTCAGAAAATGTTTGATTTGAGTTTCAGACTAAGGATGTTTTACAGAATGCTTCTCAAGAAAAAGAAGGGGTGTGATTTGAAGGAGAAGAACTGTGTGTCCCTTGGGTGTAAAGTGGAAACCCCATCAGGCAGGGGTTTTGTATGGTTTACTTACTACTGTGTCTGCAGCACAATACAATTGTGCTTGAATGGATGGCTTGATAGTGGGAAATGACAGGAATGTGCCCAGAGTGATCAGCTGGCTGAAACAGCCTACAAACCAGTTTTCCAGAAGATGAAGGCCTGAAGGAAGGAGTCTGAGTCTTGACTGAGATCATCTCGCTGCCTTAACTCTAACCTTCTATTTATTTTTCAGTGCCAGTGTCAACAGTGTTTTTTTTAATGTCTCCATATTGATTATGTACTTTTCCTTCTTTGCTATTCAGTAGTAATGTCTCTGCTTTTAAGAGCATTTCTTTTTGCACTGATGGTATTTTCCATGTTAACTTAATCACACTGCCTCACAGATGTCACCTCAGGCATATCTTGTGTTCCTTTCCAGTGGCCCCAGCACAGGTCTTCACTCATGCATGGCAGTTCAAGAACTAGGGGAGGCTCGAAGGGTTTAAGAGGTTCATTCATATTCTTAGTTCAGGAGCCTATCCTTTCTGCCTTTCTCTTAACCTCTGTTGGAAATTCATCTTTTGGTTATTGATTTCTTCCTTGTCCATATAATTTTAACTATATGGAAAAATATGAAACATCAGGTAGGCAATTAGGGCCTGTTTTCTTGATCATACTTATCAACCAATCTCTTAAAATTATGGCCCAAAATTAAGGAAGTATTTTCACATTGAAAATCAGCTAACCATTGTAAGACCGTGTTCAAATGTATGTTCTCTATAAATATTATACAGGGATTTCAGGCATGTTATGAAAATGACTTTGTCACTAAGTTGTAGGCATGGTCATGAATCATGATTAGACTCGGTTCCTTTTTGGGTTCCCATTAAAACCTTGAATAGAATGTCCTATGGTGTTCCTTTTATCAGACCCATAAGGTATGTGTCTTCTCACCTTTAAAAATATTTTCTTTATGTGGTTTGAAGAAATTATATTGAAAAGTAGTTTAGCCCAATTATTAGATTCGGCTGTGTGGGGGTTTCTTTTCCAAGAAAAACGAGAAGGTCTTGATAAAGGAGTTTCTAATGATGTTTTCTGATTTATGTCGTAGAGTCGGAAAAGCTGAGTAAGATGAGTTCTCTCTTGGAACGGCTTCATGCAAAATTTAACCAAAATAGACCTTGGAGTGAAACCATTAAGCTTGTGCGGCAAGTCATGGTGAGGACTGTGGCAAGTGGGTGAAGTGTTATACTTGGATAAGAAGTAAGCTCCCCGTGTCCAAATTAGCTACACTAGTGTCTTCAGACTTATTTATCATAAAATACTGGAATATATTGCAGCTTTTCAGGGACCTACCTAGGAAAGAGCTATCCATTCATCCTGGTTATCTAAGGGGGATTGTTCCAAGATCCCTCGTGGACATCAAAATCCCCATTTGCTCAAGTTCCTGTTATGAAATGGCATGGTATTTGCTTATAACCTATGCACATACTCCTATATACTAGAAATCATCTCTAGATTACTTATAATAAAAATGGAATGTTATGTAAATAGTTGTTACATTGTGTTGTTCAGGGAATGATGATAAGAAAAAAAGTGTTTGGTATAAAAGAAGTGTTTTTTTTTTCTGACTCTTTAATCTTCATTTGGTTGAATGTGCAGATGTGGGATTTGCAGATACCAAGGGCTGACTGTATTTATAAAACTATAATTCTTGTGAGTTTTGGTACCCAGTGGGTACTTATAGCAAAGGTGCCAAGAAATATGCCTGTTAGGGAAGCATTTGGCAGACTGGTATCAGAAGACATTCTTCACTTCCTTTTAAGCTCCTTGATTTTTTTTTTTTTTTTTTTTTTTTTTTTTACAGGCAGAGTGGACAGTGAGAGAGAGAGACAGAGAGAAAGGTCTTCCTTTTGCCGTTGGTTCACCCTCCAATGGCCGCCGCGGCCGGCGCGCTGCGGCCGGCGCACCGCGCTTGTCCGATGGCAGGAGCCAGGTGCTTTTCCTGGTCTCCCCATGGGGTGCAGGGCCCAAGCACCTGGGCCATCCTCCACTGCACTCCCGGGCCACAGCAGAGAGCTGGCCTGGAAGAGGGGCAACCAGGACAGAATCCGGCACCCCGACCGGGACTAGAACCCGGTGTGCCGGCGCCGCAAGGCGGAGGATTAGCCTGTTGAGCCACGGCGACGGCCTTTTTTTTTTTTTTTGACAGGCAGAGTGGACAGTGAGAGAGAGACAGAGAGAAAGGTCTTCCTTTGCCGTTGGTTCACCCTCCAATGGCTGCCGCGGTCAGTGCGCTGCGGCCGGCGCACCGCGCTCATCCAATGGCAGGAGCCAGGTGCTAGGTGCTTTTTCCTGGTCTCCCATGGGGTGCAGGGCCCAAGCACTTGGGCCATCCTCCACTGCACTCCCTGGCCACAGCAGAGGGCTGGCCTGGAAGAGGGGCAACCAGGACAGAATCCGGCGCCCCGACTGGGACTAGAACCCAGTGTGCCGGCGCCGCAAGGTGGAGGATTAGCCTGTTGAGCCACGGCGCCACCCGAAGCTCCTTGATTTTAATGTGGTGTTATTTTCATTGTGTCTGTAGAGTAAGCACTACTAGTAGATTTGTAATCACTTTAAAAAATATTTTTATTTTATTTGAAAGGCAGAATGACAGAGAGAGGTCTTCCATCCACTGGGTCACTCCCCAAATGTCCACAGTAGCTGGGACTAGGCCAGGCTGTTGCCAGGAGCCCAGAACTGCATCTGGATCTTCCTCATAGATAGTAGGAGACCAAGTATTTGGACCATAACCTGCTGCATTCAGAGGAAATTAGCAGGAAGCTGGATCAGAAGCAGAGTAGGTGGGCCTCAAACCAATACTCCAATAAGGGATGTTGGCATTGCAAGCAGCGGCTTAATCCTCTGTGCCACAAAATTGACCACCTGCAGTTCATTTTTTTTTTTTAGTTTTATTTATTTATTTGAAATAAATACAGCAAGAGAGGGAGAGATGGAGAGATATCGTCTATCCACTGGTTCACTCCTCAGATGGCTGCAACAGCTGGGGTTGAGCCAGGCTAAAGCTAGGAGCCAAGAGCTTCTGGGTCTCTCATGTGGGTGCAGGGGCCCAACCACTTGGGCCCTCTTCTGCTGTTTTCCCAGACCATTATCAGGGAGTTGGATTTTAAGTGGAGCAGCTGGGACACAAACTGGTGCCCAAATGGGATGCCAGCATTACAGATGGTGGCCTTACCCACTATACCACAAAGTGGGCTCCCTGCAATTTTTTTTTTTTTTTTGAAAGAATTACAGAGAGAGGGGTCTTATATTCATTGGTTTACTCCCTAAGTGGCCACAATGACCAGAGCTGAGCTGATCTGAAGCCAGGAGCCAAGAGCTTCTTCCTGGTCTCCCATGTGGGTGCAAGGTCCAATGCCTTAGGCCATCCTCTGCTCCTCTGCTACTGTCCCAGGTGCATTAGCAGGGAGCTGGATCAGAAGTGGAACAGCTGGCATTCTAAGCAGCGCACACATGGGATGCCGGTGTTGCAGGTCAGGGCTTTAACCTGCTACATCACAGTGCTGGACCCCAATTCATTCTGGTTTTTTTTTTTTTTTTTTTTTTTTTGGGCGGGGGTAGTTATTTATTTGAAAGGCAGAGTTACAGACAGGCAGAGGCAGAGAAAGAGTTCTTCCATCCACTGGTTCATTCCTCAAATGGCGGCAACGGCTAGAGCTGCATCGATCTGAAGACAGGAACCAGAAGCTTCCTTTGGTACTCCCACCCTGGTGTACGGGCCCAAAGACATGGGCCATCTTCCACTGCTTTCCCAGGCCATAGCAGAGAGCTGGATTGGAAGTGGAACAGCCAGGTCTTGAACCTGCGCCCATATGGGATTCCAGCACTGTAGGTGGCAGCTTAACCTGCTACACCACAGTGCTGGCCCCCCAGTTCATTCTTTTTTTTATTTTTTTTTTTGACAGGCAGAGTTAGACAGTGAGAGAGAGAGACAGAGAGAAAGGTCTTCCCTTTCATTGGTTCTCCCCTGAAATGGCTGCTACAGCTGGTGCGCTGCGCCGATCCGAAGCCAGGAGCCAGCTGCCGCCTCCTGATCTCCCATGCAGGTGCTGGGCCCAAGCACCTGGGCCATCCTCCACTGGCTTTCCGGGCCACAGCAGAGAGCTGGACTGGAAGAGGTGCAACCGGGACAGAATCTGGCGCCCCAACCGGGACTAGAACCCGGGGTGCTGATGCCACAGGCAGTGGATCAGCCAAGTGAGCTGCGGTGCTGGTCCCCAGTTCATTCTTAATACAAGTGAATTTTAGATTTTCACCTGTACACTGTTAATATTTTTCTCTAAAGTATTACTTTTCTTTCCTGAGTCATTCACCAGTATTGGAATTAATAGCAGTTAAGTATAAGACAGAGGGGTGCAGGGGGTTATATTATGACACGTTGCAGAGCTGATGTTAAGAATTCATCCAAATGATTCCAGTAGTAGTAAAATCGTGCAGGAAAAGGTTACTCCGGTTTTTTGACCTGGGCAGTGGTGAGTGTACTCACTTGTGACCTCTTAAGATTTATTCACTTTTCTGTATGTTTGTTATACTTCAATTAAAGTACCCCAACTTCCCTATCAACTTTTATTTTGGATTCAGAGTAAGTTGAGTTTAGATTTATTAGTGTTTAAAATGATCGTTATCAATGTAACACCAGTAGAATAACTGAATTTTCTATCAAAAGACCTGTATTTTAGGTTTTAATTCCATACTTACTACCTATGTAACTTTGGACAGATTATTTAATCTCTCTGAGTCTCAGTTTCCTCATCTGGATTATGGAGGTACATAATAGCAGTTTGTTTTTCCAAATAATTTTGTTGTAAGGAAGAAGTAAGATAGTAAATATTAAATGAATTCTGTAACTATAAATTCTGCAAATGCATGTGTATCTTCTGGCTCAGGTTTTTACACAAAGAAGCTTTTCTTTTTTTAAATATGTTATATAAAAAAATAGCAACTTTCCCAGTTTCAGATTTCAGAAGTTGTCCTTTAAATACTCTGGGGCAGCCATATTCCAGTTGAAATATTTTCTAAAAATTATGCTGTCATTTGAGAGACCATGAAACAGATTCTGGGTGGCTGGGGTACCTCTGAGGGGAACCCCCGTATCTAGGTTTGGTCAGTAACTCCTTTTACTTGCTTAGCAGTTTTACAGATTGAGAAACCGAATTTTATTGGTCCATCAATGCTTTTTGTTTTTTGAAAAGATTTATTACTTAATTTGTTTGAAAGAGAGAGAGCTCTTCCATCCACTGGGTCATTCCCTAAGTGGCCACAACAGCCCATCTTGGCCAGGCCAAAGCTTGGAGTCAGGAACTGTATTTGGATATCTCACATATTGATAGGAGCCCAAGTACTTTGGCTGTATTCTGCTGACTTTACAGGCAATCAACAGGGAGCTGGATTTGAAGCAGAGCAGCTAGGACTTGCACCTGCACCCTATTATGGGATGCTGGCTTGGCAAGCAGCAGCTTAACCTGTTGCGCCACAACACCTGTCTCAGTATATCAAGACTTTAAAGACTTTCCAGCCACTGATATACTGGCCAAATCTCAGTGAATTAGTATGTAAAACAGAAAGCCAGTCTATTAATTTACGAAAGTGGTTTATTTTTCCAGTTTACAAAGTACTGGTATTTGTTGTCCAGAGCACCCCCTTCTCTGTTCAATATAGGGGAAATCCGGTTAGTAATAAATACTCTTTTTGTGGGAGTGGAGTTAAAGAGATAAATTTATTTAGCAAGTGTGGGGAATGTCTGGCCTTTAGGCTTAATAAGGCTTGCAAAATCATTTGGTCTGGCTTTGCCAAGGTAAACGTATGTGGGATTTGAAATTCAATAAATCTATAGAAGGCTAATTTTTCTTTTTAAAGATTTATTTATTTGAAAGAGAGGGAGAGACACACACACACTCACCACTCTTACACTTGCTGGTTCACTCCCCAAGTGGCCACGACGGCTAGAGCTGAGCCAATCCATAGCCAGGAACCAGGAGCTTCTTCTGGGTCTTCCATGTGGGTGCAGGGGCCCAAGAACTTGGGCCATCCTCACTGCTTTCTGAGGCCATAGCAGAGATTGGGATCAGAAGTGGAGCAGCTGGTACTTGAACTGGTGCCCATACAGAATGCTGGCTCTGCAGGCAGCAGCTTTACCTGCTACTCCACAGAACTGGTCCCTAGAAGGCTAATTTTTAAGTTGATAATTTTGTATGGCCTACAAATGATAAGTATCCAAATAACCCCTGGCAGAAAAAAGTTTCTTCACCTTTGATTTAGGCCATGGAAAAACCTAGAAAACTATTTATTTACCATAAAACGGTTCATGTTTCTGGGAATTGGAATGTTTTCAGAGATAAATCACTTCCCTGGAAAAAAAGCATTTTAACTATTTTGATCTTTAGAGTATCCTTCCTGGACTAGATGATTTTTTTAAAAATTAATCTATTTATTTGAAAGAGTTACAGAGAGATAGTAGGGGAGAGAGAGAAGTGAGAGCGAGACAGAAAGACTGACCAACAGACCTTTCATATGCTGGTTCACTCCCCAAATGCTGCAACTGCTGGGGCTGGGCTAGGCTGAAGCCAGGAGCCATTAGTTCCTTCCCTGTCTCCTTCGTGGGTGCAGGGGCCCAATTACTTGGGCCATTTCTGCCATTTTTCCCAGGCCGTTAGCAGAGAGCTGGAGCAGAAGCAGAGCAGCCGGGAATTGAACTGGTACCCATATGGGATGCTGATATCGCAGGCAGCAGCTTTACCTGCTATTCAATGCTGGCCCTAATGGTCTGTTTTTTGGTCAGTCTAGTTTGACCAGGTTTTGGTTCTATTTCTCATATTATATGCAGATTACCATGTTAGCTTTGGTAATTCTCAAGTCTCCTGAGTCACTTTAAGTGTCTAAATGTTAAGATGTCATTTCTACAGAAAGTAGATCTCATCTATTTTTTAATGTAAGATTTATTTATTTATTTGAAAGAGTTACACAGAGAAGGAGAAGTAGAGAGAGAGAGAGAGAGAGAGGAAGAGAGGTCTTCCATCCTCTGGTTCACTCCCCAATTGGCTGTAACAGCCAGAGCTTCACTAATCAGGAGCCAAGAGCTTCTTCCAGTTCTCCCACACGAATGCAGGGGCCTAAGGACATGGGCCATTTTCCACTGCTTTTTTAGGCCATTAGCTGAGACCTGGATTTGAAGTGAAGCACTCAGGAATCGAACCAGCACCCATATGGCATGCTGGCACTACAGGCGGCAGCTTTACCTGCTTTACTTGCTATGCCGCAGCACCAGCCCCATCATTTTATATATATATATATATATATATATATATATATATATTTTTTTTTTTTTAACAGGCAGAGTGGACAGTGAGAGAGAGAGAGAGACAGAGAGAAAGATCTTCCTTTTGCCATTGGTTCACCCTCCAAGGGCCGCCACGGCCGTGCTGATCCGAAGCCAGGAGCCAGGTGCTTTTCCTGGTCTCCCATGGGGTGCAAGGCCCAAGGACTTGGGCCATCCTCCACTGCACTCCTGGGCCACAGCAGAGAGCTAGCCTGGAAGAGGGGCAACCAGGACAGAATCCGGCGCCCCTACCGGGACTAGAGCCGTGGTGCCGGCCCATCTATTATATTTTGATTTTAATTGTTCCCTGAATTACCTTATTTTAAATCTTGGAATTACTTTTTCTTTCATATGCATGTGGATGGATATATATTCATGTTTGTGAACTTTTCTTTCTTTGATTGTATGGACAGATAATAGTTAAGATTGTGTAAACTTGATAGAGTCTATGTTGTATCCTGACATATTGCTGTCAGGGTAATATGTATGTTTACCTGACACATTGTTGGCTTGGTTAATTTTCACCTTAAATGTTTTCCCTGCTTGATACAGGAGAAGAGGGTTGTGATGAGTTCTGGAGGGCATCAACATTTGGTCAGCTGTTTGGAGACATTACAGAAGGCTCTCAAAGGTTTGTAAACACCAGGAATACCCTGATTGCTTAAAACCCCCATTTTAATTGGGATTCTTTTATACTTATATTAGAAATATAAATTGAGGTAGGTCAACTTTCTTTGCAAAATATCACTTCTTTCACTTATGGACTTGAAATGAGCTCCTTCTTAAACCTTTGAAACATTTGATTTTGTTAAAAAAATTATTTTATTTACTTACTTAATTTGAGAGAAAAGTGCAAGAGAGAACTTCCATTCCTTGGTTCACTCCCCAAAAGCATGCAGTGGCCTGGCCTCGGCTGGGGATGCCGAAACTGTGAGCTGGAACTTAGTCCATGTCTTCCATATCAGTACAGGAGTCCAGTTACTTGAGTGCTTGCTGCTGCCTCCCAGGGTCTGCATCAGCAGGAGGCTGGCAGGAGCCAGAGCAGGAGATTGATCCCAGGTCCTCTGGTGTGGAGCACAAGCATCTTAACTGCTGGACTAAATTCTTGTTCCCTGAAGCATTTACTTTTTTGTCTTATTTTGGAGACCGATAGAGACTTAAAGATAATTGACGAATGATAACTATAAGATAACAAAGGAAAGTTTTTTCTTCACATGGTCCCTTCTAATTCTCTCTCAGTGAGAAGATGGACATATTAAATACCTAAAAATATTTTTGTAAAGTTTATGGACAGAGTTCCTTAGAAAATAAACAATATTTAAATCATGAGCTTAATTATTCATGCTCCTTTATAATGATTAATTCTGTCTGTTTTTTGGGGAAAATGAAAGATTTCACCCTGTTCCACCACAATTGAACCTGATTTAGCTGAGTATTATATTATTTTCCTTTTGAAATCGGGGTATAACATATATACCTTAAAATTACCTTCTTAACCATTTTTTAAAAAAAGATTTATTTATTTTACTTGAAAGTCAGAGTTACACAGAGAGAAGGAGAGGCAGAGCGAGAGAGGTCTTCCATCTGCTGGTTCATTCCTCAGATGGCTGCAACGGCCAGAGCTGCGCCGATCCGGAGCCAGGAGCATCCTTGGTCTCCCAAGTGGGTGCAGGGGCTCAAAGACTTGGGCCATCTTCTACAGCTTTCCCAGGCCACAGCAGAGAGCTGGATTGGAAGTGAAGTAGCTGGGGCTCAAACTGGCGTGCATATGGGATGCCGGCACTGCAGGCGGCAGCTTTACCCATTACGCCACAGCACCAGCCCCAATTATTATTTTTTTTTTAAAGAATAATTTATTTATTTGAAAGTGTTAGAGAGGGAGAGAGATCTTCCATTTGGTGGTTCACTCCCCAGATGGTTGCAATGGCCTATGCTGGCCAGGCTGGAGCTAGGAGCCAGGTGCTTCATGTGGGTCTACCATGTGGGTGGCAGGGGCCCAAGTACTTGGGGCATCCTCTGCTGCTTTTCCCAGGCCATTAGCAGGGAGCTAGATCAGAAGAGGAGCATCTGGGACACGAACCAGTGCCCATATGGGATGCTGGCATTGCAGGCAACAGCTTTACCCGCTACACCACATCCCCAGCTGCAGCTATTTTTAGGTATGAAGTTCAGTGGCATTAGTATGTTTGCATTTTTGTAATCACCATTATCCCAGGACTTTTCTCTTCTTCCCAAACTGAAACTCTGTACCCAGCCCTGACAACCACTATTCTCCTTTCTGTCTATGAATTTGACTATTTTATATATCTCATATAAGTGAAATCATATCTATCTCTAACTGGCCTCATGTCTTCAAGGTTCATCCATGTTGAAGCATGTATTGGAATATCTTTCCTTTTTAAAATCCAATAATATTCTATTATATATGTACCACATTTGGTTTATCTATTCATCTGTTAATGGGCATCTGGGTCATTTTTTTTTTAATTTTTTTTTTTTTAAAGAGAGATAGATCTCCCGTCTGCTGATTTACCCCCGAAATACCTGCAACAGCTGTGGTGGGCCAGGTCGAAGCCAGGAACTTGGAATTAAGTCTGGGTCTCTCACATGGGTGGCAGAGACTCAACAACTCTGTCATCTGCTGCTTCCCAGGGTACTCATTAGCAGGAAGCTGGAATTGGGAGCAGAACTGGGATTTGAACCCAGGCACTCAAATATGGAATGTGGGCATGCCAAATGGCATCTTAATTGCTAGGACAAATGCCCGCCCCTGTTTCTATCTTTTGACAATTTTGAATAATGCTGCTGTGAATATTATTTGTTTTGTTGGTTTAGAAATTAATCTTCTTTATTCTAGAATTACCAGATAAACGTGTCTTCTTTAAGTTAAAGACTGCTTGTTTCAAATAATGAATTGTGAAAAAAGGAAAGGAGTAAGATCTGATAATTTTTCAAATAGATTTTTATACCCTTATTAATATATGGGCCAGAGCTAAGCCTTACCAGTGAACTTTGCACAGATTACAAGCATTTGAATTACTGATATGTTTATGGCTTTGGAAGGATGAATATACTTTGCAGGGTATTTCCTTCTTTGAAGAATACTATTTAAGTTATTTGGAGCATTCTTTATGATTTATTTTTTCACCTTTTCATAGTAACGTCTTTACCAGCAATGACTGATCGTTTGGAGTCTATAGCAAGACAAAATGGGTAAGTAGTCTCTGTAAGCAGAAATGTTAGCTTAGTGTTAACTTTGGGTGGCTTTATTTATGTGTCTTCTATTAATTTTTGTTTTGATTTGTTCCTGCTAGACTGGGCTCTCATCTCAGTGCCAGTGGCACTGAATGTTACATCACGTCAGATATGTTCTATGTGGAAGTGCAGTTAGATCCTGCAGGACAGCTTTGTGATGTAAAAGTGGCTCACCATGGGGAGAATCCTGTGGTATGTGTTGATATTTCACTGAAATCTGTGGGGTTTAATAGGAACATTTATTTAAAAATGAATTGTTGGGGCTTAATATCTTGGGCTTAGTTTTTTTGTGAGCCACTGTAGAGATGATGTGATGGGCTACAGCATCAATAGCTATAGAATGAAATTTGCAGTAACTTGGGTCCATCTGTAACATCATCCAAGGGCTTTCATAAATGAAAACACTAGAGGAACCCTTTTCATTTCATATCGACAAATGTGAGCCGCAATTGAATAATAGGTGCTCAGAGTACAGAAATAAATCTTAGGGTTCCCATCCTCAAAGAGATTATAATCAAGAAGGACACATAATCTGAAAAAATCCTGTCATAGAGATGACTGTAAATTGTGTGTAACCAGACAGTTTGATATGAATTTCAGGGGTGCCATTAAAGAGAGTTTGTAATGTTTTAAACAAGCTATTGAAAGTTGATTCTTTATAAACTTTTGCATATCTTTTTCTCACCCCAACCCCATGGTTTACCAATTAGGAAGAAGATGCTTTTTTGGTATCTTCATTTAAGGACTTTCTATAGTTTTAATGTTTTTGTTATAAAGCATGTGCTATTAATAAAAGAAAAACTGTTGATGTCTTCAAAGTTGTTGAAGTAGTTTAATGTTTTAACAAAACTTCTTTGATTTCAGAGCTGCCCAGAACTTGTACAGCAGTTAAGGTGAGCAAATAACAATGTTCTTTATTAATGTTCTTTGATATTTACATATAGTGCTAGTCGTTAAAATGTTTTGAGACTGATTAAAAATTATCTTCCTCAGGAACAATTTTATTTTCTTGGGCCAAGGTTTTTCAGACTCTACTTGTTTACTTTTTTTTTTTTTTTTTTAAGAGAAATGACACAAAATTTTTTTTGAAAGTCAGAGTAAAGGCTGGTGCCGTGGCTCAACAGGCTAATCCCCCACCTTGCGGCACTGGCACACTGGGTTCTAGTCCCAGTCGGGGCGCTGGATTCTGTCCCGGTTGCCCCTCTTCCAGGCCAGCCCTCTGCAATGGCCAGGGAGTGCAGTGGAGGATGGCCCAAGTGCTTGTTCCCTGTACCCCATGGGAGACCAGGAGAAGCACCTGGCTCCTGCCATCGGATCAGCACGGTGCGCCGGCCACAGCGCGGCAGCCGTTAAGGATGAACCAATGGCAAAAGGAAGACCTTTCTCTCTCTCTCTCTCTCTTTCTCTCTCTCTCTCTCTCCACTCTGCCTGTCAAAAAATAAATAAATAAAAATAAAAAATTAAAAAAAGAGTAACACGGAAAGAGAGGAGAGGCAGAGAAAGAGGTCTTCCATCCATTGGTTCACTCTTCAAATGGCCACAACAGCCGGAGCTGGGTGGATCCAAAGCCAGGAGACAGGAGCTTCCTCCTGGTCTCCCATGTGCGTGCAGGGGCCCAAGGACATGGGCTGTCTTCCAGTGCTCTCCCAGGCCATAGCAGAGAGCTGGATCAGAAGTGGAGCAGCTGGGTCTCGAACCGGCGCCCATATGGGATGCCAGCTCCTCAGGCTAGGGCATTAACCCGCTGTACCACAGCACCGGCCCATATTTGTTCACTTTCAGAGGTGACTTAACATGATTTTTTTACCCTACTTGGTCTATCCTGGAAATCTCAACCTTGATAATGTTGACAGTTTGGATTACAAAATTCTTGGGTTTAGAGTGTTGCCTGGTGCATTCTAGGAAATAAAACAGCATCTCTGACCTCTCCCCGCTAGTTGTCAGCAGTATCTTCTCAGTTGTAATGAAAAAGTATCTCCAGGCATTGTCAAATATTCCCTGGGTGAGGGAGTTGGATCACTGCTGCCTCAGAACTACTGATCTAGTGGTCTTAGGAATTCTGTTTTATAAAAATAATTAAGACCCAGTAATTGAACAGGAGAGACTTGAGAAGATTGATTCTGTATCATAAAAGGAACTGTGATTCAGATTTTGAGAAAAATTGTTTTATCTGGCCGGCGCCGCGACTCACTAGGCTAATCATCCACCTGTGGTGCTGGCACACCGGGTTCTAGTCCCGGTTGGGGCGCCGGATTCTGACCCGGTTGCCCCTCTTCCAGGCCAGCTCTCTGCTGTGGCCCGGGAGTGCAGTGGAGGATGGCCCAAGTCCTTGGGCCCTGCACCTGTATGGGAGACCAGGAGAAGCACCTAGTTCCTGGCTTCAGATCAGCGTGGTGCGCCGTCCGCAGTGCACCGGCCGCGGCAGCCATTTTTTTCAAAAAAAAAATTGTTTTATCTTCAAGGAGTATATATTATAAATCCTGTCATAATGAAAGTGTTATACTTGATGGAAGTCTCTTTTGGCAGTTGGTAGCTTTTTTCCACTAACTTGTCTTTCCTTTGAATTGAGTAGAAATTCTTATGCTTGAATTTAAACCCAGAATTAAGACCTTCTGGTAATTTAAGAAAGTTACCATGTTAGTTTTTTTTTTTTTTTTGACAGGCAGAGTGGACAATGAGAGAGAGACAGAGAGAAAGGTCTTCCTTTGCCGTTGGTTCACCCTGCAATGGCCGCTGTGGCGGGCGCACTGCGCTGATCCGAAGCTAGGAGCCAGGTGCTTCTCCTGGTCTTCCATAGGGTGCAGGGCCCAAGGACTTGGGCCATCCTCCACTGCATTTATGGGCCACAGCAGAGAGCTGGCCTGGAATAGTGGCAACTGGGACAGAATCCAGCGCCCCGACCCGGACTAGAACCTGGTGTTCTGGTGCCGCAAGGCAGAGGATTAGCCTGTTGAGCCACGGCACCGGCTAGTTTTGTTTTAAACATGGTGAAGTTCTCATATACCACATGGTGAAGGGAAGAGTATCTTAGAGTACTGGCATTGAGGAGATGTGTACACATAGCCTTCTCAGTCAGCAGTGTCATGTGCTTATACACAAGTGCACTAGATTTCAGCAAGCTTCCAAAAACTAATGCATTATAAAATACGCTTTACATGATTTTTGTTAGATCGATAAATTATCAAAAGCTGTATTACCAGAATACTTCAAGCAGAGCCAATATTTCTGGCTTCACTATGAACTGACAGTGTTCTAAAGTTAACTTGTAAGTTTGTTTGAAAATGGGAGTCTCAGGAAGATTGTTATCCTTTACCTAGTATTTTTTAGTTCTTTAGTATAGATGGTAATATAGAGGTAGGGCATATCTACATGTACCTCAAAGACTTCACAGAAAGTGGAGTTAAATAATAAGTAATTTTATTTTGGTGCATAAAGATGAAAGCTTACTCATTTTATGGTAAGGGATGGAATGTGCTACCTTGAGAATCATTGAGGACCTATTGCTGAGGTCATATAGGTGGAGATCCCATACGTATTATGCATATCATATATGCACTTTCCGTGAACCTTTTGATGTACACACATATTATTCTCTTATTCTTTCTTTTTACTGTCTTCATAGCAGTATGGGCTCGAAGTGCTGAATTTATGCTCACCAGTGTCTGATAAAGCATTTGACATTGTCACAGTTTAGCTTTCCAGATACATTTTTTTTAAGTTTGAGAAAAGGTGAAGACATTGAGGACTGTTTATATTCAAAACTACCCATAAAAGCTTATTGGACCAGGAATCCAAATCTGAATGTTGGGTCATAGAGAACCAGGGATCATGGTTGTACTGTTTCTTTTTCCTTGGGACATATATGATGTTAGGAACATTTTGGACTATGTGATTTCCCTCCTGAGTATCTACTCCCCCTTTTTTGTCTCCCTGCTATTTGTTTCCTTCTCACCTCTGCATTTACACTGTCTTATACTTGCAGATGTACAGTCTAGTTTATTTACTTCTTATTCCCTTTACAAATCAAAGTTTAATTTCCTATCAAAACCTAATCTCAACAATGTATTAAGTGGCAAACAAAGTGATTCACTTAAATTAGATTTCATTGTGTAGGAGCTAATTATTATATATGTAAATCACAGATGTTTTACTGTCTGTTCCTTTTGACTTTTATGCTGTTTGTTAGCACCTTCTCCAGAAGAATGAGGCAGAGGAAAAAGAAAATCTTTTCTTTTCTTTTGCTGGTTTTGATTGACTCTGGAAAACTTTTTTTTTTTTTTTTTGGCGTGTGGGGGGGTGAAGATTACAGCAAATTATTTAAAATGGTTTTATATAGTCGTGATTTTTGGCGCTTTGTTGTAAGATTGAGTAGTAATTGTATATTCTCCCTTTCCTCCTCTTTCCTGAACTCCTATAGGGAAAAAAATTTTGATGAATTTTCTAAGCACCTTAAGGGTCTTGTTAACCTGTATAACCTTCCAGGAGACAAGTAAGTATTTTTGTTATTTATTTATTTTTTATGTTTTGGAAAAATTAGAATCAGTTCATAAACCATTTTATGTTTAGAAATTTGCCAGCTCTTGTGGCACATGTTGTTATTGATTCCTTCTCATCTTAGAATCCATAGCTTAGCTTCTGTCTTTTTATTATTATTATTTTTTTTAGATTTTTATTTTCTCTATTTGAAAATAGAGGTACAGATTGAGAGGGAGAGATAGAGAGAGATCTTCCTTTCACTGGATCACTCACCAGATGGTTACAATGGCTAGGACTAGGCCAGGCTAAAGCCAGGAGCCTATGGGTCTGCCTAAGCTCTTGGTCTATCTTCCACTCAGGCGCATTAGCAGGGAGGTGGATCAGAAGAGGAGCAGCCAAGATTTGAACTGGTGCTTATAAAGGATGCTAGCATCATAAATGGAGCCTTAAACCACTATACTGCAATGCTGGCTCCTCATTTTTATTTTTAACCTATGTGGGATCCTGTTAAATTGTTTGGTTCTTATAAACAAAATAAGCTTTGATAGTGATAAAAATTACTGTTTAACTTTTTTTTTTTTTTTTTTTGGACAGGCAGAGTGGACAGTGAGAGAGAGAGAGAGACAGAGAGAAAGGTCTTCCTTTGCCATTGGTTCACCCTCCAATGGCTGCCGCGGACTGCGCACTACGGCTGGCACACCGCGCTGATCCGATGGCAGGAGCCAGGTGCTAGGTGCTTTTCCCTGGTCTCCCATGGGGTGCAGGGCCCAAGCACTTGGGCCATCCTCCACTGCACTCCTGGGCCACAGCAGAGGGCTGGCCTGGAAGAGGGGCAACCGGGACAGAATCCGGTGCCCCGACCGGGACTAGAACCCGGTGTGCTGGCGCCGCAAGGCGGAGGATTAGCCTGTTGAGCCACGGCGCCGGCCAACTGTTTAACATTTTAAAGTTGATTTTTTTTTTTGATGTTGAAGATTTATTTATTTGAAAGGCAGAGTGACAGAGAGAATGAGAGACAGAGAGCAAGAGAGAGGTCTTCCATCTGTTGGTTCACTCCCCAAGTGGCTACAACAAACAGGGCTGGATCAGGCTGAAGCCAGGAGCTAGGAATTCCATATTAGTCTCCCACATGGGTGGTAGGGGCCCAAGTACTTGGGCTGTCTTCTACTGCTTTCCCAGTTGCATTAGTAGGACACTGGATTGAAAGTGGAGCAGCCAGGCCTTGAACTGGCACTCACATGTGATGCTGGCATCACAATGGTAGTTTAACCTACTGTGCCACAATTCCAGCTGCTAAAGATGATTCTTTTAAAAAATATTTTTGTTGTCTCCAGTATAGATTTTTCCTCTAGGTGTCTATATCAATTTTTATGTGTGTATGTATGTCTATTTTTAACTGTTTAACTCATATTCTCATCTACTCTCCAGTAAACTGAAGACTAAAATGTACTTGGCTCTCCAATCTTTGGAACAAGATCTATCTAAAATGGCAATTATGTACTGGTAAGAATGACCAAAGGGTCAATTCTGTGTGACTCTTGGTTTTTCACCCAGGGCTTGTTAAGTTCCTAATTAGTACATCTATGTTATAGTGGTATAGTTTGCTATATTATACGTAGTTGTATATAGTTTATGTATCTCTTTACACATCTTTTTCTGTTTTGTTTAAAGATATTTATTTGAAAGGCAGAGTGACAGAGATCTTCCATCCACTGATTCACTCCCCAAATCCCTGCCAAAACTGGGGCTGGGCCAGACTTAAGCCAGGAGCCATGAACTCCATCCAGGTCTCCCACAGGGGTGTCAGGGACTCACATACATGAGCCATCACGTGCTGCCTCCCTGGGTATGCATTAGCAGGAAGCTAGAATTAGGAGCAGAGCAGCCAGGACTCAAACCAGCACTCTGATATTGCGGGCATCCCAAGTGACAGCTTAACTCTGTCACAACACTCACCCAGTGTGTTAAATATCACAGTCATCTTCTTTCCTTCTGAGATGAGGACTGCATTCTATCTTCTGAGCATGGCATTGCTAAATTGCTGATTATTATTTCATAAGTTTTATTGGAAAATTTGTCAGTATTGAACTCCTATCTCATACATAATAGCTGTAATTTTTGCTCACCATATTACGTACTGGTACTTGGATATATCTTATTTTGAAAATGAAATGCTCTTGCTATATGTCTTATTGCAGAACAAAGCCATTACCATTATGATAGTATTAATAAGACTTCCAAGAACTGAATTCAGTATCACACCTTGCACTGAGACCTTCAGGGCTTAAATATGCAAGCCAAACATAGATGTTTTATCTTGCAGGAAAGCCACTAATGCTGGACCCTTGGATAAGATTCTTCATGGAAGTGTTGGCTATCTTACTCCAAGGAGTGGGGGTATGTGATCCTATTTTGATTATCTAGAAAATGTCTAATTTTAGTTGCAGAGTCATTTTTTTTAACGGTTATTTATTTGAAAGGCAGAGTTACAGAAGCAGAGGCAGAGAGAGAGAGAGAGAGAGCGCACGAGCGAGCGAGCGCGCTTCCATCTGCTGGTTCACTCCCCAAATGGCCACAATGGCCAGAGCTTAGCCAATCTGAATCATGGAACCAGGAACTTCTTCCAGGTCTCCCAACTGGATGCAGGGGCCCAAGGACCTTGGCCATCTTCTGCTGCTTTCCCAGGCCATAGCAGAGAGCTGGATTGGAAGTGGAGCAGCTGGGATTCCAACTGCCACCTATATGGGATGCCGGCATTGCACGTGGCGGCTTAACCTGATATGCCAGAATGCCAGCCCCGGGTTATTACTTTTAAGTTTATTTTGGTTTGTAAAGATATAAACAGAGGGTGAACACTGTTAGTCATTTGTGTATTTTGTAATGATTTCTCAAGTATGAACAGTCACTCATTTCTTTTTCAGTTGTGCAAAGTAATTTATGGCTCCCAGAATCAATACTTAATCTTCTGTAGTATTTTATAAACTGCTTTGGAGCATGACTCCTCATATCTGTCGAACTGCTTTCTAGTTTATAGGTCTATAGAAACGTGAAGTTTCCCTTTATTTAAAATTTACTTATAAAGCTACAATGATGAGTTTCATTTTTCATAGGTCATTTAATGAACATGAAGTACTATGCCTCTCCCTCTGACCTGCTGGATGATAAGACTGCGTCTCCTATCATTTTACATGAGAATAATGGTAAGACTTTAAAGAAATTAATGCTGTTTTCAGATTTTTACTTTTTTTAATGAAGTAGAGTGAGAAAGGGAGCATGTATCTGCTGGCCCACCACCCAGATTCCTGCAGAAGCCTGTTGCTGGAGCTGGGAGATGGGAATTCAATCCAGGCCTCCCGTGGGGTGGCAGGGACTCACCTACTTGAGCCATTACTGCTGCCTCCCAGGATCTACATTAGTAAGAATCTAGAATCAGGAGTAGAATGTGGACTTGAACTTGGCTACTTCATTGTGCAATGTGGTTGTGTTAACCTCTAGGCCAAGTGTCAGCTCCTCATTGTTTGTTCGTTTTTACTATTTGAAAGACAGAGATCCCAAAAAGGTAGATACCTTTTGTTTTTCCTGATAGAGTACCTGAAATATAATGTATTGGAGTGAAATAGACATTTTGAGAATGAGTGATTGATTTTAGCCCTGTCTCTTTCATAGGAACAGTGTTTTGTTTTCTCTTCATGCTGTTTGTTGAACTCCTTTACTTAGGGTAGGATTAACTATACGATCATTAAGTGTATTGAAAAAAGATCATTGTAAAAATTAAGAATGAGAATCTGGGTGGGGTAGCGTTAGGGTGTCGGTGGGAGGGGGGAGTCTACTTTGTTCCTAAATTACATAAAGGAAATATATAAAGCTTGTATAAATTAAATATATAAACAAAAAAATAGAGATTGATCGTTTTTCCATCCACCAGTTCAGTCCCCGAATGCTACAACACTCAGGCCTGGGTCAGGCAAAAGCCTGGAGCCAGTAACTCCTTCATGGTAGTCTACATGGGTAGCAGGGGCTCGAGTACTTGTTCTGCTGCCTCTCCAAGTACATTAGCAGGAAGCTGGGTTAGAAGCAGTATAGCTAGGACTCGAAACAGTACTCTGATATGGGACGTCAGCATCCCAAGATGAGATTTAACCAGCTGTGCCACAGTGCTGGCATTCCTTCAGTGTTTTAAAAAAAATATTTAAAAAGTCTGAATGTCTAGTGTACCTGTAATTTCTGTTTTGCTACCCCCTAATGAGTTTACTGTCCTTACTATTTGCACTTGATGTAACACACAAATATTTACATCCATACACAAAGGCAAATATACATATCTGTATGAAAACACATATACAGGGGGTGGCATTCCAACCTGTTGTGCAGCAGGTTAAACCACATGGCCTGTGATGCTGGCATCCCATATAAGTGCCAGTTCATGTACTGGCTACTGGACTTTTCTTCTGCTTCTGCTGCTGCTGCTCCTCCTCCTCCCCTCCTCCTCCTCCTCCCCTCCTCCTCCTCCTCCCCTCCTCCTCCTCCTCCCCTCCTGCTCCTCCCTCCCTCCTCCTCCTCCCCTCTTCCTCTTTCCCTTGCTCCTCCTCTCCTCCTTTTCTTCTCCTCCTCCTCTTTTTTTTTTTTTTTCAAGAGACCGAGAGAACAGGAGATAGAAAGAGAACCATGTCTTTAGGAACAAGTCTTCTTAAAACTTTGACAGGGGGTGGGCAGGGAGGTAGGAACAGTGAATCCCATTAAAATGGGGGTAGAGCTGAGACTGCTGGTTAGGCTATATGGTCACCAAGCCAGGAGCTTCTTCACGAAGGACTTGGGCCATCTTCTTCTGCTTTCCCAGGCCATAGCAGAGAGCTGGATCAGAAGAGAAGCAGCCAGGACTTGAACTGGTGCCCATATGGGATGCTGACACTGCAGCAGTGACTTTACCTGCTATGCCAGAGCGCCAGCCCCTAAATACATCTTAAAAAAAGAAAAACAACAAAACGTATACATGTTCAGCACAGTGGCTTAATAGGTACTTTGTAACAAATGAGTAGATAGGGGCCGGTGCTCCAGCATAGCAGGTGAAGCTGACGCTGCATTGCTGGCATCTCATGGGCGCTGATTCAAGTCCCGGCTGCTCCACTTCTGATCCAGCTCTCTGCAATGGCCTGGGAAAGCAGTGGAAGATGGCCCAGGTGCTTGGTCCCCTGCACTTGCGTGGGAGACCTGGAAGAAGCTCCTGGCTCCTGGCTTCAGATCGGCACAGCTCCAGCCGTTGTGGCCATTTGGGGAGTGAACCAATGGATGAAAGACCTCTCTTTCTCTCTGCCTCTGCCTCTGCTTCTCTGTAACTGTGCCTTTCAAATAATGAATAAATCATTTTTTTTAAAGGAATGTATTGGGACCAGCACCGTGGTGCACTAGGTTAATCCTCTGCCTGCAGTGCTGGCATCCCATATGGGTGCCGGTTCTAGTCCCGGTTGCTCCTCTTCCAGTCCAGCTCTCTGCTGTGGCTTCAGAGAGCAGTGGAAGATGGCCCAGTTGCTTGGGCCCCTGTGCCCGCATGGGAGACCAGGAAGAAGCACCTGGCCCCTGGCTTTGGATAGGCACAGCTCCGGCTTGAGGCCATTTGAGGAGTGAACCAAGGGGAGGAAGACCTTTGTCTGTCTTTTTCTTTCACTGTCTGTAACTCTGCCTATCAAATAAATAAATAACATCTTTAAAAAAAAGGGTATCTTCTGGCATTTCTGTGTTATGAAGACATTTTTGTTTTTTGAAAGTTTTATTTGAAAGGCATTGAGAGAGAGAGAGAGAGAATCTTCCATCTACTGGTTCACTCCCCAGATGGCTGCAATGGTTGGCCTGTGCAAGACCAAAGCCAGGAACTGTTTATTGGGTCTCCCACGTGTGGGCTGAAGCAGTTGGACCATCTTCTTCTGCTTTCCAATGTGCATTAGTGGGAGCTGGATTGGAAGTGGAATATCCAGGAATTGAACCAGTGCCAATAGGAGATGCCAGCATTGCAGGCAATGACATAACCTGCTGTGCCACAACTCTTGCTCCTATCCTTTTTTTTTTTTTTTTTTTTAAGATTTCTATGTATTTATTTGAGAGGTAAAGTTACAGACAGTGAGAGGGCGAGATAGAGAGAAAGGTCTTCCATCTGTTGGTTCACCCCCCAGATGGCCAAAACAGCCGGAACTGCACCGATCCGAAGCCAGGAGCCTCTTCCTGGTCTCCCACGTGGGTTCCAGGGGCCCAAGGATTTGGGCCATCTTCCACTGCTTTCCCAGGCCATAGCAGAGAGCTGGATTGAAAGAAGAGCAGCTGGGACTAGAACTCATGTCCATATGGGATGCCGTTGCCGCAGGCAGAGGATTAACCCACTGTGACACAGTGCCAGCTCCCCATCCTATTTTTCAATATGTTGTGATTCCCATATTGTCGTAAAGAATGCACTTTTTCTTTTCCTAGTTCCTCGGTCTTTGGGCATGAATGCATCAGTGACAATAGAAGGAACATCTGCTATGTACAAACTCCCAATTGCACCATTAATTATGGGGTCACATCCAGTTGACAATAAATGGTAAGTTAAACATAAGTCCAGTTATGGTAGCAAAGTCCACGTTTTTAACTTTTAAGGCCAGTATGAAAGAAATACTTCATTTTGCTTTCCCCTATTTAAATTTCTAGAGTTTAGCTTTTTGTTCTATCCATTTATTTCTCTTTGTTCAGTATGTATTTGAATGTTTCTGTTCTGAAGCCTGCTCATAGAATACATTCTCTGCTGAGAAAGAAGAAAACTGGGCTAATTCCTGTGGTTGAATGATTTCTCCATTTTATGTTGATTTGGAGTTATTTTGGAGTAATAACTGGGAAATATGCTTCAGGCTAAATCTTTGATTAAATACTTCAGTATTAAATAGTATGTTTTGGAATTGTGGGAGAGCACTTCAAAGAATGGCAGACTTTTGATAGACTTTGTAAGTATGTGTGAGATACATACATGTTTGAGAACAGGTATTTGGCTTTTTCATTTTCATATCAAGTCAAAATCCAACTCTTCTCTTGCTCTTTGTTTTGAAGGACCCCTTCCTTCTCTTCAGTCACCAGTGCCAACAGTGTTGATCTTCCTGCCTGTTTCTTCTTGAAATTCCCTCAGCCAATCCCAGTATCTAGAGCATTTGTTCAGAAACTACAAAACTGCACAGGTGAGCTTTGAGCATTAGGAGCTATAACTCATTATATTTTTATTTTTACTTATTCTAGAGGTAGAGAAAGAGAGGGACAGAGAGGGCTTCCACCTGCTTGCTGCTTGACTTCCCAAATGCCAGCAGTAGCTAATGTCTAGGCTGGGACTTGGTGGGAGCTGGATTCAGGTCTCCCACCCAAGGGTTACAGAAATCCAATTCTTTGAGCTATCAGCTCAAGGATCTGCATTAGCAAGAAACTGGAGGCAGGAGTGAGAGTCCAGGTACTCTAGTCTGGGATTCAGGCATCCTAATCCCTAAGTTGAATGCCTGCCTCTATTCACTTGTAATTGTGAAAAGGAAACCTTAATTGTAGATTATCTTAGGCCTGTTTAAAGATTTTTTGTTTATTTGAGAGGCAGAGTTACAGACACAGAGAGGGAGAGACAAAGAAAGGTCTTCTATCTGCTGGTTTAGTCCTCAAATGGCTGCATCGGCCAGAGCTGAGGTGATCCGGAGACAGGAGCTTCTTCCTGGTCTCCCACACAGGTGCAGGGACCCAAGAACTTCGGCCAACCTCCACTGCTCTCCCAGGCCACAAGCAGAGAGCTGGGTTAGAAGAGGAGCATCTAGGACTCCAACCGGCACCCCATATGGGATGCTGGCGCCGCAGGTGGATCTTAGCCTACTATGCCACAGCACCAACCCCTCTTTAAGTTTTATAGGCCTCGGGGCCAGTGCTGTGGCATCAGGTTAAAGCCCTGGCCTGAAGTGCCGGCATCCCATATGGGTGCCAGTTCTAGTCCTGGCTGCTCCTCTTCTGATCCAGCTCTCTGCTATGGCCTGGGATAGCAGTAGAAGATGACCCAAGTCCTTGGGCCCCTGTGCCCATGTGGGAGACCCAAAAGAAGCTCCTGGCTCCTAGCTTTAGATTGGCACAGCTCTGGCCATTGTGGCCATCTAGGGAATGAACCAGTGAATGGAAGACCTCTCTCTCTGTCTCTACCTCTCCCTGTAACTCTTTCAAATAAATAAAATAAATCTTTTTTAAAAAAGTTTTATAGGCCTCAAAAAACTACTGGTAACACTTACTAAGTACTTCTTGAATAAATGGGCCAAAGAATGTAAAAATCATGAAGAGAAAACTGAGTGGTTAATATTTGTATCTTAATGAGATTATTATATTGGTTCTTGTTTTTCCAGGAATTCCATTGTTTGAAACTCAGCCAAACTATGCACCCCTGTATGAGCTGATCACTCAATTTGAGCTGTCAAAGGACCCTGATCCAGTACCTTTGAGTCACAACATGCGATTTTATGCTGTAAGTAATGCCCACTAAAGCTAGAATATAATAGGTTGTATTTAGACCCAAGATGAGAAATTTTCTTCATAACATTATCGAGGTCAGATAACTTCCTTTTGGACTGTTGGATCATATCATGATTCCTCATGTAAGAAGAAATTACAGAAATTTCTGAAACCTATTGAAAAAAGGCATGAGTTTTCAAGTCAGGAAGCAACAATGTTCAATTATTTGTTGAAATTTCATATGAAATTATCTTAATGGCATTCTGAAATTGAGTAAGCTTACAAGTATGTATTATGTATTCATACTATTGAATACTTTCAAGTGCCATGAATGTATTCTGTGAAAACCTCCTTCAAGTACATAAAGAGAAGAAAATGTATAAATTATAAAAGTTTCTAAAGTCACGTTTGGGTTTGAATTTGAATTTTTAAAAATAATAGTTTCATAATTCTGTATAATATGGAGTGTTTTATTAAAAAATACAGATTTTGTACTAACCGTTTAGAAATGTTTTTAATAAAGATTTCTGATGTAATTTTTTTTTATATTTTTATTCATAGAGAAGGCAGAGAGACAGACAGACACATATCTCCCATCTGCTAGTTCATTCCCCAGCTCTCTGCCATAGTTGGAAAGAAGCCAGGAACCCAGAAATCAGTCTGGGTATCCTGCATTGGTGGCAAGGACTCAACCACTTGACCCATTACTGTTGCTGCCTAAGGTGCCCATTAGCAGAGCTGGAATCTGCAGTGGAGCTGGGACTCAAACACGACACTTTGATATGGGATGCAGGCATCCCATGCACCATCTACTGCTATACCAAATGCCTGCTCCGATGTTAGCTAATGAACCCAGTAGCATAGAGCTTTTACTAAATAGGGATCTTTTCAGACTAATGAGCATTTATAATACTAACTGCTTGAAGAATTTACTGTGGGGTTTTATTGCTCCCCCAGATTTTGCTGTACTTTTTTTGAGGGCAGGTTTCTTCCAGGACAGCTTGTGGTTGGAGCACAAAGTGAAAGGAACTAGTACTCATTGATGTTCCTTTTGCTCAGGCTCTTCCAGGTCAGCAGCACTGCTATTTCCTCAACAAGGATGCCCCTCTTCCAGATGGTCGAAGTCTGCAGGGAACTCTTGTTAGCAAAATCACCTTTCAGCATCCCGGTCGAGTTCCTCTTATCCTAAATATCATCAGACACCAAGTTGCCTATAACACCCTAATTGGAAGCTGTGTCAAAAGAACTATTCTGAAAGAAGGTACTGCCTTTCCTTTTGATATATTTAGTGAAAGATGGAAACTGACTACTCCAATGGTTTTTCAATTTATTTTTATTTTTACTATTATTTGAGAGGCAGAGTAACAGACAGAAAGATATCTTCTGTTTGCTGGTTTGCTCACCAAATTGCCCTAACAGCCATGGCTAGGCCAGGCCCAAACCAGGAGTATAGAACTTCATCCAGATCTTCCACTTGGATAGTAGAAGGCCAAGCACTTGGACCATTTTCCACTGCTTTCTTAGTTGAATTAGCAGGCAGATGGATCAAAAATGGAGTAGCCAGGAATTGAACCCAGACTCTGAAATGAGATGTTGGTATCTCAAGCTGCTGCTGAATGTACTGTGCCACAGTACCAGCCCCTCAAGTGGGTTTTGAATTTGGTGACCCATGAAAATCACCTATGGAGTTTTTAAAACTCCAGGTGCATGAGTTTCACCCCAAGATGAACTGAATTAAAGATTAGCGAAGGCAGTGTAACCACAAAGTATTCTGATGAAATCATTGTGTAGATTGGCATTTGGGAACATCCCCCCCCCCCCCCATTCTGGCATATTCTATGTAATTTTTTGTTTGTTTTTTGTAAATCTGAACTCAGTCCCAACACAGGTGTTAGTCTCTTTTTAAGATTTATTTTATTTATTTGAAAGGCAGAGTTACAGAGAAAGGTAGAGACAGAGAGAAAGGTCTTCCATCCACCAGTTCACTCGCCAGATGGCTGCAATGGCCGGAGCTGGGATGATCCGCAGCCAGGAGCCAGGAGCTTCTTCTGTGTCCTGCACGTGAGTGCAGGGTCATAGGCACTTGGGTCATCCTCTGCTGCTTTCCCAGCCACAGCAGAGAGGTGCCTTGGAAATGGAGCAGCTGGAAGTTGAACCGGTGTCCGTTTGGGATGGGCTTTAACCCACTGAGCCACAGCACCGGCCCTCTGTATTTTAAGGTCAATCATGATAATCAGTTTCCTGGTTTATGAACACATTTTCTTTTTACCTGTTTGTTGCCTTCTCAATAATTCTGAATTTTCAGGACCATCTATAAAATCTCTTGTATGTACAACCAAATGACTTCCTTTTCATATTAAATGGATCTACATCACTTACAGTTCTCTTCAGAAAAGAAAATGCTTGTGCAGGAACTGTGGGTCTCTGTATGGGCATTTTTTTTTTTTTTTTTTGACAGGCAGAGTGGACAGTGAGAGAGAGAGAGACAGAGAGAAAGGTCTTCCTTTGCCGTTGGTTCACCCTCCAATGGCTGCCGCGGACGGTGCGCTGCGGCCGGCACACCGCCATCCGATGGCAGGAGCCAGGTGCTAGGTGCTTTTTCCTGGTCTCCCATGGGGTGCAGGGCCAAAGCACCTGGGCCATCCTCCACTGCACTCCGGGCCACAGCAGAGGGCTGACCTGGAAGAGGGGCAACCGGGACAGAATCCGGCGCCCCGACCCGGACTAGAACCTGGTGTGCCGGCGCCGCAAGGCGGAGGATTAGCCTGTTGAGCCATGGCGCCGGCATGTATTGGCATTCTTAAAATACTTGATGCGTGGTGTTCAGAGACCTTGTGGGTCAGATGATGTAAGGCAGGATCTTCTAGGTGCTTTGTTAGTTATTATAGATCAAGGAGAATATATGGTTTTCCAGTTCCATCCATTTTGTTACAAACGACAGTATTTCATTTTTTTTAACCAATGTATAGTATTCCATGTGTACATAGCCCATAGTTGTTTTTTTTTTTTTTTTTTAAGTTTTATGTATTTGGAAGAGTTACAGAGAGGCAGAGGTATGGAGAGAGAGGTCTTCCATCTGCCGGTTCACTCCCCAAATGGCTGCAATGGCTGGAGCTGGGCTGATCCAAAGCTAGGAGCAAGGAGCGTCTTTCTGGTCTCCTGTGTGGGTGCTGGGATCCAAGCATTGGGCCATCTTCCATTGCTTTCCCAAGCCATAGTAGAGAGCTGGATCGGAAGTGGAGCAGCCAGGACTAGAACCGGCGCCCATATGGGATGCTGGCACTGCAGGAAGGGACTTTTACCCACTACGCCACAGCACCAGTGCCTCCATAATTTGTTTATGCAGTCTTTAGTTGACAGATATTTGGGGTGCATCCATATACTAGCTATTGGGAATCGTGGTATATGGAGGCCTCTTTTTTTGCAGTGTACTTTACTCTTTCTCTTAGGGCCTGTACCTTGTAGAAGGTAGACATCAGAGTGCTGTAGTGAGACATTTTTTGATATATAAATTTTGGGTTATGACACTTCTTTTTAGCTTTAGTCCTTATTATATTTTCCTTCTCCATTCTTTGGAGAACTTAATCATAAAATTTTTCTAAGCTAGCCGGCGCCGTGGCTCAACAGGCTAATCCTCCGCCTTGCGGCGCCGGCACACCGGGTTCTAGTCCCGGTCGGGGCGCCGGATTCTGTCCCGGTTGCCCCTCTTCCAGGCCAGCTCTCTGCTGTGGCCCGGGAGTGCAGTGGAGGATGGCCCAAGTGCTTGGGCCCTGCACCCCATGGGAGACCAGGAAAAAGCACCTAGCACCTGGCTCCTGCCATCGGATAAGCGCGGTGCGCCGTCCGCGGCAGCCATTGGAGGGTGAACCAACGGCAAAGGAAGACCTTTCTCTCTGTCTCTCTCTCTCACTGTCCACTCTGCCTGTCCAAAAAAAAAAAAAAATTTTTCTAAGCTGGAATGTGTGCCCTTTTCTCCCTCAGGATTTTGGAATGCTGATGTTTTTCAAATACAGTTTGCTATTAGAGGCCTTGTTGTAAATTTTGGCTGTTCTAGTTAACCAAAGTTAATTTTCTACCTGAGTCATAAAGCATACCAGCAATAGATATATATCAGTGGGCATGATAAAGAAGAAGTATCTGGGAAGATAAATTAGGAAATAGCTTTCATGGGAATGAGAATGTCTTTAAAAATGAAGTTTTCAGGCCGGCGCTGCAGCTCACTAGGCTAATCTTCTGCCTGTGGCGCTGGCACACTGGGTTCTAGTCCCGGTTGGGGGCGCCGGATTCTGTCCTGGTTGCTGCTCTTCCAGTCCAGCTCTCTGCTGTGGCCTGGGAAGGTAGTGGAGGGTGGTCAAGTGCTTGGGCCCTGCACCCGCATGGGAGACCAGGAGAAGTACCTGGCTCCTGGCTTCGGATCGGCGCGGTGTGCTGGCCGCAGTGGCCATTTGTGGGGTGAACCAATGGAAAAGGAAGACCTTTCTCTCTCTCTCTCTCACTGTCCACTCTGCCTGTCAAAAAAAAAAAAAAACGAAATTTTCAGGAGTTGGATTAATGACATAAAGCGCAGGCAAGCAAACTTGTGACCCTTCTACTTTGCCTGCTTGAATCCTTGGAGAATTGTCTCACATAACTTCAGGGCATCTCAAAATGAGTTTTCCTAAGATAGTTTTGGAGCTAATCCTACAGAGATACAAGCCCCCCCCCCCCCCCCCCCCCAAACTGTGTGATCCTGTGTCTTGACTGCCAGAATGACTGGCCTAAGAACCTGTGATGATGGTTAGTTAGATAGCTGTATTTGCCTAAATGTACTTCATCATTTTAGAATATAGCCTCTATTTCTGCTCATTAAATTACAGGCTACACAGATAAAAGCTGCAAAAATGATAGAAAGCAGGGGTGAAGTCAGTGGTTCTGGATGTCTGCTTATCAAACAGAATAACAAAAATCCTTGTGGCCATTTTTATTTCCAGAATTCACTTTTTTTTTTTTTTAAGATTTATTTATTTATTTGAAGAGTTATAGAGAGAGGGAGAGACAGATCTTCCATCTGCCTGTTCACTCCTCAAATGGCCACACTGATTGGGCTTGGGCCAGGCTGAAGCCAGGAGCCAGGAATTTCATCCAGGTCTCCTATATGCAGGGACCCAAGTACCTGGTCCATCTTCCACTGCTTTCCCAGGAGCATTAGCAGGAAGCTGGATTGGAACTGGAGCAACCAGATCGCCAACCGTGCCCATATTGGATGCTGGCATCACAGGCTTTACCTGCTATACCACAGGGCTGGCACCAGAATTTACTTTCAAAGTAGTATGTTTACATCTGGCAAAATCTCTTACATTTTAGGAACTAAATATCTTCATGTAGAAAGTTGAAGTTTCTCTTTTTAATTCTTGTTCTGGAGAAATTTATAATAAACTGGCAGATTCCTTTTAATTTGATTCCTTCTATCTGTAGAAGATAAATTGGTATTTTTGTGTGAAAAAGTATGAAATTTAGTTTCTATGGAGGACTAGAAAATTTTACTCTGTATATATAAGAATATTTATTTATTTGTCTCAGTCTCCCATTTGGTTAACTGTTTTGTGATCTTTTTCATTGTCTTTTAGATTCTCCTGGGCTCCTCCAGTTTGAAGTATGTCCCCTCTCAGAGTCTCGTTTCAGCGTATCTTTTCAGCACCCTGTGAATGACTCCCTGGTGTGTGGTGAGTTATGTGGATGGCTGACTATCCCACATTTGTTCCCTGTATCTTTTTTCTGAAAGTCAGAAACTGAGTCTATCCCAGATATTTCCTATATATTTTGTCTTTCAGTTGTGATGGATGTGCAGGACTCAACACATGTGAGCTGTAAACTCTACAAGGGGCTGTCAGATGCACTCATCTGCACAGATGACTTCATTGCCAAAGTTGTTCAAAGGTAGCACTGGCCCTTCTCCATCAAAATCCCATTAAGAGAACTAAGAAGAATGTGGTTGCAGTATTAGAGTGATTAAAGAACATCATTTAGTCATTGCTTTGAATTCACATGTCTCTGCTTTTGGATTTAAAAGTGTCATGAGTTTGGTTTTTTGTTTTTGTTTTTGTTTTGTTTTTAATCATTCTGAGAGTAACAGGAGTTAAGGTAGGTAAGTTTAGTTCTGGTGTTAGGGTACTTCAAGGTAGCAAAGAGCTGAAATGAAGTACACTTTTTTAAAACGCTTACCCTCTTTTGCCATTTTTTTAAAAGATTTATTTATGTATTTGAAAGTCAGAGTTACACGGAGAAGGAGAGGCAGAGAGAGAGAGAGAGAGAGAGAGAGAGAGGTGTCTTCCATCTGCTGGTTTACTCCCCAGATGGCTGCAACGGGTACACCAATCTGAAGCCAGGATCCAGGAGCTTTTTCTGGGTCTCCCACATGGGTGCAGGGGCCCAAGGACTTGGGCTATCTTCTACTTTCCCAGGCCATAGCAGAGAACTGGATTGGAAGTGGAGCATCCGGATCTCGAACCGGCGCCCATATGGGATGCTGGCACTGCTTAACCACTATGCCACAGCGCTGGCCCCGCCTTTTTTTTTTTTTTAAGATTTGAGAGGCAGAGTTACAGACAGAGAGGGAAAGACAGAAAGATCTTGCACCCATTGCTTCACTCCCCAAATGGCCATGAAGGCTGGAGTTGGGCCGATCCAAATTCAAGAGCCAGCATCTTCTTCTGTGTCTCCCACGTGGTTGCAGGGACCCAAACTCTTGGGCTGTCTTCTGCTGCTTTCCCAGGCCATAAGCAGGGAGTTGGATCAGAAGAGGAACAGCCAGAATTTGAACCAGTGACCATATGGGATGCTGGTGCCATAGGCAGAGGCTTAGTCTACTATGCTACAGTGCTGGCCGTGCCATGTTTTTTTTATAGTTCTTTGGGAAGATTTGTTTATTTGTTTGAAAGAGTTAGAGAGAGGAGAGCCAAGGATCTTCCATCTGCTGTTTGGCTCCCCAAATGGCTGCATGGCTTGGGCTTGCCAGGCCGAAGCCGGGAGGCAGGAGCTTCATCCAGGTCTTCCACATGAGTGCAGAGGCCCAACAGCCGGCGCCGCGGCTCAATAGGCTAATCCAGCACATCAGGTTCTAGTCCCGGTTGGGGCGCCGGATTCTGTCCCAGTTGCCCCTCTTCCAGGCCAGCTCTCTGCTGTGGCCAATAAATGCAGTGGAGGATGGACCAAGTCCTTGGCCCCTGCACCTGCATGGGAGACCAGGAGAAATACCTGGCTCCTGGCTTCAGATCAGCGTGGTGTGCCAGCCGCAGTGGCCATTGGAGGGTGAACCAATGGTAAAGGAAGACCTTTCTCTCTGTCTCTCTCTCTCACTGTCCACTCTGCCTGCCAAACAAAACAAAACAAACAAAAAAACAGAGACCCAAGGACTTGGGCCATCTTCCGCTGGTTTCCCAGGCACATTAGCCAAGAGCTGGATCAGAAGCAGAGCAGCCAGGTCTTGAACTACTGCCTACATGGGATGCCATGTTGCAGACAGCAGCTTAACCTGCTGTGCCATAGCACCAGCCCCCTCTTTTGCCATTTTTTAACTGATCTAACGTTAAATGGCAGTGTGTCAGAAGATACATAAGCCACTCAGTTTCTCAGACATTAATTTATAAGTTTAACATTTTTTTTATAGAAAGGGCTAGCAGCCTATTTTTGTAAATGGATTTTATTGGAACACTGCTATTCATTTACTTGTATGTCAGATTTCAAGCTAAGTTGACAGCAGTGGACAGAACATATGATGTTCCAAAGCCTAAAATATTGCTACATAGACCTGTAAGAGAAAGTTTGCTGACATATTCTTTGGGGGGCAGTATTTTTACATGTATGTTTATAAGTTATGAAAAGTGCTTTGCTTTATAATAAATAAGAATTCATACCAGCAGTAGCACTTTTCACAGCATTGTAGCTTTGGGATGATCTAAGCCATTAAAGTTCAGAACTTGTTGAATAAAGAGATTTTTTTTTTAGTGGCTAATTAATTAAAGTAAATCATGTCCTATCAGTTACAATATGAAATCCCCAAAGGAAGCCTTTTTTATTTTTTACTTCCATTTTTACCAGTTCTTTTTAGTTCAATATGAAATATAATTACTTGTATTCTTATTTATGATTTGCTCTTTTTTTTAATCCTTTTTTTATTTGATAGATAGAGTTAGTGAGAAAGAGAGACAGAGAGAAAGGTCCTTCTTTCGTTGGTTCATCCCCCAAATGGTCACTACAGCTGAAGCTACGTAGATCCAAAGCCAAGAGCCAGGTGCTCCCTCCTGGTCTCCCATGTGGGTGCAGGGGCCCAAGCACTTGGGCCATCCTCCATTGCCTTCCAGGGCCACAGCAGAGAGCTGGACTGGAAGAGGAGCAACTGGGACTAGAACCTGGCGCCCATATGGGATGCCGGCACCAGAGGTGGAGGATTAACCAAATGAGCCACGGTGCCGGCCCTGGTATTTTTTTTATAAGAGGTTAATATCACCTACTCAGTCAAATTCTTTTTGGGATAAATTTACCTGGTATTTGATAGTATCACCATTGCTTTACAGATTACTTGCTTTCTGTGAAAACTGCTTACAGCAAGCCTCTGGGGGCTTATCTAAGTCTTGGGCAAAATTGGAGCCTGTTTTCCAAAATCAGAAATTGATTTCATTCAGCAGCCAATGCAATGTTAACTTTGTTTTTTCTATCTTATCTTTCAGATGTATGTCCATCCCTGTGACGATGAGGGCTATTCGGAGGAAAGCTGAAACCATTCAGGCCGACACCCCAGCACTGTCCCTCATTGCAGAGACAGTTGAAGACATGGTGAAAAAGAACCTGCCCCCGGCTAGCAGCCCAGGGTATGGCATGACCACAGGCAACAACCCAATGAGTGGTACCACTACACCAACCAACACCTTTCCGGGGGGTCCCATTACCACCTTGTTTAATATGAGCATGAGCATCAAAGATCGGCATGAGTCGGTGGGCCATGGGGAGGACTTCAGCAAGGTATCTCAGAACCCAATTCTTACCAGTTTGTTGCAAATCACAGGGAACGGGGGGTCTACCATTGGCTCGAGTCCGACCCCTCCTCATCACACGCCGCCACCTGTCTCTTCGATGGCCGGCAACACCAAGAATCACCCGATGCTCATGAACCTTCTTAAAGATAATCCTGCCCAGGATTTCTCAACCCTTTATGGAAGCAGCCCTTTAGAAAGGCAGAACTCTTCTTCCGGCTCACCCCGGATGGAAATGTGCTCAGGGAGTAACAAGACCAAGAAGAAGAAGTCATCAAGATTACCACCTGATAAACCTAAGCACCAGACTGAAGATGACTTTCAGAGGGAACTATTTTCAATGGATGTTGACTCACAGAATCCTATCTTTGACGTCAACATGACAGCTGACACACTGGATACGCCACACATCACTCCAGCTCCAAGCCAGTGTAGTACTCCCCCAACAACTTACCCACAACCGGTACCTCACCCCCAACCCAGTATTCAAAGAATGGTCCGACTATCCAGTTCAGACAGCATTGGCCCAGATGTTACTGATATCCTTTCAGACATTGCAGAAGAAGCCTCTAAGCTTCCCAGCACTAGTGATGATTGCCCACCCATTGGCACCCCTGTTCGAGATTCTTCAAGCTCTGGACATTCTCAGAGTGCCCTCTTTGACTCTGATGTCTTTCAAACTAATAATAATGAAAATCCATACACTGATCCAGCTGACCTTATTGCGGATGCTGCTGGAAGCCCCAGTAGTGACTCGCCTACCAATCATTTTTTTCCTGATGGAGTAGATTTCAATCCTGATTTATTGAACAGCCAGAGCCAAAGTGGTTTTGGAGAAGAATATTTTGATGAAAGCAGCCAAAGTGGGGACAATGATGATTTCAAAGGATTTGCATCTCAGGCACTAAATACTTTGGGGGTGCCAATGCTTGGAGGTGATAATGGGGAGACAAAGTTTAAAGGCAATAGCCAAGCTGACACAGTTGATTTCAGTATTATATCAGTAGCCGGTAAGGCTTTGGGTCCTGCAGATCTTATGGAGCATCACAGTGGTAGTCAGAGTCCTTTATTAGCCACTGGGGACTTAGGGAAAGAAAAGACTCAAAAGAGAGTAAAAGAAGGCAATGGTACCAGTAATAGTAGTCTGCCAGGGCCAGGGTTAGACAGCAAACCTGGGAAGCGCAGTCGGACCCCTTCTAACGATGGGAAAAGCAAAGATAAACCTCCAAAGCGGAAGAAGGCAGACACAGAGGGAAAATCCCCATCTCACAGTTCTTCTAACCGGCCTTTTACCCCACCTACAAGTACGGGTGGATCCAAATCTCCAGGCAGTTCAGGAAGATCTCAGACTCCCCCAGGTGTTGCCACCCCACCCATTCCCAAAATCACTATTCAGATTCCTAAGGGAACAGTGATGGTGGGCAAGCCTTCCTCTCACAGTCAGTATACCAGCAGTGGTTCTGTGTCTTCCTCAGGCAGCAAAAGCCACCATAGCCATTCTTCCTCCTCCTCTTCCTCGTCTTCTGCTTCCACCTCAGGCAAGATGAAAAGCAGTAAATCAGAAGGCTCATCAAGTTCCAAGCTGAGCAGCAGTATGTACTCTAGCCAAGGGTCTTCTGGATCTAGCCAGTCCAAAAATTCATCCCAGTCTGGGGGGAAGCCAGGATCCTCTCCCATTACAAAGCATGGGTTAAGCAGCGGCTCTAGCAGCACCAAGATGAAACCTCAAGGAAAGCCATCGTCACTTATGAATCCTTCTTTAAGCAAACCAAACATATCCCCTTCTCATTCAAGGCCGCCTGGAAGCTCTGATAAGCTTTCCTCTCCAATGAAGCCTGTTCCTGGGACTCCCCCGTCTAAAGCCAAGTCCCCTATCAGTTCAGGTTCTGGTGGTTCTCATGTTTCTGGAACCAGTTCAAGCTCTGGCATGAAGTCATCTTCAGGGTTAGGATCCTCAGGCTCATTATCCCAAAAAACTCCCCCATCATCCAATTCTTGTACAGCATCTTCATCCTCCTTTTCCTCCAGTGGATCTTCCATGTCATCTCAGAACCAGCATGGGAGCTCCAAAGGGAAATCTCCCAGCAGAAATAAGAAGCCTTCTTTGACAGCTGTCATAGATAAACTGAAGCATGGAGTTGTCACCAGTGGCCCTGGGAGTGAAGACCCAATGGATGGCCAGATGGGGGTGAGCACAAATTCTTCTAGCCATCCCATGTCCTCCAAACATAACATGTCAGGAGGAGAGTTCCAGGGCAAACGTGAGAAAAGTGATAAAGACAAATCAAAGGTTTCCACCTCTGGGGGCTCAGTGGATTCTTCTAAGAAGACTTCAGAGTCAAAAAATGTGGGGAGCACAGGTGTAGCAAAAATCATCATCAGCAAGCATGATGGAGGCTCCCCCAGCATTAAAGCCAAAGTGACTTTGCAGAAACCTGGGGAAAGTAGTGGAGAAGGGCTCAGGCCTCAGATGGCCTCTTCCAAAAACTATGGCTCTCCACTCATCAGTGGTTCCACTCCAAAGCATGAGCGTGGCTCTCCCAGCCACAGTAAGTCACCAGCATATACCCCCCAGAATCTGGACAGTGAAAGTGAGTCAGGCTCCTCTATAGCAGAGAAATCTTACCAGAACAGTCCCAGCTCAGATGATGGCATCCGACCACTTCCAGAATATAGCACAGAGAAGCATAAGAAGCACAAAAAGGACAAGAAGAAAGTAAAAGACAAAGATCGGGACCGGGAGCGGGACAAAGACCGAGACAAGAAAAAATCTCATAGCATCAAGCCAGAGAGTTGGTCTAAATCACCTATCTCTTCAGACCAGTCTTTGTCTATGACAAGTAACACAATCTTATCTGCAGACAGGCCCTCAAGGCTCAGCCCTGATTTTATGATTGGGGAGGAAGATGATGATCTCATGGATGTGGCCCTGATTGGCAATTAAGAACCTTATTTTTAAAACAAACATAGCCAGAGGAAAAAAAGAATACGGTTATAGGCAAACCACCATATGGGGTGAAGTCAGGTCTGATTTTTAAGAATCCTAAATGGCAAGGCTGGGTGAATTTATAAAGGCATAGTCAGACCCTACTAAAAAGATCATATGGTTTGAGTGGTTATCAAGAATTTCTTGTTCTTTGCCAGAAAGAAAAACTTAAGATACTTGCTTAAGGAAGGGAGGGGGGTGGGAGGGGTACAGGGAGAGGGAAGGGTGCGAAAACAGTTTTGTGGGAAATATTCATATATATTTTTCTCCCTTTTTCCATTTTTAGGCCACGTTTTAAACTCATTTTAGTGCATGTATTTGAAGGGCTGGGCAGAAAATGAAAAAGCAATACATTCCTTGATGCATTTGCATGAAGGTTGTTCACCTTTGTTTTGGTAGTTGTCCATTTCAGGCATGGGCAAATGAAGGACTTTGGTCATTTTGACACTTAAAGTAATGTTTGGTGTCTTTACTAGGAGTGATTGGGGGAGGGGAGATGATTTTAGCTATTTATTTGTAATATTTTAACCCTTTATCTGTTTGTTTTTATACAGTGTTTCTTTCTAAATCTATGAGGGTTAGGGTTCAAAATGATGGGAGGCAGAAGAGTAAGGCTTATTTGATGGTAGAGAGCTTGTAGCTCGTGCTGATCCTGTAGCATCAAGCCCAGGCAGATTAGTCAGAGCCCACCTTTGGAGTTAAATAGAGAAACCAAAATGACATTTTTATTTTAGAACATTTTTTTCATAGGGTTCAGGCATCATAGGAATATTATGAGCTACCTTCCTGTGGAGGTATTGCTTTATAATCTTAAAAAAAAAAAAAAGCTGTGGTGGCTTTTAGGAAAGTAAACATGTTTTCAGATGAGTAAGTTTTAACGGATAGCCTTCCTGACTCAGTGGCATGAAAACCATTACAGAATTAATAGTTCTCCTATTTCCATATGTGCCAAAAGTCTGCATCCCAGCATTTTGTTTGCAGGAGAACTGATGCCATTCCTACTAGCTGGGCTCTTGTCTCTCTTCATCACAAAGAAGGAGTCTAGACTTTAATCACTCCGCTGTATGTTCCCTGAGATAAAACAGTGAAAATTTTGCAGCCATAGTTCACTTAAAACAATTTCAAGCTCACTTGAAGTAATGGGGCCTGGAATGCTAGGTGAGCATGAAGATAAACCCTTGCTACTATGTAGCAACACAATTGGACCTTTTTGGATAAATAGGTCTGAGTCTGGATTCTGGGGGACATCAATAAGAAGCCCTTCTCCTAAATATAGAAATCCAGAAGACCATTTTAAGTGCAACCGAAGTTCTCAGTATTTGGAGGGTCCTCTCAAAATTCTGCGGCCTTACTTTGATTTTGACACCTGCACTGTGCCATTCCTGATGACTCCATTCAGGATCTGTATCAGCGGGACGGGGCATAGTCCCCAGCACAACTCTTCTGGATTAAAAAAAAAAAAAAGCCAGGTGATTCATATGTGTTTATGTGTGTCATAAAGTGGAGTGACTTCATCAGCTATGGAAGAAGATTTCTATTTTCAGCTCTTTCTGCAGGTTGGATTAGCATAGAGTTGGAAAATCAGCTTTGGCTTTCTTTCCTGACTGTCTCTCATTTCCTCTGATATTCTCCCCTTTCTGGTCATCAGCTCTCAACAACTCTGCCACTTTTGTGTCCCAAGGTAATAAAGAAGTAGGAAACGAAACATTGCAAAGTGGAGCAAGAAAAGTTATCAGTTACCGTATCAGAGTCAAATGTCTTTGGGGGACACTGAGGTGATACCAGAGTGCTTTATCTTGTGAAGCTGATACAGTAGCAACCTCTCAGACATGCAACCAGGTTGGATTTCTCACAAGTTTGTCACCTAGTTCTGAATCCTATCTCAATGGTTTCTGCAGGAAAAAAAAAAATTACATGGTTTTTAAGTTTGTTCTGGGTGGGGAAAATCTTATGGGGAATGTACTGTATAATATCAGGGGCTCAGCTCCCCCAAGCAGAGCCAACAAATACCAAAATGAGTAAACTGGGAAGCTTTTTCTCTCTTTCTGTCTTCATCCCAGATCAAAGAATCCCGAGTTAGGATCTGGATGAAGGATAAGCCCCTGAATTGTCGATGGGCACACCCCACACACTGACCCAGCATCTGAACTTGCTTAACAGGGAGCCGGGGCTAAACTGCTTCACCCTGCCTGGGAACCAGGGAGCACTGCATTTCTCCACAGGGTGGAGGAGAAGAGGCAGAATAAACCAAGCCTGGGACACCTCCCTCCTGTCTAGGTGTACTCACTCTCCTGTTTCAAAAGACGGCAAGGACATGAAGTCAACTTCTACCTATCTTCTGCTGCTGGTGTCTTATGTATTCTTAGTTTGACCTGATTCCTCTTTTGTCTTTTGTCTTTATATTAGGGGTTCTTGGTCAAAACCTGCTCTGATGTACATGAAGATTTCAGGTTCAAATTCAATGTGTCTTAAAACAAGTATGGGGGGGGAGCTGGATGTAATTGCCAAAACTGGCTTGAGGTTGAAGATTCTTGAAAAGATGTTCCTTCCTCAGGCCTGACTTTGAAAATCTAGTGCAGCAATATCATGAATTCTCAGAAGCCCTTTCAGGGAACCAGTGAATGAATCATACAGTATCCAGAGTTGAGTCACTTAAAGCAGATGTCAGTATAGGAAACATTATTCATAATCACTGGGCAATCACATTGTATTTTTTTTCCTTTCTATCCCTGCCTCCCATTTATTTCTATCCTCCAGTTAATTTTTTTGTGTGCAAGGGCAGGGCATAAATCTCACAAATTGGATTGGGAGACATACTCAGCTATGTAAGAGCTGAGCTTTAAATTTTGAGTAAAAATGTACATCAGGAGCAGCTGGGGAGGGTCTTTTCTAAAAAAGAATCTTTCAAATTTGATTTTCTGTGCGTATGGCCGTTCTGTAAATACTTTGGGGTTTTTCATTTTTTTGAAAGTAGACAAAATCTGTGGGATTTTTTTTCCCGAAACATTACAAAAGAATGTTTATTTACATGCAAATAAATTTCTTTGATAAAAAGCAATAAGCCTATGTGTAATGACATTTTAACCTTCAAATCTTTTTTGTGTTCAGCTTTCCAAAAAAATCCAGTCCAAAAGAAGAGGCAAAAACTAAGTATCTTCTGGAGTGCTGCTTGAAATGGGTCCCCGGAATGGCTAACTGTTAATTCTTTGTAACAGTTTTCTTCATTACATTATTTTTTTGTGTGTGTTTGCCAGATATTACCAGTCTGTTCTTAGGATAAAGATGAAACTGATGAGACTAAACTAAAAGGCTGTTTTATACCACTGGCTGAAGTAAAGCAAAATACCGAAAGTATCTGGGAGAGGAGATTATAACACCTAGACCAGGGTTTGTGGGCCTGAGAATCGAGTTTTCTGAAGGTAGGTTCCTTCCTTAGGGAGTGCTCTCTAGGATATAAAATTTTAAGAGTCACTGAGTGCTTTAGGGGTTGGGTAATAAGCTTTCCAGCTAAAATAATGCTTTTCTTAAAAGATTTGCAGCGCACTTACTGCTTTTAATACAATTCATTTCTTAGATTCGTAACAAGCCAGTTAATAAAACTAGTAATTAAAAGGGGTGTGAAGACTAACTTAACTGCTTTGGAAGCATACAATTAGAAACAGTACTGGGGCCATAATAGCTGGGGTTTATGATGCAGTTTCTCACATTTCATGTCTGCACTTTTCTGCTCCTTGAAGGGGCAACTCTACTCTGGATCATTCCTTAACTCGTGGGGTTTCAGTCATCAACTCCGGGACCTTGAAGGCTCGAGTTGTTAAAACATAGCAGAACACAGATGAGCTCCTGCGCTGGGAGCCGAAGAGGAACGTCATAGTTTCCACTGGGCGAACGCCCCCGCCTACTCGCTCACCACGCTCGTTTCTCCCGCCAAAGTGGCGTCAGCGTCAGGCTCTCACCAACCCGCGCCCTGATTGGAGGACGGGCGAGCGCCACAGCCCATTGGGCGCCCGCGGCGGCAGAGGGGCGGGGGGAGCCAAAGGCCCTTCTGCCGCACCCGCCCCCAACCCACGACGCGCGCCCCTCCCCCAGCCGGAGGGAATGGGCACCCGGCTTCAGCACTGCACCCCCTGACCCCGAGGTGCGGCGTCGCCGTCATCCCCGGAGCGGAGCGCTCGGCCTGCCCCTCGGCGCAATTAGCCCCTGCCCTCCCGAGCCATGCACGAGCCAGACGTCCCGCAGCGGCCCCCCAGGCCCGCCTGCGGCACCCCGTAATGCAATCCACAGGGGCGGGGGAGGCGGCGGCGGCGGCGGCGACAGCGGCGGCGGCCACACTGCCCTAATCTAGAGACATCCAGAAAGAGGAGGAAAATGGCTCCGAGCAGGGACCGCCTGCTGCACTTTGGGTTCAAAGCGACAGTGAGTGACAGGGGAAGGGAGTTGGGAGGCCAGGAAGGATGTGTGTGTGTGTGCCGGGACAGGCGCCTGGGCAAGTAGTGACAAGACTTGGGGTCGGGGGTCCCCGGCAGAGAGCCGAGGTTCTGCGGCTGGGTGCGTGCGTGTCTGCCCGCAGAGGCGAAGGCAGGGGGCACAGAGGGGCTTTCGCGCACTGTGCTGTCCTGCTTAGCTGACGAGCACGCGCGCGCGCGAGCACCCGCCCCGCAGCCCCTCTGCGCGCGCGCACACACACTCACACACACACACACGACACATAGGCACTTCCCTGCCTCGCCTTCTCCCGGTGGGCTCGCCTGCCCCGGCGGCGGGAGGGGGCCCGTGCCGCCGCGCGCCGCTGCTCTCGGCGCTCCGTCGGGGGCTGCGCCCGCGGTGGGGGAGGGGTGGTCTCGCGCCGCCGCCGCCGCCGCGCGCTCCTCCCCCTCCCCCGGCGCGCCGGGCCCGGGCGGCTCTGCCCAATGAGCGGCGGCGTTGCTGGCAGGTGGGGAGTGTTTTTGTTTTGGGTTGAAGTTGAGGTTGAGGAGAGAGCCGAGCTAGCGACGAGCAGGCGTCGCGGCCGCGGGCGCCGCGGGAGGTGGTAGAGGCCCCGCCGGAGCCCAGAGGTCTCTCCCCCGTCCGCCGGCCCGGGCCTGGCCCCTCGCCCGCCGCCTCCGCGGCCCGGAACTCCGGGGCCTGCCCTAGGCCCCCTGTCTGCACTCCGCACGCCGCAGCGCCCAGCCCGGGCCGCACCCGCCGGCCCCATGAGGAGGGACGTGAACGGAGTGACCAAGAGCAGGTTTGAGGTGTGCGCTTGGGGGGCTCGCGCGGCGTGAGGAAGGCCAGCCCCGCTCTTTTACCCCCAGATCGTGGGCTCCCCGCGGAGCCTCCTCCCTGGCTCGGGCGCCGCCACCCACCCGCCCGTGGGGCTGCGGGACCTCGCTCCGGGCTCTGCGACCTGCGAGCCCAGCGCAGCCGGCTGCCCTGACCCTCCCGGCTCCGGCCTCTCCCCAGCGGCGGGCCCCGGCGGGGGATTAGCTCTGGCGCCCTAATTCCCCCCTCCCCCAGAACCACTCCGCTTTTCCATTCTCTACACCACCCTTGGCTTGCCTCCTTCCACCCGGCTCGGCAGCGCTTGCTGCGTTTCTTCCTGTCCCCTTCTTCGCGAAGCGTTGGTTTCCTCTCGAGGGGCGAGATTAGGGGCCGGGGGGCCCTTTCTGAGTTTGAGGCATCGATTAAACCGGGGGAGTGGAGCCGGTGGACGGGATGGCCGAGGCGGCCGCGGGCTCTCGGATCTGTTGGGTTTGGGTATTGTTCTGGTACTTCCTCTTCTTTCCCGTCTAGTCTGTGCTGTCGTAGTTCATTGTTTCTACATGCTTGGAGATCGGGACCAAGGTCTGAGGCTTTAGGAAATCCGTTCCGGCCCGTTTGTCTCGTAGTTACTTTTCCCCCAGCGAGGGAGGTTTGTGGTCGTGGAATTGGGGACGGGACCGTGTGAGAGCATCCTCAGAAGTCGCGAAAGGAAGCGATTCCTTTGGGAAGCGAAGTATTGTTAACTACTGATGAATTACAGTAGCATAAATATACACTGCAAGATTGAGAGATAAGAGAGAGAAACTTACACAACAAGGGGCAGAGATGTTACCTGGCCTTTTCTGGCAGGCACACAGGCTGACCTGGGATCACTCAGAGCTCAGTGTACACCAACCGCACCGGCGTTTTTCTACTTCCATTTGAAAGATGAAATCGGAAGACGGTCATAAAAGAGTTGCAGGAGACTCGCCCAGCTGGGTTTAGGGATTTAAAAAGTTTGCCTGAGACTCTTCAGTTTAGTCCAGTGCTTGAGTCATTGTTAGGCCTACGGGGAAAGTATGTGAATTTGTCCCCGAAGATCAAGATGGAAAGTGTGTTGGGGGCAATTTAAAATCAGACCTACAGTATTAAGTTGCAGGTATGGAGTGGAGAAAATCAAGGAATTGGTCTTCTGAAATGTTTCACATTTAGAAGAAAGTATTACGATGGATATTTAGTGTTTATTTTATTAGGACATTGGGTTCTAAAGTAGAGAGTCCCAGTAGGGTTAATTTCCGGTGGTTTCATATTCAGTACCCTTGTAGAAGTCCGAAATGTCGTTACGATGACTGAAGAGGCGTTAGGCAGCTAACAGGATTCTGGACAAGCAGGGGGTAGTCTTGCTGCGCAATTAGCTCTTGATCATTTTGCTGTTCACTCTAGGTGGTTGAATCATTGTTGGAAAGAATTCTACTGTAGTATGTGCTTTAAAATTGCATTGCATTTCCTATTTTTCTCTTTGTTTTATGTTTTAATTCAGTTTATAGAAGAATATTAAAATAATAAGTTTTATTGCTTAATTAAATGCATCCGTTTACCTTGATTGTTAAGTAGCTGGCAACTTGCAATTTCTATTAATATGATCTGAGAAGGTAGAAAAAGAATAAGGGGGAAAAAACTGGTATGAAGTTATGAATTCATTGTTTGTAAGCTAGAAGCTATTTGTTTTGTATGATGTGTTTGATGCCAAATGAAAATGGCTAGAAATGATAGGTTAATGGAGTTCCTTATCTTAAAACCATTTACAATTTTTTTTTTTTAGGTTTATTTTTTTATTTGAAAGAGTTACAAAAAGAGGTAGACAGAGAGGTCCTCCATCCTCTGGTTCACTCCTCAAATGGCCGCAACGGCTGGAGCTGCGCCCATCCAAAGCCCGGAGCCAGGAGCTTCTTCCAGGTCTCCCACATAGGTGCAGGGACCCAAGAACTTGGGTATTCTGCTATTCCAGGCCATAGCAGAGAGCTGGATTGGAAGAGGAGCAGCCGGGACTAGAACTGGCACCCATATGGGATGCTGGCGCTTCAGACCAGGGCTTTAACCCACTGTGCCACAGCATTGGCCCAAACCATTTACTTTTTTTTTTTTTTTTTGACAGGCAGAGTGGACAGTGAGAGAGAGAGACAGAGAGAAAGGTCTTCCTTTTGCCGTTGGTTCACCCTCCAATGGCCCCCGCGGTCGGCGCGCTGCGGCCGGCACACCGCGCTCCTCCGATGGCAGGAGCCAGGAGCCAGGTGCTTTTTCTGGTCTCCCATGGGGTGCAGGGCCCAAGCACTTGGGCCATCCTCCACTGCACTCCCGGGCCACAGCAGAGGGCTGGCCTGGAAGAGGGGCAACCGGGACAGAATCCGGCGCCCCGACCGGGACTAGAACCCGGTGTGCTGGCGCCGCAAGGCGGAGGATTAGCCTGTTGAGCCACGGCGCCGGCACCATTTACTTTTTTTTTTTTTTTTAAAGATATATATATATTTATTTATTTGAAAGTCAGAGTTACATAGAGAGAGGAGAGGAAGGGGGGGGATCTTCGATCTGCTGGTTCACTACCCAGCTGGCCGTAATGGCCGGAGCTGTGACAATCTGAAGCCAGGCTTCTTCCACACGGGTGCAGGGGCCCAAGGACTTGGGCCATCCTCTACTGTTTTCCCAGGCCATGGCAGAGAGCTGGATCGGAAGTGGAGCAGCAGGGTCTCGAACCAATGCCCATATGGGATGCTGGCGCTTCAGGCCTGGGCGTTAACCTGCTGCGCCACAGCACTGGCCCAAACCATTTACTTCTTAATTGACCTAATTTAGAAGTAGTAAGACAATTAGTAAACTGGTCTTTTATGAAGCAATAAACTTATTGCTAGTCTATTGAAAATCATTTGCAATACCTACTTTCTATAAGTAGGTAGATAAAACAGGGTTTTCATATATAAAACATTTATATCAAATGAGTTCTATATTCTCAGAATTACAGAATACATTTTAAAGAGCTGATAATTTTACCATTGTAAGCACATCTCTGAATAGGGATTTTTGAGTACATCCCATGTGGGTACTAGCTAGAGTCCTGGCTGCTCCACTTCTGATCCAACTCTCTGCTAATGTGCCTGGGAAAGCCATTGAAGAAGGCCCAAGTGCTTGGGCCCCTGCACTCACCTGGGAGCCCCAGAAGTTGTTCCTGGCTCCTGGCTTTGGCTTGGCACAGCCTTGGCCATTGTAGCCATTTGGGGAATGAACCAGTGGATGGATGATCTCTCTGTCTCCTTCTTTTTCTGCAACTGTACATTTCAAATAATTAAATAAGTCTTTTTGGTAGTTATTGGCTGATTTCAAACTGTGGTTTTGGCTAATACAAAAATGCACAATTTCCTTTTCTTGGGGAAAATAGCTGAAGCTTATGATCCTTTCATAGTTGGTTCATTAAAGCATTTTTATAGGAATGTTTTGTTTAGTATGCTATTGGATGTTATAAATGCAGGCTACATACTTTAAAACTGATTCCCAGGGATAGAGCAATAGAAAAAAATTAAAACCAAAATAAAGAGAGTGCCTATTTGCCTGTTGGATATATCAAATAGTCGAAGTAGTTGAATGGTGGATAAAGTTAGAAATCTGGAGATGTGAAAATTCTGTTCCTTGCTTTGTCACCTATATTACATCTGCATAATATTGACCCTTATAGGTTAGTGTAGTACATGTTGAATTGTGTTAATTACTTCATTGAAAGTCACGTTACTAATAATGAACCATAGCTTTTTGGCAAGTTTTAGTAACTTCCTTTCAAATTTAATGATGGTCATTGAGTGTTTCCTACAATCCAGGCACTACACAGGTGCTTTACCTTGGTTACTTCTAAGTCTCATTCTGTTTTACCACTGAGGAAAATGAGGACCTGAGAGGTTAATTAAATAAGGTGTTCAGTTTGCACAGCTGCCAGGTGAAGGAACCAGGTTTCCTAGCTGTAATTTTTTTTTAACTCCACTGTGTCATCCTCCTCTGTTTTTAGCCTAACTTAGCTAAAAAGCTCATCAAATGTATGGAAAAGTGCTATCCCGAAGTTCTGCATCGTGTGTGTATTATTTTGTATTTGCTATCAAGAGAGTGAATCTGTCCTTTTTTATGTTCTGTATCTTAAATCTCGATGAGATTAGTGACGGACAAATTTAAATATTTTTCATTTAAGCCTCTTCACTCTGTCATACTCTTAGTAGCTCCATTATGAGTATGTACCAGTCCCGGTGCTAATATTAATTGATATTCATGTACCACTTTACAGTTTAATCGGTGCCTGGAAATGTTAAAAGTTCATGTAAGTTTGGAAGTGATGTAGTTCAATTTGGGTATTTTGAATCCATGTTTATACTTCATAGTCTTTATTTTTTAAGATTTATTTATTTACGTGGAGGGCAGAGTTACAGAGGGAGGGAGGGAGAGACAGAGAAAGACATTGCCCATCTGCTGGTTCACTCCCCAGATGGCCACAATGGCTGGAGCTTGGTTGATTCGAAGCCAGGAGCCAGGAGCTTCTTCCAGATCTCCCACTTGGGTGCAGGGGCCTAAGCACTTGGGCCAGCTTCCGCTGTCTTTCAGCAGGGAGCTGGACTGGAAGTGAAACAGTTGGGACTTGAACCGGCACCTGTATGGGATGCAGGCACTGCAGGTAGAGGTTTAACCTACTATGCCACAGCGCCAGCCCCCAGCCTTTCTTATAAATTTATAATATTACATATATCCTGTCACACTAGGTTGTAATATTTTGCTTGCTTGTGTGATTTTTATCAATTCCTTCAAAATAATAAGAATAAAATGTGGCATAACAAAATGAACATACTGCATTGGGATTTAAGAGACCTGAATGCTAATTAATCATCATTTTTACCACTAAGTGTAAGTTTGATAATTTCCTTTTCACTTCTTTGGCTTTGTAATTTCTCTTAGGAAAACAAGGAAGTTAGAATTAGTCATTAAAGTGCTTTTTGTTCCAGAATCCTATGAATCTGTGATTTTTCTTTTTATTAAAACAGAGGGCTATATTTCCCTTTGCCATTTTTTCTGAAAAAGCAATTCCCATATTTTGTTTCAGCTTGTAAGTTCAGTCTCACAATACTGCTAACGTTGCATTAAAGACTTTTTCAAATACCTTAACATCTTACACTCTAACTGAAGAAGATTCTGCATAATAAATAACTATATTTTCCAAATTGGTTCATGTGAAAAATGCTGTTCATTTTTCCAGTGGATGATAGTCACTTGTTTTATTTTTTGAAAATTCTTGCAGTAGGGAAGGATACTAGTAAAACTTAGGGATTTTTGGTTTTAATGCTCTTGAGATTGGATTGAAAGTTAATTATCTAACATTATAGAAAATCCAAGTCAGGCTGGCGCCGTGGCTCACTAGGCTAATCCTCTGCCTGTGGCACCAGCATCCCAGGTTCTAGTCCCAGTTGGGGCACCAGATTCTGTCCCGGTTGCTCCTCTTCCAGTCCAGCTCTCTGCCGTGGTCCAGGAAGGCAGTGGAGGATGGCCCAAGTGCTTGGGCCCTGCACCCACACGGGAGACAAGGAGGAAGCACCTGGCTCTTGGCTTCGGATCGGGGCAGCACACCGGCCATGGCGGCCATTTGGAGAGTGAACCAACGGAAGGAAGATCTTTCTCTCTGTCTCTCTCTCACTGTCTATAACTCTCTCTCTGTCTCTCTCTCACTGTCTAACTCTGCCTGTCAAAAAAAAAAAATCCAACTTAAGTATCTGCAACATAAATACATGATCTAATATACTATGCTACATCAAAAATTATGATGACCTATGATTATACAGTTATAGAAATGGCCAGGGCCGGCTCCATGGTGCAGTAGATTAATCCTCCACCTGTGATGCCAGCATCCCATATGGGCACCAGTTCCAGTCCCAGCTGCCCCTGCTGTGGCCTGGGAAAGCAGGGGAAGATGGCCCAAGTGCTTGGGCCCCTGCACCCGCGTGGGAGACCGGGAGGGAGCACCACCTGGCTCCTGGCTTGGGATCGTCGCAGCTCCGGTTGTTGCGGCCATCTGGGGAGTGAACCAACCTAAGGAAGACCTTTCTCTCTATCTGTCTTTCCCTCTCACTGTCTGTAACTCTACCTCTCAAATAAGTAAAGAAAAATCTTAAAAAAAAAAAAAACAACCAGGGGCTAGCACTGCGTTGCAGCAGGTTAAGCTACAGTCTGCAGGGCCAGCATCCCATATGGGCAGCTGCTCCACTTATGATTCAACCCTATTCTAATGTGTCTGGGAATGCTTGGGCTACCTTACCTACACAGAAGACCCTGATGAAGCTCCTGGCTTTGGCAAGGGCATTGCAGCCATTTGAGGAATTAACCACCTGATGGAAAATCTTTCTCTGTCTCTCTCTCTCTAACTTTCAAATTAAAAAAAATTATAGAAACAATAATAGTTGTATAAAATAACTTAAATTATAATATCCATTACTTAAACATCAACGTGTGTGAAAAATAGATAAATCATTACATATTGAAAATTACTATGATCTCAATTATCCATTAAGTAATTAAAATATGTACGGCAAATTTTTGTAAAATATATTCTTTTTTAAAATTTTTTTATTTGACAGATGGAGTTAGGCAGTGAGAGAGAGAGACAGAGAGAAAGATCTTCCTTCCGTTGGTTCACTCCCCAAATGGCCACAACGACTAGAGCTATGCCGATCTGCCAGGAGCCAGGTGCTTCCTCCTTGTCTCCCATGCGGGTGCAGGTGCCTAAGCACTTGGGCCATCCTCCACTGCCCTCCCAGGCCACAGCAGAGAGCTGGACTGGAAGAGGAGCAACCGGGGCGAGAACCCAGCGCCCATATGGGATACCAGCATCTCAGGTGGAGGATTAACCAAGTGAGCCACGGTGCTGGTCCCAAAATATATTCTTGACATTGAAGTTCTGTATTCTTAAGGTATAATCTGTTTTATATTGAAGATTTGCATTTGGTAAATCAACATTACTGGGGCTGGTGCTGTGGTGCCTGCAGGTAAGGCTGCTGCCTGTGGCACCCGCATCCTGTATGGACAATGGTTCGAGTCCTAGCTACTCTACTTCTGATCCAGTTCCTTACTGATGTGCCTGGGAAAGCAGTGGAAGGTGGTCTGAGTCCTTGGGCCCCTGTACCCGTGTGGGAGACCAGGAGGAAGCTCCTGGCTTCAGATCCACCCTGCTCCGGTCATTGCAGCCATTTGGGGAGTGAACCAGTAAATGGAAGATCTCTCCCCTCCCCCCCCAACTCTACCTTACAAATAAATCTCTCTCTCTCTCTCTCTCTCTCTCTCTCTCTCTCTCTCTCTCTCTCTTTGACAGAGTGGACAGTGAGAGACAGAGACAGAGAGAAAGGTCTTCCTTTGCCATTGGTTCACCTTCCAATGGCCACCATGGCCGGTGCACTGCGGCCCGGGCACCGCGCTGATCTGAAGGCAGGAGCGAGGTACTTCTCCTGGTCTCCCATGGGTTGCAGGGCCCAAGCACTTGGGCCATCCTCCACTGCACTCCCAGGCCACAGCAGAGGGCTGGCCTGGAAGAGGGGCAACTGGGACAGAATCCGGTGCCCTGAGGGACTAGAACCCGGTGTGCCAGTGCCACAAGGGGGAGGATTAGCCTATTGAGCTGCAGCACCGGCCAGATCTTTAAAAATATAGTATTACTGTTAGAAGTATTCGCATTTTTAAAGTCTTGTATTATGTTTTTAGATCATTTGTTAGAGTTGATCCTTTTTTAATCTTAAATTTTTGAATATATTTTAATTGCCAGAGTTGCATCTTTTCACTCTTAGTCTCATTTTTCTTGTGGACTAATAGGTACTTTTGTGATAGGCTAAATCCCTTAGGTTACTATTTCCTGACTGGTGCCAGATTGGAAACTGAATTGAAAGTTTCAGTAGTTTAACTAGTACAGTTCTGTGGTTTTGGAGGGATATTTTTAGATGTTCAAAATAAAATATTCCGTGACACTAGGAAAATCCAAGGGAGGGAGAGAGAAGGAAGAATGCCCTTAAACTGACCAAATTTAGCTGCTTGTGCATAGTTGTCTTTACTGTTTTCCTATTTGATTTTCCAGACTTAGTGAATTCTTGGATTAGACCCCGATCCAAAAATTAACTCAGAAAAACAAGGGCTTCCAACTGTGTTTTTATACTTTTGTGTTAATGCATATGGCTCTGTTTGATAAAAATATTTTAGCAAAATAATGACTGATAACTGGTGGGTGGTACTGAACCATTCAATAGGATTTGTGCTTGATTCATCTTGCTTAATTATATTAAGATGATATAAAAACAGATCTATATTCAAAAGTGATAAGTCCAAAACAAACTTGCATTAGCTTTTGAAGATTTTATGTTAAAAGAATGATTTACTGAGGTACTTATTTTCAGCAAATTCAACTACTTAGTAGGCATGTGAAGTATAACTATAGGTAAGCAACCTCTTTATTCTGTAACCATGTTTCTTCAAACTTGATTTTATGATATTATGTTGGCTTTAATAAGTCTCATAATCTCTTAAATTGCCATGAGATTAAAGTCACCTATTGGGTCCCAGCAGGTAAAGGGTTGGTCAAATATTAAACAGAAGTTGTCAGTTTCTTCTGTTATTTTTGTCTAATCTGAGGAATTTCTAGTCAAAACTGAAAAGGAAATAGACCACCATAAAGGGAGTAGTAAACCAATCTTAGGCTTTGCTTTGGTGCTAAGGTAGAAATTACCCTTGTCTTTAACAGCATGGTAATGAAACTTGGCAATATATCAAATGGCTATTCAACTTAATACAATCGCTATGCTGGTATGACTTTTTTTAAAATAATTATGATTTCTTAAAAAAGATTTATTTCAAAGTCAGAGTTACAGGGGTAAGGGGAAGATATCTTTTATCTGCTCACTCACTTCCCAAATGGCCACAAGGGCTGGGACTCAGTCAGGCCAAACCAGGAGTCTGGAACTCCATCCAGGTCTCCCAAGAGAGTAGCAGGGCCACAAGTACCTGGACTATCTTCTGCTTTCCCAGGTGCTTTCGCAGGGAGCTGGATCGGAAGTGCAGCAGCCAGGATGATCTGAGTTCATATGGGATGCCTGTGCTGCAGGCAGCAGCTTAACCCACTGTGCTTCAACACCGAGAATGGAAGACTAAGCAACTGGATAAAGCAGGGGATATAATCTCTTAATCATTTCAAATTGGAAACTGAAAAAGTATTCTCAGTTTTCCAGGCTTTCTCAGTTTTCCTTATAATCTGCACTAATAAGATGCCATAGATACAGCTATGTTAGGGACTTTGTATTTGCTTTACTGTATACAGGGTTTTGTATGGCAAGAGGAATGGACAAAAAACTAAAGTTTCTAGATTAGGGCAGGTCCTTGAATATAAAGTCACTTTTTGTTGACAGTTCAAGGAAGTTCATCAACCACTCCCTGTGTACTGAATTGCAGTTACCAAGAATAGCCAGCTTTATTTTGTTGTTTTCTTTTTACCTTTTTAGAAATGGGTGGGGAAAAGAAAAAGAAAGGGAGAAAGGATTTGCAGTTCCCAGCAATTGAACAATTTAAGTGCTGGTGGCAGGATTTTTCTAGAGTTCTCTGTTAGAACATGTCATCTTTCCCCCTGCATCTTGTTTTTTGAACCAGATCATGTTTCTTTTAATATCCTAACTTTGGAATTGATTTCAGTAAGGAAAGAATGAATGAAGGTCTTAAGGCATTATCATCAGAAATTCTGAACCATGACGCAAACAAGTACTCATTATATATACACGTTCGTGTGTTCAGTGTGCATGTTGTTCAAATTCCAGTGAAGTTCTAGTGTTACAGGTATCTGTGACTTGTGTTACCTCTTTGTCTCTCTATTGTCTAAACTCTAAGGATCCTTCTAGTAAGTGTATTGTGATTCTTTGTAAAGAAGTTAGGTGGTCAATTTATTGCTGATGTTCTTAAATTTCTTTGCTTGGAACAGCTAGAAAGAAATCCAGTTGGGGCAGTCTTTTGGCCTAGTGATTAAGTTGCTGATTAGGATACCTGGGTTTCATATCGGGAGTACCTGGGATTCACTATCTGTCTCTGACTGCTGAACTCTAGCTTCCTACTTATGTGGACCCAGGGAGGCAGCAGTGACGGATGGGCTCAAGTAGTTGGGTTCCTGCCACTCATGTGAGAGACCTGGATCAAGTTCCTTGCTCCCAAGGAAAACCATGGCCCTGGCCATTGCAGGCATTTGGGGAGTAAATAGCAGATGGAAACGCTTTCTCTCTCTCTTGAAAGAAAAAAAAATCTAGTTAGCCTTTGTAAATCTTATTCTATGTGCTGTTTGGATTCTTGATTGTTTGTGCAAGATAAAAAAAGATTAAAAAAATGGAGATAGACACTCAGGGTGGGGATGGGGAGATCTGCAGTATAGCTGACCGTATAAATACCTTTGCCAAAGGGCTGATAAATAGATATGATTGTGTGGTATTCTAGAGTCTGGAGCACTGTAATTTCTATTTCTTGCATTTCTTAGAAGATTTCATATATATATATATATACACTATATAAATTATATACGAGAGATGACGTATACACACATGAGAGACACTGAGACTATTTTTTTAAAAAAAGATTTCTTTATTTGAAAGAGTTACACAGAGAGAGGAAAAGCAGAGAGGGAGGGAGGGAGGGAGAGAGGGAGGGGTCTTTTATCCATTGGTTCACTCCCCAATTGGCTGCAGTGGACAGAGCTGTGCTAATCCGGAGCCAGGAGCTTCTTCCGGTTTCCCACAAGGGTGCAGGGGCCCAAGGACCTGGGCCATCTTCTACTGCTTTCCTAGGCCATAGCAGAGAGCTGGATCGGAAGTGGAGCAGCCAGGTCTCGAACTAGTGCCCATATGGGATGCCGGCACTTCAGGCCAGGGTGTTAACCCACTGTACCACAGCACTGGCCCTGACACTGAGACTGTTTAAGAGCATTACCTTTGAAGTCTGACTTTGAACCCTGATTTTGCTACTTGCCATCTATGTGAACGTGGACAAGGCATTTAATTTGAGTCTCAAATTTTTAATATCTAGGCCGGCGCCGTGGCTCAACAGGCTAATCCTCCGCCTTGTGGCGCCGGCACACCGGGTTCTAGTCCCGGTCGGGGCACCGGATTCTGTCCCGGTTGCTCCTCTTCCAGGCCAGCCCTCTGCTGTGGCCCAGGAGTGCAGTGGAGGATGGCCCAGGTGCTTGGGCCCTGCACCCCATGGGGAGACCAGGAAAAGCACCTGGCTCCTGGCTCCTGCCATCGGACGAGCGCGGTGCGCCGGCCGCAGCGCGCCGACCGCGGCGGCCATTGGAGGGTGAACCAACGGCAAAAGGAAGACCTTTCTCTCTGTCTCTCTCTCTCACTGTCCACTCTGCCTGTAAAAAAAAAAAAAAAAAAAAAAAAAAAAAAAATTTAATATCTAAAATTAATATGGTATCTGTTGTACTGCATTTTGAGGTTTGAATTCTATAATGTTTATATAGTATTTTGGAAGATCTGCCATATAATAAGGGTACAGTAAATGATACCTACTATTATATTACTTTGTAGAGAACTATTTATAAATAGACTTTGTGTAAAGTAATATTTTAATACTTTAAAGGAACTTTCTATATGAAGCAAAACCCTTTTTGTTTGAAAGGTTTATTTATTTATTTGAAAGGCAGAGTTAAAGAGAGGAAGAGGCAGAGAGAGAGATCTCCCATCCACTGGTTTACTCCCCAAATGGCCTCAACAGCTGGAGCTAGGCTGATCTGAAGCCAGAAGCCTGGAGCTTCTTCTGAGTCTCTAACATAGGTGCAGGGGCTTAACGTCTCAGGCTATCTTTTGCCGCTTCTGCCGCTTTCCCAGGCACGGCTTTATCCATCACAGGGCGCCACAGTGCCAACCCCAGGAAAAACCCTTTTGCAAAAGAAATAATGCAGTTAATCATCTCTGTATTCATCTGACTGAATTTTGTATATTTGACTTGTTAAACAGAAAACACCTATGAATTTTAATCAGGCTGATTGAGCAGTAGTAATTTAGCAGTGTTTCAATCTGGGGTTTAGACTGCAACCATCACTGTACTCATTGTTAAGCAAATGTGGGTAAATATCTCCTAAGATAAGAATCTGACACCAAATTGTAAGTTGACATTTTAAAACACTGGATCAGTCAGCTTTTGCCCCCAGAAACTGGCCATTCTTTCTCTGATTTGTAGAAAATAAAACTATGATGTGATTAAACACAGACAAGTAGAAGTACACTCATCCTTATCAGCTTTTTGAAAATTGCATGTCCTTCATGTAAAGTTTATGTTGAAAAAAACCATGTTGCAGCTTACTTCTACAGCCTACTTGTTAAAAGAGAAACCTGTCATGTTTTGGAATTTTCCTTGGATAAATTTAAACATTTATTTAATACTGTAACTTTTCCCAGCACATTATCAGGAATGATAACTACAAGAGATAATACTAATACTTAGTATTCTTTTTTTTTTTTTTAAATAACGATTTATTTATTTACTTGAGAGGCAGAGAGAAGGGTCTTCCATCTGCTGGTACACTCCCCAGATGGCTGCAATGGCCAGAACTGAGCAGGTCTGAAGCCAGGAACCAGGAGCTTCTTCTGGATCTCCTATGTGAGTGCAGGGGCCCAAGCACTTGGATCATCTTCCATTGCTTTCCCAGGCACATTAGCAGGGAGCTTGATTGGAAGTGGATGGGATGTTAGCACTATAGACCACAGTGCAGGCCCCAGTACTTAGTATTCTTACAGCCTAATGAGGTTATACAAAAGACCCTTTCTTCCAACTCTAGATATAATTTTCTTAAGTGTAACAACAAAAAATGCAAGTTTACTGAAGTCAGCATATTCCTTAAGAAAGAATGATTGTATTTATATTATATGCCTCAAAAGGTGGAATATAGGCTCCTAGAGACAAATTTCATATGAGCTCATTCATCTCTGGTCCAGACAGAAAAGTTTGGCCTAAATATAGGAATCAGGCTCTCAAGAGACTTAATCTTGGCATTACTGTGAACTCACATTGAGCCCCTTGGGAAACCACTTAACCTTTTTATGTCTTTACAGCTTTAAGATTTCCAATATCTATCATAATACAACTTGGATTAATGTTTGTTAAAAATTAATCCTAACTTTTGCTTTTTTAAAAATATTTATTTATTCATTTATTTGAAGATCAGAGTTACACAGAGAGAGGAGAGGCAGAGAGCAAGAGAGAGAGAAAGGTCTTCCTTCTGCTGGTTCACTCCCCAATTGGCTGCAACAGCCGAAGCTGAGCAGATCTGAAGCAAGGAGCCAGAAACTTCTTCCCGGTCTCCCATGCAGGTACAGGGGCCCAAGGACTCGGGCCATCCTCTGCTGTTTTTCCAGGCCATAGCAGAGAGCTGGATTTTAAGTATAGCAGCCGGGACTCGAACTGGTGCCCATATGGGATGCTGGCACTGCTTTACCCACTATGCCACAGCTGGCCCCTAACTTTTGCTTTTTAATAGTACTTCCTGATGGGGCCGGCGCCGTGGTGTAGCAGGAAAGCCTTCGTCTGCAGTGCTGGCATCCCATATGGGCACTGGTTTGAGTTCCGGCTACTCCACTTCTGATACAGCTCTCTGCTATGGCCTGGGAAAGCAATAGAAGATGGCCCAGGTCCTTGGCCCCTTCACCTGTGTGGGAGACCCGGAATAATCTCCTGGCTCCTGGCTTCAGATGGGCGCAGCTCCAGCCATTGCATCCATCTGGGGAGTGAGCCAGCAGATAGAAGACCTCACTTTCTCTCTCTGCCTCTGCCTCTCTGTAACTCTGCCTTTCAAATAAATAAATAAATCTTAAAAAAATTATACTTCCTGAGTTAATGGAACATTATTAAGGAGATGTAAATGAAATGAAATTTCATTTATTGCAACTGAAGTCCCTACAAGAGATAAATAGGAGTGTGGATGACCTTTAGAATCACCAGTGAAGTTTCGCTTATTTATTTACATTATTTTTTATTTGCTGAAAGGCAGAGCAACAGAGCAAGAGCTGTCTTCCATCTGCTTGTTTATCCTCCAAATGCCCACAGCTGGGCTGGGTCAAGCTAAAACCAGGATTCTGGAGCTTCACCCAGGTTCCCTCATGGGTGGCAAAGACTCAAGTACTTGAGCCATCTTTTGCTATTTCCCAGGGTGCATATTAGCAGGAAGTTGAATCTGAAGCAGAGCCAATGTTAAACCAGTGGAGGCACTCTGGCATGGGATATGGGCTGATTAACTGCTGTGCCACTGTGGTGGCCCTACCAGTGAGTTTTCTGCATAATGCTGATCCCGAGAAACAGCTGCATCTTTTTTTTTTTTTTTCAAGAGAACAAGTCCATTTTTATTTACTTATCAATAGCTGAAATCTTTAAGAGGTACAGCATCATATGGATTCTGTGTCCAGTGGTGTTTGCATGAAGGTTGCTTTGGAATTTGGCACAAGCCATGGCACTGTTTCAATGAACACTGGTTAACTTTCCCCAGATTACTTTTTTTTTTCAGGTTTGCTGCCAGGAGTCACAGTGCTCTTTGCTTTTGTATATGTAAGCATATCAGTTGCCCAAGTAGAATTCATTTTCATCTCAAGTATAAATACCTTCAATTTTTTTTTAAAGATTTTATTTTTTTATTTATTTGACAGGTAGAGTTACAGACAGTGAGAGAGGCAGACAGAGAGAAAGGTCTTCCATCTGATGGTTCACTCTGTAAATGGCTGCAATGGCCGGAGCTGCGCCGATCTGAAGCCAGGAGCCAAGTGCTTCTTCCTGGTCTCCCATGCGGATACAGGGGCCTAAGGACTTAGGCCATCTTCCACTGCTATCCCAGGCCACAGCAGAGAGCTGGACTGGAAGAAGAGCAACCAGGACTAGAACCAACACCCATATGGGATGCCAGCGCCACGGGCAGAGGATTAACCTGGTGTGCCACAGCACTGGCCCCATACCTTCAATTTTAAGTGCTGTGAGGTCCCTTTGGTTCTGGAGACCTTGCTTATAACCGGCAAAAATGGACTTGCAACTCAGTCTTCCAGACATAGCTGCCTGTAGAAGTCCTGTTCCCAGCAGGCCTCCACAGGCTCCAAGATGGTAGAAAGAACCATCCTTTGATTTGAAGTAGATGTGGACTTGCATGTTTCTCTCCTAGAAGTTGACAGTGGTAAGAATGTGTTAAGAAATGCTGAGTTAAAAAAGGCAAAGCTGATTTATACTTGCAACTTGGACTCTATAGGGGAATAGATTTACATATCATGAATTTGACAGAAAATCAATCCACTTTTTTTGGATTTCTATATTGATATTTAGCTATAGAAACAAAGTACAGTATCTAATATGTAACACCTTAAATATAGTTATTTTACATGATCAGATATATTCAGTTTCACCAATGAAGCTACTACACCACACTACACTCTTTTTTTAATATAACATTTATTTATTTGAAACTCAGAGAAAGAAAAAAAAAAAAAACAATTCTTCCATCTGCTGGTTCATTTCCTAAATGACTGGTGCTGAGCCAGGCTGAAGCCAGGATCCAGGATCTCCATTCAGGTCTGCCACGTTTTTGGCAGGGGCTCAACCACTTGGACCATCTTTTGCTTTCCCAGGTGCATTAGCAGGGAGCTGGATCAGAAGTGGAGCTTCAAGGACTCTAATTGGCACCCAAATGGGATGCTGGTGTTGCAGGCAGTGGCTCAACCCACTATGCCACAGGGCTGGCCCCTACTCTTGATTCTTAAGCTACCAAGAACAAATGTGTCTGGAAAGTTAGTGAAGTTTGTTCAATTTTGGGCTCACAATCAAAGTTTAGAGAAACAAAATATGCTATTGGTGGAAGTTCAGTTCTATTCATTCATTTAGCACTATGTTCGATTGACAGGTGTTAGAAGTACCCAGGTGCTCCAAGATTTTCTCTGCTTTGTAAAGTTTGTGCTCTATGAAGAATGATAAAAGAGTATATAATCTAGTGTGTTGATGATGGTAAATGCAGTGACAATTGTATGAGAAAGTGATAATGACCACTTTTAGGAGAAGCAGTCACAGTTTTTGTGGTCCTCACTACTTATTTGAGATACATTATACTTTGTTTAGTGCAGGTAAGAAGTTTGTCCTACTTGGATTTGTAGGCAGTTATGTTTCATACTAAAGTTACCCTTTAGAAAAGGAAATGCTCAGATTGACATCTGAGCAAAGTTTAATGAAGAACTAGTGCAGTGCACTTTCTTGAAGTTTTTGTGCATTGCAGTGTAGTTGGACTTTGGTTGGTTAACAGATATGCATTAGATTAAATTTGTGCAGCACTGTTATTATTTTAGCTAAAGGAAACTCGAGAATCAATCTCGTTGGCAGCTCTAAGTTCCCTCAGTTTAATGTGTTTGAGTGACATAACTTTCATCCATTTCTGTTTTATACAATTAAGGTAATTATAGGAATAGGCCTGTCATTTAATTTCAAACTACAAATACAGGTTAAACTGTTATTGGAAAGGAAGTTAAAATATAATTTTCTGGGACAGGCAGAAAATTGTAGTGCAGTAGATTAAGCTGTTGCTTGGGACGCCTGCATCACATATTGGAGTGCCTGAGATTAAGGCCTGCCTCCACTTCATTCCAGCTTCCTGCCATCACTCCTTGGAGGTAGCAAGTAATGGTCTAAGTACTTAGGTTCCTGGACCCACCGGAGAGACTTAGATAGAAGTTGTGGCTCCTGGTTTTGGCCTGGCCCAGCCCTGGCTGTTCAGCATTTGGGGGGTAAACCAGCTGGTGGAAGATTTCTCTCTGTCACTCTGCCTTTCAAAGAAATGATTTTTAAATTTTATTTATTTTATTTTATTAAAAAAGACTTATTCCTTTATTTGAAAGACAGAATGACAGAGAGGCAGAGGCAGAGAGAGAGAGGTCTTCTGTCCATTGGTTCACTCCCCAAATTGCTGCAACTGCTGGAGCTGAGCTGATCTGAAGCCAGGAGCTTCCTCTGGGTCTCCCATGTGGGTGCAGGAGCCAAAGGACTTGGGCCATTTTCTACTGCTTTCCCAGGCTATAGCTAAGAGCTGGATCAGAAGTGGTAAATGAGTCTTTAAAAATATATTTTTCTATTCACCTTAAAATGAGTTTCAACTAAAAAATAATTCTCTTGCCTCTTTTCCTTCACCGCATTCTCCAGAGCTAACCATTATTAACTATTTATTATGTGTGTATATACATTTGTATTTATTTATTTATTTTTGAAAGAGTTACAGAAATATGTAGAGCCAGAGAGAGAGAGAAGTCTTCCATCTGCTGATTCACTTCCCAACTGGCTGCAATGGCCAGAGCTGTGCTGATCTAAAGCCAGGAGCCAGGAGCTTCTTCTGGGTCTCCCATGTGGGTACAGGGCCCAAGGACTTGGGCCATCTTTTGCTTTCGCAGGGCATAGCAGAGAGCTGGATTGGAAGTGGGACTTGAACTGGTGCCCATATGGAATGCCGATGCTGCAGGCCAGGGATTTTTTTTTTTAATAAAGATTTTATTTATTTATTTGAGAGGTAAAGTTACAATGAGAGGGAGACACAGAGAGAAAGGTCTTCCTTCTATTGGTTCACTCCCCAAATGGCCCCAATGGTTGGAGCTGCGCCGATGTGAAGCCAGAAGCTTCTTCCTGGTCACCCATGCAGGTGCAGGGGCCCAAGCACATGGACTATCCTCCACTGCTTTTCCAGGCCTCAGCAGAGAGTTGGATTGAAAGAGGAGCAGCTGGGACTAGAATCTGGCACCCATATGGGATGCCGGTGCCACAAATGGAGGATTAACTACTGCCCTACAGTGTCAGCCCCCAGGCCAGGGTTTTAACACGCTGTACTACAGTGCTGACCCTTTTCTAAATTTCATGTACCCTTTTCTAAATTATGTGTAATGTTTTCATAATTTATAAATAAGGACACTATTTTTTAAATGTCTTAAGACCTGTACTCTTTTTATTTTTTTATTTTTAAAATTTTATTTGACAGGTAGAGTTATAGACAGAGAGACAGAGAGAAAGGTCTGCCTTCTGTTGGTTCACTCCCCAAATGGCTGCTATGGCTGGTGCTGCACCATCTGAAGCCAAGAGCCAGATGCCTCCTCCTGGTCTTCCATGAGGGTTCAGGGCCATCCTCCACTGCCCTCCTGGGCCACAGCAGAGAGCTGGACTGGAAGAGGAGCAGCCGGGACTAGAACCAGCACCCATATGGGATGCTGGCGCCATAGGCGGAGGAATAACCAAGTGAGCCATGGTGCCAGCCCCAGTACTCTTTTTTTTTTTTTTTAATATTTTATTTATGTATTTGAGAGGTAGAGTTACAGACAGTAAGAGAGAGAGAGAGAAGTCTTCCCTCCATTGGTTCACTCCCTAGATGGCCGCAAGACTAGAGCTGTGTGGGTGTGAAGCCAGGAGCCAGGATCTTCTTCCGGGTCTCCCACATGGGTGCAGGGGCCCAAGCACTTGGGCCATCTTTTACTGCTTTCCCTGGCCATAGCAGAGAGCTAGATTGGAGGAGGAGAATCCGGGTCTAGAACCGGCGCCCATATGAGATGCTGGTGCCACAGGTGGAGGATTAACCTACTGTGCCATGGCACTGACCCCAATAAGGAAGGTATTACTGGACATACATTTTATCATCTTGATCCCACCTCTTTTAAAAATAGGTAAATTATGAATGCCTTTTTTTTTTTTAAAGATTTATTTACTTTTGTTATTTGAAAGACAAGAGTTACAGAGAGAGAGAGACAGATCTTCCATCTGCTGGTTCACTCCTTAAAAGGCACAATGGCTGGGCCTGGGCTGTGCCACGAGGCAGGAAGGAGTTTCTTCCAGGTCTCTCACATGCGTGCAGAGAACCAAGCACTTCGTCTATTCTCCACTGCTTTTCCTGGTATATTAGTAAGGAGCTGGATCAGAAGTGGAACAGTAGAACACAAATTTGTACCCTTAAGGATGCCAGCGTTACAGGCAGCAGCGTAACTGTGCCACAGTATTGGCCCGAATTTTTATTTCAAAATTTGAAACATTTTAGGTGTAACAGAAATTCTTTCTGATACTACTACAAACCTTCTCCCTTCTACTTCAAGAGATACTAAACTTGCAGGTTTTGTTTGTTTAAGATTTATTTTTTGAGAGACAGAGCTGCAGTCAGAGGGAGAGACAAAGAGAGAGGTCTCCCTTCCATCCTCTGATTCAATCCCCAAGTGGCCACAACGGCCTGAGCTGAGCTGATCTGAAGCCAGGAACCAGGAGCTTTTTCCGGGTCTCCCACGTGGGTATAGGGGCCCAAGCACTTGGGCCATCTTCCACTGCTTTCCCAGGCCATAGCAGAGAGCTGGCTTGGAAGAGGAGCAGCAAGGACAAGAACCAGCATCCATATGGGATGCTGGCACCGCAGACAGAGGCTTAACCTACTGTGCCATAGCACCAGCCCCTCTTGCAGGGTTTTTGTACTTAGGTGCACTGTGTGTTTGTGTGTGTGTGTGTGTGTGTGTTTACATAATTGGCCTCATATTGTATCTTTATATCTGTCTTTTGTTGTTGTTGTTGTTGTTTAAAAATTTATTTATTTTTTACTTGAAAGTCCGAGTTGCAGAGAGAGAGAGAGAGAGAGAGAGAGAGGTCTTCCATCTGATGGTTCACTCCCCAGTTTGTCTTTCCTTTAAAAAAATAAAAGATTTACTTTATTTTGTTGAAAGGGACAGTCACACAAATCTACTCGCTGGTTCACTCCCCAAGTAGCTGCAACGGCCCAAGCTGGGCCAGGCTGAAGCCAGGAGCCAGGAGCCAGGAGCTTCTTCCAGGTCTCCCAGTTGCGTGCAGGGGCCCAAACACTTGGGCCATCTTTTTCTTTTTTCTTTTTTTTTTTCTTTTTTAAATTTATTTGAAAGAAAGAGTTACAGAGAGGTAGAGACAGGGAGAGAGGTCGTCCATCCTTGGTTCACTCCCCACATGGCCACAATGGTCGGAGCTGTGCTGATCCGAAGCCAGGAGCTTCTTCCAGGTCTCCCATGTGGGTGCAGGGGCCCAAGCACTTGGGCCATCTTTTACTGCTTTCCCAGGCCATAGCAGAGAGCTGGATTTGAAAAGGAGTAGCCGGGACTAGAACTGGCACCCATGTGGGATGCCAGAGCTTCAGGCCAGGGCTTTAACCCGCTGCGCCACGGCGCTGGCCACTTGGGCCATCTTTTGCTGCTTTCCCAAATGCATTTGCTGGGAGCTGGATTTGGAGTGGAGCGACCAGGATTCTAACTAGTGGCCATATGGGATGCCAGTGTTGCAGCCGGCTGCTTTATCCGATACCCTCAATGCCTGTCCTGTACCTTTCATTTTTATACTTTCCTTATGATATGTCTTCAGGTCTGTTAGATGTGGTTTTTTTTTCATTGCTTCTTTTATTTCAAAGTCAGAGTTACACAGATAGAGAAGGAAAGACAGAGAAAGAGAGAGAGAGAGAGGGAGGGAGGGAAGGAGAGAGAAAGAGAGAGTCTTCCATCCACTGGTTCACCCTCTAATTGGCTGCAACAGCCAGAGCTGCGCCGATCTGAAGCCAGGAGCCAGAAGCTTCCTCCGGGTCTCCCACATGGGTGCAGGGGCCCAAGGACTTGGGCCATCCTCTACCGCTTTCCATAGCCTAGAGCTGGAGCAGCAGGGACTGGAATCAACGCCATCCATATGGGATGCCCGCACTGCTTTGCCACAGGGCCAGCCCTGCTGCTTTGTTTTTATTTTATTTTATTTGATTTATTTATTTTTTTTGGACAGGCAGAGTGGACAGTGAGAGAGAGAGACAGAGAGAAAGGTCTTCCTTTGCCGTTGGTTCACCGCGCTCATCCGATGGCAGGAGCCAGGTGCTAGGTGCTTTTTTCTGGTCTCCCATGGGGTGCAGGGCCCAAGCACTTGGGCCATCCTCCACTGCACTCCTGGGCCACAGCAGAAGGCTGGCCTGGAAGAGGGGCAACCGGGACAGAATCCGGCGCCCAGACCGGGACTAGAACCCGGTGTGCCGGCGCCGCAAGGCGGAGGATTAGCCTGTTGAGCCACGGTGCCGGCCTGCTTTGTTTTTAAATAAGCCTTTAGATTCTCTTCCCTTTTTCTTCCTTGATTGATTGATTGGTTGATTTGAAAGACAGTGATAACAGGGCAGCAAGAGATAAACATGTTCATCCAAGGGTTCTCTCCCCAAAGTGCCTGCAATTGCCAGGGCTGGGCCAGGCCAAAGTCAGGATCCCAGAACTCCTTCCAGGCCTCCTGAGTGGTGGCAGGGACCCTAGTACTTGGGCCCTCACCCACTGTCTTCTCACAGGCATTAGCATGAACATGGATTTGAAGCAAGGAGTCGAATAGGACTCAACCAGGCATTCTGATTCTGCAGCATCCCCAGCAGTGGCTTCATCTGCTGCACCACAGTGCCCACCCGAAGGCTGTTTCTTTCTTGACATTAAATATGTCAATGTTCTTAGAGTCTTCTTGTGCATATGTATGTGTTTCTTTCTTGGAAATACCAGGAAGAGGGATTTCTGGGTCAGAATACATATTTTAAGTAGATAATGTCAGATTGCTTCTCCAATTTATGCTTTGTCCAGTGGTTTATGAAAGAACTTGGTGTGTTTGGCATAGTAGTTAATATGCCACTTGGGATGCCTGCATTCCATATTGGAGTGCCTGGTTTTGAGTCCTGGGTGCACTACTAATTAGCTTCTTGCTAATGCATACCCTGTGAGGCAGCAGTGATGGCTCAAGTAGTTGGACCCCTGCCATCCATGTGGGAGACTTGGATTGAGTTCTGGCTACTGGCTTTGTTCTGGCCCATTCCCAGCTGTTCAGGACTTTCAGCTAGTGAACCAATGAAAAAGATCCCTGTCTCTCTTTGCCTTTCAAATAAATAAAATAAAAAATGATTGTTTTTAAATAAAAGGATATGTTGGGGGCAGCATTGTGTCACAGTGGGATAAGCTGCCGCCTGCGACGATGGCATCCCGTGTGAGTGCTGATTAGAGTACTAGCTGCTCCATTTTCAGTCCTGATCCCTGCTAATGTGCTTGGGAAAGTAGCAGAAGATGGCTCAAGTACTTGGACCCCTGCCGCTCATGTGGGAGATTTGATGGAGTGCTTGGCTTCTGGCTTCAACCTGGTCCAGCTTTGGCCCATGTAGTCATTCAGAAAATGAACCAGTGGATGGTTTTTCTCTTTCTCTCTCTCCCACTCTCCCTTTCTCCCTCCCTCCTTCTCTTTCTGTCACTCTGCCTTCAATAAATAAGTAAAATATATTTTAAAAAATGGCAAAGCACTGGGGCCAGCATAGTGGTATAGCCGGTAGAGCTACTGCCTGTGACACTGACATCCCATATGGGCACTGGTTTAAGTCCCAACAGTTCCGCTTCCAAACCAGTTCCCTACTGATGACCTGGGAAAAGCAACAGGAAATGACCCAAGCACTTGGGCCCCTGTTTGCTACCCTTGTGGGAGACCAAATGAAGCTCTTGGCTTCTGGCTTCGGCCTGGCCCAGTCCTGACCATTGTGGCAATCTGGAGAGTGAACCAATGGATGAAAGATCTCTCTGTCTTCCTCTTCTCTATGTAATATAGTCTGCCTTTCAACTAAATCAAATTTTTAAAAAAAAAAAATGTTTTATTTGAAAGCCACAGTTACAGAGAGAGGGAGAGACAGGGAGCTGGATTGGAAGTGGAGCGGCTGGATCTTGAACTGGCATCCATATGGGATGCCAACATTGTAGGCAGCAGCTTTACCCACTGTGCCACAATACCAGCCTCCAAATAAGTAAATCTTAAAAAAAATACATATCTTCACTAAACACTGATGTTTCCCAACATTTAAATTTTCCAGATAGATTAAAACTTTTTTGTTTTAATTTGTGTTTTCTTCATTACTGATGAAATCCTTTGTCTTCTTATTTTATTCTTTAGTTTTACTGGTCATTTGTATTTCACCTGTGAATTACATATTTTATCCTAAGTTTTAAGCATTGGATTGTTTTTGTTTTTACTCAGGGATTCTTTTATACTGGAAACTTTTATACTCTTGCTATTGTTAGTGTATTTCTTGCTTCCATAACAAAATACCATGGACAGGTGATTTATAAACAGTAAGAATTTCTCACATCCTGGAGGTTGGGAAGTCCAGGATCGAGGTCCCAGTGTTCAGTGTTTAGTGAAGACATGTTTTGTGTCTCGTGATGGCCCTTTCTACTGCATACTCGTGTAGTTCCAGTGGTGAAAGGGGGTGAATACCGTGTCCTCACAGGGTAGTAGCAGAGGAAAAGGCCAGTAGCTCTCTGAAGTCTCGTTTATAAGGGAATTAATCCCATTCGTAAGAGCACAATGCTCATGGACTAGACAAGTCCCACTTTTTAATGCCATCACCTTAGAGATTAAATTCCAGTTTATAAGTTTTAAGAGGATACATACAAACCACAACAACTACATAATTTTTTTGAAGTTTTTAATATATTTGGAATTAATTTTACAAGATACTTCTGACTGAATTCTTCCTTCATATTGACAGTTGTCATAACACCATTCAGTCTGTAACGTAAAACTAAAATGCATTCATATGTGTTTTTGAACTGTTTTCTGTTTCATTGTTTCATCCATGTGTTTTTTATTGCCAATACTGCAGTTTTAATTAATTGGCTTTATATATTATTTGGAAGGATTGATGTTATAACAATATTTTCTTTGTTGTTAATGAACATGATGTTTATTCAACTTTTTCTTTTTAAGATTTATTTATTTATTTGAAAGGCAGAGCTACAAAGAGAGATAGAGATCTTCATCCACTCCTTTACTCCTCAAATGACTAGGTCAAGCTGAAGCCAGGAATCCAGAATTCCATTTGGGTCTCTCACGTGTGTGGCAGGGACTCTTACTTGAGCCATCATCTGCTGCTTTCTGGGCACATTAGCATAGAGCTATATTGGAAGCAAAATAGCCAGGACTGAAATCAGCGTACAGGCATCCCAAGCAGCAGCTGCCTAAGCAACTGTGTCACAGCACTGGCCCCTGTTTGTTCAACATTTACCAGCAATTTTTATAATGTTCTTTATTTAAGATGTAATGCAGCTTTAGTTTTATTTCCGTGTACTTTAACTAAATTCTAAATGTTATCATAAATGCATTTTATTTTTTCTGTCAAATTTTCTAATCACTAATTCAGTTAGCAAATATTTGTTGAACACTTTCTGAATTATTTTAGATTGCAGAAGATATTTTTAAAAGTAGGCTAAAAACCAAAATCCTGTCCTAATGTAGTTTAAAATCTAGTGAGGGAAGATTAAAATAGATTAAAAATTAAATACATAATTTACTGGATACCGATAATTGCTGTGGACAAAAATAAAGAATGAGAAACGGAGTGAAGGGACCTGGGCATGGTTCATATTTTAAGTAGGATTGTTAAGAGGGACTTGTTGAGATAATCTTCTAGTTAACTTTAAAAAAAATGATAGAGCAAGACCTGAGGAGAAACCATTGTAGGCAAAGGGTATTGAGTATAAAAGTGAAGGCAGACGTGTCCATGATATATACTGGGAATGGTAGTCGATCAGTCTGACCAGATCATAATGAGGTTGGGAATGGTGGTAGAGATGAGGTTATTGGTAGGAAAGGGGGTTGGGTGATGGTTGAAGAACAGAACAGATCCTAAATGACCTTCTAGGCCATTTTAGGCTCTGAATTTTATTCTGACAAAATAGGTCATACAAATCTTAGAGCAGAAGAGAAATGTGATATAACTACTGATTTAAAAGTGTCACCGGCTTTGTGGAGACTGTACTGTATAACTAGTATTCAAATCTTTTGCAGTCATTCAGAACAAAGGTGGTGATATTTTGTATCTAATGAATTGTGATATTGAGTGTAAAAAGTAATTGGACCCAGGTGGGGCAAGTGGGGAAGCTGTGGTGCAGTAGGTTAAGCTGTGATACTAGCATCCCATATAAATGTGGGTTCAAGTCCCAGTTGTTCCACTTCCAGTTCAGTTCCCTGCTAAATGTTCCTGGGAAGGCAGAGGAAGACAGCTCAAATGCTTAGGCCCCTGCCACCCAGGTGAGAGACTTAGAGGGAGTTCCAGGCATCTGTCTTCAGCCTGGCCCAGCCCCAGCCATTGCAGCCATTTGGGGAGTGAACCATGTGGGTGCAGGGGCCCAAGCACTTGGGCCATCTTCTACTGCTTTCCTAGGCCATAGCAGAGAGCTGGATTGGAAGAGAAGCAGCTGGGACTAGAACCAGTGCCCATATGGGATGCCAGCAGTGCAGGCCAGGGCTTTAACCTGCTGTGCCACAGCGCCGGCCAACACTAAAATTATTAATAAAAGAATAAAAGAGGCATGAGATAACAGTAACAAAATGAATGGATGAAACTGTAATAGGTGAGACCTTTCAGCAAGATTAAAAGTTGGGTAGAAGAGTGTTGAGTAATTCAGATAGTCCAAGGAAACAAACACTTGGTTTTCTGTAGAGAGAACTGTCATTGAGAGGCAAGTATACCCAACAAAACCTACAGAAGGACTTGGGAGTTAGTAGTGAAAGTTCTCAGAAAAGAAAAGGATGGGGGCCTCTGATATGTTAAGCTGATACCTACAACTTCGTCTTCCCATATGACTTCCCAACCAACTCCCTGCTAATATGCCTGGGAAAGCATTCCAGGTGCTCGGGCCCCTGCACCTGGATAAAGCTGCTGGCTTAACAGTAGTCCAGCCGCAGCTGTTGTGGCCATCTGGGGAGTGAACTAGCAGAGGGAAGACCTCTTTCTCTCTGTAACTCTGCCTCTCAAATAAATAAATAAGTCTTTTTTTAAAAAAATGAAATGTTACATCTTTGAAAGAACAGGATGCTATTTTGAGAAATGTTTTGACAAGTAAGAACTAATGCTTCTTGGAATATCCCCATCCCATATTGGAGTTCCTGAGTTCAAGTCCCAGTTATTCTGCTTCTGATTGAGCTTGCTGCTAATGTATACCCTGAGAGTCAGTAGATGATGGCTCCTTAGGTATATGGTCTCTGCCACCCACATGGGAAATCCGGATTGAATTCCAGGCTCCTGGCTTTGACCTGGCCCAGCCCTGGCTTTTATAAGCATTTGGGGAGTGAATCAGCCCATGGAAGATCTCTTTCTCTTTTCTCTGTCACCCTGCCTTTCAAATAAAAATGAAAGTAATAAAAAGAGGTATAACCCTCCTTCCTCTAATAAAAGTTAACAAAAATATTAGATGTTGAAACAATTTACCTGGAATTAAAACAAATAACAAAAAAAGTAATAGCAACAGAAAAATGGAATTTAAAAAATTAAAGGTAGGGAGTATGACTAACAGGAATTCCGGAATGACAGAACAGAGAGAATGTTGAGAAGTGCTACAAAAAATTTTTTTGAAGCATTTTCCAAATTGAATCATGTAGATTTCCAAATTAAAGTAGCTGCTAGAATAATAAAGACTCAAAACAAGAGGCTTGATTATGAAATTCCAGTAAACTGGAGCTAGGATGTATTTACCAGTGTCTGAAAGCATAACTAGAAGCTGTATTCAGAGGGCCTTAAAATGGGAGGTGGGTGTTTGGTGCAGCAGATAAGATGCAATTTAGGACACCTGTATCCTGCAGCCCACATCAGAGTACCTGGGTTTGAATCCTGGCTTTACTCCTGATTCCAGCTTTCTGATAATAGCACCCTGGAAGATAGCATATAATGGCTCAAATACTTGGGTCCCTGACACCCACATGGGGGACTTGGATTGAGTTCCAGGCTCCTGGCTTCGACTTGCCCAACCCGAGCTGTTGTGGACATTTGAGGAATGAACCAGAATATGAAAGATCTCTGTGTGCCTCTCCCTCTACTGTCTCCTCTCTGTTTCTCTGCCCTTCAAATTAGTTAAAAAAAAAAAAAAACCACTTTTTTTAATGTTGGGAAGGACCCAAAATTAGAATGGCATTATATATCATACTGTTAACATAAGAAGTCATAAATATATAAAGTAGTGTCTTCAAATATCTTGGTAGAAAAAAATTTATAATTTTATTCCCAACAAATTATTAATCAAGTTTGAGTATAAAGAAATATTTAGGAGCTGGCATTGTGACGTAGTGGGTAAAGCCACCACCTGTAGTGCCAGCATCCCATATGGGCACTGGTTCTAGTCCCGGCTGCTTCTCTTCCAATCCAGCTCTCTGCTATGGCCTGGGAAAGCAGTAGAAGATGGCCCCAGTCCTTGAGCCCTTCTACCCATGTGGGAGACCAGAAGAAACTCCTGGCTCCTGGCTTTAGATCAACCCAGTTCTGACTATGGTCACCATTTGAAGAGTGAACCAGCGGTTGGCCTGGTTCTACCTCTGCCTCTATAACTTTGCCTTTCAAATAAATAAATAAATCTTTTTAAAAAAATATTTTATAAAAAAGGAAATATTTAGGGGCTGGTGCTGTGACACAGTGGGTTAAAGCCACAGCCTGCAGTGCTGGCATCCCACATGGACCCCTTTGTTTATTTATTTGTTAGGTCAGAGAAATAAAGAGGGAAAGAGCTTCCATCCACTGGTTCACTCCCGAGGCCTGCATCAGCTCCCAGCTGGGGCTGAAACTAGGAGCCAGGAATTCAGTCCACATCTCTCAAGTGACTTGTAAGGAACCAAAGCATTTGAGCCATCCCCATTGCTTCCCATGGTCTGTGTTAAAGTAGGAATTCTGGGTGGGAGCTGGAGCCACATATTAAACCTAGGTACAATGTGTGGGTTGTGGACATCTTAAACACTAGGCTCAAGGCCTGCTCCTGGTCTATTATTAATCTGATAACTTTTTTTAATTTTAAGATTCATTTTATTTATTTGATAGAGTGATAGAAGAGAGAGCTCAAGTGCTTCCATCTACTGTGTCAGTCCCCAAATGGCCACAGTGGTCTGGCCTGGAATTCCATCTGAATCTCATGTGGGTGCAGCAGCCCCATGGACTTGGACCGTCTTCTGCTTTCCAAGGCACATTAGTGGGGAGCTACACTGGCAGCAGAGCAGCTGGGACTCAAATCAGCACTCCAATATGAGATGCCGGCATCACAGATGGCTGCTTAACCCACTGGGCCACAAGACTGGCCCCAGTTTGATGACATTTTCTTTCAAAGTTATTTCTTCCCTTCCATTGGTTCTGTGAATTATCAGTTTCTAGCACATGGACTAGAATTTGCACATGAGAGAGTCAGACCACGTCAGCTTTATTTAATGATCCCTGTGGCATTTTTGGAATCAGGAATTGAGTTAAATGCTTGGTAATTTTGAGTCAGATCCCATTGTTGTTTGGTAGTATCTACTTCATAGATTTTTTTTCATGCATGTATAGATGGGTGAGAGTGAAACTGGTGAGAGGAGTGGATGTGAAATAATATCAGCACTCTGAATTTTTAGTTCTTTCACTTCATAGCCTCAAAAGAAATTTTGAAATTGAAGATTTCCAGGATTGAGCAGCAGTAGTACAATCAAATCCATCAGTTCTTTGAAGTTCATGGAGTCCTCATGACCCTAGAACATTGCTGAGGATGGCCGAAGCCAATGAACAGAAAGCAGCTCAACAAAAACCAGAATAAAAATATATAGCTACTTTAACTTGGAAGGAGAGCTAGGAATTGGTAGTGGACATAGATTTTTGATTAAGCTAAACAAAACAGAAGTCAGCATAAAGGAAAGCATGAGATAATTGAGTCAGATATTAGAAGGTGTCCAAGGAAGAAAATTTGACCTATTAAGTAATATATCTGTTTTCTAAACACCATTCCTTAGTGTTTTAATCTAGAGGTTTCTTTTCTTGAAGATATGTAGTCATGAGATGGTAATGTGCTGGCCGTAATTTGCTTCTAGAAAACAATTATATTTCTACTAGGGACAAGATATTGGGTGGAGGAATTACAAACTTATTTTGTTTTAGGTTTATTTAGCCATACAAAAATGTTTTTCCTTTTAGAATCTGGCAAGAAAACTAGCCAATTGGAAAAACATCTGGTTTTGGTTGAGTGAGGGAATGGTATAATCAGTAAAAATTATTTATTTGAAAAGAATATTTTTTTAAAATCGGCAGCTTCAACTCTGGATTCGTGAAAATTCATTCTTAGTCTTGACTTAAATTTTCCTGCCACCAAAACATTTGACCTGTGTTGGGCTACCTCTGTGTATCACAAATTTTGTTGGAAGTCCATGGAGTTGAACTCATAAGTCATAAACATTTTCAACTTAGAACCTGTTTTTGTAGCATTTGCTGTCTTAAAAAACCACCCTATAACTTAGTGGCTTAAAACAGTTGTTCAGCCTGGCTCTTCTGCCCTTCTCTTCAAAAAGTCCTCCTGAGGCTACAGTCATCTGGTGTCTAAGATGACCTCACGTTCTAAGACGTTGGTGTCATTGTCAGCTGGTTCTGCACATGATCTCTCACCATTTTTTTTTTTTTTTTTTAGGTTTATTTATTTGAAAGAGTTACACACACAGAGAAGGAGAGGCAGAGAAAGAGAGAGGTCTTCTTTCTGCTGGTTTACACCCCATTTGGCCGCTCCAAAGCCAGGAGCTTTTCCTGGTCTCCCACACGGGTGCAGGGGCCCAAGGACTTGGGCCATCTTCCCAGGCCATAGCAGAGAGCTGGATGGGAAGTGGAGCAGCCAGGACTGGAATCGGCACCCATATGGGATGCCAGCACTGCAGGTGGTGGCTTTGCCTGCTGTGCCACAGCACCAGCCCCTCATCATTGTTAAGTTTAAACTGGCCTTTCTTACATGGCAGCAGGAGTGTTTCAGGAGGGAAAAGCTATTGTCTCTAAAGGCCTAACCTTGAAAATCTATTATTTCTACCCATTAATTTAGACAGATTGTGGCACCATGTCAACTTATATTCAAGGAGTGAGAAACTGGACCCTTTCTTTTGAAGGAAGGAGAAACAAAATCACATTGCAAAAGGGAATTGTCACAGGGAATTTGGATTTCTTGGGAGCCATTATATATATTTATGTATTTTATAAATTATATATTAGTTAAATTTGTGTTACCACAATGAAGTACTAAGGGCAGGCTACTTATGAAGAAAAGAGAGGTTGGTTTAGCTCATAATTTTGGTAGTTCAAGTGAAAGATCAGACCATACCCAATGATTTGGCCTCCGATGAGGGCAATGGAGAGCAGTCAAATGAGGGCAGGGCATATGCAGAAGATGGGCCACTAGGCAAGCCAGCAAGCTGAGGGAGTGTGCCCCAACTATGGGTTTTATAGCCAACCTACTCTCCAGAATTACCTTCATATAGCACACTTCCTAGTGACTTGAGAACTTCCCGTTGTGCCCACCCAGTAAATAACATAACTGGATTAAGTTTCTACCTTTTTGGTACCATTAATTTATATTAAAGTTTAAATGTCTGCAGAAATTTGGGAGCAGAATCATATTCAAACTATAGCAGTATGTGTGTAGTTTAATTTGGAAACACATATTTTAAAGAATCCAAAAGGACATTTAATATTGGTCTGGTGGGGCCAGCGCTGAGGCATCGTGGGTTAAGCTGCTGTCTGCAGTGCCAGCATCCCATTTAGGCACTGGTTCAAGTCCTGGCTGTTCCACTTCTGATCCAACTCTTTGCTAATGTACCTCGGAGGGCAGCAGAAGATGGCCCGAGTGCTTGGGCCCCTGTACCCATGTTGGAGACCTGGAAGAAACTCCTGGCTCCTGGCTTTGGACTTGCTCAGCTCTTGCTGTTGTGGCTATCTGGGGAATGAACCAGCTCATGGAAGCTCTGTCTGTCTCTCTCTCTCTGTAACTCTGCCTTTCAAATAAATAAATAAATCTTTAAGAAAAAAAATTGCTTTGGTTATCAGAGTTAAATTCTCATTAAGAAAAGTTTACTAGACCAGTTTTTTAAAATAATGAAGTTGGATCTTTTTTAAAAAAAAATTAATGATTTTACCTTACTAAAGCAAAGTTGTGATTTGGTAAGTGGGTTTATGGATTTGTCTTGGTTCCAAAGTAGACTGAACACACAATACAGTTCTGGTCATCAATGACATCTCTCCCCATTACCAGTTTCTTCTTCTTCTTCTTCTTTTTTTTTTTTTTAAAGATTATTTTTGTTTATTTCAAAGTCAGAATTATAGAGAGGGAGAGAGAGATCGTCCACCCAATGGTCTACCCCTTAAGTGGCCACAACAGCCAGGGCTGGGCCAGACCAAAGCCAGGCACCTCATCCAGTCTCCCACGTGGGTGCAGGGGCCCAAGCTCCAGGGCCATCCTCTGATGCTTTCCCAGTCACATTAGCAAGGAGCTGGATTAGAACTGGAGCAGCTGGGATGCTGGCACTGCAGCTGGCAGCTTGTCTTTATTGAGACATAATTGACAAGTGGGGACCTTTCTGCCACGATCAGACCTGGCCACAGTGGTTCACATTCCTGCCACATATAAAACAGCCCCATCCAATCCCTCCAGAGTCTTACCCCCCCCCAATTAATTTGAATACTTTTGTTTACATCAAATTCAATTGTGGAGAGGGTTCCTCAGTTGAGTTTCTCTTGATCCAAAGGTCTGTAAGTTGAAAAGAAAGGATATGCTCTGTACTCCCGACAATTGGGAGTTGTCACAGGGATAGAATAATGGCAATAGACTCACTCAGGAGAGAAAAGGAAGGCATATTGCAGTTGTTGGCCCCTAACAATCCTGAAATCCAGTGGGCACAAGTTAGGGTCACCTAGTCCAGGAGCAGGAAATGTTCCCTGACGGGGGCCTTGTTCTGCTTCCTGCACGTGGTTCCCTAATACGTTGTTCTCTGTGGCTCTTGGCTGTGTAGTTGGGGCTGTTAATTCTGCTGAGAAGTCTTCCCTTTTATTTAAGAAACATTTTATGAATCCAAGTACTTTCTCAGTGTACTTCTTTCCTATAGAATGTTGGGACTTGTAGCTTCTTTTCATTTTGAACTGTTTTTTTTTAATCCAGTTGGTACAACTTCTATAAAATGTTTTAAATTTTCTTGGATCTGACTTGGTTCATTCTGTGTCCCAAAAGCTGTCTGGTATCCATAGTTCGTTTCAAGACATAACTAATTTGGTAGTGTCAGGTCCTGTGGTATACTTCAAGCTTCTTTTGTCTAGCTGCTAAGAGCGTCAGCTATGCAAGATATTAAATCTTTTTGAGGTCTTAAAAGGATTTCATAGTCACACCTTTGATTGGATATTTATCTAGAGGGGATTTGTTACGTTGAGAATCTTACTGGCTTGAGAGACTGAAGACAAGGAATCATTTTTGTTTTCCAGTCCAGCAAGTTCGAGGCCCAGCATTTTTTCTGTTTTTTGCAAAATGTACATTTTTGTCTTCAACTTATTTCTCCCATTATTTTATCATATGCATCTAACAGAGCAACAGGCTCCTACAGCCCTCTCCAGAGACTTCCATTCACAGCATCTTGCTAGCAGTTAAATATACTTGTTTTATCAAATTAGTTAGTTGATGGCTTCGTCTCTGATTCTCTAACTCCCTTCCAGATCTTCCCACAATTGTGTTAGAGTCTAATTCCTATAATTAACCCCTATTTTCTGGGCCAGCACTGTGGGGTAGCGGGTAAGGCCTCCATCTGCAGTGCCAGCATTCCATATGGGCTCCCGTTCAAGTCCTGGCTGCTCCACTTCCAATCCAGCTCTCTGCCATGGCCTGGGAAAACAGAAGAGGATGGCCCATGTCCTTGGGCCTGCGCTCATTGCAGCCATTTGGGAAGTGGACCAATGGAAGAAAGACCCTCTCTGTGTCTCCCTCTCACTGTCTGTAACTCTACCTCTGAAATAAAATAAATAAAATCTTTTAAAAAATACTATTACTCTGTAATTATGATCTCTCTGATCCTCAGGTAACAGTAGTTTGGGGCTACTGATGGTCACAGAGGCAACATTCAGAAAGAAAACTAGACCCAGAAAGGACAAAGTGGAATCTGACTGGCATTCTCGACATTTCCCTCTGAGTGTGAAAAGACCATCAAGGAGCACTGACTGGTGTCTCACTCTGCCTGATCTGATTGTTATACATTGTGTACATGTATTGAGTTATCACACTAAACTCCTTAATTGTGCATAGGTAAAATATTAAAAATTTTAAAAAGAGAATTCTATATCTATGTATCAACTTATACTCTCAAGAAAGTGAAAAGACAATCTGAAAACCAAAGAGAAATTATTTGCCAATTATGTAATAAGGGCCAAGGATCCAGAATAAATAAAGAACTCTTGTCTTAACAAGTCAACAAAATACCCCAGTATTTAAGAGTAAAGAATCTGAATAGACATTTCTCCAAAGATAGACAAACTAGCACGTGAAAAATATTCAACAATACTAGTCATTAGGAAAAACAAATCAAAATCCTAATGAGATGCTGTTTTACAATCACTAGTATGGCTGTAAGTTAACAAAGGAGAAAAAAAAAAAAACAGAGGTTGGCAAGGATATAGGAAAATTTGGACCTGTACTTTGCCGATGGCAGTATAGAATGGTGAAGGCACTGTGAAAGACAGTTTGTTTCTTAAAAAAAGATAGAAATGCCATATGACCCAGTAATTCTACTCCCAGATCTATACCAAATAAATTGAAAGCAGGTATTCATGAAAATACTTGTATACAAATGTTCATAGCAGAAAAATTAAAAATAACGAAAAGTCCAAGCACCCCAAATGCCCATTGGCATGTGTTTTATAAACAAAATGTGTTATATATGAATACATATAGTGGAATATTACTTGGCCATAAAAAAGGAACGAAGTGCTGAGACACAGTACAATGTCTATAATCATCAAAAACATTGCAAAAGAGAAATAAGCAGTCAGCGGTTTAAGCCACCACTTGTGACTCCAGCATTCCACATCAGAGCTCCATTTCAAATTCCAGCTTCCTCTGCTTCTAATCCTATTTCCTGTTAATGGCCCTAGGAAAGCAGTGGAAGATGGTCCAAGTTCTTGGATTCCTGCCACCCACATGGAAGACCCTGATTGATTTTTTGGCCCTGGTCCAGCCCCAGCCATTGTGGCCATTTGGGCAGTGAACCAGTGGGTTGAAATTTGATCTTTCTCTCTTAACTCTTATCACTCTACCTATGAAATAAATAAATAAATGTTAAAAAAAATAAAGAGAAATAAGCCACACATAAAAGATTGAAGGACTCACTTATAGGAAGCATCCACACTAGGAAAATCCATCTACAGAAAGCAGATTTTAGTGGTAGCCTAGGGGCATGAGAAATGATTGGGTAAGAAGTGATTACTAAACAGAACCAAGGTGTTCTGAGATCCCAAAGAAGTGATAGTTACACAGCACTGTGAATGCACTAAGTGACACTACACATACTTCAAAATGATTTATTCTGTTATGTGAATTTCTCATAAAGCATTGTTTCTGGATATGTCTTTGAGCATTTCTGCAGCAGGCTAGCATTTGAATCGGTAGACTAAGTAAGAGCTGTGGACCAGCATCATCTTATTCATTGAGGGCTTCGTAGAAAAAAAAAGTGTAGGAAAAGAAAAAATTTTCCTCCTTCAACTGAGATGTCCATCTTCTTCTGCCCATGGACATCAGTTCCTGGTTCTCAGGCCTTTGGACTCTGGAAATATTACCTGATCCCCTCCCTGGTTGTTAGGCCTTCAAACTCAGATTAAATTGCACTACTGACTTTCTGTGAGCCAGTTCCTGTAATAAATCTCTCCATGTATGTGGATAAATCCTGCTCTCTTATTATCATAACTGAATTAAAATATATTTGCATAAGACAATGATAAACTAATTTTGGGTTTATGAGATAAGTATGTAACATAATAAAGGAGAAAGGAAGAAATAGAGTTCTTTTGTAGCAAAGTTTATATTTTGAGTGATTTAATTAGTGGTGAGCTGAAATAGATTGTGGCAAATTAAACTACATATTATAATTTCTAGATTAAACACTAAGAAACTAACTGAAAGAAATATATTTCTTAAAAAGTTCATTTATTTGAAAGATAGATTGTTCAGATCCTGGTTCACTCAGTAGATGCCCATAATAGCTGGGGTTGGGCCAGGCCAAAACCAGGAACTGGGAACTAAATCTGGATCTCCCATATGGGTGGCAGAGAGCCAACTACTTAAGCCACCACCTGCTGCCTTCCAAGTTGTGCATTAGCAGGAAGCTAGAATTGGCAACACAGACAGGACTCAAACCCAGGCGCTCTGATAGGGCGTGTGGGTATCTCAAGCAGTGACTTAACCACGGTGTGTGTGTGGACATGTGTACCAGGGGACAGCAGAGGAGGAATAAACAAGAGACATAGAAAAACAGACGGGCCGGGGTTGTGTTGAAGTGGGTTAAGCTGCTGTCAGCAGCACTGGCATCCCCTGTGGACACTGATTCAAGTCCAGCTGCTCTGCTGCTGCTACTACTTTACTTTTTTGTCGTTGTTGTTTCAGAAACCTTTTGTTTAATTAAGGAATACAAATGTCGTACATTTCATAAGTACAGCTTTATTGAGCTGCTCCACTTCTGATCCAGCTCCCTGCCAATGTGTCTGGGAAAGCAGTGGAGGATGGCTAGAGGGCTTGGGTCTCTGCACCCATGTGGGAGACCCAGATAAAGTCCTGGTTCCTGACTTCAGCCTAGCTTAGCCCTTGCCGTTGAGGCAATTTGGAGAGTGAACCAGCAGATGGAAGATCTCTTCTCTCTGTCTATCCCCTTCTCTCTCTAACTCTGCCTTCAAAATAAATTAAATGTATATAAAAGAAAAGCAAGCCGGCGCCGTGGCTCAACAGGCTAATCCTCCGCCTTGCGGCGCCGGCACACCGGGTTCTAGTCCCGGTCGGGGCACCGGATTCTGTCCCGGTTGCCCCTCTTCCAGGCCAGCCCTCTGCTGTGGCCCGGGAGTGCAGTGGAGGATGGCCCAAGTGCTTGGGCCCTGCACCCCATGGGGAGACCAGGAAAAGCACCTGGCTCCTGGCTCCTGCCATCGGACGAGCGTGGTGCGCCGGCCGCAGTGCGCCGTCCGCGGCAGCCATTGGAGGGTGAACCAACGGCAAAGGAAGACCTTTCTCTCTGTCTCTCTCTCTCACTGTCTACTCTGCCTGTTTAAAAAAAAAAAAAAAAGAAAATAGAATGAGAGACATGTCTAGCCAAATTAATACTTCAATGGAAATAGGCTAAATATTTCACTCAAAAGGCATGGATTGTCAGACTGGATAAAACAAGATTCAGCTTTATCCTATGTAGAGGAGACACACACTAGATTCAAAGGCGCAAACAGGTTGAAAATGAGAGGACGGAAAGGTGGTGATTTGAACAGTGCTGGAATGAAATTAAGAAAACAATTCCATTCACAACAGCATTGAAATTAATAAAATACTTATGAATAAGCCTGCAAGAGAACTTATTCAGAGCTTTTGCACTAAAACTGCTAGAGAGAAATTAAGGAAAACAAATAAATGCACATTTTATGTTTTTTGTATCTTACTTGCTAAATGAGTGACATCTTATTTATTAAGTATTTGTATTGCTTTTTTGTTTTGTTTTTGCAAGTCATTCTACCATGGAGATACAAAGTGAAAAAGCAAGAGAAGCTTGCTGGGAATTTACAGTTAAAAAGAGGGATTACAGTACTTCCAGATCCCCAAAGGATAAATAACATTCATTGATTCAGCAATTTCTGGGCACTGTGTTGGTTGCTGATTGCATTGTAATGAACTGAACTGACAGTGTTGTGTTCCTTTCCTCTCAGTTTACAGTCTGATACGAAGGTTACCACAGCAACTCAGGACGCTTTCTGAGCTTTGGGGCATTCCAAAAGAAGGAAGAGTCACACTGAGTGAAGGAGGTTAGGAATCACTTCATGGGATCAGTAACATCTTCAGTGGGCATTCACCTGGTTTTTTTTTTGACAGAATAGGCAGGTTTTGTTGCACATGTGCTGGAGGGGAAATAACATGAAGAAAGCAGGCACCTGTTTGCAGAGAAGCAAATGGTGCTTAAGTTCTTTTTAATTTCTGTTTTCCTCTAGTTGTTTATACTTTACTACACATCCGTAAATAAACCAGGAATTATAATGTGCACCATTCTATATTCCACAAAAATGCCAAAAAAGGGGGTAGTGTTGTAGGTTAGCAGGAAAGGCTTTGTCTATGTCACCAGCATCCCATATGGGTGCCGGTTTGTGTCCCAGTTTCTCACCTCCCATCCAACTCCCTGCTAATGGCCCAGGAAAAGCAGTGAAAGATGACCTAAATATTTGGATTCCTGCTATCCATGTGGGAGACTTGGATGAAGCTCCTGGCTCCTGACTTAATCCTGACCCAATCCTGGCTGTTGTGGTGGTCTGGAGAGTGAAATAGTGGATAGAAGATTCTCTCTCTTTCTCTCTTTCTCTCTCTGTTTCTCCCTCTCTGTAACTACTGACTTTCAAATACATCTTTTATTGAAAAAAAAAAAAAATGCTAACAAGATGTGTTTGCTTGAAAAGCTGAGTGATAGAAGGAGACAGAGAAAGAGAGACCTTCTATCTACTAGTCCACTCCCTAACTGGCCACAACAGCCAGGACTGGGTCATGTCAAAATCAGGAGCCAAGAACTCCATCTAGGTCTCCTTGGTAGGTGGCAACAACTCAAGTACTTGAACCATCATCCACTGCTTCCCAGTCAGACTAGCAGGGAGCTGGATCAGAAGTGAAGTAGCCAGGACTTGAACTGGCACTCATATTGGACGTGATATCCCAATCAGCAGCTTAATCTACTGAGCTATAATGCCTGCCCCACCAAAATACTTTTGATTTATACAGCCTAATTTCAGATGTGAAAAAGACCTGTAGGGACTGGTATTGTGGCACAGCAGGGTAAGCCAGCGCTTGCAGCACCTGCTTTCCATATGAGTGCCAGTTCATGTCCCTGCTGCTCCACTTCTGATCCAGCTCCCCACTAATGCACCTGGGAAAGTGGTGGAGGATGACCCCGAGTGCTTAGGCCCCTGCACCCACATGGGAGACCTGGATGAAGCTCCTGGCTGCTGGCTTTGGCCTGGCCCAGCCCAGTCCCAGCCATTGCAGCCATATCAGGCGTGAACTACTAGATGGAATGTCTCTCTCTCTTTCTCCATTTCCCTCTTTGTTTTTTTTTTTTTTTTTTTTTTTTTTTTGACAGGCAGAGTGGACAGTGAGAGAGAAAGGTCTTCCTTTGCCGTTGGTTCACCCTCCAATGGCCGCCGCGGTCGGCGCGCTGCGGCCGGCACACCGCATTCATCCAATGGCAGGAGCCAGGTGCCAGGTGCTTTTCCTGGTCTCCCATGGGGTGCAGGGCTCAAGCACTTGAACCATCCTCCACTGCACTCCCGGGCCACAGCAGAGAGCTGGCCTGGAAGAGGGGCAACCGGGACAGAACCCGGTGTGCCAGCGCCGCAAGGCGGAGGATTAGCCTGTTGAGCCACGGCGCCGGCCTCCATCTCCCTCTTTGTAACTATGCCTTTTTTTTTTTTTTTTTTTACAGGCAGAGTGGACAGTGAGAGAGAGAGACAGAGAGAAAGGTCTTCCTTTTGCCGTTGGTTCACCCTCCAATGGCCGCCGCGGTCGGCGCGCTGCGGCCGGCGCACCGCGCTCGTCCGATGGCAGGAGCCAGGAGCCAGGTGCTTTTCCTGGTCTCCCCATGGGGTGCAGGGCCCAAGCACTTGGGCCATCCTCCACTGCACTCCTGGGCCACAGCAGAGGGCTGGCCTGGAAGAGGGGCAACCGGGACAGAATCCGGTGCCCCGACCGGGACTAGAACCCGGTGTGCCGGCGCCACAAGGCGGAGGATTAGCCTGTTGAGCCACGGCGCCGGCTGTAACTATGCCTTTTAAATAAGTAAATAAATCTTTAATTTAAAAAACTTTAAAATTTTTATTTCATTGTCATAAAATACACATAATAAAATTTACCATTTTAACTGCCCAAATGAATTTCGGAGCTGGGCCGATCTAAAGCCAGGAGCCAGGTGCTTCCAGGTCTCCTATGAGGGTGCAGGTGCCCAAAAAACTTGGGCCATTGTCTGCTTTCCAAGGCCATAGCAGAAAGCTGGATCAGAAGAAGAGCAGCTGGGCCTAGAACTGGCGCCCATATGGGATGCTGGCACGACAGGCAGAGGATTAACCTACTGCACCACTGTGCCATCCCCAAAGATAAAATTTATTACAAGTAATTCTTTGTTAAAAAGAATATCTTTTGAGGACGATGCTGTCACATAGCGGGTAAAGCTGCTGCCTGCAGCACCAGCATCCCATATGGGTGCCAGTTCCAGTCCTGGCTGCTCCATTTCTGATTCAGCTCTCAGCTCATAAACCTGAGAAAGCAGCAGAAGATGGCCCAAGACCTTGGGTCCCTGAACCCACAAGAGAGACCTAAATGAAGTTTCTGGCTTTGGCATGGCCCAGTCCTGACTGTTGCAGCCATTTTGAGGAGTGACCCAGTGGATAGAAGCTTGCTCACTCACCCTCTGACTCTGCCTCTCCTCTGTAACTCTGAATTTCAAGTAAATAAATAAATCTTTTTAAAAAAATACATTTTAAAACAAAAAAGTACATTCATAAATTTACTGCATATGTCAGGGACCCAAATGAAAATCAGTGTAAATATGCCAGAAATTTTTTTTTTAAAGATGTATTTACTTATTTGAAAGGCAGAGTTACAGAGACAAAGGAGAGGCTGAGAGAGAGAGAAAGAGAGAGAGAGATCTTCAATCCTCTGGTTTACTCCCCAGATGCGCACAACAGTCAGGACTGGGCCAGACTGAAGCCAGGAGCCAGGAGCTTCTTCTAGGTCTCCCAACTGGATGCAGGGGCCCAGGCACTTGGGGCATCCTCTGCTGCTTTCCCTGGTTCATTAACAGGGAGCTGGATTGGAAGTAGAGCAGCCAGGACTTGAACTGGTGCCCATATGGGATGCCAGTACAGCAGGCTGTGGATTTAATCCTATTGAGCTAAACCCTGGTCCCAAATTTGTTTTCTTATAAAGTCCAATGTAGACAGTTTTCAGCTGATGTGATTTTTTTTTTCAGTCGTGTGCAGACAATTTCAGATTTTCTGCTTATCTTTTTTGTTAAAGATTTACTTATTTGAAAGGCAGAATTAGAGAAGGAGAAAGAGATCTGTCTGCTGGTTCACTACCCACATGGCTGCATCAGCTGGGGACTGGGCCAGACCAAAGTCAGGAACATGGAGCTCCGTTCAGATCTCCCACATGGGCGGAGAGACCCAAGTACTTGCATCATTCTCTGCTGCTTTCTCAGTTGCATCAGTGGGGAGCTGGGTTAGAAGTGGAGCAGCTGGGACTCAAACCTGCCCTCATATGGGATGCTGATGTCACAGGTGTGAGCTTAACCTGCTGTATCATGACACCAGCTCCTCTGTCTTTAAAACTGTGGCCCTCGACTGAAGCTCCAGTCATCCTACCAAATTCTAAGCAGTAGAACAGAGGAAGGAAGAAGGAAATGACATGCATTCTTTGAAGGCGCTGCTGCAATTGCTCTCATCACTTTTCTTCCATCTCGCTAGCCAGGACATTATTACTAAGATATATTTAACTGCAGGTAAAATAAAGACTTCTTTCCACATAGCCAAATGCATGACAGTTGGGAATTGTTACATATTCTATAAGCCTTAAATAATATAGGTCAGGGCCGGCGCCGTGGCTCAACAGGCTAATCCTCCGCCTTGCGGCACCAGCACACCGGGTTCTAGTCCCAGTCGAGGCGCCGGATTCTGTCCCGGTTGCCCCTCTTCCAGGCCAGCCCTCTGCTGTGGCCCGGGAAGGCAGTGGAGGATGGCCCAGGTGCTTGGGCCCTGCACCCCATGGGAGACCAGAAAAAAGCACCTAGCACCTGGCTCCTGCCATCGGATGAGCGCGGTGCGCCGGCCGCAGCGCGCCGACCGCGGCGGCCATTGGAGGGTGAACCAACGGCAAAGGAAGACCTTTCTCTCTGTCTCTCTCTCTCACTGTCCACTCTGCCTGTTTAAAAAAAAAAAAAAAAACCTATTTAAGAATTCCCTACTTAAAAAAAAGTTCCCTACTTATAGAAAACTTGGTTGTTAAATTGTCAGCTTGCTTAGGTGATGTTGTCTCCCCCCCCCCCTTTTTTTTAAGATTATGTATTTGAAAGGCAGTTACAGAGAGGGAAGGACACACAGAGAGAAAGACATCTTCCGTCTGCTGATTAAGTTATTTATTCCCCAGCCATTGGTGGGCCAGTCCGAAGGCAGAAGCTAGGAGCTTTATCTGGGTCTCCCACATGGCTGCAGGGGCCCAAGCATTTGGGCCACCTTCCATTGCTTGCCCATTGAATTATTAGGGAGCTGGATTGGAAGCAGAGCAGCCTGGAATCATCACTGCCCACAGCGGATACCTGTGTTACAAACAGCTGCTTAACCCACTAAGCCACAGTGCCGACTCCAGATGTTGTCTTTCCTTGAAATACTGAGAACAGTCTAGATGCTCTCACGTTTTTTTCTTTACCACTTCCTTGTAATTGTTGATAGACTACAAAAATACATCGTCATGTATCTTTGTGTTAATAGGAAATCAAATTACCTAAGAATGTTGAAAGTTTAAACATTTACTTCCTCTACAAATCATACATGTAAAATCCTTCACAAATGTGTTGTGATTCATTATATTGTTGATGTAAATTGTTTTGACAAACTTTATATTTTTTCATGGGTAACCTAGAGTTTGGATATAGCTAAAATAGTAAAAAACTAAAATATATATTCTGTTGCTTTTATGAAACATTTGTTTTACAAATAATAGCACAAATAAAAGTGGAAACCATTTGGGTTTTCTAGAAAACAGTGAATGTTGTTGTGTGTCTACTTTTAGGATTTTTTTTTTTTTTTTTTTTTGACAGGCAGAGTTAGACAGTGAGAGAGAAAGAGAAAGAGACAGAAAGGTCTTACTTCCATTGGTTCACTCCCCAAATGGCCACTACAGCAGGTGTGCTGCGCCGATCCAAGGCCAGGAGCCAGGTGCTTCTCCTGGTCTCCCATGGGGTGCAGGGCCCAAGCACTTGGGCCATCCTCCACCGCACTCCTGGGCCACATCAGAGAGCTGGCCTGGTAGAGGGGCAACTGGGACAGAATCCGGCGCCCCAACTGGGACTAGAACCCAGTGTGCCGGTGCCGCAGGCGAAGGATTAGCCAAGTGATCCGTGGTGCCGAAAGGATTGTTTTTTAAGGTCCATTGCCATGTTATTCCAAATGATAATAAAATATTCTAGTTTTGCATAGACTCATAATTTCTTGAGTCCTGAGATCCTCAATCTACTTTTTCTGGCTCATTGGTTCTCAGACTTTCGGGGTGCATCATTGTTCCCTTCAGGAAGGTCTTACCAAATACAAATTACAAACATTTAGCTTAGTGTTTAACACCCTATGCAGCCAGCGCTGCGACTCACTAGGCTAATCCTCCGCCTGCTGCGCCGGCACCCCGGGTTCTAGTCCCGGTTAGGGCGCCAGTTCTGTCCCAGTTGCTCCTCTTCCAGTCCAACTCTCTGCTGTGGCCCGGGAAGGCAGTGAAGGATGGTTCAAGTGCTTGGGCCCTGCACCCGCATGGGAGACCAGAAGGAAGCACCTGGCTCCTGGCTTTGGTTCAGCGCAGCATGCTGGCCGTAGCAGCCATTTGGGGTGAACCAACGGAGGAAGACCTTTCTCTCTGTCTCTCTCTGTCTCTCTCACTCACTGTCTAACTGCCTGTTTAAAAAAAATAATAATAACATCCTATACAAAATCCTACATCAGAGTGCCTGGGTTCAATACCTGACTCTGGCTTTTTATTCCAGCTTCTTGTTAATGCAGGTTCTGGTGGCAGTGGTGATAACTCAAAAGACTGGGTTCCTGCCACTCACGTGGGAAACTTGAATAAAGTTCCCTGTTCCCATCTAATAGCCTGATCCAGGCCATTCTGGGCATTTGGGGAATGAACCAGAGGGTTGAAGCTTTCTGTCTCTATCTGCCTTCCCACCTCCTTCCCGCAATGGCTGGAGCTGCGCCAATCTGAAGCCAGGAGTTTCTTCCAGGTCTCCCACACAGGTGCAGGGGCCCAAGGAATTGGGCCATCTTCTACTGCCTTCCCAGGCCATAGTAGAGAGCTGGATTGGAAGTGGAGCCACCAGGTCTTGAACCGGTGCTCATGTGGAATGCCGGCACTTTAGGGCAGAGCGTTAACCTGCTGCACCACAGCACCGCCCCGAGTAAGAAATCTTTAAAAACAAAGATAATGGCTGGTTGTGATGTAGCAGGTAAAGCAGCTGCCTGTGACACCAGCATCCTATGTGCAGTCCCAGCTGCTCCACCTCTGATCCAGCTTCCTGCTGGTGGCCTAGGAAAAGCAGCGGAGGATGGCCCAAATGCTTGGACCCTTGCACCCATGTGGGAGACCCAGAAGAAGCTGCTGCCTCCTGGCTTCCACCCAGCCCAGCCCTGGTCTTTGCAGCTACTTGGAGTGTGAACCAGTGGATGGAAGAGCCCTCTCTCTGTCTCTCCCTCTCTGTTCATAATTCTTTCAAATAAATCTCTCTCTCTCTCTTTTCTTTTCTCTTTCTTTCTTTCTTTCTTTCTTTCTTTCTTTCTGTCTTTCTGTCTTTCTGTCTTTCTGTCTTTCTGTCTTTCTGTCTTTCTGTCTTTCTGTCTTTCTGTCTTTTTTTGTATTCCATTGCCTAGAAAAGTGCCTGATATGGGCTGGCTCTGTGGTGTAGCAGGTAAAGCTACTGCCTGTAGCACCAGTATTCCATATGGTCTCCCGTTTGAGTCTCAGGTGCTCCATTTCCGATCCACCTCTCTGCTAACGTGCCTGAGAAAGCAGTGGAAGATGGCCAAAGTGCTAGGGCTGCTTCACCATGTAGGAGACCCAAAAGTATTTCCTAGCTTCAGATTGGCCTAGCTCTGGCCATTGTGGCCATTCTGGAAGTGAACCAGTGAATGGAAACTATCCGTCTCTCACTCCCCCATCTTTGTAACTTTGCCTTTCAGATAAATAAATAAAAGTATCTGATATTTACAGGGTTTTCAGTAATGTTCATTACATAAGTAGGAGTTTCTACTATACTTAACAGCAATAAACATACAGTTTCGGCCGGCGCCATGGCTCACTTGGCTAATCCTCCACCTGCGGCGCCAGCATCCCGGGTTCTAGTCCTGGTTGGGGCACTGGTTCTAGTCCCAGTTGCTCCTCTTTCAGTCCAGCTCTCTGGACTCTACCTGTCAAAAAAATTTTTTTTTAATATATTTATTGGGTCCAGCGCTGTGGCACAGTGGGTTAAAGGCCTGGCCTGAAGCGCCAGCATCCCATGTGGGCGCCAGTTCTGGCCCTGGCTGCTCCTCTTCCGATCCAGCTCTCTGCTATGGCCTGGGAAAGCAGTAGAAAATGGTCCAAATCCTTGGGCCCCCGCACCCGCATGGGAGACCCAGAGGAAGCTCCTGGCTCCTGGCTTTGGATCGGCACAGCTCCGGCTGTTAGAGCCATCTGGGGAGTGAATCAGCAGATGGAGGACCTCTCTCTCTCTTCTACCTCTCTGTAACTGTGTTTCAAGTAAAATAAATCTTTAAAAAAAAAAAACATACAGTTTCAGTGACATGTATTTGTGCTTTTTACTGACAATGTATATTGCTTTTTATAAAAGATTTATTTTGGCTAGCGCCATGGCTCAATAGGCTAATCCTCTGCCTGTGGCGCCGGCACACCGGGTTCTAGTCCTGTTCGGGGCACTGGATTCTGTTCCGGTTGCCCCTCTTCCAGGCCAGCTCTCTGCTGTGGCCCGGGAGTGCAGTGGAGGATGGCCCAAGTGCTTGGGCCCTGCACCCCATGGGAGACCAGGAGAAGCACCTGGCTCCTGGCTTCAGATCAGCTCGGTGCACCGGCCGCAGCGGCCATTGGAGGGTGAACCAATGGCAAAGGAAGACCTTTCTCTCTGTCTCTGTCTCTCTCTCTCTCTCTGTCTCTCTCTCACTGTCCACTCTGCCTGTCAAAAAAAAAAAAAAAAAAAGGAAAATATTTATTTTTATTTGAAAGGCAAAGTTAGAAGGAGGCCGAGACAGAGGCAGAAAGAGGGAGAGAGGTCTTCCATCCACTGGTTCACTCCTCAAATGACCACAATGGCTGGAGCTGGGCT